>CAOLHI010000220.1:0-600000 GCA_948474755.1 Ctenosaura bakeri | reverse complement strand
GTATCCCTTTTTAAAAAATTTCCTGGCACATTTTCTGAAATGGAAAAATGATATCATCTACAAATATTTTATAAAATTTTGGAATGAAACCATCCGGGCCTTGAGCTTTCGCTATTTTTAATTTCTTGATTTCTTTACTTATTTCCATATATGCTTCTGGGTGACTGAGTATTAATTTATGATCCTCTGTGAATTTCAATAAGTTGCATTTGTCAAAATATGACTGCAACTTGTCCCTGTCTTTCTCAGAGTTTGATTTCGTATCATAAAGTTCTTTGTAACAATGATAGAAACCTTTGGTTATGTCTTCTTGTTTCGTAAGTCTTTTAGTACTTAATTTGATTTCCAAAATTTATCTCTTTTCTTTTTCTTTAACCACCTTCCCAGTTTATTTGAAAATTCAAAATATCTCTGTTGTGTTAAGCTTTAGTTTTTTCCCCCATCTCCACAAGGTTTTCCTGATTTAGCTGATTTTGAAGCAATCTGAACTTCCTTATCAATTCTTTATTCGAGGGGTTATGTCTTATTTCTTTTTCTACCTCAATAATGTCATCTAAAATTTTGCAAGCTTTTTCTTCTTTTTTCTTCTTATTCTCCGAACTCCATTTTATAAAATAACCCCTTAAAACTGCTTTAAATGCATCCCACATTGTTTTCATGGGGGCTTCTCCATTTGTGTTCTCTTTAAACTAGGTCTTAATTGCTTCTTTAGCTTTCGGCACATATTCATAATCTCAAAGAATATAATTGTTCGTTCACCAGCTTTGAACAGGTCTCTTAAGTCTGAGTTCCAATCGAATTGGAATATGGTTGGAGATTTGTTTCAGAACAATATCAATCTTGTCAATGAATAAGTGGAGCAATTTTGATGCTAAAAAATAGTTGATTCTGGACATAGAATGATGACGATTGGAGTAGAAGGCATATCCTTTTGATCCACCTTCTTTAAATATCCAAACATCCAACAGGGATAGATTCTCCATCATAGAGAAAAAAACTTTTAGGTAATTTACCATGTTTATGTTTATATTTGCTTTGTGAAGATCTGTCTAGGACTGGGTTTATCACTCCATTCAAATCTCCCATTACTATTACATTTTCCTGGAGCTTTTTTCTCAAGATGAATTGTTATTTCATTGTGTATTTTGTTAAAGAAATCACCCCTGTTTGTGCATAAACCACCAGAATTAACATGCTTGTATTCTGTATAGGAACTTCAACTCCAATATAGTGATCTGAAGTGTCTTTAAATACCACTTGAGCATTAAATTTTGAACTGACATAAATGACTACCCCTTTTTTCTTTTTACATTGGTTGATGAATAATAGTTGCCTAGTCTTGGATTCCTCATAAATTTTATGTCCTGGTTCCTAAGTCATGTCTCTTGTAGATTTATTATGTCCAAGTGTGATTTTTCTAGCATGTGAAATATCTGTCTTCATTTATATTCAGAGTTCAGTCCTTTAACATTCCACAACTGCAATCTGAGATTCATGATTATTCAATATGAGTTATTGTGATTCTTGTAACTCTTCTTCTTCTTCTAATCCTTCTTCCAAGTCTCTTTCAAAGTTGGTGTTCCCCTCTCCTGCTCCTTCTATTAATCCTTCTCGTTCATGTTCTCAATCTTCACCTTCACTGTCAACCAGTTCTTTCTTGCCTTGATCTTGCATAATTGTTCATATTGGTTCATCCTCCTTGTTGTTCTTAATGTCTGATTCCTTCTTAGGATCTTGATGCTTATTCAATTCTTGGAGTTCATTTCTATTAATATCTGATTTCTCTTTTGTTCTGGCTAAGCCTCAGGGTAAATTCCACTCAATGCCAACATTCACATTGCTTCATGATTCCAGCCCAGAAATGCTATCAATTTTTCATCTTTATGTAGCATATCTGACACTTAGAGCAATGTCCTCCTCTCAAATGGAATACAGTTGCCTTTGACCATTAGACAGTATCTAGGATTTAGCGGTAATTTCAGTGGGTCCAATTTAATCAATTTTGTTAGTCCAATTAATTGTAATTATAACTGACTGTAATTATAAATATATGGGTTATAGTTAATATTTCATTCAACCCTTCAAACAACAATCAAACTCGTTATTTCATATACTTTGTATATTTCATATATGAAGTATTCATATGTCAGTGAAGTTCTTTTATAAATAGTACCCACGAAAGCAATAGTTTCTGAAGTAATTCATCTAATAGTTAGGTAACAAAGCGAATAAATTCAACCTTTTCATTCAACCCTTCAAGTTACATTCAAACCCAGTATTTCACACACAAGATTCTTCATATATTGATGAAATTCTTTTAGAAATAGCTCCCAAGGTAATTCTAACAATCAATATTCAGAATTATTTGATCAATGTAGTTCATTCACAAATAAGTAAATCAATTATAGTTCATTCACCAATTGGTTATTCATTCACAAATCAAATTCACTTAAAGAAAGTTTATTCTATTCTGATACTGATGATAGGCGTTATATTAATTCATTCAATGATTTAGTATTTTGTTAATTCATGCAACAAAGTAAACTGTATCTGTAATTGTCCAAATCTATACATGTGTATGAAAATATTATAACTGTTAGTTGAATAATAGACTGTGAAGACTGTGTGACAAAGCAGATTTCCATTGTATTTCCCCCTTAACCTCTCTTGCAAAATAGTTTGCTTGTATTTTATTCTGCCACTCAGTTTCAAAGTACTTGCTACTGCTTCTTCCACCAGTTTTGGGTACAGAGTAATGGCACACTTCTCAAGGTATTCTTACTAGTCCAGCATTCTTCCGACTTTAATATTCCAATGTTATTGACCCTATTATCTTTTGCACCTTCTTTCAACATCAAGCTTCAGGTCTTGAATCTCAAGTCACAGTTTCAATCCCAATATCTATCTCCTCCTACCTCTATCCATAAAATTGCCATCACAAATAACTTTTAAATGCTGAGCTCTGGTCTCATACTTCAGCTTAATTTCAGCTTTATTTCCAAGTTACCCAGATTTCTGGACTACATAGATTACTCTTCAAATTGCGGAATTTATTTATTTATTGTACTATGAACAAAGTTTACCGTGTTTGCTTACTCACTCTGTCTTGCTGCCTTTTGATTCAAGTTTGTTAATATGAAAGAAAGAAAGAAAGAAAGAAAGAAAGAAAGAAAGAAAGGAAGGAAGGAAGGAAGGAAGGAAGGAAGGAAGGAAGGAAGGAAGAAAGAAAATGTGGGTTGCACTAATCAGTTTAGGCTCTTTGCTTCCTGCTCTGGAGTTATCTGGAGAAGCATTCACAAAGTCTTGTTTGCTTTCAGAAAGTTCTCTTTTTTTATATATATTAAAAAATGTCGATGGCGGTGTCAGTGCCTTGCTAGACTGCCTCTGCGTGGGTGTGGCAACTCTTCAGTCTCTCCTACTCTATCCATTCTACCCTGGTTTCTGAGTCATTAGGGCAGAAACTGGAGGGGATTTCTGACCCCCTTCGAGTCCCTTTACCAGGAGAGCAAGAGAGTTCTCTGGCTTAGCCATGCAAGGTGGTGGCTCAGCTAGGTTCCCAGCACGGAGCTCCTTTGCTGAGCTGCCTGTATGATGCCATGTGACCCAGAAGCTCCCATCTCTGTCTCTCATGATATGCTTTCTCTGTCTGGGAAGCCTGTTCTTCAGCTACTGTCAGAGCATATCTCCCTGATCTCCATTGATTCCCTATGGAACTGGCTCTCCTTGTTTACATCAGTCTCAGTTTATACCACAAGTCCAGGAGTGCAACCCCAATGTAAATTAAGACCCTCATGTAACTGAATTCAAGTCTGATGCCTGCAAGCCACAAATTATAGCATCATTGTCATGTGATGTGAAAATTAGCTTTATCTCTTTGGTGGCAGATTTCATTAGAAGTCAAATGTAACTTATGCAAATTAACAATCAAGTTGTTAGATGATTTGTGAGTGCAGATGGTCGCTCAGTTGTTGCTCACACCTTCCTCATGCTCTTGAGTTCTCCAAAATATTTCTGTGATTTCAGTTCAGTCCTGCCTCCTCCTCTTCTTCCTCCTCCTCTTCCTTTCTCTTTCAGCTGATTGTAGAGGTAAGCATATATACATCACCCTTCGCTTCTATTTTATTTTGCATCTTGCTCTTTGCTGAATTGCAGTCAATTTCCCATTGTGGGCCAAACATCTGAATAGCAATTAGCCATAATTTATACCAAAGAGGCCTTTTTAAAAAAAATGCTATTCATGCAATTTAAATTGTCCTGGAAATATACATGGCACATAAATCACTCATGAATAAAGTCATAGGTGGAACACAATAAAGTGCCAGCAATAATGTGTTCTTTTGTGTCACCAGCTTAAATAAAACAATCCACAGGATAAAATACTAATGTAAATCCCCTGTGATGAGTTATTTTCCAGAGGGATGTGATAATGCTTGTTGCAAATATGGGACAATTGAGCATCCATTATTTAACTGTAAGTAGTGTCACCAGGGATTCTGGTTTTTTTTGTTTTGTTCTGAGCCATGCTTTTCCATCTTGGAAAGTTCTGTTCTCCTGTGGCATTGACACTTATAGGCAGTTGTCTGTATTCACTAAAGAGTGGGAATTAATGCCAGAGAAGGCCTGTATTCACAAGTCTTTCACAACTGTTGGGATAGAAAGTTTCCGTTTACTTCAACAATTCTACTGTAACACCCCCCACTCAGCTATCACCTACAGGGAAATGGCCTGGCTTTGACTATGGGATCCTCCTATAGGAATTTCCATAGGGGGCGGGGGGGAAAGAGAGAGAGAGAGAGAGAAGTTTTCAGAAAGTTTAGAAAACAAATTCTTGATTTGCCTAACAGGAGCAAGAATAATAGAAAAAATATTCAACTGAAGCACCCTCGGAAACAAGAAAGAGAATTTTTCAAATCTGTAATGGGGAGCTTTGTTTTGCTTTGTTTTACAGATTTTTCACCTTTCAAAAGGATCCTCTTTCAAAAGGGAAACATCCCTTTTCCTCTAGTGACTGCAGTAGGGGATCCTAAGCAGGATTTGGGAATCCATAAAAAATAAATGAAGGTGGTTTGTGGACTGCATGTTGCCCTTCCTCATCTTCAGACTCTCAGGGATCATAGTAGTATTGTAAGGAAGATAAAAACTCCACAGTTTTTCTGTGTAAATGGATCTCGGATACAGAGCATTTCTAGTAGTGTTTGAGATTAACAAACTAAGATAGAGGAATCAATAGGTTTCAGTTCAAGCAAAATTCAATATGAATTTGGGAGAGCCCAACAAAGCCAAGTTTCTGTTTGGATCCTGAGAGAAGTAAAAACATTACACTAGTATTAAACATTCAGGAGAGGTATTTTCATGCCTCTGTTGTGTAGAGATCTTATCTAATGCAAAATGTGGAGTGAATCTGAAGATCCATAGATAAGCACAATGAATTCTAAGAATAGGTGTAAAAATAATTCAAAGATCATTAGTTGGTTCAGATTACCAGGTGGTTCAAATTTGAGGAATCCAAAGCATATTCACTGAGCATTTGTTTCTAAGACAATATAAAATAAAAGAATGTTGAGAAGATTAGAAGATGGGGACTGTCAACTAAATTAAAGTAGATCACCCATGTCCGCCTATGGCTGGAATTCTATGCACAAATATTTGGCAATGTGTTCCACTGGACTCAAAGAGACTTGCCCTTAAGTTATGTGTACCCTATTTGCTGGTGTATAAGACTCACTTCCCCCCCAAAAAATACTATTTGAAAATGGGGTGTGTCTTATATATCGGTATGTCTTATATGCTGGCAAATATGGTATGTATACATTATGAAGTTATTATTTCCTATATTTTCTTATATATTTTAATAACAGTTTAAAAGGATAAATTGAAAATATGTTGAAAGCAAGTTATAAAAATAATTGGAACAATGCACATTTAAACTGCCCAAATTACTACAATCAGGAGCAGGATATGACCAAGCAGGAGAACAAGGTAGGTTGGGGGAGAGGTAAAACTTTTTGATTTAAGAAAGGATTAAGCTGTAACATTGTATCTCCACATGAAAATATTTCAGAATTGATAGTGAATCAATCTGTTCTCTATTTTGCTATGAATATTTAAATTATTTTGGACTGAAAAGACATGACACTTTTTTTTTTTTTGAAAACTAAACACAGCTAGATGTGTCACAGGGGTTTGCATTCTAATTTGGATTTCTCCCACTTGAGCCATCAGATTTCCTGATGAAAGCTGCTTTCCTCATCCAGCCAGGCAATATAACTGAATACAATGTATGTTGGAAATAATTGCAGTTGGATGTTGTGGAGCATGAAGATGTTCAAAGTACAGCCGTTGAGAAGTCAAACAACCGTTTTACACCAGGACTCATTTTAACAGAAAATCCTTTAATGAGGGCAGAATATACATAGATCTGTGAGGAGGAAAAAAATGATGGGGTTGCAGAAGTTACTGTAGCCAAAGGCAGCTGTAACATTTGGTGCATACATTACTGAGCATACAACTTTGTTCAAATAATTACACTGCCATTCAATAAAAATGAATAATTACCTAAGCAATAAATGTCATTTATATGCTTTTTCGTGTAGCACATCTGAATAAATTGGATTCATAAATTTGACTCTTTCTAATAACATTTCCCTCCCCCTCCATTTTTTTTGAGACAACAATTTTTTAAAGCTAATGTAGTTGACTGGCTGATACCTTGAGGGGATACATTTTATATCTTGTACTTCCCTATTTGCCAGAATTAAGGGTCTTATTTTCTAGAAATGGTTTTACATAAATAAGCAAAACACTGAGTTCCTAAGAATTCAGTTAGCTGTATCTTAGGGTTTAGGGCTGTTTCTTAGATTGACTTCCTCAGCAAATGTAAAACTAGTTAATAATACAGTTGTTATTTAAGATAGGGTCCAGGTTTTTATTGAAAATTGCCATAAAGTTTTTTTTTTTTTTATAGGATCAAGAAGAAAGCAGAGGTTTGGAAAGGTTGGCCTCCTTCCACCTGCATGCTGAGCTCCTTTATGAAGTACGGATGGAGTCTTTGAGCCACCCACTGTGTGTATCTTACGCATGACAGATGAAGAAATTCTTCTTCACAGTTTTCAGAACAAGATCATTAAGCTCTCCTGAACTGAACACCCCACCTGGAGATGTAGAGAATGCCTGCATGACTTAAGTTTGACATTTATAGTTTGAGGGCACAATCCTATTCCCCATGCATGTTTATATCTCTATATGCTCCAACATTTCACAGATGAAAACTGGGATGCTTGCAGTCAAATAACATCAGAGTGCGGCTAAGATAAAAAAAGTTATTAATGAGTAGGGATGGGCCAACCAAATCCTCAAATCTTTGGCAGGGATTTGAGATTGGGGAATCCAAATCCCTGTGCCAAAATAGGCAAATGGAATCTTTCAAATCCACCACTCAAACAGTTTGTTGGACACCGGGACGCCTGAAAACCTGGGAGACTGGGATACCTGAAAACTTGGGACCTGGACAGGATCCCGCTCCTCACATGTTTCCCCACACAACGTGGGCACGGGTGATTGGTCGGAAGACAGATATAAAGCTTCGCACACACTGGAGGCTGCCATTTCTCCCTCCTACTGCCTGTGCCCCTAGTGCGACCTCTCCCTGCTGCTGCCTCCCTCTGCAAGGTTATTTTGGGATAGGGATTGGGTGGTGAGGGACAGAGGAGCAAAACTGAGTCTGTGTGGGGGTCTAGGAGCTTGTGGGAATGCCCCAGCAGGTTCCAAATACTGCAAAAAGGGGTTCAGGGGTTCCATACAAGCCATGCCAGACATACTTTCCCCTTCACCAGCTTTCTTTGGTCAGTTCTGGGACTAAGATTGTCATGATGCCACTTCCTCTTAGTTTCTGTGTCTTGAATACATGAATACTTCAGTTAACCCATTTTGAAGCTCCCTTTTAGAAAGTCTTTTTATGCTTCTCAACCCCTTTTCCTCTTTTTCCTTTGTCTAGCTGCAAATTTATAAGCAGCATTGCCATTGGAAAGGTTGCAAAGGGGAGCTGGAGAAACACAGACTTTTGATCTTGTGTTGCAGCGGCATGTCTGTGGTAAACAATGAATGCCAAAAAAACTTGAGCTGGAAAAGAATGGGATTCTACTCTAGCTGATTCTATAGGAGGAGTATGTGTTGCCTACAACAAACAAGGTGAACAGTAGCTGCCTCCAGAATCATTTATTGAGCATGCATTAATCTGTATTATTTTTTGATTGGAGACTGGAGGGTAGGGATTGGGAATTGTTGAGCTAGGCCTAGAGATTTGACTTGAGTGTCCCATGCAGGACTTGAGAGTAGAGAATTGACTGGACTAGAGGCTGACACGTGTGTGTGTGTGTGTGTGTATGTGTGTTTAAGTGCTTTCTTTGTTGCAGGACTTGAGACTTGATTCTTGAGACTGCAGGGTGCAGAATTGAGATTGGACTAGAGGCTGTTTGTTCGTTTGTTCATGTGTTTTAAGTGCCTTCTTTGTTGCAGGACTTGAGGCACAGTCTTCTTGAGATTTCAAGGACAGCTGAACATTTCTTTGCATGGCTCCCTCGCAAAGCTCTTTCATACACAATTCTGGGGTTTGTAGTTTTATAAGGTGTCACAGCCTTCTCTGCCAAAGTGTGCTGGCGCATCATCAAACTACAAACCCCAGGATGCCAGAAGGAGGTATGCAAAGAAAAGCTAGTTTTGACCTGGATTATCTCTGTACTGTAATATGTGGTCCTGTTTACACAGGCAGGAAAATGTGGGATTCATCCACATCTTCCTGTCTGTGTAAAAAGGGCCTTCATGTCATTTTCAATCTGGTGAGACCCTGAGGCAAAACTATGACAATTGTCCTGGCCAGATTTCTTCAGAGGGAGGTTTGCCTTTGCCTAGGCTTTTGCTAAGGCTGAGAGTGTGTGTCTTGCCCACGATTATCCTTCTTTCCCTTGCTTTTTAAACCCTTGTTAAAAAAAGGATTCAAAAGATTTGAGATTAGTGAAATTCGTGGATTCCCAGAACCTTCCAGGGATTTGGACCCAGATTTGGAAAATTCTGGGTTCGTCCCATCCCTATTAATGAGGAAGAAGCCACAGGTCAGGAGAAGTAGTGGCAGTTTGATTTTGTCTGAGTCTCCTGGGAGGAGCAAGACTGCTTCTCCTGTCCTTTCCTCATTCTGAATTAATTGAGGGACAACCACTTTTGAACTTTGAACTCAGTTTGCAGCCATTGAGGTAAACAGAAGTCAAAGGGGGTAGGTGGGAGGAGGACAGAGAAACAGGAACATTTGAAAGGCAGCTGAAAAAAAATGAGGTGACAGATTAAATGCCAAAATGGGACAGTGGAGAGTACGTAAGAAAGAGAATATGCTAAAGTCAGTCCCCATTGGATCCAAGAACAGTGTAGGTGAACATGTCCCCTTCAGCGTTCAAGAAAGGAAGCTTTAGTGAAATGGAAGCACTGGTGTATTTAAAGAACTCTCTAGTTCAGATGTCAATATTCAGCACTGAGCAATCTGGCACAAAAGCAAAAATATACCTGCCAGTTATCGAAGTTTTGGAAAATCTACCCAGCAACAGCACCCAGCAGCATATTAACTAATCATTAAATGGAAATCATGAAAAGGTAATATAACATTTTTAAGCAAGCAAGCACCACCTAAAAGTATTTATGTTGACTCTTTTCCTAATATTTCAGATTGTCATCATTATTACAAAGCACCTGTTAGTTGATGATGAGATTAAAATGATCTGGAATGCATAATTTGCTTTTCTTTGAGATTACTCAGAAGTTTCCAAACTTTTCCTTGGTTCAGGATATTTTTCCTGAGCATGGGTCTATCTTACTCTGGCGTTGTGAACAACCTCTGAATTTTCTCTTCAATAGTCAGTCTCCTCAAGAACAAAAAGGGGAAAGAGTCTTCCCTTTTTTTGTCTTCCCTGCCGTCATTGCACTAGTTAATGATGTCAGATTGATCAGTGATCTGTTATGTATTTCTGTATTGTAGAATTGCAAAAAATAGAAACTTTAGCTAACATATAATTGCTATAATAGAACATAGATTTTGTTTTCTTTGATCCAGGTACAATAAAATCCTGTTAAAATGTTTAGGTCATGGTTTTCAAACAGATGTGAAAAAAAGCTCCCAGAAATTTTTGAAAATCCAAATTCTTCCACATCTCCACTGTCTGACTGAATATCAGCACAGAATAAGGTCTCATTCTGCTCAATGGGGATTTCTCCCAGGTGAAGATGCAACCTAGATAACTCATTTTATTAGTGATGTTAATTGTTGAAGCTTCAGGACCATTTTACATGCCTTATAATCCATGCACAGTTTACTTAGACTTAAGTCACACTTCATTAGGTGAGTATTCTTTTTTAGTAGGTACACAACCGTGCTACTTTATCTTCCACACTTATGGATTTTCTTTCATTAAAACAACAGTAACATGGAACTGACACAGAGTGGCCCTAGAGGTGGGAAAAGGAATAAATCCTTGGATTTTCTAAACTTGAAGGAGGTTTACGCTATGGAATGCATGCAACGTGAGTCCTACATAAAGCAGGCACATTGAAATCAATAGGATTTAAGTTAGATGCGACTAACAAGCCTCACTGTCCTTTCAAATACATAGCTCTGAAAGGCTGCCTGTAAATACTGTCAATGAGAACAAATAGCTATTTTATATTTATCCTCATTGTCATCATCTTTAAAAGTCCCATCAGTCCTTATTGATTACATTGCCTTCTAAATCTCATAGTTCCAGAGACTTCTTTCTATGTATCACAGGTAGAAAATTTAGAATGGAAGAACTCCTGATGACCAGCTAATTAAATGAGCTGTGTACAGAAATTAAGGATGCTATAGCATTTACAAGACTGCCTACCTTTTCCTTTTCTAGTGAAAAATTCAAGATTGGTTCAAGGTTATTAAGAACTCTTGTGCTATGGTACACTAGAACTGCAGAGTTATATTATCCTATATACTGTGTAATGGTCAAAGGCAACTGTATTCCATTTGAGAGGAGGACATTGCTCTAAGTGTCAGATATGCTACATAAAGATGAAAAATTGATAGCATTTCTGGGCTGGTGAATGTTGGCATTGAGTGGAATTTACCCTGAGGCTTAGCACCTGATTAGTATGCTTACGGGGCTCTTGAAGTAACCAGTAGGGAGCTAGAGTAAAGCAGAGTGGGAAATGGATGGCCCATTACAGTATACAAATCATCCTTACCCTTCCAAATCTTGTAATAATTGTTTCTGTTAAGGTAGAGCATGTTAGAATCCATCCTACATACTGCCTGTCTTCTTCAAAAATTATATCTGATTAATAAATCCCTTAGTTTGGTTGAACATTCCTGGAAACTTTGTTTGGTGGACCTTCCTGGACAATGCATGGCACAGTGTTTCTGACCCCCCAAAATGTTGAGAAACCAGCTGGAAATCCTTGCTAATGCTAATGTAGATTATTGTATGTCTCCCATTGTTCTTAATGAGAGGGAATCCATTTAGGAATTGAAACCAGCCATGGAGGGAGGAAAACAGTAAAAATGCTACTCTTTTTTCTTTTCCACTTTGCTAACATGAGAACAGCAGGAGGATCAGATCTCTCAGAGGTGCTGATATCAGAATCCCCTGCAAGCAAGGACAGCATTGCCTTAGTAGAGTGATTTTATAAGTGAAGTCATGACAGTGTTGCTGCATTTGCTAGCCCAGATTTGGGGCTGCTAGATATCATTTTGATATCAATAATTTGGCTCTCTTCCACCACCCCTCTCCATGTGTTTGTGAGGCCCCCGGACAAGCACAGAACCAGGCTCAGCCACTAAACACTGCAATATCCCAACACAGACAGGCCAGAAATAGCCAGATCACCGCTTTAGGAGACCTCTCTGCAAACACCCTCGTTATGTATGCAGGCTGCTTACAAAGAACTCCCTGCCCTGAGCAGGCAACTTGGCAAGCTGAATACTCAAATGTCAAACACTGAGCATTTGCATACTGTCTACCTCTTTGTCAATTTGGACTTAATTCAATCATGTTAAATTTTGACCTTTCCAAAGCTTTGTCTCACACCTGAAACTCATTGTTTACCTCAAATACAGAATAGCCTGCAGTTACATTTCTCCCTATAAAAAACCCCGATTCTGAGACCTTCCTCAGATCACTCCTGAGTTCCATCCCACCTTGCTGCCGCTTTGCTTGGCGAGCCTTCCCCTCAGTTCCAGTAGCTGAGACTGCACAACTTCGGACCTTCGCAGTGACCTCTCCGGGTTTCAGGACAGGTGTCATATCACCCAATTCAACAATCCCTCTCAAAATCCCTCTGTACCACTCCAACCTTTATTGTCTATAGTTATCTGAGTGCGTGTGTTGCATACACTGTTTGTCTGTATTTAATACAAATCTCAATTATTCTTAAACTTGGTGTGCTCCTTGGCTTGGCCTGACCCTGTAGACATTGGGTAAAAGATTCCGCTGCATTGCCCTGCCTCTCGCATTGCTAACTTGTGCTCTTGGCTAATTTCCCCAGACTTAGTTAATTGAGAGTGCATATAGGTGTCCCTCCCGGGGGCCCCAGAAAACAGGGTAACAACAATGTCTTTGGTTTTTGAGCTGTGCACTTTCCTTAGGTCTTCTTCAGTGTGTGCAGCAATCACTTTAATTATAAAAACAATGACAATAATTTTAAATTTTTCACTGACTTCTATAGAAGTGGGTTTGAGTATTGGAAATAGTCTTTACTTTTTTTTCTAAATGAGAGAGAAGAACATTCATTACTGAAATCTAAATGAAATATTTATCTCTCAGTCACAATTGCTAACTGAATAGTTAATTTTCATAATGTTTTGGAACTTGCTAGATGCTGTTGTATACAACGCATCTGGATGGTCATGTCAATCCAAGTATAACAATAGTTAAGATGCTAACATGTGAGTTCAGGACCCAGGATGTGAGTTCACAGGCTATTCTTTTTGATGCAAAGATTGCCATGAGAGAAGCATTACATGAGAGAAGCATTACAGTCAGCAACATGTTTCAGAGATTAGGGATAGAAAGAATACTTTTCAATTTTCTCCAAAAGAAAACTTCCTCACAAGAGATGCCTCAAGTCCTCTGGTTTCCTTTATTTCCATTGGTTCTTTGAATTCAGCTGTTTCTTTACTCAATTCAACTTTATCTTCAACTCTGAAAAGGTCAAATCAGCCAACAACCTGCTGACTGCCACTCATCTGACCTCATTTGACATACCAATGACTACAAAAATAGACATCAAGCCCAATTCAGCCGGCAGCATCCTAGGATAATTTCAAGGCTTCCCTCATCCTCAGCATATTCCTCCAGAAGGAAATCCCATTGAATGAAGAAAGTAAATCCTGCCAGACACCAAAGTCCTCCAAAATCTCTTGGGCAATCCTACTCTGATGATGGGGTTGGATTATCCCAGAAATAGCATCACAGAACTGCCTCTGTCAGACACTGCAACCCTACATGTGAAGTTTAGGAGACCAATACGTTCCTGAAACTCTTTCAGAATAGCCTTCCTATTCCCGCTAAATTCAGATACCCTGCTCTTCAAATCTCCTAGCTACTCAGGAAAAAGCCTGCAATTCTATTCAACATTATCATTCTCAGTACCCCAAAAGACTAAAGAGATAGTAGGGTCCTCTGTCATTTCCTTAGCAAGGAATATTCTTGGTTCTGTTGTCAGGGAATAAAACTCCCTCATCAAAAAGACACTGCCTTGTACCTGACTGTCGAAAAACTGAAAAACAATTCAGATAGAGAAAACCACTTTTAACCCAGATCTATCCTTAACGGCTGATTCAAGAAAAGTACTGAACTTTCAAATGTGGCAAATAACACCAAACAGTCCATAGGGCACAGTCCATGTAAAAATAGCCATTTTTTTTTAAAAAAGCCCAGTAATTCAAAGTCCCTAGGGTGTACTGATGGCAAGTAAAATCATACTTAATGTTGAATTTCACCAGTTCCATCTCAACTCCCCTCCTGTGCACATCACAAACTGCTGTATTAACAGATACATAATGAATCATATAAAGTTCTGAAGGAATTACTTCATTAACAGCCATCTCATGTGGGAAAGACAAGTGATGAATAAACCTATATTCACCAAGTACCTTATTTAGAACCACTTCCAAAGGAGAAACCCTCAAAGTGGGAGTAATGTAAAAGGGCCATCAACCCTCTCTCAGATATTTTCTTGTGTATTTTTCCCCCGACAAAACTGTCTAGACCATATACAGAATGTAGGCTCTTAGAATAAAATGAGGTCCATATTTCCTGAAAGAGTACCTGAAATCCATCCCTAAATCTGTATCTTAAATAATAGCAACCTACTCTGGGCCTGCCCTCCTTTAGCCAATGAGAGCTAGCAATGCTTCGTCAATCCATCTAGCACAAAAAAGTCTGGGCCTGGTAAGGTCTGTAATCCCCTCCTGACCAAGAGGTCTAATGAGGTCTAAACAAACACAAAGTTCAATCCAGGGCCTAGTGAAGCCTATAATGCACTCAATACTATGAGGCCTAATGAAGCCTATCCCAGGACATGTGACCCAGAGGCCTAGAACCTCCTCCCCCAAAAGCACTCCCTGTCCTCTTCCACAATTGTGGCCTAATGAGGCCTATGATAAACATGAGCCCAGAGTGTCCAGTGACCCAGGATCACTCCTGACATCTCCCTACAGGGGCCTCCAGAAGTTTGAGAAACCACCCGCCCTGGTAAGATCAGATTTTGACCACAAGGCCTGAAGAAGTCTAGTTGCCCCAAAAGCCCAACCCCCTGGAATACCATATGGGCTTCAAGTCACCCACAAGGCCCAATGGGGTCTATATACACCTGTTGGCCTGCTGACGCCTAGGCCCAGGGTATGTGACTGAAAGAAGCCTGGTTGGGCTGAAAACCTACTCCCACAAAAGTCTAAAGGGTTCAAGCCCCAGACACTCAGAGAGGTTGCACAAACATGTCTGTCAGAGTCCCACTCCCTGCCTGTGCCTCTCTGCCAGTAACAGAAGGGAGATGAAAATACTTGCCCAAGAGGAAGAGGCAGTCGGGAGTGTCCAATGCAAACAAACAAGTGGAAACACTGAGCCAAGGCAAGTCAAGGTCAAATCCAAAAGGTCTAGAAGCCAAAGGTCCATCCAAAGGGATCAAGGCAGCTGGAATACAAGGATCATGAGAGCTTGAGTAGTGACTTGCTACAAGCAAACTGCAAGCCATGCCAAACGACTTATATAGCTCATGAGAACAGGTGTTCCTTATCATTGTTCTGTTTTATTAATCTTACCAAAATGGCTTCTGAGCTGCTCATTTCTATCTTCTCCATGAGTAGTAGCGGGAGGGAAAAGGTGAATTCAGTTTCTCTAAATCATTGCTGGTCCCCTCTCCCTCTGGGGCTGGCTGCAATAACTCTGCCTCTGCTTGTCTTTCAACTGATGAGAGTGTTTGCAAGCTAGTTTGGGCTATCACTTGTGTTCCTGGCACAATCAATTGCTCACCGACCTCTGAGCTGTCATCTATCACAATGCCCTCCCTTTCTAAACACAAAGATCAAAGAGGATGTGAAAGGGGCAATATGCACTTAAAAAGACTCTGTCTCCACCCCCTTGCACATTGCATCATAGTTCCTCATGCCTGACATCCTTATGTCATGGCCTTGCAGCTCTTCTCCCACAGTGGAATTCACTGCATGGGTCCACTGCTGAATACATGCTAAATTAAACTCCCATTTGTTTAATTATTAGAATATTTATATCATGGGATTTATATTTATTATTATTAGAATATTTATATCATGGGATTTATATTTATATCATGGGATTTCAAAGTGGTATACAAATAAATAATATAAACAGAGATTGAAAGAGAGATGCTTCCCATCAATCAGAAGACAGATCAGGGAACATAGATTCAGCCTGTGCTGCATGGGGTCACACTCCACCTGAAATCTCAGGTTTGCAGCTTCAGTATTCTCCTAAACTCAGATCTGAGCCTGAATTCTCAGGTTTCAGTAGTAGTCAAGGAATGCATATGCGGCTGTAATGAATGTACAGGCTGTGCTCATTCCTGCATTCCTGGAGATTTCAGACCTGGCTATGATGAAACATGCCTTGATTGCATCCTGTTTGGATTACTATAACACATTCTATATGGGTCTGCCTTTGGAAACTGTTTGGAAACTTCCAAAAGGCTTTGGCCAGACTGCTGACTGGTCTGTTCACAGGGAACACATAACCCCCATTATTACAACAACTTCACTGGTGACGTGTCCATTTCAAAGTGTTGGTTATGATCTTTACTACAGAGCCTGGGTCCAAACTGTCTCAAAGTCTGTATTTCCCTCTCTGAACCTACCCGATTTTTAAAGTCTTTGGAGAGAGGCTTTCTCTCTGTCCTGCCACCATCACAACATCACATTGTTGAGGGTGACAATGAGGAGGGAAGTCTTTTTGATGGCTGCTCTCAATTAGTGTAATTAACTTCCACAGTTGGTTTCCTATCTAGTTTCTTTCCACCAGCTGGCAAAGACATTTATACTTAGGCAGCCCTTTACCTTTTAAGTTACCATGGCAGAAATTTCCCTTTCATTGAGTGTTTTATGGTTTTATCTTCTTAACTCTTGTATTTTAGTGTTTTCCATAAAACTGTTTGGCATTGTTTAACTTGGGAGCCCAGGGTTCCAGTTCCTGCTCAGCCACAGATATCCACTGGGTGACTTTGAGCAAGTCATACCCTCATCTTCAGAAGGAGGCAAAATAAAACCCCTTTCTGAACAAATTCTTCCAAGAAAATCCCATAATAGTTCACCTTAGGATCACTGTAAGTCAGAAATAACTTGTAGGTCCACAATGACTTGTAGGCCCATATTTGATACAATGATGTATCAAATATGGTTTTTGTGTGCTTTATTTTTAACTTGATATGAGCTGCCTTGGGTTGCATGCTAAGAGAAAGGTAGATTTTATAAGTAAATGATTGAATCACTCAAGCACATGATTTTCAACAATTCCATATTTAAAATTATAAAATAATGTATATAAAATAAAAATATATTAGACTTTTTTTTTTTAAAAAAAAACAACAACTGAAAAAGTTAAATCAATTAAAGCCATGTACGTGAACCTGGTAAAATAAATCACACCTCAAAGACTTCAGTAAAAAGCCATGTTATTCACTTGGAACCAGAAAGAAATCCATGTTGGTCTCAATCAGACCTTAAAAGCAAGGACATAGTTCCTCTTCTAATGCTTTGTTGACTCTGTTTATGCCCTCAGCCTAGTAATTCTTGAACAAAGAACTTCAAAGACAGCTTCTCAGGCAAAACAGTGGAACATAAAGTCATCAAGAGGTTTAGCTCCACCTCCAAAGTCTGTGTTGGAACAAATGTTTTTGATCACACTACTCAGCAGATCAGTACAACAACGTGTTATTACAACAATTTCTATGTTCTTTTTCAACTGCTGTTAAAGTAATGATCACTTCATTCCCTTTTCAGATTTTAGTTCTCTCTCAGCTCAGTGACTGCAACCCTTCAGCTACTCAACCACCCAACCATGAGTATAATAGTCTGGCAAATGGGGCCCAGCTACACAAGTATAGCACTGGGATTCCATGCTTACTGCCATGGTTACATCCTGTGAACTCTTGGGACTGAAAGTTTGTTCAGAGGCACCAGAGGAGAGGAATTCTCAGGCTGAGAATTCTGAAGACCCCTCCTTCAATTACCAATCCCAGGATCCCATAGGATGGGATACTGCCATGATGGTTAAAGTTGAATCATAGTGCTATAATTGTGTAGTGTGAAAGTGTCCTAATGAAATATTTTTTACATCTGATGAAAATGGGCTAGAATTCATGAAAGCTTAGGCAAAAATAAAACAACTGCTTTGATCTTTTTACTCTTTTTGGTGCAAAAGACAAAGAAGTCTACCCCCTCCCCTAAAGCTGCAGTTCATTTCAAATCACTGCTTTTTCTGGAGTAGGGGAGAGCATTCTCAGGAACTTTTTGTTCTGTACAGATACCACATGGGGAGGGGTGGAATTTGATTTTTCTCCCCCTTGAAATTATGCACAGCTAAACAGCCTTTCAGATACAAATATAATTTTTGTTTCATCTAATGTTTCTGTCAGAGGTCTTTGAAATGCAGCCTTGATGAAACTAAAGGGAAAGAGGAAAAAGATGTTGGGGGTGGGGGAACTTCAGCATTTCATACAAATAGTTGCAAGCAGTGTGCTGCCTGTTTTTTATCGGCATGACACCTGAAGATCAGACGATCATTCCTAATTAGTGAATATGTTAAATCACAAAATTTACTGTGCTGAAGTTTCACACTGCATTAATTGTCCTTCTAAAACTTCCCTATCTTTCAAACACTGCTACACTAAAAGTCAGGTAATAGTGTTTCATCATTCATCAATTTCAATTTGGGAGGCAAAATTGATGGGTTGCAGAGAATTACATTTCCTGAGTTCCATTTCCTGGGGATGGTGATCTCAGTCCATTGGAGACTGTGTCATGGGATCATTATGTCAACATCATGGGGTCCCATAGCTAATCAGTGGTGCGCTGTCATCACAAAGCAAATGGAAATATAGGTAATGTGTCGTAAGACAACATTGCTCACACTTCCTAATGTGGGTAGATTCTTAGCCCAATCATGACAAGACATGACTCATTGGAAAAGACAGTAATGTTCACTGAGGTGGAAGGCAATATGAAAAGAGGAAGACTGCCTTACAGGTGGATACACTCAATAAAGGAAGCCACAGACCTGAATTTGCAAGATCTGAGTAGAGCTCTCGATGACTGGGGCTCTTTGAAGTCTCCTATCCATACGGTCATTATAAGTCAAAGTTGACATTACTTTTAAGACATTAACTTAAAAAAAATGAAAACACATGAAACAGATATCAAAAGCGGCACACCTAATTGCATATCCCTCTATTCTAGTCAGTTAAGGCTAAAGGCCTTTTTAAATAGGAAGGTCTTCATCTACCAGCAAAAAGGCAACAAGGAAGGTGCAAACTGAACTTCCCATAGAAGGCAGTTGCATAGTCTGGGAGCAGCCACAGAGAAGTCTCTCTTTTGCATCGTCACCAGACAATCCAGCTGTTATATTAAGCAAGATTTTTTTTAATATTCTTTTTTGAGATTTAATATTTTATTAGTCTTATCAGAAGATATAAACAAATCAATCCATAACCACAGAAAAAAATAAGAGAAAGGAAAAGAAAAGACAAAAGAAACAAACCACAAACATTATACATGGATAATTAGGAGTAAAACTAAACTAAGCTAATTCAAGCTAAATTCAAACTAAAACACAATGACACAACCCATTATTAAAGGACTCATCTGGAACAGTAAACACATCCTAATTACTCTACACTTCACTACATTTACGAAAATGCCCCCCAAAAATAAAAAAATAAAAAAGGCTGACCCTCCATACCAACAGTGATGAAAAAGAAAAAGAAAATCTATCAATAACCAATACCTTATTCTAGCATTACAGATCTAAGTATGTTCAACTTACTAGAATTACTACTATTCATAAACCACATATTATTACATCATTATATTTTTTTATTGTTCAAAACAAAAATTGGTAAATTTTTTCCAGTCTTTCAAAAAATGATTTATCTTTTAAAATCTACATCAATTTTGCAACCTGGGCAAGATCGGCAACTTTAACAACTCATTATTCCATTGTTGATGCATCAGTCCTCTTCCAGGTTTGGACAATCAACATACTTGTAACTATTATTATATTGAAGAAGCACTCCATATTTCCTATCTAGATTTTTTAATCAGTAATTCCCAACAAAAACTTTGCAAAATCTACATTTAACTTTTTTTGAATCTTAGATCTGTAAATCTTAGACCAATAACTATTTGGTTCCTTGCAAATCCACCACATATGGAAAAAAAAAGTCCTTTTTGGCTCTGACAACCACAACATTGATTTGAAACATTCTTAGACATTTTGATAACTTTGAGAACCAGGTGAATACCTGTCTTTCTGCCTCTCACTGCTTTCCTGAGATTCATTGTGGACAGACTTGGTCTCCCATCCCAGTTTACTAGAAGGCCCTCCATCTATCCCACCTGTCACTCCTGTGACCTCAGAGGGAAAGAAGAAGAAGTAGACACAGCTTCATTATGCCTAGACCCAGAAACAAAGGAAAGGCCCTCCCTCTACTCCAACTATCATTGACTTGACCATGGTGGGACTGAAGAATCAGCAGTATCTGCTGGACTTGATCCTTTCTCCCATTGCCATTCCTTTTTCTTCTGTGGTGTCTTACATAGACTGTAAGCCAGAGGTCAGGGAACTGTCAAATTACCAATTTGTAAGCCACTTTGAAAACCTATGTGACTGAGTAAATAGAATAAATACCACAAACAAACAAACTTTTCTGGAATTAAGTACCATCTGTATGTCATCTTGTAGATACTTTTTTTTTAGATTACTGCACAGAGTTAATCTGATATTGTAGCAGCTAATTCCAAGAACTGGAGACACTCAGATTGGAAAGCAAGAGTTTATTCAGTCGGCTGGGCTCTGGCGGAATCTCTTCCAAATACCAGAAGCCCCAAGCATTCATCTCTCCAAGGTTTTATACTTTTACATAAAGAATTGCAACATTTGTCAGCTTGACATTTCTTGATCATTCGCCCCCCCCCCTTATGACGCTCTTTTGACTGTTCCCAAACACTGAACAAAACATCCTAAACAGAGATGCTGAACAAGCATCTAGCTAAGCGGTATACGTACACATGATTACTCAAACAGCTCCTCAAGAACTCGCAGTTCATGAACATGTAACTTTTAGTTCTCAATCTGCTCTCTCTGTAATCCAAATTCCCCCTATTCTTCCATTTGTACATTACGCCTAAAGTTTTCGGACTATCTTATCATAAAATCTTTTACAGGCTCAACTTCTGGGATTTTTAGATATATTCTGACATAAATTTAAAAATATAATATATGCACAGAAGCAGGTGATGTGCTTGCAATTCCATTTACTAGTTCAATTGCTGGGGTTGTATATAGAGGAAAGAACCTTTTAAACCAGGACTTGGGGGGGAATTGTGATCCTTCCAATTTTTTTGGAATACATTTCCAATAATCTCTAGTCCTTGGTCAATTCTGACAGAAGTTCAACTACAACAATATTTGAAGAGCTGCATACTTGCCTGATCTGTTTTAAACAATGCTGAACTGTCATTCATTGACTGTTTGGGAGTACAGGCAGGAAGTGGATTCAAATCCTCCTGCCTTTATACTTTGCAAGATCATATTCACACACACGCACACACACACACACAAGCCATAGAAGAAACAAAGGCATCAGCCTCAAGTATGCTTACTAGGAAGGAGTAATTCTCTCTGAGACTAATGGGACTGACTGCTGAGTAGGACTGCATTGCTAACGAAGCTCACCATGATAGGATTTGAGACTTTGTATTGTAATGAAGCCATATGAGTAGAAATAATAAAGCATATTAACACACATATAAAAGGAGGAAGATAATGCACAAAGACACGGTTCAGTCAGAAGTACAGAATAGATTCACAAGTGGCTGCAGAGCTGTTTTGTAATTATGCAAGTTTATTCAGTAAGCAAAATGATTATTTGCCTCCAGGATGTTACAACTTGATGTGGAGAAAAAAGAAAGAGATAAACACCTCCTACTTGTTTTGCCACATAAATTCTCTCTCACAGACAATTTCCATTCTTTGTCCTGCAAAACAGTCTCCCTCTATTGAACACTTAACATGAATGAAAGGATTAAATAGTAATCACGGGGGAGGAACCCATCAAACTAAAATCAGAAAGGCAAAACAACCACCATATGAACAAAATAAAAATAATATTTGAATGCACACTGGAAAAAGAAAATGGTATTGTGAAGAGGGGCGCTGTTTGTGAAAGTTTTCACCTGCTGCAAAAGCATCTCACCTTTTTTCTTTCCAGTTTGGGTGGAAATCTGTAAAATGGGACATATATGCTAGCTCATTCAGAGTGAGGGCAGGGAGCATTGTTTCTGTTCTAAATTATCTTTGCAACATGGTCATGTAACCAGTTCTGATTGGCTGAATCACACGCACAACCTGATCCTTGATGGGTTAGGATTGCCTCTGTACTAGAAGCAGCAGCAGCTTAGTTTCACCAAAAAACTAGTTGGCACCAGGTATAGAGGTGGCAAGCACCATATTTACTTCTAAAATGTTCCAAGAATATATATTTTATGCAGCTCGAAGAAATATCTTTTTCTGTCTCTCTAATCAAGAAGCCTCAAATAATTAGTTTGATTATTGACATCTGAGAAGCACTCAGTTTGTAACAATTGGATGACACTTTTTATGTAAAACAGCTGACAGAAAAAAATGTGCCTGTGATACACTAACAATAGACAAATAAGCACTGTGGGTGATGATGTGGGTGTAGAGTTCATATTGATTCTGTGCGCCTTCAAGTCATTTCTGACTTTTGGTAACCCAAAGGCAAACCTAAAATGCACCCTTCTTGGCAGAATGTGTTTGGGGGTGTTACCATGCCATACGCCCTCACTCCATGATCTGATTGGCAAAGCACATTATTTAATTGGCATAAAATATAAATCATACACTGCTTTGGTTGAAAAGCCATACTGGTAAAGAGGACTGGCTGAACATGTGACCTCAGGGCATGACCAGGTTGTATCAGTCGGGAAACTCTTTTGCTGATGAGCTTGCAATAATCCCCTCAATAACTCAACTTTCAAATGCAATAGCACATGAAATTGTCTCAATAGAGCAACCAATTGTCATCAACCTGTTCCCTCTTCCCACCAAAATTCTCCTTTGTTTCTTTACCTGCCCAGGCATTAAGAAACTATCATGATTCCCATCAGGGCTTTATCACCTAAGGCTAAGGCCATTAGTTTGTTCTAGGATCCATTATTTGCTCTGTCAGAGAGCTATTAACACGTTCTCAGGGCAGAAACAGGCTATTTAAACCTGGCTCTGAGCCAGACAACTTGTAGTACACTGGACCCAGGCCATCACGCTGATGTTCAGATTCTTGCCCTTTTGCTACCCTCACACCCCTAATCTAAGCCATGTTGCTTTGTCTCTTCTCTGCAGAATAGGTAAATACAGAATAGGTAAAACCCACTTGACCTCAACTTCTTGTTATCCAATTTTTCCATCCTTTTCTTCAGTTAGTCTTGTACACTTGTGAGACTGCTTGAATCTTGCATGTGCACAGGATTTTCCCCAATAAAACATTATTCTAATCCTCAACTGCTATCCCTGCATTATTACTGATGTACATAGGCGGAAAGATCTTGAAAGGTTACCCCCCCCATTTTTCAGGCTTCCCTTTTGAGCCAATAATTCCCCACGGTTCCATGGAGGCACTGGCATTGTGGGTGGACCTCTTAGTCAATCAGCTTTTGGGGTAATAGAAATGGGGTTGCCCTTGCCTTCCTCTGAAACTGAAAGCTCATGACTTGCTTAAGGTCACCCAGTGGGTTTCCATGGCTAGTGAGGATTCAAATCCTGGTTTCCTAGTATCCCTGTCCAACCTTTGAACCACTACACCACGCTACTTCTCCTGTAGCATCTTTACATAAATAAGTTTATTATTATTTTTAAGAAGTGGAGTATAGTGTGTGGGGAAGGAATGAAAACTGAAATCTAGAAATGATGGGAGCAGTGGTCAGCTTGCAATTCAAACATACGAAGTATCACTTAGCATATGAGCCAGGAATTGCATAGATAGTTCTACAAAGGAATGCATGTAGTTTTTCATGCATCATCCATTCTCTGCACGGTATCTTCTCACCACTGTCACCCCTTAAAAGCATAAGGCTGGCGCTCCTATGAAGCACGGTGGATGCCCTGCTTCAGGTGGTAGATCAGATGGGTTGACAAGTTGTATTGCTCCCTGACTTCTGCCACTGTGGGGCACCAAGGTGCTATTTGCTCTGAAGATCCAGGATGGCTGCTTTCCTGCTGAAATAGAGACAAGCACAGAGTGGCCAGATTAGTTGTCTGATGTTCGTGCCTACTCAGTTCTCAACCTAAGCAGCCTTTGCAGGGCCTTCAGGAATAGGGTGTGTTCTCTGAAGGAGTTGTCTGTCTGCAGATATCTCTGTGTAGTGTAGGCATGCCCCAAATTACACAGGGGGCCTCCCTGCACTACCCTGTTATAGTGTTATTATTCTACTTTCTTTTTTTTTCTAAATAATTTTATTAAAGTTTCAACAAATAAACAATTATCTCTGCAATGTTTACATGCAATATTATTTCTTCTTCCTTTCCTTTCTGGGTTACAATTATTAATATTTCCTCTATTTATTATACCACGTATCACAATAAAATGTTAGTAATCAATAATTCATTAGTTCCTGCTATATTTCTCTACTTTACTTGTTACATGATATTTCAATGATTATTACCCTGTATAGTAATTGATATCATGCATATTCTACTTTCAACATCCTGTGGAATTCTGGGGTTTGTAGTCTACCGAAGCCAAAGAGCTCTTTGGCTGAGAATTCTGAATGCCCCTCCCTAAACATCAAACCCCAGGATTCCATGGAATGTTGAAAGTGGAATAATAGCACTATAACAGTGTAGAGTGGAAAGGCCCAGGGTTTAACTGAGGTGGAGGATAAATTGCCACTCTTTCAGCAAGGATGAAATGTAGACTTTGCAGGATTCAGATTTACAAAAGTACATCCTCAAAAGATAAAAGTAGTGGTGTTGTTTTTTAAAAAAAAATATATAAAATACTCCACATTTCTCTCACTTTAGAGAAAACAATCCAACAGATTTTTTTTAAAAAAACTATCAATGCCACCCCCCCCCCAAAGAATTAAATAATAGGAAGTGGAAAGAGGCATTTGGAAAGTCTTCAATTCATTTCATGTATTCTTTTCTTTTTTCCTTCCATTGTTTGTAATGGCACATCGAAGTAAATTACATTTGCATTTGTCCAGGCCCAGGGGTTCCTCATAGTCAAAGGAAAATAAGAGTCAATGAGGACTTGATAACCTTCCTTGCTCACTAAATGGCAAGCAATTGAGAAGCACATTAGCCAGATGGCATGATGAATATTCCCTCCAGAAATAGTCAACAGCACGCATTACACTGTGTCTAGTCTAGCTTAGTGTAGTTGCTCTTAGCAAAGAAGGAATGATAGAAAATAGAAGTATTGTATTTTCTACTTGGTGGGTTAAAATAGCTATCAGCTGTGCCTTTTAGGGGGATTTTTAGGAGGATATACCCTTGGTAATAAGGGGAACAAATAATTTTGTTAGCAGAATTCATTGAAGCAAGATTAGATCAGGGAAAAGAGAAAACTGAGGGATCACCCAAATGCAAACTTCTGTTCTAGTTGATGAGCAAGAGAAGACATATAATGTCTTCTTATAGCCATATCTATCTATCTATCTATCTATCTATCTATCTATCTATCTATCTATCTATCTATCATCTATCCACTTTTCTGCCAGCTTACTCTCGTGCTATCTTTCTTGCTTCTTTAAGCAGCACAGAGAGTCTGTTTTGAAATATATAGGATGGGTAAGAATCTTGATGAGACCTCATTGTGGCCTACTAATTTATGCAGCCTCCATACCAAAAAAAACCAGACTGTAATGTAGTAGTAATCCTCAATGTTCTGGAACATCCATTTACACACATTGGGAAATATATGCATAGCAATGTTTTATTCCATGCACTTTTCTAAAATGTGTGGTATGTACAACAATGTACACGTTTGGAAAAATGGGCATAAAAAAACAGATTTGAATTCAGCTTTTAAAAGACTAATGTCCAAACCACATGAAAAGAAGCAGAATGATTTTTTGGTACAGACTTCGAACAACCTGATTGGATGGAGCCCTGGTGGCGCAGTGGTTAAATGCCAGTACTGCAAGCCACAAGGTTGAGAGTTCGATCCTGCCCAGCTCCAAGGTTGACTCAGCCTTCCATCCTTTCGCAGGTTGGTAAAATTAGTACCCAGCTTGTTGGGGGCATGTATAGAAATGTTTCGAAATACATGCTATTTGTAAGTTGATTGCCGCCTCGATCCATATGGAGAGGTGGGATACAAATAAATAATTAAAAAAGGGGGGGGAATGCGATTTAAATCCAATTGTTGATTCCAGCTAGAGTGGAACCATTGAATCAACAGAAACTTGATAAACTAACACTTATATGTCTTCTATAATTGAGAGCTAGTGTTGTATAGTGGTTTGCGTGTTGGACTACAACTTTGGAGGCCAGGGTTCAACTCCCCACTCAGCCCAGGAAACCCACCCAGTGATCTTGGGCACATCACATACTCTAAGCCCCAGAAAAGCCCATGATAGGTTCACCTTAGGGTCATCATAAGTCAGAAACAACTTGAAGGCACACAACAACAACTCTTATTGGAAGCAACAATTGGATTTAAGGCCAGATTTCACTGGCAAGACACAAAGGGACACTCACTATAATGTTCTAAATAGAAGCAAGTGCTGTGCTTATATGAAGGTATAATGATCCAAAGCTCTCCAGAAAATATAGTCCAATTGCCAGAGTCCATGAGGGTGATTCTGTTACCCTGTATGTTGGGGATCCCAGGAGGGGCACCCACATAACCAGATAGAAACACAAATCGGGGGAATTTAGCTTGAGCACTCTCTCGGCTGAATGAGAGGTAGGGTAACTTTAGCAAGGATCTTTAACCCTATGTATACAGCGTCGGGTCAGAGAGTGGCTAGACAAGGTTTTCAAAGTAATAAACAATATTTTATTAAAGACAAGAAACACGCAAGACAAGACATAAACTAACTAACTGAGAAATAGAAATGGAGAGCTTTTTCGGGAAAGGCAATATGACACCTGGTCTCGTAGTCCTGGAGAGAAGGCGGTTCTGGGGAAGAAAGCTCAGCGGGGCTCGCTGAGGGGAGTTTCCTTAGACAACCAGCAGCAAGGTGGGATGGAAGTCCAAAGTAGTCCGAGGAGGTCCCAAAAGCAGGGACCTTTTATAGGGTGGAGTTTACCTACAGGCTGTGTTATGCTCGGTGAGAACAAAGGAAATTTGGAGTTTGACAAAGGAGTTGGAAAAGGTCAAGTTTAGCATGATTGGTTTAGCTCTTGATGACAATAGCGTGGCCGGTACGTTGATGGCCCAACATAAAGGGATCGTTTGGCTCTTGGTTGCAAGGCTTTGTGTAACTCCGAGCCGAGTAGAGCTGGTTTGCAGTGAGGTTTTTCCCTGAAGCAACGGATAGGCTTAAGTTGCTATCCTGAATTGGGTTTTGGAATGTACAGTCATTAACGGCCGCACTCGTACGTGTCCAGGAGGCCTCTGCAAACACGTGGCATGAGATGGCAAATAGAGGTCAAGCAAGGTCAAATTATTTGATATCAAAAAGATATCTAGTGCTCTCACTCAACATATCATAACTGTGATAACAATTCCCTTGTCCAAAAATATACAGATCTGCCCCAGACTGACAGAAACAGTGATGTTAACCACTCAGGATTGCACACAAAGTCTCTGGTATTGTGATCTGCCTAATCATAATTGCCGAACTCAGATTCTGGTACCTACCTAGAAGATGATACATCAGGAAATAATGACTGGCATTCTGTTCAGTAATTAAAATGTTGTAAGCATGGCTTATGATATCATAATTACTCCAGTTCACATTTATGGTCATAAGTATGATTTCAACAATCAAAAGTGCATCCCAAATTCTACTTGTAGTCCCCTCACATCACGGCCACTTCCATCGTAGCTGTAGACTGAGGCTGGGAGTAATGACTTTTCCTGCCTGCTCCCAGGTGTGGGTGGGCTGAAACAAATGGACATGACTGTATTCCAACAAGACCTCACATGCTTTCGTACAGCTGCCTGTTTCAACTCACCCTGCAACTGATTGTCAAGGTAGCACTAGGAGATGTCATAAATATACTTTCATAGCTACATTTCATAGTGCAGAATCTTGGCCAACATGTTCTAGAAAGAGCAATGTGAAATAAGTCTGACCTTGTTCTAACAGATGTCAACAAACACAAGAGGACTTTCTTCCTCATCCTACCACCTTCTACCTTCTGCACTAACCTGAGTTGCTCTAGAGGATTTCCTAATCCACAGAGAGATTGCACCTACCCAGATTCACTGACAGAAGCAGTTCCTTTGGAAGAATGGCGAATCTCCCATCCCACCAGGAAAGTTAAAGTATTTACACCCCCCGCCCCCATTCTCCACCAGAAAAAGCTTATGACATGACTCAACATCTACCAGAGTTTGGATCTTTGGTGATTCCCCCCAACCCAAATTTAGTGAAAATTTCATTTGCACGAGAACACTGTATTATGCAAAAATGTATTTCTATAAAAAATGTATTTGCCTAAAATACATTGATTTTGTGCAATAGTTTTCCCCCATCAAGGTCCTCATTTTTTTAAAAAATGCACAGAACTCTAGTAATCTAGCCTGGTGACATTTTCCATTCTCATGTATGAGAATGATATACACAAAAATGTGCATCCCTAAAATCAGCCCATGCAGTTTCAGCAACAAGCAACTTGTAAGTGTTGCTGTAATTGATTTTTTTTTTTTAAAAAAAATCTTCTTCATTGATTTGTTTTCTGGACATTTTTCTTGGAGTCATATTTGTTTTCTCTATTAACCATATCCTTTCCTCTCCCATTAATCTGCTTCCAGAACTGGAGGTGATACGCAATCTTTTATATCTTTGATTCCCATAAGACCCTGATAAACCATGTTCTATCTGTTGCAGTCTCCAAGAAACACTTTCAGCCTCTAATAGTGGAGTGCTGTTGTCTCCATATCTTTCCTGCTTTGACAAATGTGATCATCTTGCTAACTTTAAAGCTGAGAGCAACTGATGCAGCAAACCTGACTTGAACCTTCTTCTTCATCTCCTTCAAATGTACATGGATGGAAATCTTTCATTTTCTGAAAGGTATGCTTCATTCCCCCAAATGTCCCCAAGGGGCTGCTTTGCCAAGAATTGCCTTACAGTGAAAATCGTAACTTCTTCCTTGGCAACTGAAACAGGTGCCAATAGCTGTATATATCATCAAAGTGTGCTCACTGTGTTAGTTCTGTTCCTTTCAACATGACGTTTTATTGAATGATAGCCCAGTGTTCCTAGCTATTTCAAGACAAGGAGATGATGCCCACACTTTATAGACACCATCCTGCAGATGTTAGTTGCAATTGAATCCCACTGAAATCAATCACATCTAAATTACTTGTGTTAAGTCTCCTGCAGTTCCTTTCAGTGGAACTTTGTCCTGACTAGGGATACAGATCTTTGACTACATCCTCACATGTGAGTAAATTTCCATAGTTACCTCCTCACTTGGGATAAAATGAATATTTCTGCCATTTTCAGCTGTATTTGTGGTGGGCACGGACTTGTTTCAAACAGAAATAACAAAGCAGTGGAGTTAGGGTTTTTGCAGAAAATTCTGTATTCCCACCCAACCCCTAAAATTGCTTCTAGAAAAACATGTGAGCTTTTGTATGGACATTTGTTTGTGCAAAATATGATTTTTGCACACACACAGAAATATGTCTCTGGAAACATGGCTACTGCTCAAAAACTGCAAGGGTGTTTTTTTTTTGTGGGGAAAAAAAAGGCTATGTTAATATTTGCATAGAATTAGGAGATAGGAGCCCAGCAGACCACCTAAGGCTGCTGCCACCCACTGGTTTAATCCTTGTGACTCAGTATCTCAGTGGGAAGTTACTGGGCAGTTAACTAAGACTTCTATCTCTGACTCTGCAGTGGCTTCCCCTTTTTATCCCCCTGTGAGAGATAACAGTGCATAAACCAGGCTAGACACATGAAATGAGTGTGAACAGAGGAGATCTTTCAAAGGAAAAGGTTTTATTCTAAGTTACATTGGCAAAAAGGTATCATATACTTGAAGGCACCTTCTTTCAGGTGTTCCTTAGAACAGTTGCAGAATTACAGGACAGGGTATAAATAATTTTAGTTAAGATTCAAAAGAACATAAGTACCTAACACAACTAGCTAACATATTCCTATTCTACTCATCACCCGATGTTTGGGATGGTTATGGAGAACTGGGTGTCTAGACTTTTTTGATCTTGCTTATACCCAAGCTTTTTCTGTTCTTTTTGTCTCTCTTTGTGTCTCTGTCCCTTGTGATGCCTTGAGGCTTTTCATAACCTCTTCCTTGGAAGGATCTTGAAACTTCTCACCTTGTTCCCCAGTTGGTCTTGCTGATTGGACAATTGTCTCTCATGATCTCTATTACGTCTTGTGATGCTGACCTCAGTAAAAGTAGCTTAAACCCAATACCTCATTAACCCTTTGTTTACCTGGAGAGGAAACTATCTCCCTTCAGCTTTGTTTCCTGGATAACAGGGAGAGCCACAGGTGTAGGGATGGATAAGAATTTCCTTTCTTTTTTGTATGAATTTATTTAGGATATAGCAAGGGTGAGTACTACTGCCCTTGGGATGTTTTTGGACAGCACTTCTCAAAATTCCTCACTATTGGCTGTACTGACTACAGTTATTGAAAGCTATAGGTCAGAAACCATTGAAGGCCATGGTGACTCACCCCTATATGTGGGACAGGAATAAGGTGGGATTTTTTTAAAAAGTGAATTCAGAAAAAACAAAAACTGACAATCCATTCCAAGCAGAGGGCTGTAAGTGCTCAAAAATTAAGTCCAGGTTTGAATCCTTGAGTATTTGAGCATATTAGGAATGAAGTGGGGTTGTTAGTTGTCCTTTCCATTGACAATTCAGAAACAGAATCCACATTGTAGCCTATGAACCTTGTTAGAACTGACCTTGGAATGTGTTTGACTTCTTCATCTTGGAATATACCTGCCTTCTGACTGTTCTGAACCAGACTAAGTGAACCCTGGATTGTTGTTCAGGTTCAGATCCTCCTCATTTGGCTTAGTTAATTCTCTGGTAGGCTGGCATTGGACCTTTTTGTGTGATTTCTGGCTGAGTCTGACCCCGTAAAAATTGGGTAAAAGATCTCGCTAGGTTACCCTGCCTCTCGCATTGCTGTTGCTTGTGCTCCGTTGAGCTTACTTTCCCCATCATTTGGAGCATATTGAGGTGTCCCTCTGGGACCTCCAGATTTTCAGGGTAACACCCCAACTGCTGACAAGACCTTCTCTGTAGCCAAGCATTCCTTCTGGAAGCCACACATTAAGCCTATGCCTTCTTACAGAGCCAATCCTGTAGATTTCATGGTCACCCTGCCTCTGTCCAGTGGTTCAGCCTCCTGTACCTCTGAAGGTTCTGGTTCAACAGTGGCAGCTGGTTCTTTACCATCCTTGGACCTGAGATAGGAAGAGGCTGCCTCTCATCCTCTCTGGAGGAGGTTTCTGACAAGTGCATGATGAATTCCAGCTGTCTGAACAGGGAAGGAACTTAAGCTGTGTACACATAGACAAGTTCCAGCTGTCTGAACAGGGAAGGAACTTAAGCTGTGTACACATAGAATTCACATTTGCTACCTAAAGTGTAAAGATAATTTAGGAGCCCTGGTGGCGCAGTGGTTAAATGCCAGTACTGCAAGCCACAAGGTTGTGAGTTCGATCCTGCCGGGCTCCAAGGTTGACTCATCCTTCCGTCCTTTCGCAGGTCGGTAAAATGAGTACCCAGCTTGTTGGGGGCATGTATAGAAATGTTTCGAAATGCATGCTATTTGTAAGTTGTTCGCCGCCTCAATCCATATGGAGAGGCGGGATACAAATAAATAATAATAAAAAAATTGAACACTGGATGGCCCGTGTGGTCTCTTCCAACTCTACATTTCTATGATTCTATGATTCTATGAAGACAGGGAACTTGAGCCTAACAGAGTTGACTGGCTATTGTATGATGCTTACCAAGATGTCTACACTACTCAGGTAGAAAAGGGAGGTTGACCTAATATCTTTCTGAGTTAGTGACTTGTTATCTAGGAAACTAAAATTAATAGTTTACATATTTTGCTGTCTGCTGTTGCATAAAGCAGTGAAACTTCCTTGCAATTTCATAGTTACACAGATCAAATTAGGCTTAGATTACTATTTTTTTTAAAAAAAAAATCAATGGACCTATCCTGTGGGTATCTTCTGATTCATAACATCTTTAGTATCTTCTCTATATCAGCTCATTTTGGTCTGTGAACAGTTGTGGTATACAACGGTTGGTAGCCCGTCATCTGAAAATCTCCCTTTCCTTTCCTTTCCTTTCTGCCTTTGCTAGCATGATGTAGATTGATTTGCGCAGATACTTTGGCCAGTCCCTTGTTCCCCATTTGCCTGTTGACAGATTTTATGAAGGACACTAAGTGCACAGTTGCCAGCCTCTTTTATGAGTTCATCTGTAATGCTGCACCATGTGTGTCTTTCTCGTTGTGAGCTTGTTTACTGCAGTTTCAGACTCTGCCAGAAAAAAGGTGAAGTTTATTTTATGGTTGTGCAGATGATTGCCTCACACTTGGTACTGTCTATAATGTCCCTTGATCCTCCTTATAGCTTTCTGAAATATACTTTTCCTGTGGTTCTTGATGTCTTCCTGTGCTGTTAGCACTTTGCCATCTGCTCCTTTCCCTTCCCCTTTTTTCAAACTTCTGCAGTGGTGAATGATCATTTCTGTTGAGTTTTGTTCAAGCCTTTTGCATTCAAATCCTTTCTCAGCTGCTATGTGTATATGAATATGAGTGCACAATAATCTTCCAAGGAAGATTGGAGCCAGGTCTATGAAACAGAAATTTAGGTCAAGTCAACAAATAACTAATGAGCACAGCTGACAAGTTTGTGTGTTGGATATGGCAAAGTAACATAGGTTGTTGTTGTGGTGTGCCTTTGAGTTATTTCTGACTTATGGCAAATGGAAGCAAACATATCCCAGAGTTTTCTGATGCTAACAGTATGGCAATTTCCTCACTAGTCTGTTATAGTGCTATTATTCCACTTTCAACATCCTATGGAATCCCAGGGTTTGCAGTTTAGAGAGGCCCCATAGGATGTTGAAAGTGGAATAATAGTACTATAACAGCATAGTGTGGAAATGGCCTATGTGATATTCCCAAAGTCATCCAGTGGCCATGCAGGAAATCAAAGTCTCCAGGTTGTACTCTAATGCTCAAACTACTACACCATGCAGACTTTCTTAACATAGGTTATGTTCTCACAATTTCAAGGTACTTAGAAAGAATGTTGGCCTAGTGGTGGCTTGTGGGCTAAGCTGAGGAAGGGGCAAATGGGGGTAATTCCACCCAAATAAGAATTGTGCTTCCACCATGAGTTTTCCTTCAGACCTCAAACTGCTAGCATTTCAGTAACTTAAAACCTCAGCTGCACTTTTGGCACCAAAATAAAAGGAGATGGTAGAATGGTGCAAAATCCCAGTACTAACACTTACAAAAACATTGTACAAGTACAATGAAGCCTTTCCAATGATGTATGCTTGGTGTGCTGCAAGACGCCCCTTTGGTGCATCTACAGCTGTGTGTGAAAATTCATTGTCCACTTTGACACAGGTGCTGACACGATACAGGTGTTCAGTGTTTCATCAGAGAAAAGCAAATTTAGTCATCCTGGCTTTTGAAACTAACATATTTGAAGGGATTTAAAGAGGATAGTTTCTCTGCAACTTTTCAAAGAAATCACAGTGCATTAAACTTTATTACAGTTCAAATTATTATAGTGTGATGATTCATACAACATGCATTTAATTTCTAGTCACTGTTATTTAGTTTGCACAATGACTTGCTTGATGTTAATAATATATTTCAAATTGATTTTCTTTTTTTTAAACTTTTTAGCTTCAGAAGTTCCATTTTCTAGTTAAAATGCATTAAGTTTTGTCATGACATATGAAAACCAGTTTTTCCCACAGAAACCTCTTCTATATTGTCCAATACTCACTAAACCTTTCTGTTCCCCTTTTTGTCTCTGCTCACTAGTCATAATTATCTCAGTAACCTGTAAGATTCTCTCTCTCGTGGCTTACAAGCCACCTGTCTTGGCTCTTGCAAAGAAATGGAGAACAAGGGGGAGAAGATAGCAGAGTTGTTGTTTTTTAAAAGGACTTAAGTTTCAGTGGTAACATTACAAGAGTACTTGGTATTACTTATTTGTCGAATTCACAACACAGCTACGAATGTGTAACATAGGCCCTTTTCGCACGGACCTTCTTTCGCGCGACAGCCCCGTGAGCCTCGTGGGAGTGGGAGCGTCGCTCTGCACGATGAACTCCCACTTCCGCCGGGCTCACGGGGCTGAAGCGGCACGATCGCGGGTTTTTTGATTTTCGCTTCGAAGCGAAAATCACCCGCGCTTGCGCAACGCTCCTGGCGCCCGCGCACACTTACCTCCTGTGCGGAGTGTCGGGGAGGCGGCTGGGTCGCGCTTCCTTCCCTCCGCCCCTGCGGAAGGAAGGGGAGGGGCGGGGCGCTAGCGCGACGGACGCAACAGCCTCCTGCTTCGCGCGCGTGTGGGAGGGGGCGGACGCGACAGGCTCCTTTCTCGTGCGCGCGGGGGGCGGACGCGACAGGCTCCTAATTCGCCCGGGGGGAGGGCGGCTCGCGCGTCACTGCCGCTTCCCCCTTGTTCCTTCGCCTGCGGAAGGAAGGAGGGGGAAGCGACAGCCTCCCGGAGAAGGCTTCTTGCACGAGCCACCCTCCCCCGCTCGCGCTAGAAGCCTTAATGCGAAAAGAGCCATAGAGTTACACACCCATGATTGATTTGTATTCAGAGTCCCTCCCTAAACTATTCAGTAGTGCAGAAAATATGTAGGAATTGTAAAAGTCCCCCAATCCTGGCTTACTGGCCAGGATTGTTACTGTTTTGTCTTATATATTTGGAAATCTGAATAAAAATAAAAGAAATGTGAACAGAAAACCTACAAGGTTCCAGATGCTTATCTACATGAAAAATCCCTACCTTTCTCCCACATTTAGAACTATCAGAGTTGATGCCGTCACATTTTTATGTTTTATGATGCATCCTGATAATTTCTTTCTAGAATAAAAAAATTATCATAGTTTAAGGAACCTTTAAGTGGCCCCTCAGAGGTCTGTGAACCACAGTTCCCATGAACCCTAACCAACATAGTCAATGGTGAGGTACGATGGGAGCTATGTCAGGATAGCTACTTGTTTCCCACCCCATACATTCCAGACAGAAAGAAGTTAGGTCTTACTTACTTAGAAACATCTGATATAATGCCAGTTTAGTAATTAGTTCATTTTAAGTGACTTAGTTTGCAAGCTACCATCAGACTTTCTTTTGAGATGTTAACATTGTTCTTGCTTTCATAGTAATAGACAGTAATGTGTCCAATGGTGTCTGGTGGTTTCCATGTCAAGAGAATAGTGAATTTGCTCTGGTCCCCTCTCCCACCTTTAAAGGAGCAATCCAAAGTGCTCAAACTAGTTTTTGGATAAGGTGCCACACCACAGATAGGTACTCAACCCCTGGAGTGGTCTCACCACTCCCCTGACATGGAAGCCACTGGCAACAATAGATTTCTCATTCAACTTGCCATCCATTTCATTTCATTTATAGCCTGGTGATCTGAAAAAGAACCAAAGTGTCTCTTCCCCAAGCTCTTTTTAAATGCCTCTTTCCTTCTTCTTTTCCCCTGCAAAGAAAGAGCTAGGAGGAAAATGGATGGAGCAGAGCAGTGATTACACTAAACTGCCTGTCCCTTCCTCCCTTTGCTAGCATAAATGACATCACACCTGCATGCTGGTGGCCATATATCATGTCGCTTGTCCTTTATGTATTGCTACAACTGGCCATGGAATAGAACCGTGAGTAACATTTCAAGCATCTCTCTTTCTTTATCATTCTCTATCTGACAAAGATGAGTGAGAATTTATTTTTTGTTTGTTTTGAAAACTTCACAAAATTCACAAGTTACGAAAATGCCATAAATGCATTAAAAAGAACTTCAAATTATTTTAAAAATGTGGGTGAAAGAATGAAGTTTATAGATTTCTCCACTCTGTCAGAGCTTAAGAGCTTAGCTTTTTAAAGCCAGATCTTGAAGCCAATAGTAGCTGGATTCTATGACCCTTTCCACATGGGCCTATTAAAACGGTGCAGAGCGACCTCCAACGGAGGTATTCTGCACCATGGAGTGGACTGGGGTGGACTGCTTTTTGTAGTTCTGCACCTCAGTCCGCTCCGGAATGACCGAAACTGGTTGCGCAGCATGCTTTTTAAAAACCTCTTTTAAGAGATTTTTAAAAAGTATAGAGCGCGTGACCCCGTGTCGCTCCATCGCCGTGCTCCGGTGCAGATTTGCAGGTGCGCAAATCTGCTGGGGATGGGCTTTTGGCTGGCGAGCTTCTCTGGTTGGTGGAGAGCCTCCACCAACTGAAATCTGTCATTTTGGACACTGGAGCAGTGGGGAGAGACAAGCTCGCACTTCCCCTCATCCCAATGGACCCAAACGGACCCACCAAAAAGCCGGTGAGTAGCGGCAGGTAGCGTTTCCCTCGCCACTTTCGGAAAGGGCCTATGTCAGTGGGATAGTGGATCAGCTCCAAGTTTTAGTCTCGACTTTAAAAGAGATACATCAGGTGCTGAACCTACTCCTCCAAACAGTCTCAGATGTGTGGACTATAGCCTGGAATGGAGACACTGGATTAGTGGCATGGAGGTCATCAGCCACCATTCCAGTGCTGAATTAGGGTTGCCACCTACTCTTCTTTTCTTTTCTTTTCTTTTCTTTCTTTTCCTTTTCTTTCCTCATTTTTCACAACTCCATAAAAAGTAGGCACAACAGGATCCTCACTATGCTGGGAATAGCTGTACCTTTTGACTTTGGCCTGTTATATCCATTAGTTTTTGATGAGAATTTTTCAAAATGTGCATTTTTTCCCCATGTAAATGGGATAGAAAGATATTCAAAACTGAGGGAAACAGAGTTGTCCCACCCAAGTGGAGCAAAAAAAAAAAAAAAAGACCAAGAGAATGACAGGTGGAAGAAAATGTCTATTCCCAGCAGGAATAGACAGAAGAATTTAAAGGCCCGTTTTTGGATATATGTTTAGGATTTATTTATTTTTTAAAAAAAGCAGTGCAACTTTTTAAAATAGCACATAATCCTGCCACATAACCTTAGTGCTCCACAATAAATACAGCAGTCTTGTTCTCTTATTGTCAGTTGTACATTTGTGTCTTTGACATATGTTGTTGTTGTATGACTTACGTTGACCTGAAGGCAAACTTATCACAGGGTTTTCTGGGGCTGAGAGTGTGTGACACACCCAAGGTCAACCTGTGAGTTTCCATGATCAAGCAAGGAATCAAACTGTGGACTCCAGCATCGTAGCTCAACATGCAAACCACTATACCACACTAGCTCTATGACATGCATACTTAGCATTTTATTTATTTATTTATTTATTTGAATGTGTAGCCTGCCTCCTTGTGTCCCGAATTGTGATATGCATACATATCAATGAAGCCAAATAAAACGACATAACACCTCAGTTTTAAGCCCACATTAATTTCACACAGACCTTCAATGCAGAGGAAAAACAACATGGTATCATGTAATTCATCCAGTTACAAAGTACTGGGCAAAAACTGCCTTGGCAATGAAATGGCCAGAATGAAGGTGCCGGAGACACTGCAGTTGGAAAGGTGCACTAGAATGAACAAACCACCACAAAGAAAACCTTTCCATGCATTACTGTCCCATGAAACTCTGTGGGCTTCTCCTATTGAGCTTAGGGCCCAAACTTAGCTATACCAAGTGAAACAGCCTTTCATATATTTGGGATGTAAAGCAATTAGGACTTTTTGTGTTAAAATCAGTAATCTAAAGTTGAACCTGGAAGCAAAATAGCTACCTGGGCAACTCCTTTAAGGATCAGAATAGAATGGGTCTTACCCATAAGGACCTGGATGTTGCAATCTTTGTACATTGCAGCTTCCAAACTGTTTCCAAGACCAGCAACACACCTCCCACATTGCACTGATTCAATCTACAAGCTACAACAGTGTGAATCACAGTGGCCAAGCTATCTCTATCTTGGAAGTGAACCAGCTGGAGTTGGAAACCAGTTGAGACACACCTAACCACTGAGGTCAGAAGGGCCTGAAGTGACAATTAAGAATTAAGGAGTATTCTCAGGGTACTCTTAGTTATGCATTAAAGGCTACCCTAAAGCTACATACCCTTCTTCCTCCTATGTGGTGGAAACATGTGCAGAAGAAATCATTTTATTACCTTCTGGCTTTGAAAGTTTGGAATTCACAGAATCCTCATTTTTGTCTAGGTTTTTCATCAATTACTGGCTCACGTCCATCCAACAATTGCCTAAAGACAGGACTTGGCATATTCTCCTCATTCAGTGGAAGAAAGAGAATGCATCAGCAGTATGCTTGCAGCATCACCCAGTAGCTTTGTATTATTTCAAACCAGCTTTAATATCTAGTCACAATAAATAGGATGACAGCTGCTACTTCTTGAGAGTAACTGGAGTCCCTTCAAATGGCATCCAAACAGAAGGAAATCTTAAGGTAATAAACTAGGCTTTGTACAGGTTGCAAAGAAAGCTCATGGTAGTGGCGAGATACCATATGTGAAAGTTCTCATTAGAGTAGTGGGATCATAGGCTTCCCACAAAGTCTGAGAGCTGAGTCTCATATGGAGTCTGAACTAGGATATGGATGCACCTTGTAGGACAGGAGAAAGGAAAAGAAGCATTATATGAGGGTTATTTCAAGGACAAGGCCCAGAATGTCATTCGGAAGCTCTTTGTTGAGTGAAAGGTTTACTTCAAAAGGCACTAGTGAGAACACTGTTAATGAATATTGCTTTCAGACATGCAACTTGCAATCAAATTATGTAGCAAGCAACCTGTCCAACTTAAATCTGGCAGATGCAAAGAGAATGAAGCAAATGAACTAGGGAATTGTGTTTATATCACCTATAAAGCAGTGATTACCTATGTTCATAAGGCATCCAGAGTGTTATATTCATACCATATGCTGCTTCCTATATTCCTTCTGCTGGAAAAAAACATTTTGGATAGTAAAACCTTGGAGAAAATTTGAAATGAGGCCTATGCCAATTGTTCTTCTGCCATGAGCTCAGTGTGGAGAAAATGCTTATACTTACTCAAAGTTCAGATTATTTTGGTAGTTTACACACACACAGGGATTTCAGAGAAATAGTTATGTTTTATAGTCACATAATTATTTTTAAAATTAAAACTGTACATAAAACACACACACACACACTAGTATTTAGACACCTTTTCAAACAACCAGCAACCACTGAAATTTCTCACCTCCAGCACAACAGTGAGATGGGTGGAGGTTTTTCACCGTCCAAAATCCCTGCAATTTGTGCAAGAATTCTCTGCACGACACTAATCTTTGGACCTTTGTGCACTATACTATTCAAGTGTTTAGTTTAGTTTAGTTTAGTTTAGTTTAGTTTAGTTTAGTTTAGTTTGTTTGGTCCAGGAAACAGAATTTTCCGTGCAGAAAATAATTTTTAAAAAATGCTGTTTCGTGCACATAACATACTGTTTTCTGTGCAAGACAACAGCATCCAAAATTTTGTGCAGAATAAGTCCTGAAAGATGAAAATTCTTGTCAGTCAAGGATTCTTCTCATCAGGTTTCTCAACACTCAAAAAAAAAGAACAAAAACAAAAATAAAAAACCAACAAAAAAACCTCAACTGTCAGATATTCTTTACATTCATATTTTGTGGAGTGTCCCAAACAGTATATTACACTAGAATCCTTACTTATCAAGATGGCAGGAGGAAAACTAGTGACTGAAAGAATATTCAGAATTATTCAAAAAATGGTTGAAAAAAAATAAATAAACAGATATAGTTTGGCATTTGCTCTGTGTAGTATTCACAGCAGCATTTTCTACTCAGAAAACAGCATTTTATTTGCAAGAATTAATATTTCTGCATTTAAATATTATTTTCCATGCAAAAAATTATGTTTCCTGTAAAGAAAATGCTATTCTTTGCAGGGCGGGTGGGGAATCATACGTAAATCTTTCACAGAATCAGTCTTGAATTGTGATTGGCCTTCAAAAACTGCGTGGTATTTGAAGACTTTATCATAGTGGGAAGAAAATTGCTGAGATCACTGATTGCTACATTTGAGGAGAAACTTAGGGAAGAACTGCATCCCCGGGAAGAACTGATCTGATGGCTAGGCCAGCAGGAGCTGTGTTCCTCAGTAGTGCCCAGGCCTTAGCCTTACTTTGTGTTATGAAAGTCAGGTCAGGTACACCAAAGGCCATGAGATTTTTCATGATATAAACCTTTTCCCAACCTTTCCTTCACATAAGGGTTGTCAGGTTTAATATGAGCCAAGGCTGCTGTATCTTTTATGTCAACAGACCCTGGAGCACAAAGATGTAGCAGAAAATTCCACCAAAATGAAATCATACAACATAACTCATATCCATCCCAAACATACCTTTCAGCTAGTACATCTCCATAACCAAAAAGACCATTTAGTAACTGGTGGAGTCTAGGGGGGTAGTGATGAGGAAACATCCAGCTGTGTCCCTATAGCCCAGCACTAATGTCATCCTTCAGTGGAGATTGTGAAAATTTTAGGATTTACAAGGGAGAAACAGCTCCAACTCCCCACCACCACAAAAAAACAAAACAAACAAACAAAACCCCACACCATTCAAACCACAAAAGCAAGCAGAGCAAAAAGTCAGTGATCCTGAGAAGTAGAAACTAAGGTTCTCATTCATGAGAGAGAGAGAGTAAGAGTGTTCCTCTTCTCTGCTATAACATGACTTTTTAATCCCACACCATCTCCTGACCAAAACTGCAGCTAGAGCAAACAAATCAAGCATGGTGATTTGGATACATCCTGTGTGTAGGATCAGTGGGTGGGTAGGCAGAAGAATTTAAGAATTTTCAAGGTTATTAGATTCCTCCCTTTGCTGACCACTCTGCTTGCTTTCAAAAACAGGGCGGAAAGTCTTGGCATCAGTATAATAAGCAATACCCTCTATTTACATTCTCAGTCTGGTTTTTTGAAGCAAGCTTTTGCAGCAAGCTTTTCATCAGAAATGTGGGCCTCTTAGAAGCTGAGAAGAAGAATATAATACAACACCATCAAAAACAAAAGATAGCTTCAAGAGGCTGAGAGGCAGAGCTAAGTAACACAGGTGTTAAATGACAAGCTGAATCTAGGTATGCCCTCTGGAAAAGTTTTGAGGGATTTTCCACTCTTGCTTGCAAAAGAAAAAGAAAAAAAGGAGGAAAGGGAAAGAATGGAAAAAGAAATTCTCATCAGGTACAAGACAACTACCAAAAAGTTAAGCTAAAGCTTATCGGATTGGCAAAGGATTACTTCACTTTCAGCCATGTAAAGTCATTTAGTGACATGGTGTTGAAACAGATAAGACTAGGAGTAATTACATACTTATTTAACAGACAAAACAGCCAAATGCTGCAAAGAAGAGAAACTTCTAGCCATCCTTTGCTGGATGTTTAAAGGTCACCTGGATCTCCTAAAAGGCACATGTGAGTTGCAACTAGTGAACCTAATTGAGAATGCAGTGCAGAGACTGGCAAAGAGGCAAATATCAGTGATACCCAAGATAATGCATACATGCCAAATATACTATGTTCTAAACGTAGGAGGGAAGGAGGGAACACCATACATTTCATTATCAGAAATAAAATGCCTACCTAATAAGATCCAGAATCACATTGTTTTGCTACTGGTGAGCTGGGATTAGATGTCATTAAACAACCCCAAAAGGAATGCATTGTTACCCCTTCTCCTCTAAATACCTAACGTTCATAGATTTTGCCTGTCGCAAGTTACTGAATTTTTACAATAATGTGACATTTAGATAGATTTATCCTTCCTTCCTCCTTCCTTCCTTCCTTCCTTCCTTCCTTCCTTCCTTCCTTCCTTCCTTCCTTTTTATCTTTCTGTCTTATTTACTGACACATTTCTAAAAAGCTCATTCATACAGCTCATTCATTTTCTTTTATTCTATATTTTATTGGCACACAGATTTAGTTAGATCTATAAATCAATTTTCCTGCAGCTGGATGATTAAAGCTGTGCATACATGGTTAACATACCCATCTTTAAACAGTGTGTGTGTGTGTGTGAGAGAGAGAGAGAGAGAGAAAGAGAGAGAGAGAGAGTACACACACACACACACACACCATAATCTCTGTAATATGGTGTACAGTCTCTGTTATTTTCTGTTTCTCACACAGAAATCAGTCCACAGGGCTGAATTACACACTACTTAAACCATGTGGTTTGTCTTTAGTTGCAGGTGATAGAAAGCATGTGGATAGTACACTCAAATTCAAAACCTAACATAGGGAATTTGTTGTTATTTGTCTTCAAGTCAGCTTCAGCTTATGTCACCTTTCTTCTAGGGTTTTCTTGGCAAAATATATTCAGGAGATTTGTCATTGCTTTTCTCTCACATTCAGAGAATGTGACTTGCCCAAGGTCACCCAGTGATTTGCCCAAGGCTATGATTGAACAGCAATTCAAGCCCTGGTCAAGTCCACTATGCCACACTGGTTTCTCAGGCCCTTTCCACACAAGGCAGTTAAAACGGGCGAAGGCGTCCTGGCACAGAGGTCATCCGCACCTTGGATCAGACTAGGTGGGGACTATTTAATTTAGTTCCTCACCTCAGTCCGGTCCAACCTGCCCCCAAGTGGTCCTCCCCCACGCTAAGTAAAGACTGGAAAGATCAGGTCTTTACGTTCTCTGGAATGCACCATTGCATTCCTACTTACCTGTGCAGATGCTAAGGCTTGCACCAATGTGAGCCAGCGATCAGTGGAGGGCAGGCTGTGGGCATGGTCAGCCTCAGCGGTTGGTCCACTCCCACAAAGACACCGGAAGCCACCATTTTTAGCTGGAGCAGTGTGGATCTACAGACCTCGCACTGCTCCAGTTCGCCCTGCACTAACGGAGGAGCCCCGCGGACGGGCTCAAGGGACAGTCTGTGTTACTTCAGACCCAAGAAGAGCCGGTAAGTAATGGCATGGAGCAATTCACTCGCCTCGTGTGGAAAGGGCCTCAGTATGAGAGATAGGATGGTTTAAATTCATACTGTCCATGGCCATAATTTCTTTAAAAATAATTTAAAACAAACGCAGAGTTAAAATAGCCACAATAGCCAGCCCCAGGTTTAAAATCTGATGATCAAGCAGTCAGTTGCCCACCAGAAGTTTAAAAAGGTTGGTGCACACCTGACATCCCCTGCAAGAGAGTTCTATCATCAGGATCCCACTACAGAGGAAGCTCTGTCATAAAAATAAGCACGCATGCGCACACACAGAAAGAGTGAGAAACAGATTGACTGAAACTACATCTTTCAAATCTGATGGCCTGGCTCACTGGTGGGGAAAGTGCAGCCCTGCCAAGTGAGACCTCCTAAAATCTTTTTTCAACTATCAACTGCTAAAAATCTTTTTTCAACTATTACCCACTCTAAAGTTCCTGAATCATCCTTAAAAGCCAGTAAAAGATGATGAATTGCCTTTTTTGGCTACATCCAGGAGCACAAATTCACCCTTCAAATAGCTGCACTATTGACAAACCAGAAGTAGTTTCCCAGCCACTTCCTGTTTTTTGTTTTTATTTTGTATTTTTTGACAGTCCGTGTAACTCCTGAAGAGTCTCAAGAGTAGAAAACTGGCCCTTAGGCCAATAGAATAGTCATCAAATTGGCCAGGGATAAATTAAAAGCCTACATGATGTTGGGGTTTGAGCACTGCATCATGACTATGGAGTCCAGGATTAGAATCTCCCTTCCTTCATGAAAACTCATTGAGAGCCCTTGGGTAAGTTATGTTTTTTCAGTTTCAGAGGAAGACAAAGAGATCCCCCCCAATAAATCTTGCCAAGAAACTCCCTTGATAAGTTTGCTTTAGGGTTACCACAAGTTGGAAATGACTTGAAGGCATGCAACAACAACAAATATTCACCAGAGCCTCTGTCTGCCATTTTCCCTGTGAAACTAGGTGCTTCTCAGACACAAAATGTCTGCCATTTTGCCTAGCTAGGTGTTCAGAGGTGTACAGTTAAAGGAGATGCTGTGTCCTCTCTTTTTCTATTACGTCTGTCCTTGACTTACATCATACCAAGGTTAACAACAGACAAACAAAATGTTCTTAAAATTGGATGGAGGGGCTTTTGGAAACCCCTCCCTTGCCCATATTCCCTTTGTCTCTTCTAGTAGATGTTCAGCACCACAAACAAATATTATGCGATTCCTACTCCTACCATAAATCTTTATTTGATGGTTTATTGTGCCAGACATGATCCCAGTAAATGCCAGCTCAGTTTTATGATATAAAGGAGAAGGGGAGGGGGAAAGGCTTGTAATGATGGGCCTAATGATAACACCTCATGAGAAAATTTTTATGTTCCAACAATAAAATGACTGTTTGTTTTTAATCTTTTACTGCTCTCCTGGGCTTCATTGACACTGTTATTGCAAAGGAATCACACATCCCTGCCATAGAAAGTTTAATATGTTTTACCCCTATTTTGTCTCTTAATATAGTGTTTCATCTAAAAGCATTTATAGTTTGGACATATCTTTCATATGAGTGTTTTACAAGATGCAACAATGTTGAGTGTTGTGTGTTTATCCTCCAGATACCAAACCCAGGTGCTGAATGCTGATGGAAATGCATCCAAAATAGGAAAATAAAAGGAGACAAGAAAGAGGAAGAAAATATGATTGAAGGGGATTTTTTTCACTTTAAACCTACCCACATTTGTTTTAAACATACCAACATACATCCCTCACAAAAAGTGCATGCGGAGGACTGAATCTGCTCGGTAGATACGGAATACTGTGTGTCCACCAGAAAAGCAAAGCGAAACAAAGAAAAGGAAAATTTGGTTAAGGACTGTTTTGTATGAATATCTTCCAGCTTACAATACTTTAGAGAGTGACATGACTGCCAAGCAGGATCTATGAACCTAAGCAGGAAGTGACAGGAAGTAAACTTTCTTGAAAGGAAGCCCCATGTGTGTGCATGTGTCCACCCATGCAGAGATAGAAAAATTAGGTACAAACAGTGGTAGGTAGTAACTGTCATGTCAGAGAGGGAGTGAATCTCCTCTGACTTATATTCCAAACTTTATAGGAGCTCTCCAAGGTGCTGGACCTCTTACGGGGATAGGTTCAACCCCTTAGAAACCTTCTTTAAAGCCTGGACTGAAAGCCAGGCCATTTCCGCACTAGCCTGTTATAGCGCAATGATTCCACTAGTGCGGAAATGGCCTGAAAGCCAGAGTGGATTTCTGTCCTTCTAAGAAATAGAAGCCACCAGCTGCCAAAAGATTTGGAGATATATCCAAAATTACATCTCATTCCAGTATCATGAAATATACGACAAGGGCAGAACTCACCAAACGTTTCATGTTGGTGACACGCTTTTTAGACATGCACCATTTTGCGACATAGTAATTCAGTTTTACTAGCAAACCAGAAGCTAAACTAACCCCTTATAAGAGATACAGACATATACATTAATTGTAATAACAAAATGTATGAGGACACGACATATCTTATGAATTCATAAATTTTTTAAAATGTATGATTTATAAATAATAACATATATTTCCAAGATTGTAGGTGACACATCTACACACTTTAATTTCTATATATATATATCTAATATATCTATATATCTAATTTAATGCATGGCAGAAAAAGCAGGATCATAATCCAGCCTGAAATCCATGCATCTCCTGGCCCCTCATTTTGTTGTTTTGATGTTTAGCACAATACTGTGGATTCTGATAGGTCCCGCTTTTTCTTGCTGGGATGAATATATGGTAGAGATGAAATTCTTCATTTTTTTGTTTTGTTTTTAGTGAAGCAACTGCATTTCTTAGGAAGCAACAAGTAATTTTAGCAATTTTCTTCCTGCAGCTGCAAAAAAAATTAAAATAAAATGAAAATTATGCAGTTTTCAGAGTCTATTTGTAATTTGGGACTTATTCTGGGCAATATTCATGGAAGGTTGTTTTACACGGAAAACAGCATTAGGGGCACAGGAAACAGAAAAAAATACTTTGTTTGTGTGCAGAGGATGCTGTTTGCTGAATTCCTCCCACAAATGCTTCAATTGGGAATGTGTTATGCACAAAATTCACATATGGTTGAATTGTATAGAAAACTCAAATTTGTTTGTAGGAAACCGCTTTTTCCGTGCAGAAAATAATATCTTCACATGGGAACAAAATGACCACATGCAAATTTTGCACAGAATTTCTAAATTGTGAAGACTATCATCAGTCCCAGATTCTTCTCATCAAGATTCCTCAATATACAAAAAACATGTTTTTCAACCATTTAAAAATATTTTTAATATTCTTTCCATCCCTAATCTACAGATATCAGAAGACAGGACCAGAAGGTATATAGGTATCAGGGAAGGGCTTCTGAGTAATATTATCCTGCTTTCCCATCCACACACTGAATTTTCAACATACTACCATCAACTTAAATTATTTGAGATAATGAGCCCTTTGACCCAAGTCTAACAGTATGCTGCTTTGGACCAATTCAGACTATTGGTTCACCTAAATCAGTATTGTCTACTCTAAGGGTTGAGAGCCTTTTGAACTTCCAATTGTTTTTGAACTACAGCTCCTACAAGCCATTAGCCATGTTAATTGGGGCTTTCAGGGGTCAATATCCTAATATCAAGAAGGGCAAAGATTCCACATCACTGTTCTCTTACTTTGACAGTCTGTGACTCTCAGTGCCCTTAGGTAGAGCTTTATTCCATCTTCAAGTGCCTGGTCCTTTCAGCCGGAGAGGCCAGTGGTTGATGCCAGGACTTATGGCATGCCCTGACCTATGGACCCCACTTCTCCACACTTACTGGCCAAAAATGCAATGGCAGTAGGTGGATAGAAGAACAAGTGGTTCAATAATTATGATATGACATATAAAGTATTTAACCAGTGATATTGGCAGTATTACATATGTAAATGTGCCCTGGGGAAAGGACAAACAGCATCAGACCTCATACATAGAGATGTATCTGGTAATGTGGAGCATGACTGGAGCAGTGAATCTTTTCATCTCAGTTTTAAAAGAATATGGAAAGTTCTGAATCATGCCTCAAAAGTTCAACACCTGCAGTGGCTCCTATAAAGTTCTGACAATAAGCCAGAGTGGATTCACTATCCTATTGACATCAAAGCCACTAGCCACCAATGCTTACATGGATCTGCATTTTAAAATAGACCACTTTGCTTATGTGACAATTCCATTTCCTTTTTCCATAGTGGGCACTCCAACACTGTCTGTTGGAATCCTCTTTGATTAGATCTCTGGTTTGTTGCTGCAGGGAAGTGGGAGTGTGAGCAGGGAAGACACAACCATCATTGTACAAACTGGATTTTTACTGGGCAAAGTCATTTACCAGTTAGGGCAATAGATCAACATTACTTAATGCTGCTTAAGCTTTAGATAAATTATACCATTTTATTTGAAAATGTGCTAATGATGACCTTTCCTAAAATGCCAACAAATGAAAAGCCAGTGTAGAGTAGAAGGAAGGCTGGAGATATACAGCAGGATGGGGATGGAGGATTGAAATGAAACCAAATTATTGCAAATATACTTTAAAAGCCATTTGTGGTTACAGTGAAATCAAATTGTGATCTCCTTTGGACTCCATTGGAAAGTGTATTGTGTGTACGTGCAGGAGCTATCATGTGGCTACTTTTTTGTGTGTTTGCCATTGCATTTGATTCTGCAACCTCAATGGGAATATTTGGCCCTTTCCACATGGGGGTATTAAGATGGTGTAGCGCGACCTCTGACGGAGGTCATCTACACTGTAAAATGGATTGGGGCAGACTACTTTAGTGTAATTCCACACCCCAATCCACGCTAGGGTGACCAGAAGTGGCACCGTGTGCTTTTTAAAAAACACTTTCAAAGAGGTTTTTAAAAAGCACGATCGTGCAGCCCTGTCACAGTGCCCGGTGTGGATTTGCAGGCGCGTGCAAGGGCATGCCTGCAGATCTGCCAGGGGCGGGCTCTCCAGCTGGCGAGCTTCTCCGATTGGTGGAGAGCCTCCATCAGTCATAAGTCGCCATTTTGGGTGCCGCAGGACGCCACGGGGCGCCGAGGAGTGTGGAGCAGTGAAAACACACTGCTCCATGTGGCGACAGACTTACTGGGTTTCAGGTAAGCTCCGTTTCAGGACATCTCAGGACGTTTTTTCCTTCACGTGTGGAAAAGGCCTTTGTTTTTCTGTTAAATCTATGTTCTGTTTTTCCTTCAGTGAATTCAAGCAATGGCAGCTGATGTATCCCAAGTCAACTGGGCTCTGGGTCTCAGGACTGTAAAACCTATCCAAGCTGCTGAATCTACTTGGAGGTAAGGTCCACCACCCTGGACACTTCCTTTAAAGTTTATACTAAAATCCAGAATGGATTCACTACTCCATTCACATAGATGATGTCAGATGCCATGGCGTTCAAGGTGGCATACGTGGCTCTCTTCCTCCCTAATTTATTCTTTTAACCTTTTGAGGCAGGTCAAATTGAGACAGAATGATTCGATCAAGACCACTCAGGGAATTTCATAGCTTAGTGGGGAAAAGAATTTGGACTTCCCAAGTCCAAGTCCAAGTCCAACACTCTAACTCCAACATCTATTTGGATTCTGATATCGTTTCCTTTTTCTATGCTTCTCACAACATCAGTGTTAAACTAGATGATTTAATGGCTTAGAGGTAGAAATTGTCACCAGTTAATCCTCAGATGAATTTTTAGAAGAATCTGGAAAGCTATGTTCATATGAAACATCTGTAGGGATTTCAATGTATAGTCCTTCCTCCACATTTGCAGGTTTGACTTTTGCAAATTTGATTATTTGTGAGGGACACATAGGTCTTCCCCTCCCCCCATTCTCCTCCTTTCATTCCTTTACATTTTGCTGGGCATGGAGAAGGAAGGCAAGTGCCTGGACAAAAGGCAAGGGAATGTGGAAAGGAACACTTGCACAAGCCTTCCTTGTCCCCTCCAGAGACCCCCGCCCATTCCCTTGCCTCTGGCCCCAGCAAGAGAACTCATGCCAAGGCAAAAAGCAAGGGAATGGGGAATGGAGTAGCCTCACGTGAGCCTTATTTCTCCCCTCTGAAGATCTCCATTCCATTCTCTTTCTTCTCACCCTGTCACTGGGAACTTGCACTGAGGCAAAAGGCAAGGGATTTAGCAGGAAGGCACTTGTGTACTCCTTCATGCTCCCCTCTGGAACTCCTCTTCCTCTTCCCTTGTCTCTGGCCCCAGCATGCAAAACGCAAAGGAATGGGAAGGAAATTGTGTGGAGGGGATCTATTTGTGGTTTTTCCCCTTTCACAAGGGTTCTGCACCCCAAACCCTCAGAAATCAGTGGGTCCACTATAAAGTAAGAGAAGTGCAATGAATTTGGAAAAGTATGTATCATGAGAGCCCGGTTACAGACATAAGAAGCTGCCTTATAGTGAGTATTTGTCTATCCCATCACAGATTATCTATTATGACTGCTTTCTGGTATCTTTCATGTTGGCTGGTGTATCCTAATAGATGCCAAGGAATGTGGCTGGGAAACTGCTACATTAAAAGATTAAGAGAAATTAAATGAAAATTAAAGATTAAAAGAAAACTCAACAGTCAAAATGTATTTCATTTCAAATTTGATAACACTTTTTAATAAAATTTAATAGCAATAAAATAGATCCTCTATTGAACTTGGCGCATTGTAAATCAAAAGCATTGACAGGGGAATTCTTTATTGCTTTCCAGTCCTAGTCCTTCAGGCAAGGAGCTGGAAATGGCAGTGTGACCTTGCAAAAACCCTGTGGGAAACATCAAGGGGCAGGGGAACAAGACTCACCTTTGTCAGAGAAATCCCACACGTCTACAATAGGGAAGGTGAAATCGGACAGCTTTATTTCCTCACACTTTCAGGATTTTTAAATATCATGTTCTGAATGGTCTCTGCCCTCCTTATGTCAGCAGGAGAAATCTTTATATAGGCTTTTGGTGATGAACAGGTTATGTAGAAGGTTCTTCTAATGGTGGATTTGCTGTGATTGTGTGCCTTCAAGTTATTTTCAGCTTATGATGACTCTACATTGAATGTATCATGGAGCATTCTTGGCAATATGTGTTAAGAGAGGGTTTGCCTTTGTCTTCTCCTGAGGCTCAGAGAGTGTAACTTGCCCAAGACCAGCCAGTGGGTTTCCATAGCAGAATAGGGATTTGAACCTGGCCACCAAAGCCCTAGTCCAATGTTCAGACCATGCTGGTTCTTATGAGGGTGGGTACTATACCTTTATTCTCATTTTTATGTTTTTTTATAATATTCTTTATTTGAATCATTGATAAGACTAAAAAAAACAGAAAAATGAACAATGCATCATAGATAACTTAGAAGTCCCAAAAAAGGGCAAAAACAAAAACAAAACAGTCATTAGAAAATAACTATATCTATCAATGTATGACAACATAAAATCAGAGGCAATTGTGGCATTAATATCAAACCGTTCTTTTCTAAACTGTTTATATTTTTCTTTGCTTAAGTTATGTATTATAACCACTTGTAGTTCTAATTCCCTCTGATTTGTATTTTTAGTTCATCTCTTAATGTCACACTTCCATACATCCCCGTACTTCAGTTTATAATCCCCACTTATAATATTTCTCACTTTACTTACTTTTTCTCATTGTTACAATTTAAAAATTTTGAATAATGTCTTAAACTAGTAGTGCTTCCATGAAATAGTCTATTTGCTTAAAGGTTTATCTTTGTTTCTTTTCTTTCTTTCTTTCTTTCTTTCTTTCTTTCTTTCTTTCTTTCTTTCTTTCTTTCTTTCTTTTTGGCTGAACATGGTTTTAATCACTGCTGTGAGCCACTTTGCTTCTATGTGGAAGGAAGGTGGGATATAAATGAACTAAACATTTGAAAAACAGTACAGTACAGTGCAGCATGCATTGGGCATCAGTTTTTCCAAAATGAACTATAACAAAGTTCTCTTCCACCTACTGTGGCCGAATCCAAAACTGAGAGATCTATTCTAGTATGGAGAAAGTTCTCCACTGAACTTGCCTGACATATAGATGTTGAAGATTAGGAACCCGCCTGGAGAAAGAAGTGACAAACCTAAGTTTCAGCACCATAAAAATGATTGGATATACAGGAAGTCAAAACCAGATTTTTAAGAAGCAAACACTCAAAATCTTAGACCAGAATGAAGTTCCTCCTCCTCCTCCTCCTCCTCCTCCTCCTCCTCCTCCTTTTCCTCATCTCCTCTTTTTTTTTTTATTAAATAGAAATCAAGATCTTCATTTGTTCTCAATATGGAAAAATCAAGCTTTGGGAGAATTCTCTCTCACACACACACACACAGAAAAATGAAATGAAATTCTCACCCATTCCTTGTCTCCATTGATCTCCTTCCTTGGAAACTAAACCATAGCAAGGTGTTGAAACTCTACAAGCATCTCATTGTTCAGAAGTAGGGCACATGTTGATAAGACCAAGGCATCAATTTCTAAGTTGAAAAAAAATGGTTATTAGGTGATGGCATTTCTTTTCCTTTTGGCCTCATTATTAATTGTATAGCAGAAATTCATTATTGGCTTGGTCTACTGCTATTCAGGAGTGCATGGTTCTTATGCACAACAGGTTCATAAAAAATAAACTATAGTGCTTCTTTGGCTCTTATAAAAAAAAAAAAAGAGTAGTCTGATTTGGCTTGTTGCTGTGTGCCTTCAAGTTGTTTCTGACTTATGGCAACCCTAAGGCAAAACTATCATGGGGTTTTCTGGGGCTGAGAATGTGTGGCATGCCCAAGGTCACCCAATGGGTTTCCATGGCTGAGTGGGGAATCAAACCCTGTTCTCTAGGGTTGTAGTCCAATGCTCAAACCACTATACCATGCTGACTTTGATTTACCAAAATTTTAATCCAGAAAATTAAGTATTCCTTTGCTGTTAACTCTGGTGTAATTCATTTTATTTAAGTAGTCAGTCAGTGATGTCCTGCTAGCTAAATCTTGCTAATTAAAGAGAAGTAAACAGTAAAATGAGTTACAGAGGAACAGTATAAAACAGTTGTAGAGGAACACGGAAACTATTAATTTGACCAATCTGGATCTGTTTCTTAATATGCTGTCAAATCCAGTAATTAATTTAGCACTAGATTTTCTTTAAAAAATATTGCCTAGTTATCTATCTTTGAATCCCAATTTAGAGGTGACTGTTAATATTGATGTGAATGATTAAGAAGACATGAACATTCATTAATTTATAGGGCATATAAATGTTTCTGGATTTAGTTTTGGTTCATAGGGGAAAAGGCTAGTGCTTGGATTTCATTAACTAGAAAAACACAGTAAATGTGAACCATGTCACTGTGTTATTTTTTTAAAATGTATTTATTTACTAATTTTAGCACAAAATAACATAAACACAAACTTTTAAAACATAAACTAAAATTAGGACACCATACTAAAACACTACATTAAAAACACTAAACATTAACTCCTTAAAAGACTAACTTACTAGCGAAATACTAACTTTGTTAAACATAAAAAGGATCCCCAAAATCAATCATAATCAATCAATCAAAATCAACTATAATGAAAGATAAGAGATGGAGAAAGAAGAACGCAAACAGTACAGATCCAACTAAGCAACCTTATTAGAATTACTACTGACTATATCCACTAATTATTACTTTATTAGATTTCTTATTGCTCATAAAGTCTATAAACACTTTCCAGTCTTTCAAAACATCTTCAGTTGGCTTATGCTTTAGACTGACATCAGTTTAGCCAGTTGGAATAGCTTGGCAGCCTTAATAATCCATTATCAGCAGCCGTTTACAATCCATCGCCAGTGCTTCAGTTCATTTCCAGGTTTGAGCAGACAATATTCTAGCAGCTGTTGTTATATAACAAAGAAGTAATACATATTTACTATCTAATTTCCTTTCCATAATACCCAAGAAAAACATTTCTAGTGATGTTACAAAATCTACTTTTTTTAAAAAAATAACATATGCATTTTAGACCAATAACTTTTTGTCACATATGGGGGAAAAGAAGCCTTCCTCGTCTTGACATTCTTAGACATTTTTGACAACTTGTTTCGGGTTAGAGACCATCTAAACATTATCAATTTCTTTTAGAATACTGCATAAATTTTGAATCTTTAGTGTGCATTTTCCCCATTCCTTTAGTTGAGGACGGTGCCCCAAATTATACACCTAAATAGACCTTTATCCTCTGTCTCTATCTTCCAAAGATATTTATGCATTTTTTAATTATATGGTCATCATCTTTATACAGCTCTAGATGGAATTGATTTTCTCCAAATTCTGTGGTGATATCTCTTGTATCATAATTAAATCTATCTTTAAGATGCATGTAAGCAAACCAGTTAAGATTTTTACCTTCCTTAAGAAGCATCTCACTTGATTTAAACTCCCAATTATCTTGCTCACAATACCAAAGATCATCAGAATGAAGTCATTCCTAATTTTTAACCCATTCTTTTTTGAAGAAAGCTTTCTGTGATGAAGTGGCTAATATTACTTTAGGGAAATTTCCCTGTTTATATTTATGCCACATTCACAAAAGAACCTTTCTGACATAATGATTTTTTTTAAAATTCAGCATGAACCATAAATTCATCATATCGAAAACAACCATTCCACCCAAATCTTACAGTTCCAAAAGTCTCTCATCTCTAAGCATTATCCATTCCTTCTATCAAGCAAAACAACTGGCCTTATAATACAATTTAATATTTGGCATTCCTAGACCAACCCATCCCAGTTTTATTCTGGGCTTCTTTGCCTGCCAAACAAATCCAGAAATGTCTTTCTGCCATTGTACAAAGGATATTCTATTTCTTATGGTGAAGATTGTTTGAAAAGAAAACTCTTGGCAAAGCATTTGCTTTATTACTGCAATCCTGCTCCAAATGAATAAATTTAATTTTTCCCTCTTTTAAAAATTTCTTTTAATTTCTTTCCAGTCTCTTTCATACTGATTTCGAAACAGTATACTGTTATTCTTCATAACTGTAATTCCTAGATATTCAATACCTTTTTTCCCACTTTAAATTATAATTGCTCTATTTTCAGAAACGTTGTGATGGAATTAAGGTATGAGAAAGGTTTTGGCAGAATTATCAATTTCCTATGATTTATCAGACATCTCCTGTTCATCTTTGCTTGCAATAATTATGAAATTTTTTGACAGATGTCATGATTTCTGAAAACTATTGTTCCATAGCCTCCATAAAATGTCTAAGTTGTCCTGAAATGTCCAGTCTTAACATGCACAATTTCATTTCAAACTTCTGTTCTAAGCTTCCTAAACACACATTGCTTTCTGTCATTTGTTTATTCAGTTCTAAAATCTGATTAGAGATTTCAGATACTGAAGCTTGGATTTTTATAAGTGACTGTTCAGTATCATCCAGCCCAACTGTAGGCATCTCCTGAGTGGCCATTTTTTACAATGCCTTCTATAATGTATTATAAACTACTTTCTGGTTAAGTTCCATCATCGGGAACAATTTTTGTTTTCTATTTTTATTTTAAATGGAGTTTCCATATAACTCTTAGAAATGCTGAGTCTATTTCTTATTTCTAATTCAAATCATCACTTAAACTTAAAATTATTTGTTGCAGTCCATCATGTGGCACAGTTTTGGTTTGCAAGTAATTAATTGAGGCTGGGCTTCAAATATTTATGATGCAATTTTTTACACACCTTTGGTGGTGGTTTTCTTCTTCCCTGTTAAAGGTCCCCTTAATCATATTTTAAATCTTTGTTGGATTAGCTTCTGTCTAGCTGACCTTAATGAATCCTGTATAATTCCATAGCTTCACAGTAGGAAATATTGTAATAGCCAGGCATGCATTTAAACCAAACCACCCTCTGCCCAAACTTGAGTCAGGAGGTTATCCAAGAGACTGCATTTCTGCCCTTGTAGAGTCTTCCACATCTTTATATGCTTAAAGATGATAATAAACCCTGCAAAGCTGGACCAGCACACAAATTGTGCCGCTAATCATCAGCTAGCTCAGCCAGAGTCCCCATGTTGCTGTGTTCTATGACATGGGGTTATTAGAGTTCCTTGCTGAGATAAATCAAGGAATTTAAAGGCATGTGTTTGTACATCTACAGATTAATGAATTTCAGGGCTCAGAATAGTTACTTTTTGGACTACAACTGGCTGTGGGATACTATGGGTTGTGGTTCAAAACAGTAACTTTCCAAACTCTAAAAACTGTCAGCATATTCAGCTGTTACACCCCAAAGTGATCCCAAGAGAGGACCCCTAAAATTGGCTTGATTCCCCCAACCTGGATATTGGTTAGCAAAGGTCAGTTTTAGTTAAAACAAAATTGGTCTTGAATTGGAAATTCCTAAAATCAATACCGTTCCCTCTGCTGTATGGGAACGTAGACAACGTCCTTTACGCTAAAAGACTGACCTATTGTTCTGAGTCATTTATCTATAGGCAGACAATAGACTCGCTCCTGACACTGTCACACCCCAAGCTACATTGATGAACTGTGTGTAACCAAACAAACAAACCCTATCAATTTGGAATTTTAAACCTATCACGCACCTGGACTTCCCAGTAGGAAACAATACCGAGGAGGGGTCGTGATATTTGCTTAACGTTATATTCCGCACTTATCACCCATTAATGATACGTTGCTAGCCGATACCTGGCCTGAGGACAAAAATTGGCTATAAAAATCCCCAGTTTTGGAGCCTCTTTGGAGAGCCTCCTAGACTGGACAGAAGGGCCCATTTCACTGCTACTGAAGCCTCCCACCCAAGCCTCTCAGACGCTGCTGAGAGCTAAATGCGACTTGCGTCTCCGATCCTCCACGAGACCCCTCTTCTGCCAGCCATCCAACTCGGGATCCAGCCTCCCCTTGGTGCTTTACACCAAGCCTGCGCTAATCTTCTCCTTTTCCCAGGACATCTAGACTAAGGTCTGTATGCCCTCTCCCCCACTTAGTTGCTTATTTCCACCTTTATTTCTGTAGCCCTTGTATGATTGCAAGAATATTTGATAATGTGTGTATGTGACTCCCTCTGTTAGTTGTTTTTAATAAAAACCATTTTAGATCATTCTTCTGACTCTTGTGTGGTTCTGACCCTGTAGACATAGGGTTGAAGAACCCTTACCCTGACCTCTCGTGAGTTTTGCTGGGTGGCTCTGCTAATTCCTTAATTTTTGAAGCCTGGTTTGGGTATCCTCAAGATACCCCCAATTTCAGGGTAACACAGTCTATAACTAAATTACATTTTAGAAAGCCTGAGGGTGAGGTTAATATTGAAGGGGTTTCATTGTAGTTCCTATGAGATGAAATCCTCAGACTCATTCTTCATGATTTGTCAGCATGACGGGAAGAACATGTTTCTGACTCTCTCTCTCTCTCTCTTTCCAAGTTAATGTTGTCCTTAAAGTAGCAAATAGCCACAATATTTTTCTCTTTATCAGAGACAGAGGTGATTCAGCTTTCTTCTATGGAGTTGGCATGAGAGTGGAATGGAATGGTTTTGGATGCGGGGAGGGATGTTTCTCTTTCGGCTAGTTTAGATGAACTGTTCCTTTAGTCTCCAAATTTCCATCATTGCAGTAATTTGAAACTTTAGTTGAACATTTAGAAATCCATTTTAGTCATCCAAAGAAAAGGGGCAGGCAAAGTTAGCAAGGGAAATCCCTCTGCGATGCTAGAAATTTAGGGGCTGAAGGAAAATGTCATTTGGGAAGGACAGAACTCCTACTTAGTATGACAATGCTCTTGTTTTGTCCTTCTGCAGCTCCACCTCTGGCGGGAGCAATTTCTCCACATTCCCAAGGGATTTGGTGTTACCACAGTTATGCTGTGTCTGGTGAGAGCACTAGATATCTCTTGATATCAAACTTATTTGGCCTCTATTTGACCTTTCTCTGCCACCCTACTCCACGTGTTTGCAAGGGCCACTGGACAAGCACATAATAGACGCGACTGTTAATGGTTGTGCATTCCAAACCTCATTTAGGCAGGCAGCTTAATGCCTCTTCAATGCTTAAGGGACCACTCCTTCTTGCAAACCAGCCTTGCTCAGCGCAACTTTACACAAAGCTGCACGGTCGAGTGCCGAGCCAGTCCTTTATGTTGGGCCATTTGCATACTGACCATACTATTGTCATCCAGCACTAAGCTCATCATGTAAAACCTGACCTTTTCCAACGCCTTTGTCCAGCTACAAATTTACTTTGTTCTCACCGAGCATGGCATGGCCTGTAGGTAAAATCCACCCTATAAAAGGTCCCCAATTCCAAGCCTTCCTCGGAACACTCAGGAACACTCCGGACTGCTATCCTGCCTTGCTGTTGGTTTGCCCAGCAAGTCACCCCCTCAGCAAACCGTGCTGAGCTTTCTTCCCCCTCAACCTCCTCTTTGCTCCAGGACTATGTGAACAGGTGTCATATTACCCATTCCCCAAAACTCTCTGTTTCCATTTCTCAGTTAGTTAGTGTATGTCGTGTCTTTCATGTTGTCTGTTCTCAATAAAATATTATTTGTTGCTTTAGAACTTGTCTAACCGCTCTCTCACCTGACGCTGTAGACATAGGGTTAAAGATTCCAGCTAAAGTTACCCTGCCTCTTGTTAGCTTGAGAGAGTCCTCGAGTCTAATTTCCCCCATCTTGTGTTTTTATTTGGTAATTTGGGCGCCCCTCCTGGGACCCACAACACACAGGGTAACATTGGAACAGTTTTAAAGAAGATGTAGCTTTGGAACACCAGTCAGAGACATCTCCTTTTTCTTTCTTCCTCACTCTCCCCTTTTCTTCTTCGCTGAGTGTCTTCATGTCATTTCCAATTTATGGTGACCCTAAGGCAACTCTATCATGGTGCTTTCTTGCTCAAAGAGGATTTGTTATTGCCTTCCTCTGAAGCTCAGAGAGTAAGACATGCCCAACATCCAAGTCGGCTTCTGTGGCTGAACAGGGATTTGAGCCCCGGTCTCTTAGGGCATTTCTACTCTACGCTGTTATAGTGCTATTGTTGCACTTTCAACATCCTGTGGAATTCTGGGGTTTGTAGTTTACTGAGGCCAAAGAGCTCTTTGGCTAAGAATTCTAAAGGCGCCTCCCTAAACTGCAAACCCCAGGATTCCATAGGATGTTGAAAGGTGAATAATAGCACTATAACACTGTAGTGCAGAAATGGCCTCAGACTCTTCATCTAACACTCAGACCACTGCACCACAGTGACTTCTATACCACTCTGGCTCCTCTATTCCTTTACATTGCTGTTTTGGAGTATTTTCAGTATTTTATTTTAAAACACTATGTAAATTGTAATACATTTTTTAAAAAAGATCAATTTTGTGTTTTTTCCCTGTGATGTGTCTGTGAACGTCAGGCATGATCATGCTATCTTTTTTGATAGAATGACAAAATTAAGATTCTTCTTATAAGAGGATGTTTTATATGTCTCCTGGCTCCCTGAGAATTATCTTGACGGGGGGAATATGCTGAGCAAAGCTTGAAAACACACTTTTTTTTCCCTTTGGACTGCAATGCTCAGCAAGTGTGATCAGTGCTAGTCAAACATAAGTGCTGCTCAATTTAATTTCATAACTGACTTCTTCTTTTTTCTTTAATGACCACTTGGAAAATGACATGTTCTGCCATTTTATGAAATGCTTTAAAGGACCCTGAGATCTTTGATGATCCACTCCTCTTTGCATCAGCAGAAACAGTGAAAAAAAAAAAAAGTTCAATTTACTCGAAAGAAGAGAGCTTGAAAGTAATGTTTTGCATAAATTGTGTATGATCTCTACAGTGGCATTTCCCAGAAATGCACTAATGAAAATAAGTATTTATACAGCTTCCAAAGTTGATAACAATTAACTATAAACTTGCTTTTGCTCTCTTTGGGTTTTGGTTCAATAAAAATGACAGCAGAGTAGATTTCTTTTTTAAAAAAAGAAGGAAAGAGAGAAAGTGCATTATTTTTTTCCCCTGAATATAATGAATTTACCCATATTGTTCAGAAACTGTCTATTAATCTTATAATAGAATTCATATTGATTTTAAAAGTTCAGCCAAGCACTTAAGCAATGCACTTAACTCTATGGGCCCAGTCAATGAAACACAGGGTGCAGCCCACATTCTGCAAAAGACAATGGAGAAAAATCTATGGACTGTAGCCCAGAGTTTTAGCGGTGTCAGAAATGTTACTTGAAGCTAATGCTATCCTCCTACTGGAAGCATACCAAGGAGGTGTAAGATGACTCCCAAATTCTTTTTGTCTCCTGATTCATCATGTCAAGTCATGTCTGGCTTCTGTTTGGACAGATTTGGCACTACCCCATTTTAAACCTGAGTGAAGATTGGGAAATCCAAAGGTTCATTTGCTCATTGGCTATCATAGGAAACACAAAAATGATTATAACTTTGGGATTCTTTGTCAGAATTGGATAAAAATAGTTGGTGTTGTAGCCCTTTAAAGATTGGGCCATGGCCGAAATCCATTGTTAGTCCTGAGTAGAGGAGACTCTTTAAATCAAAAGTGCTTATATAAGTATTTACTTACCAAGTTTTCACTGACTCTATGAGCCTACTCCAATTAGATCTAACAATTGAATTTAGGTTCATTATGACTAGATTATCCCTCATTTATTCACCCACACACTAATAGAGGTACATATTGAAAGTTACTTAGGATTTTTTAAAAAACAAACAAACAAAAAAGAACTATGATTTAAGTATTTATTTCTTGGCATAATTTGAAGAAAAGCGTGGGCTGCATCTGGTGATGTCATCTAAACTTACATATTAAGCTAGAAATTGAAGGCATGCAGCAAGAACGACAACAACCAAAGGATTTGTGCTTTTTGCACAAAAGTCTCTACATCTATTACACCTGCATGCCTTTAATTCATTTCTAGCTTATGGCAACCCTAAGGCAAACCTATTATAGACTTTTCTTAGCGAGATTTATTCAGAGGATATTTACCATTGCCTTCCTCTGCGGCTGAGAGGTTGACCTGTCCAGGGTCACTCAGTGGGTTTCCACGGCTGAGCAGGAATTCAAACACTCAAACCACTATGCCCTGCTGACTCTCTTTGTAGAGTTTCCAAACAAATGTCATACTTATTTGGCTACGTTCTTTTTTTGCCCATTACTAAGAATATGAAATCATCAGTCATCTCAAATTTTTTTAAAAGGGGAAAACTCTTCAAAATATTGGTAGTAGGTAAAGTGGTTTATCTAAAAAAGGTGTCCTCTAATTCTGCATATGTAGCTGAATCATTATTTGCTACCTTTATCTTCAAGTCCTGTTGATTAGGGGCAATTTGTATGGAAAGGGCACATGTCATAAAGTTGTCCCTGGACCTGAAAAATGATTGTGTTTTCCCCCAGAAGGATAGGCACAAGGGATTGGGATATTATCCTGCTTGAAAATGAGTTTAAGACTCTTTTACCCTCATCCATTTTTTAAAGAACTTGAGTGAGTCCTGAGGTATTTTTGACCTCATGGGTATTGCAAGTTAGGGTTAAGAGTCAAACCTGATGTGCATTATCTGACAGTCCACTCCTTTGCACATTTACTCAGAAATAAGTCCAACTGAATTTAACAGTGGTGACTTTGAAATTTCAGTTTGAAAAAGGTGAGCCTTTTAAGAGAATCACCAGAAATCTTTGCAAGGAAGAATGCTCACATAGATTCTTAGTTCACTGAAGCATACAGTCCAACATTTCACAGATGAAAACTGGGACCCGTAAGACTAGTAAGTAAGAGTATGGTTAAGATGGCAAAAGTTGTTAATGAGGAACATGCAAGTTAAGAGAGAACAGGAGTTTGCTTTTGCCTGAACCTACTGGGAGGGACAGGTTTCTACACCCTAGTCTCCTCTTCCCCCTACTGAGTTATAATGGAGTGAAAATACTTTTGTGCTTTGAAGTCAATTTGCACCAAAGGAAGTACTCCAGGGACAAAAGAGGAATGTGGCAAGAGGAGAAAGAAAGTGGGGATCTTGCAAAAGCAGATGAAAAGGTGAGACAACAGAGGATTAAGAGAGACTGCCAAACCAAGATAATAGGAGGGATGTCTCAATGGATGAGACATAGGTCATTTCCCCACCTTGCATTTTTCCGTAGTCATCTTTGTGCCATCTTGGCAGTGCCCTTGCCAGCATGGGAGAGTGACCCAATGTACCCCTCTGCACATGGCTGCCTGCCTATGGATGGGAGCATGAGTAACACATACCTTCCCTCCGCAGTGCAGCTGGCCTCTTTCTCATGCTGCAATGGGGAAGGAAATGCCTAGAGTGTGCTTCCACCAGTTCCACTTGGCTACCATTGACAGGAGTATCTCATGATTGTGGATTATTAATGGGTTTTTTCCATTAATGGAGTATCTTGTGATCATGACGGGCGGAGACATGTTGGCAGCCGGACTGTGATGACATCATGTGAAAGCACAACTCGCAGACCACCAGCAATGCTTCCCCATCACGGGACAGCAACATTGTGCAGAAATGGCAATGGTCAAGGCCTCACATCTTTTTTTATTGAATAATAAAGACAGAAACAAAAAAGAACAAAATAGAAAAACCACAGTAACACTACACATAGCAAAGTAATACAAAAGAAAATAGATTATTAAATAACAAACACAACGATACACTATAAAAAGGAAAACAGAACTACAAATATCTAAATGTACTACAAGACAACCACAAAACTACATATAACTAAAAATTCGTTCCCACCCTTGCCACAAACAGTGAATAGTAATCCAGCAGTAAGAACTAACCATTAGGTCCTAAAATAAAATTAAAGTTAATATTTGTTGCCTATTATTTATTTTCATAGTAAATGTAAACTTACAAAATGAGTCAATAGCTATTGATAATAATTCTAATCTAATTAATGAAAATCATACTAAAGTGCTTCATAATTGCTTAACTATTGTAATTACTAGTAACTTATTCTTATTTTCTTCTATATTAAAAATCAGTAATTCTTAGAATAATTGTTCTCTGTATACCAAGTAACTTTTAAAAGTAACAAAGTAAAGCTATTTTCCAATTACTCTTCTTGCAATAGTAGAAACAGCAAATTTAGAATTAACACTTTAAGAGGGGGAAAAAAGTTATCTTTGTCATCATCAAATATCCTCAGTCCTTTCATATAACTCTGATCATAAATCATTTTCATAAATGATAAACCATGATGCATTTTCTTGATCAGATGTTTTCTTCCTCTTTTTCTTCTTTCTGTTTCTTTTTTTCCCAAGGACAAGATGATATTTGAATATTCCTAGGAGGCCTGTTATTTGGCCATGGATAATCTGTGTCTTTTCCCCTTATACATGAAAATTAATTGAAAAAAACATTTTTTCCTGAGAAATCTGTCTATCAGTAAATCCATCAATGAATTGTTATTCTTCTTTTTTCCAAAGAAATTTTCTTATAAACTCACGGACCAGTTGTCATAAAGTCTCCAAAGTGATGTCAGTTCACAGACCTGGTTTTGACCATTCAACTCCAAACTTGCTGGTTGAGTTGTGACATCTCTTAAGTTCTCTTTGTTTCTTTCTGTGTGTTTATCTCATCTTAAAACATGATTTCCAAATCACAGGTCAACTATTGTAGAGGTTGTATTGCATCTTCTTTTTCTTCTGGTTGCCAACATGTCATCGTATTTTGGGATCTTCATCTATATGAAGTCTATCTTTAAGTTCTCATGACAATTGTGACACTTGTTCTGTAAGCACTTCAGACTTTTTCTCAGTAAATATTTTGGCTTGTCTAAACTCATCCAAGAAATGCAAAAAATATTCAGGTACATCCTCAGACCTTTCTACTTCATTTTTAATTTGAATGTCACAATCTGCAACTAAAGCCATGATACATTCTATTCAATATTTCTTGTATTTCTTAAACAATAAGGTTGTGTTCCCAAAACAGTAGATAACAGCAGATCTCATGTAAACTTCCCCAGATTAGTATAGTACTATGCAGCGAATCAACTGGACAAGTAACTTTGCAGGTTCCAACTTCATAATATCCAAGGTGATTGTCTTAGTAGTAAAAACAGCATCTTATTCCATTATTAATGTAAATCAGGTACAAATATGGTTCAAGTTGGAAGCAGAAGAAAGATCAATTAATATCCAAACAGCACAAACAGTCAAACATCAAAAATAAGCAATCAATCCTTTAAATCCACATCCAAACCTGAGCATATAAAAAATAAAGTAATTAGATCCCAAAGCAAAAAGAGCGAATTAAGAAAAAAAGAGAAGAAAGAAAAGTGATTGAGTACTTAAACTTAAATCATAAGTGATTTCGATAACAATCCCAAAAGAAGTATTGTCCCTTTAAATGCTATACAAGAAGGTTTTAAAATTATAGGCAAGTTTTACACCTTTGCATGCAAAGGGCTTCTTGTTTTCTGCAAGTGAAAGCAAGAAAAGTCAAATTATATACTTAAACAATAGGTCTGGATACAGGGAATGTGATGTCTATGTGGGGAGATGAAACTCTTATCTCTCAGCTCCACCAATGTGCAGGATTCTCCTAGAGCATTGGGACCTGGTGTGGCTGTTCTGTTCTTAAGATGACACTTTGCAATCCTGGTCAATGAAATATTTGGACTCCTTGTGGATCAGGAAGTCAACTGGCTTGACAAGGGAAGCCCTTCAGTCAGGCACAATGCTTCTGGGGACTGAAATCTAGTGGAGTTTGCTAAATCACATCTGCCATTGTTATGGCCAAATGTTGGAACCAAGGCCTCATATCTTAAAGGAAAAAGTGACATTCCAGGATAGAGAAAAGCCAAAAGCCAAAAGTTCAGCTGGGGCAAGAAAATTAAAGTTGTGGACAAAAGCAGATAGATGATTTCCTTAGGAAAGTTTGCAGAAGGAAAGTGAAGTGACTTGAGGAAAGAGACTGAGGTATGGCTAGACTTCAGTCTTCATTTTGTAAGCAGAAAGGCTTCTATGGATATTGGGGAAGCAATGCTTTACTAATTTCATTCTTGAAACAAGCAATAAGCAGTTTTAGCAATTTTCTTCCCAGTATGACAAAGTCTTCAAAAACTACAGGGACTTATTCCATGAAAAATCTGCATGTGTTATTTTTGCACAACAGAGTTTTTCAGTGCAAAGAAAAAAAACATTTTCTGCTGTGCTGAAATACTATGAGCTGGGCAAAAGATGGTGCTTCCTACACAGAAAATGCAGTAGATGAGGACTTCTGTGCAAAATCCAGAATTTTTATGCAGAAAACAGCATTTTCTATGCGGGAACTATTTTCTGCATTAAAAAATGTAGTTTCCTGTGCCGCTCATGCAATGTCAGTGGATCTACTTTACAACAAGGTCTGATTTTCACAGGCCTGTATTTCTTGGTTCAAGTGTAGCAACAAGGCATGATCTAAGTGCGTTTATGAGCCACTACAAATTAATCAGAATGGACTTTGAATCACTTTGCATTACCATAAATAAACCCCTTTTCAGTGGAGATAGTTCACATATCAGCTTCATCCCTTGAGTTATGACCCCTCAAGTGGCAACGGATTGACAATATACATTAAGTGGTTTGGGAGTCACAAACATTCCAGCAAACAAATTCAGTTTCTTTATAGAGTCATCTGCTGTGAAAATCCAGGTCTGCTCTTACATGGAGAAAACAGTGGGGCCAGAGATGAGACTGGAAAATAAAGCAAAAAATATTAGCTTCATTTCGCACTACTCCATCTTTATTAAGACAGTGTCTAACTGTTGTCATTTTTGGCTTGATTCATAATGAATGGAAACTGAAAACATGCAGGCCATTCAATACAAATTTGCTTGGTGGGTAAGGTTCAAAAGGGACAATAGAATTCTACATGAATTAAGTTTGGCAGTTTACAAATCAATTACTTTTGTTAGATAGCCTGATGTCCTGACCAATTGAAAAACAGATTATATCAGATTACGGCACTTTTAATTAGCTGCCTGTGACAGACAGGGCTCTGAGAGAGAAGAAAAAAAATCAATTGGAATCTGCCAGACTTGGTCAGCGGAATATACACTGCCACATACTGAATTATATGTGTCTTTTCAAAGATGTACTTAGGCTTTTGAGCTGAAGAAAGAGTGACTTGATTTTATATACAGATATCAAAGTAGATATAGATAAAATTGACCCTTTCTCAACCGCAGTATCACTCCTGGTGTACTCAAACATGTTTGCTGTTGCTACTGTTCTTGCTATGGCAGTGGTGGTTATATGTCTGACAAACTCACAAAATTTCAAATATTTTTTACTTCAATTATAGAAATTAGATAGAGCAACTCTCCCTCACAACCCCCCCGCCCACAAACATACACAAGCCCATGTAGGATTGTGTTACTGAGTTTCAGAAGGGACAGAATGAAAGACAGAAAAAGACTGAGCTGAGTGTCTTCGGGATAAGCACCCTTTGCCAAAGTAAGTGAGAAAACAACTCTCCACAATACCACCCCTACACACTGCTATGGGACTGGACTTTGCTGAATCCCGTGAAGGACAGAATGAAAGGCAAAGGGCTACTGGATTTTCATCTTACATCTTTTTTTAACCCACTTAGTAAAGATAAGAGTGGCTTAGGAGTCTTATTTCTGAAGCATGAGAAGGACTGGGAGGAGAATAACAAAGCATCGGCTTTGTGTGAATGATTGGGTTTAAGTGGTTGGACCATTTTTACTGCATGAAGTTGAACTTACCTTTGGCTATCTTTCTATAGCAGTAGTTTGGTGTCATTTGTAGCCAAAACCTCAGATAAAAGCTAAGACACACTTACTTTTTATTTTCCTCCTGCATGATGGAATGCTGAGTGTCAGTAGAAAAAAGAAGAACAGAAAGGGGCTGTGTGTGTGTGTATGTGTGAGAGAGATCCATGTACTAGGAATATGGCCCTTGCCACCAGGGGAATGCATGGGCACATGTACTGCTTACAGAATGCTGTTTAACAGCTTAGAAAAGGCATGGGAAGTATTATTTAGCACAGGCAGCACCAGAGAGAGTTCACACTGCACTGTGTCCCATTTAGTATCTCAGCTGCTCGTAAGCCATAAGTTTCTTGTGAGGAAGTGGTGAAAAATTGAGTGAGTTGTCTCCATGTCCTATACAGAATTCTGAGTGCACAGAAACATGTAATGTTTAGCATAGTAGATAGTATTTAGCTAACACAACTGATAGGTGATGAACTATTAATGCTCTAGATATGCGCAGTCCTGTAGCTGCTAGACCATGCTAGCTTTCCTCTGCTTTTTGAGATTACCATGTCTATCACTCTCCAATGTGAGTGCTCTGTCTTTCTCTCCTCCCACCCAGTTGGATAAGCTGAAGCCCTGGTGATTTCTCTCCCAGAAAGAGCTTCTCACACTCTTGACTATTGAGAAAGATCATGTAAGAATCAAGGAGAAATATGCCCCCTCATAGTCTCCCCTTAGGGGAAAGGGAAGCATGCCAACAGATTAAGGAAATTATTAGCCTGTGGGACAATGTCCTGGGGTCTAATGGGAATAATGTCTGGAGGTCATGCTGAGAAAGGCTATGGCCATTTCTGCACTATATCACTGTCCCACAATGGGGATGCATTGCTGCCAGTCCATGAATTTTGTACAATGTCATTTAGAGTCCTGCTGCCAACATGTCCTCACCCATTGCAATTGTGGGATATTCCATTAACAGAAAAAATCCAGTAATGGCCCCTGATTGTGTGACACTCCCATCGCCGGTGGCCATGTGGAAACGGAGGAAGTGTGATCTACACACTCCCATCCCCAGTGCAGTATGAGAAGTGGCCAGCTGCGCTGCAGAAGGAAGGACAGTGTCCCTCATGCTATCTTTCCGCAGGCAGCCAACCAGGTACAGAGGGAAGTGTTTGGATTATACTCTCATCTCGACAGTGGAACTTTTGAGGTGGCAACAGGATGGTGATGGAAAATGGTAAGATGTGGAAAAGGCCTATATTAGATGAACAAACAGTCTGACTTGATAGTAGGCAACTTTCAATGCTCTTGATGAAGGGGCAGGTGAATGCAGGGTTGACTCAGAACACATGCCCTTTTCTCAATCTTGGATGAAGTCCAGATACAGATAAAGTTGGTGGACATCTTAGAGTTAGCAGCACAGATTATCTACCTGCTGTTCCAAAATGCATACTGCACATCCTCATATACTCCAGCTGTAGCAATGAGTGTGGACATTCCCTAGCACTCTACTCACAGGCTGTAAAAAGTAGACCATGCTGAGTCATTTTTGTGTTGAAACTGTTTCTATAGTTGTCTGCAACCCTCAGACACACTGTGCATGTTTACTCAGAGGAAAGTGTCATTTAACAGTGCTAATTCATGCACATTTTGTCCAACATCCACATTTTTGTACACATATTTAAAAATATGCTACTTTCCAAGCAATTTTCCAATAAATGAGATGTTTTTGTATGCATATCTTTAAAATGAGCATTATTTTATTTAAATTTGTGAAAATTGTGTTATAAACTTCATCAGTCTTTGACTTCTAATGGCAAACCGTGCCTTGGATCAGAAAGTACACTGGCAGTATGTTTGCACTGAAACACAATGAATTGAAATGCAAACCAAATAAGTATCTCCCATAATCCTACCAAAAAATAAGTAATTATGAATGAGGAGGGAAAAGTTCCTTAAAAAGTTTTCCACATTTCTGGCAGAGCTCTAGAGAAGAAACTTGGCAGACCCTCAAATGTCCCTTTTAAAGACCAAGTTTTTTTTCCTTTTGGAAAATAGTAAGCTATGTTTGAAATGTAAATTTCTTAAATGGTGACATTTTACCTTGACACTGGAGCAATGTTGCTGTTTTGTTCAGGCCTGACCATATGTTCATATCCAAGCTTGATTTAAAGTTTACAAAATATCAAATTTGCATCAGATTGGCTCCATTCACCCACTACTCCCTATCAATTTGTGTCCTTATACAACTGTCTCACATTTATCCATCTAGACGTTAATTCATTCCAGACACCAATAACATGTATGATGAATACACATGATGTGAGTGCCACAACTACTATCATTTACTGTGGGTCTGAAAAGATCCCCGTATGAGTTCAGATGTATGCACAGGTTATCTCCATGGAAAATAGTCGGATAACATTATGCAAAACTGTTCATATAGCAGTTATTGCAGACTTTACCACAGATGAATGGTGATCAAGGAGAAACCTACTACTCTGATGCCAGTTAGGATTAGCCACATCTAAAATGCTTACTTCTGCAGATACATCTTTCCCTCAACATATGCATATCTAATCCTCCTTGGTTTCATCATAGGGTGTTCCATTATATAGGAAAGTGTTACTGCAGTTTAGGCCTACTTGGAGATACCCCTAGATATCATTTTGATATCAATAATTTGGCTCTCTTCTACCACCCCGATCCACGTGTTTGTGAGGCCCCTGGACAAGCACAGACTAGGCTCGGCCGCTAATTGCTGAACATTCCATTCTCCACCCAGGCAGGCCAGAAATAGCCAGATCCTTGCTTTAGGTGACCTCTCTGCAAACACCTTCATTATGTATGCACGCTGTTTACAAAGGACTCCCTGCACCGAGCAGGCAACCTGGCAAGCTGAATACTCAACTGCCAAGCACTGAGCATTTGCATACTGGCTAACTCTTTGTCAATTCGGACTTAACTTAATCATGCTAAATTCTGACCTTTCCAAAGCTTTGTCCTGCTCCCAAAACACATTGTTTTCCCCAAGTATGGTATGGCCTGTGGTCACATTTCTCCCTATAAAAACCCCTGATTCCGAGACCATCCTCGGATCGCTCCCGAGTTCCAGATCGCCTTGCTGCTGCTTTGCCTGGCGAGCTTCCCCTCAGCTCCATGTGCTGAGATACATCGCACCCTAGCATCGCTCTCTATCTTCTTTCCAGGCTCCAGGAACAGGTTCCGTATCACCCAAATCAACTATCCCTCTGAAAATCGCACTATCATACTCACACCTTTATTTTCCTTAGTTATCTGTGTACGTGTGTTGTTTACATTGTGTGCCTGTATTTAATAAAGATCATTCATTATTTCCAACATGGTTTGCATCTTGACTTGGCCTGACCCCGTAAACATTGGGTTACAAGATCCTGCTGCGTTAAACCCTGCCTCTCCTAGTGCCAACCAGTGCTCTTGACTAATTTCCCCATCTTTTGTAATTGTAAGGTTATTTAGGTGTCCCTCCCAGGACCCCCAGTAAACAGGATAAGAAAAGTATCCATTAACAGGACAGTAACCATCCCTATCTTATCTTTTCTTCCTCAGTCATGTGTATGTTTCAAGCCATTCCCTTAATCAGGCAATATCTTGTACACATTTGAAATGTGCAGCTTTTGCAAGTCCAGCTTAATAAGGCACCCTGACACTAACACTTCATCCTAATGCCACCTTTTAAACACAGTCTTTGTGTGAAAGGGCTAGGGTCTTAAGTGTTCCCCCAGAACCAATTAGTTTATTTAAGGTAGTGTGTTCTTTTTTTTTTATTTATTGTTACCAGTGACTTTAGATAACGCAGGCCAACTCACTAGTTACAAAACAAACTGTATCCTTTATTGTAGTAACATTAGAAATAAAGTACTTTGTCAAAGTTCATGTAAAATGCAGTGTTATTACATTAATCAGTTCAAAATGCTAACAGTCTATGACAATAATTCTTAGTCTTAAACACCAGTTCTCTCTGTCTTTTTCTCAGCTGCTTAAACACAACTCAGCCATCTTTTCTAAGCAAGATCTCACTGAAGGCTTTCTTAACAAACAGACTCCTGCCTTATAAATCAATTATATTATCCATAAGCTCCTCCCACACACACCCCACTTTGCTGGGTTTCATGCTTAAGGTACTATTGCTATTCCCTAGCAACCCATCATCAAGTTGCATTGCATTCCAAACAGCTGACCACCAAGGCAACTTTGTCTCACATATCCCAACTCATCTGCATCTGCCAGTGTGTGGATTACAGAGTGCATATTGCATCCACCTCACGTGTACTCTGAGAAATGTGAATTAAGTCAAACAAGCCCATTGAATTTCCCACTGAAACATCCCTAGTGCCTAGCCCAGAGCTTTCCAAATTTTTCATGCAGGTGACACACTTTTTAGACATGCACTATTTTGTGACACAGTAATTCAGTTTTACTAGCAAACCGGAGGTTAAACTAACCCCATTATAAGATATATGGACACATACATAAATTGTAGTAATGAAATGTATGGGGAGACAACATATCTCATGAAAACATTTAATATATTTTTAAAAATGTATGATTTATAAATAATAGCACATGTTTCCAAGATTGTAGGCAACACACCTACACACTTCAGGCAACACACTAATGTGTCACGGCACACCATTTGGAAAGCCCTAGCCTAGACTCCATGTGCATCCATTGTACCTGCTAATAATGTTGAAAAGTTGCCAGGGTTTATTAAATGAATTTCTCCCACACCTTATCAGCAGCCTGTCCTTAGGCTGAATGTTGGTCGGGGGGGGGGCTTGGGAAATAGATCAAATAAAAAATGCCCTACTTTTTTTTTATCTTCCACAAATGACAAAATGAAGTGGGCATTTGATAGTTTGTTGAAGATGTGGTTGGAAAAAGGAAAAACCTCTTTATGAGAGAAGTAATATGAGAAATTCTTCTCAGCACCTGGCATTTTGATCCTAGAAATTACTTACAAAATACACAAAACCATAAAGAACTCTTTTTCCCACTGTGAATTTTCAGAGCAACAATATTCATTTTGTCCCCAGTTTTAGGCCTAAAGTTCTAATCTGGCTTTTGCCTCAGCTACAGGCAAATCTCCCATGATGTGACCACAGAGATGACTCACCCTCAGCATTTTCCCCAGAATTGTAAGATGGCATCACAAGAAAGGATTTCCCAGGCTCCTGAGAGAGGGTTTTAGCCATCCCTTCTTTGAGATCCTGTTTGTCCTCCATGTTATCTCTTGGCTTGTCTCCCCCTACATCTTACTGGAAATGCATCCTATCTGAAGCAGAGACAAAGGAACCAGGACTTGTACATCAAATGAAAATGCTGATAATCACACTGGTACACATTTGGGCTTCCCAGCTTCTCAGTGCCTGAATTTATGTTTTGTCTGGTCTTGTTTTGACTTTCATTGATTATGTAAGTATAGAAGTAGAACTGTTTGTCACTTCACTGGAAACTGTCTGGATGGCTACAAAGTGTACCATAAATCAATTCAGCTTGGGAGGAGTGCTTGCCACAAAGTCAATACCAGTGCATGAAAGCACATACAGTGTAACAGGTATAGGAAGATAAAATGGCAATACTTTATCTCTCTCTCTCTCTATCCCTCCCTTCCTCTCTCTCCAAAACTCTCCTATCCCCAAATGCATTAAACTGAAACTTGTTTGTAAGATGTGAAACACTTCTATATTCTCCTTGGGGACAGTACAGCTCTTGGAAAAATTATGATCTGTTTAATTCTCTGTGGTTCCCAACAATGTTTATAACTGTGAAGCAATTTAATTAATAAAATCAATCTCAGTCTGATATCATAGAGTCCTGCCAGGAATTTTTTGCCCATTTTATTGTAGTCATTATAGCAGTCTCTGTGCACAATGGGTAAAATGTATTAGACTTGGGCCATTTCTGCACTACACTGTTGTAGTGCTATCCACTGTCAACATCCTGTGGAATTCCTGTGTTTGTAGTTTACTGAGGCCAAAAAGCTCTCTGGCTGAGAACTTTGAATGCACCTCCCTAAACTTCAAACCTCAGAATTCCACAGGATGTTGAAAGTGGAATAATAGCACTACAACAGTATAGTACTGAAACGGCCACATATTGAAAAGACTTAGGTTGAAATCCACATACATCCATGATGTTCACAGTGTAACTTTGGACACATTGCTGACTTTCCTCAAAGGAGTCCTTTCACATTACACAGATATAGCACCATGATTGCACTTTAATTGCCATAGTAATGGCAGTATCCTATAGAGTAACCATTTTCAACCTTTGATCCTCTAGCTGTTCTGGAATCCAACTCCCAGAGGCTTCCACTGGCCTGGTTAATGATGATGGATTGTTGGAGCTGAAGTCCCAAACAGTTAGAAGACCAATGGCTGAAAATAGCTGCAATAGAATCCTAGGATTATTGGGTTAGGAAGGAGGATTTAAAATCATCAGCCAGAGAATCTGGGGCCTATGACAAACTACATACCCCGGGATTCCATAAGATTCAGCCCTGGCAGTTAAAGTGGAATCACAGTACTATAATTGCGCTATGTGGAAGGGCACAGGTCTGTTTTGAGGAGAAAATGGAGGAAGAATGAAGGAACAATGTGTGCAATGAAGTTAATTGGAGGAAAAGTGGGATACAGCAGTGCTGAACCAGATTTGAATCTTATCAGTCCCCAGGCTATTTTGGATGGTGCAAGTGAACTGGGGATGGAGGGATTTCAGTTAATATTTGCTAGGACCAAGCAAAATTAACCAATGGAAGAGATGAAAGGGGGAAAGAAGATTATTTTTAAAGAAATGTTTGATTCAGTTAATATCAAATGAGACTATGGATTCCCTTCCTGTTGATGTCTTGCTGTTGCATGTCTTCAGGTCATTTCAGACTTCTGGCAACAGGACTTTTCTCCCATGTGTAAAGAGCAGGAGAGCCTTCACCAATGATGGGCAAGCTAACTAAGAGTAGGTACTATGTTTGTTTGTTTTTCGACATATTTACCAATATTTGCATGTGAGAGAGAATAAAACGGAAAATATCTGTGCAACCCCAGGAATGGGTGAGGATTTTGGTTCAGTTCAATTTTGACCAGCATTTATCTAAAACTGCAAAATTTAAATGCAGTGGAAAGCAAAACTGATTGCTTTAGCCATCCCCAGAAAGTGGTCCCATCCCTCTTGGCAATATCCTCACCATGCTATTACTACAGTTTTATAAATCCAAATGATTTTTTTCTTATTATGTGATTTTGCAGTATTTTTTTTTCTTGATTTTAAAAATGACTCTTGTGAATGTCTTGTACTCAATATGATGAACTCTTCTATCCTCTGTATCTTAATTGCCTATATCATGACCCATTCCTTCTTGTTACTGCAGTTCCTAAGCCGCACTTGGGAGATATCAGATATCACTTTGATCTCAATAATTTGGCCTTCTTTACCTATTCCTTTCCACGTGGTGTGAGGTCCCCCGGACAAGCTCACAGACAGGCATGGCCACTCATCGCTGTAATATTCCATACAAATACAGGCAGGCCAGAAATAGTCGTCCTGCCGCTTCAGGATATCTCAAAGGCAAGTACTCTATTATGTATGCATGCTACTACCTGACCCGAGCAGGCAGCTTGATTAGAAGAATCCTCATCTGTCAAGCACTTTGCATTTCATACTGTCTACTCTATTGTCAATTCAGACTTAACTCAATCATGCTAAATTCTGACCTTTTGGAAGCTTTGTCTCCAGCCCAAAACTCAATGTTTTCCCCAAGTACGGACTAGCCTACGGCCACATTTTCCCCTATAAAAACCCCTGATTTTGAGAGCTTCTTCGGATTGCTCCTGACTTCCATCCAGCCTTGCTGTTGCTTTGCTTGGCAAGCCTTCGCTTCAGTCCCACATACTGAGACTCCATACCTCCGAACTCCTGCTGCAGACTACCTGGGCTTCAGGACAGGTGTAGTATTACCCAAACGAACAACTCCTCTAAAAATCCCTCTATCCCACTCCAACCTTTATTTTTTTAGTTCTCTGTGTGAGTGTGTTGCATACATTGTTTGATTGTATTTTAATAAAGATCACAATTATTATTTCAACCCTGTTTGCTCCTTGACTTGGCCTGACCCCGTAGACATTGGGTAAAAGATTCCGCTCCGTTGTCCTGCCTCTCGCAGTGCTAGCTTGTGCTCTTGGCTAATTTCCCCGACTTATATAATTGAGAGCACCTTTAGGTGTCCCTCCCGGGACCCCCAGAAAACACGGCAACATTCTCTAATTGTTACTATGTATCCTTTGTTTACAATGATAGAATACAAAGCTACAGGTAGATGTGGGGCTGTTAGATGATGCTATTGAGAATTCTGAACCAGGTAAATTCAATTTTCAAATTATCAAATTGTGAGTTTCAGCAGCAATCATTATCTTTACGAAATTGTTTGCTTCTGTTCCTCATCTAGTTCATACCACAACCCTTGTTTAAGGGAGTGAAAAAGAGAAATGGAGAATAAGACAAGTTTTCTGTGAAAACTACTCTTGTACTGCAACACTGCAGGGTTGGTGTTCATTCACTCCCTGGCCTGTGTCTAGCTTGGAAGGATGAGCTACATAACATTTGCACCCTTGAGATCAAGGGTTGTGCTGGAGTCAGATTCAGTTCTCACTTGTCAGTTCATTAAAAAGTTCGCTGTAGTTCAATCTCTCTCTTTCTGTCTCTCTCCTGCCCACATATCAGTTACACAGGAACTTTCCTTTTCAGTAGAAGTAACCTTTATTTTCCATCCCCTTTCTCAGAACTTTCAAAGCTAACTCCTCCAGTTGTCAACATTTCCTTGCACAAACCTCTTCTGCAAAAAAAGGACAAATTAATTACAAGCTCCCTCTCATTACCATATGAAATACATCTGAAAAATAATGAACCATAAATGCTCCAGGTAATGGCAAGTGGAAGGATTAAAAAAGCACCACCTGTGTCTTTAGCACGACAAAGCAAAGAATTGTATATATCAGGTTCTGTTTAGATGTTTTCATTTATTTGTAAGCTGGATGCATTTGTAATCCATAAATGTATTCAGCCCAGGCATCTGTCCTTCTGTCTTCTGCTCACCTCCCACGGAACTGTGGACGTACAAAGATGGAATCCTAGATCAGCCACATAGGCCATTTCCGCACTACATTGTTACAGTGCTATTATTCCACTTTCGACATCCTGTGGAATTCTGGAGTTTGTAGTTTACTGAGGCTAAAGAGCTCTCAGGCAGAGAATTCTAAATGCCCCTCTCTAAACTGCAAATCCAGGATTCCATAGGATGTTGAAAGTGGAATAATAGCACTATAACTATAGTGTGGAAATGGCCTAAAGTTACATATCTCTCAGTACGACAGTAAATTCTAGCCACAATCTACTAGGGATTTCATCTTTACAAGCCCTATTGAAGTGAATATGAATGATGGCCCTATTCGTGTAGAGCAAGAGGTTCCTTTTAGCAAATTCCGCTCCAACAATATTTGTTTATTTTTATTTGTTGATAGCATCTGTTAATCCCTTCTCAGCCTCCTGGAACCCCTGAGATAATGTACAGCAGATAAAAAAAGTTAAAACATAAAATAAACAAATAACATTATTTCAAACCAGACTAAAACAACTTTAAACATTAAATATGTGTATGAAGAAAGGAATAAGTTAATGACTCTGATCCTATTGGTAGCCCTAAGTAGAGTAGACCCATTGAAACACTGGATTATTCCTATGTGTCAACTCATTATTCAGCAGGGATAGAAAAGGCTGTGAAACCCTCAAGTGAGAATCCTGGACTGATGAGACTTATTTGCTCTTCATGACTTACTCTGCATAAAATTTGTATACTTTTTTTTTGCCAAGAAAACAGTATTTTATGCACATAAATATTAATATTGCCCAGAAAAAGCTGTTTCTTCTGTCGAAAATGCTATTTTCTGCACACACACATGCATACACACACAAAGAATAGCATGTGAAAATTATGTGCAGAATAAGTCTCAAAGTGTGCATCTTCTTAGAAAACTGAATAGTTTTCAAATATTCTTCTCAGTGGGAAGGAAGTTTTTGCTTCCTCTGAGAATAGAATTAGTGAAGAGTTACCTTCTTACACCCAGAAACCGATTCAGTGAGTCCATCCTAAGTGGGACAAACCAATAGGACTCAGAGTGATATCTATTGGTTCCACCATGGCTTCTGCACATTGGATCTACAATGGCAGATATGGTGGTGACTTTGCAAGGTCTCTGAATTTATCAGGATGTCCTCCTCTGCAATATCGCCCAGATAGCTGTAGCATAAAATGTCTCACAAGGTTTCCAGCCTGAAGAGATGTTCTGTGCTATAAAATGAACTGCCGTTTTGGCAATAGCAGCCAGGAGCAGTGGCTGGGAGTAAGAGTGAAGCTCCTATAGGTGGAGATAAACATCCTACAATTTGTGTGTTGCTCACTCCTATAGTACATGGCCAGGTTCAGTCCTCATAATTGGTACAGTGGTTGTTGGCATTGCCCCATACACCTAATAAAATCCTTGCTTGTGTGTAGAGGGAAGTGAGATGAAGCAACCAGGGGAGTTCTAAGCACTATTATTTCAATTCCCCACAAAACCTGTGGGATCTCTCTATATCAGGAACACTGGAGAAATTAAAGTGTCAGCACCGAGAAGAGGAAAAAGGGGGCTCCAAAACTACACAGGCATTGGCATGGAGCCTAGGGGCCCTGACACTTGCCTGAGTAAGTCTAGGGCTGATACTGTCCCTGCTTAAGGATTAATTTCAATGGTCAGCTCATCCCCTTCTAAAATTCTCCTCTCCTCTCAGTGTTTTCTTTGCAACTGTATGCTGTAAATAAGACACTGCACATATTGGATAAAGCTCTTGCACGGAATAATGATTTTCTTTCTCTCTCCCAAGTCTGAATCATTACTTTGTCTAGCAAGGTGGCCATTCCCTCCAATGTCTTTTGGGGCTTGAGCTGTACCTGAAGAGAGCTGTCCTTCCTTCATCCTAGTTTCCCCCAGGAAATAATAAAGGAATTAACTTTACAAATTTGCCTCTTTAGACTGCAATTCAGAAAGGGAGAGGAACAAAACCATAGAACAGTAAAAGAGGGAATGTGTTCACCCTTCTAGCCTTCCTCCTTTTCTCCCCTGTTAATTGCTGTACCCACCAATTCAAAGGGTGGTCAAATTGTACCAAGGAAAGAAAATCCATTGAAATAAATGAGAACAACATGCAAGATAGCTTGTCTAACAGCTTTTTGCAACAATATATTTATGTGCAGATGTGCTGATGGGATGACTTCCAAATTTTATGGTTTGAACACAGGAAGAAAATTACATGAGAATGTTTACTTTAAAGGTATAGCCACAGTTATCTTCTGCAGAGCCCCCTGAAACAGCCACTGATGTTCATATTTGGTTTTTAAGTGGGAAAGAAAACCACAAGAGAGAAAGGAAGTGAGAGGAGAGGGAAGTCAATTATAGGAGTGGACCGCAGAGAGGCAACACTCAATAGCTCAAGCTTTAGAAAAGTGTTGACCTTGAAAAAGTCAATATGTGCATTTCCATGGATATTTAACTGAATACCTCTTCAATAGATTAATTAACTGTGCAAACAATTAATAGTGCTAAAATGTGAAGGCCAAGCATCTTCTGCATTGCTTCATTTAAAATACTGTGTAGTCTTCTCCTGTTACTAGTTTGTCCACCTGGACCAGTTTGTCAATAAATTTTACCTCTTCTGTTCTGTAAACACCTCAAATTTTTGCCGGTGAAAAACTTTTAATCTTTCAAGATGGAGAAGCATGAAGCACAACAGGATCCACTGGTATCAATATCTTTACTGCTGGAAGTTAAGATTAAACAACGTTAAACTTCTGTGTCATTTACAAAGACAACAACCTATGGTCATGAGAGGAACAATAATTTCAGCAAAGCTTCCTATTACTGAAAATGTCTTGTTTTTATTTCTTATAATAAAATAACCAATGTGACACATGGTTATTGAATTAATAGATGGAGATTGAAGAATAGAGATGGAAAAAATCTTCAAAAATATTTGGAATATTTTATTTCTCAAATGTTGGGAAACTCTGATGAGAAGAATCCTTGACTGATCAGAAATCTTTGCAGTTCAGGCCTAATTCTGCACAAAATTTCACATGTGGGAAAAGGCTCCCCCCCCCAGCAAAGAACATTTTCCACACATAACATTGTGAATCACAAAGTTATGAGATTGCAAGTCTGGTTTACAAGCTCATAAATACTGAACAGGATGCCAACTGATTGTGTCACAAAGGCTTATTTTTAAGATTTGTACTCTGACCATGGTAAATTCCTTTTGTCTGTAAAGAATGGGTATGAGCAGAGTTGTGGCTATGAGAGGGGGGAGAAAATGAAGTCATTGGCTCTCCCAGTTAAAAATTCTGTAGTTCCAAACATTTTTCTCCAAATTTCTGCCACTGCAGTAACTTAGAACTTCAGCTGAACATTTAGAATGACAGCCTAAGCATCCAAAGAAAAGGTGCAGATGTAGTCACCAGGGGAATGCAAACACAGCACATAGAGGAGTTCTAGGAATGGGTGATTTTCAGTGTTCATTTTCTACAATGCTAGAAATTTGAGAACTGAAGGAACATTTCATTGGAAGGGCATAATTCTTATTTGGAAGGCAGGTCCTCAGTTTGTTCCTCCCCGCGCCCGGATATGAGGGTGGAATTTTGCCTTTCCCATCAGTATTAGATATCTCTAAGATTATGGCTGCAATCCTCATAGTGACATTGCTGTTGTTGTTGTTGTTGTTGCTGCTGCTGCTGCTGCTGCTGTTGTTGTTGTTGTTGTTGTGTGCCTTCAAGTCATTTCCAACTTATAGCAGCCCTCAGGCGCACTTACCAGGCCTTTTTCTGGGGGCTGAGAGTATGTGACACATTCAAGGTCACCCAGCGGGTTTCCATGGCAAAGCAGGAGAACTGAACCCTGGTCTTGAGGGTTGTAGGCCAACACTCAAACCACTACGCCACACTGGCTCTATCTTAGTGCCATATCCGCACATAACTGTAGAATATGTCTGGGGTTTTTTTGGACAGAGTGCAGGGAAACAAAAACCTCTTTCCCTGACTGCTTTCAAGCCCTGGCCATAGTTGTTGCTGCTGTCCATTGGTGGGATGCACCATTTTTATCCTCTTGAAGATCAGACCAGTCTCATCTTCATTGCTAGAATTTGCCTCCACTCTCTGTCCCCTCTTCACTGATAAGGAGTAGTAATGACAGTCTCTTTTAGAGTTTGAAAGGTTATGTGGCAGGAAGAGAACTTTCTGTGAGGTTGATGTAGGATCTCAGCCTATGTATGCAGAGACCTCAAAAACTGTACATCCAACCATTCCATACTTCTGTATAAACTGACCAATCCGTTATTAAACACTGAAACCCATATGCAATCATTTTCCTGGCTCCTGATCTATAGTAAAGCCAGCAACATGAGCATACCCTCTAGTTGTTCCGATTTGACAGAGACTGTCTCAATTAACCCTCTGTCATCCATTTTTTTCCTCCCACTTCCTCCCTTTATTCTTGATTTACTGCCATTGATGAAAAATGGGGCCATTTCTGCACTACACTGTTATAGTGCTATCATTCCACTTTCAACCTCCTATGGAATCTTAGGGTTTGCAGTTTAGAGAGGGGCCTTTAGAATTCTCAGCCAGAGAGCTCTTTGGCCTCAGGACGCTACAAACCCCAGAACTCCACAGGAGGTTGAAAGTGGAATAATAGCAGTAGAACAGTGTAGGGCAGAAATGGCCTGAGTTCCAAGTGTAAAAGTAGTTTGCACTCCATTAACTCAGTAAGGGGAGAGGAAAGAAGAGGGTGGAATCTTGGCCTTCCTAGTAGGCTCAGGCAAAAACAAAATGCTGCCGGCTCTTTAAGCTTGTATGTTTGTCCTCATTACTAACTTTTGCCATTTTGACCACACTGTGCTGTTGGTTGGCCATGTGTGTCCAGATTTCCATCTGTGAAATATTGGAGGGTATGCATGATCATCTCTCTCTCTCTCTCTCTCTCTCTCGCATGAGAAAGAGTAAGAGAAAGAGAAAGAGAGAGAGAGAGGACTTTGCAAAAGAAGCATCCGGTCCTAATATGCCTTATAACAGGTGGGAGGGCAGGCAGAGAAGCCAGCTGCCAAAGTCAATCTTATGCACCACTTAGTATTTTTCCTTTGGCCCTCTGATGAAATGTGGATAATAAAAGTGTCTGGCCCTGAAGAGAAATGTGCTATTCTTTGGCAGTCTTGTCAGAGTGGAGCAATATGGCTCCTGGGCTTGCTCAAGAGGACTTGGGATGCTAAAGTCAGAGAGGTGTGTGACCTTTCAAATTCTCACAGCAAGACAGGAAGACAAGCAAAAGGCAGTGTAATGGGGAATCAAGTGAAAACTCAGGGGGCCTCTGGATGGTAAGCTGCGTTCACAAAATGGTCTGTGGGAAAAAAATCTATTTCCATTTTCTGAAGGTCGAAATAGGAATATATTTGTATCAGTGTTTATCTGTGTTAAAATAGAAGTGCTGAGAAAGGAAGGAAGGAAGGAAGGAAGGAAGGAAGGAAGGAAGGAAGGAAGGAAGGAAGGAGACCATTGTCAAAGGACTAGATGGGAATGTTAGAGTTTGACACAGCGTGCAACTCCACTTTCAAGGTGAAAAGAAACAGCAAAAGATATAACTTGCCATACATGGATCTGCTTGTCAACCACATTTTGTGATGACAAATGCCTACCAACAGCATTCAGGAAGAATGGATAACCATGGGTTATTTAAAAAAGAAACTGACCCAACTTGTGTGTTTCACCAAGTCCTATATGTGGACTGTGTCCCATCAGCATCCACTGCACCATTGTACAGGTAAAAAATAGACATATGTATCTCAATAATGTTAAGGATCGCTATACAACACTAGTCAACACCAGAACTAGGAAAGCTGTGACCTTCTCACTCCCAGGCAGCATAGCCAATAATTGGGAGATGTAGTTCAGTAACAAAAAAGGACCATGAATTCCTGAGATATAATCTAATTTGAGATATATTCCTTGAAAGCTCTGTTCCACATGCTGTATGTATCTTACACTGAAACCATCGGGGGGGAGGGTGGGTCGCCTGGATCGACGAGAATGGCCGACGGAGAGGAGGGGTGGGCTCCAAATACTGAGCCCCGCCCCTACTCCTCCCATCGGCCAATGCAGCGTGATCTCGTGGCGTGGGAGGGCGGCAAAGGCCGTCCCCCCTGCCATAGCAAGCTAGGCAGCGTGGAACGAATAATGCTATTATTCCACTTTCAACCTCCTGTGGAATTCTGGGGTTTGTAGTTTCCTGAGGCCAAAGAGCTCTCTGGCTGAGAATTCTAAAGGCCCCTCCCTAAACTGCAAACCCCAGGATTCCATAGGATGTTGAAAGGGAAATAATAGCACCATAACATTATGATGTAGAAATGGTCATAGTGTCCTAATGTTTGTCCACATGACTCTACCAAAGGGTCTGGTATTGCCTTATACATTAAGTATTATCCGTACTAGATGAAATCAGCATGTGGAGTGGGAAGAATAAAGTTATTTTAACTTTTATCCTAGCAGGGTGCCCAGACTCTATCTTAACTGTGCAGATGAGCTTGGGGAAAAAATGCCTCTTTCGGAATACAAATCATTTGGCCCATGCTGACCAGGGGATTCTGGCACCATAGTCTAAAATGTAACTTTTCTTATCTCTGCTGTATGCTATATAGTACACTACCGTACCAAAACATCTACAGCAGGAAATCGTACAGGTGAAAAATGTAAAGCACGTTCAAATATTTTCTTGTCTCCAACAAAAAAGGGTGTCTCAAAAGTTTAAGACCTCCCACTGAAAAACTAAACCTCTGTGCTTTTTTTCTTCTCATCCCTGTGTGTAACCAGTGCTTGTGGAAGTGGGCATTATTTTTGTCCTCTAGCACGCAAATATATTTTTCACAAAAAATGTGTTTTGATCCAAAAATGTGTATTGCACAAACGGATCAACTGAAATTCTATATTAGGAGATATGCATGTGTGGCCACTTTCACACTGCACTGTTGTAGTGCTATTATTCCACTTTCAACATCTGATAGAATCCTGGAGTTTGCAGTTTAGGGAGGGGAATTTAGAATTCTCAGCCAGAAAACTCTTCGGCCTCAATAAACCACAAACCCAATGATTTCTCAGGATGTTGAAAGTGGAATCACAGTGCTATAACAGTATAGTGTGGAAATGGGCTATGTCTCCCAGTAAATGGGCTATGTCTCCCTCTAAAACCCTCCCTGTAAGCTCCCCCTCCCTCAACATGGCTATTTCCATGTTGGCAGCAGAGACACACATGTGTATTTTTCTGCAGCTGGAAGCACTGTGACAGGCATCTTCAGGGTGCAGATTATGTCTTTGCAGTACATCCAGGTACAGCAAAATAACAGGACACATCTCCACTGATCATCCCGCTCTGACAAAATAGAAATGACTGTGTCGGGGTGGAGCTGCACTGCTTACAAGGTGGGTTGAGAGGGGAGGGGATTTTGGTTGTTGCATGATCAGAACAGAATTCTGACCACAGCAATGGCCAAAAAATTGGGTTGTGATGGCGTATGTCCAACTTATGCCATAATAATTCACCCATAGGGTGCTAGCCGTAGTGTTTTGTGGAAAATAAATAAATGAATAAATAAATCATGATATGGGACAAAAAACAGAATGTACGAAATCTTCAAAAGCTCTCATAATCACATCTAGTAGGGATAAAGCTTTGAAATTTTTAATTCTCGTGGGTGAGCAATAAGCCAAGGTTTGCATCCCTAGCAAGGTCACAGGAGAGGAAAATACCTTATCTTGTCTGAGTATGAGGATTTTCTGTGGTAAACAGCTAACGATTTTTTTTCCTGCATGCATGGAGCTATAAAATAGGAGACATTGTAGGGGAGAGAATTCCAGCAGGTGCTGCTTATTACCTGGTTGCCTGATATGCAACACTTGTGGAAATTCCCTTTTCTACTGAATCTTTCAATGTACATTTCCTATTTCTCCGCTTGCTTGTTTATTTGGATTTATGAACCCCCTCCCTTCTAAGGTAAACCCAAGATCGCTCATAACAGAACTTCAAAACCACAGAACACAATGAGAAAGTAGTTCAAATGAAGATAAGAAGTTATAATTAAAAACAGACTGTCATTATACCCAAAGTCCTGCTATACAGTCCAAGTGGGTCTATGGGAGAAGAAAATCAGCCTCTTTATCCCATTTTCCTTGGAGCCTCTCTTTATTCCTGAACAGACTCTGCACACCCCTTTCCCTCCTCTTAATCTAGCTGCAACAGATAGAAACTCTGGCTATTCGAGAAACAGAGGCTATTTCCTCCTACACTGTTATAGTGCTGTTATTCTACTTTCAACCTCCTATGGAATTCTGGGGTTTGTAGTTTCCTGAGGTCAAAGAGCTCTCTGGCTGAGAATTCTACATGCCCCTCCCTAAACTGCAAACCCCAGGATTCCATAAGTGGAATAATAGCATTATAACAGTTTAGTATGGAATGGTCATAATTTTAAACAATTTAACCCTATGTTAGTGAACAGTTGCATCAGCAAGCACGGGTAGTCACTTACCTCAGCAAAGGTGAATGTGGGAGTTCATAAAGATGCAGTGGTGGCTGGAGGCATCACTGAGTCTGCTGTGGTCTTTACCTCACACATTAAAGGACCTATCGTGGGCTTTTAAAGGGAATATGTTATGTTATGTTATATTGTATCATATAATATCTTACTGAGCTGTTCCTATCAATTAAGGTAGGGAACAACAAAGAGCTTTTAAAAGAACCGTTAAAACAAAACTGGAGAGGGCCCCTGCACCTTTAATGGTTGAGTAAAAGAGAGAATTCCAGCAGGCACTGCTTGTTACCTGGTTGCCTGATAAGCAACACTCGTGGAATTTCCTTATCTACTGAACCATTAAATGTATGGGAGCCATGTTCAGTTTTCAGTTTGGCAACCCTAGGAAAAAAAAAAAAGACCTTACTTCACCAAGGTTTCAAGAAAATAATTAGGGAAATCTTCAGAATGAATATTACCTTGCTTTCTTGGCATGACATTCCTTCATTACAAAATTCAGACCAGAGCAGTCATTTCCAACATTATTAAAGGTAATGTCCTTTCTCTTAGAACAGGAGTTGATCCATACATGGTGTTTCCCCTACTCCTGAGAAGCTTCTGCTCTTTCAATTCAGTCAATGATCACTGGTGACTCTTATGTCAATAGAGTAGTGAATTTGCTCTGATTATCAGTCAAGACTTTAAGTGAGGTATGCAAGGCACTGAACCTACTCAGAAAGTAGGGATCAGCACCTTGGATAGCATTTTTAAGGTTCAGATTAAAACCCACAGATTAAAACCCATCAAACCACAGGTATGGCAGCCACTAGCTGTAACAGGCCCCAACTTTCGACAGCAACATAAAAACTATTTATATGAAGAAGGATGAATACAGATACAGCTGTGCCACTTAGAATCATGTGAGAAATTAACTCTTTCAAAAACAAAACAAAAAGGCCTGCATATGGAGACTTTTAAACAATTTTATGTCCATGGTTCCTGGTTTGAACAGAGAATTGGATGCAATTTGCAGTCAGAAATACATGCATTTCTAATCATCTTTATGTGAAAGATTTTTTAAAAATTGTTGACCCATGCATATTTGAACAAAAGAAAGAAATGCCTGTATACTTTTCTAAAACATGTACAAATAGACTTTAATCAGTAGGAATATCCATCCATTATGTAGCCATGTGAAACACACACTTACAAATACATATAGGCTTTTGTGAAAGAAGATGCAAAAAGAAAGAAGAGAGAGAGAGAGAGAGAGAGAGAAATCCTGCCAGTAGTGGTATACTTAGAGACAGGTATGCCCAGGGACACACTACTACATTCAGAATTTTAGTTTTCCTTTTTCCTTTCCTTTTTCTTTTATTAAAAAAAAACCTGCATAAAACTGAGAAAGAAAGAAAGAAAGAAAGAAAGAAAGAAAGAAAGAAAGAAAGAAAGAAAGAATACTTGAAGCTAGAAAAAAGAGGTAGTCTGCAGAAACAAACTTAGCTGATCTGCCCATCTCTTAACCATTGCTGCAAAAATATCTGCTCACATATGTATTCTTGGGAAATTTGTAGTTTTGCAGCACAGATATATATTTCCAGGGAAAAAACAAGCTTTGTGCAATGGAAGAAGAAGCTCACTAAAATAAGGAAGGAAGGAAGGAAGGAAGGAAGGAAGGAAGGAAGGAAGGAAGGAAGGAAGGAAGGAAAGACTTTGAAAAAAGTGTCTATTATTAAAATTACACACATACACACACAAAATCTGTCAGCTTCCAGACAAAATTTCCTTAAGGAGTATACATTCAAGAACAATTACAATAAAATTAAAAATCAATAGGAAAACAAACCTTTCTAATAAAATGTATATTCAAAATATTCAGAAATCAAGGAAGCCAGTCACCTTAAACCTCAAATCATATATAATTGGTATATATACCTATTAAATTCAAATTTTGTATTTGAGACAAGACACATAAATATTTTATCTGCAGAAGATAAAAGATCCCCATATTAAATAGTCTAATAGCAACAATGACTGTACACTTCTCAGGATGGGGGAAGTGGGTGGATTACAGCTTTGCCAGCTACAGCCATTGACTTTAGTATCTGGATGTTAGAAACATAAAATTATTGAGATCAGCCTATTAAGACCTTTGAAATGTTTGCTTTGTTCCACGATGAGACATGATGAGACAGTTTTAGGATAACTGATGCCCTTTGCTTGGGTGCTTAGAAAGAGAAGGGGAGGGTAGTATCATTCAAAGGAGCTTAAATAATTCTACCACAACAGAGTTCACAAGTCAGAAGAAATATTTCCTTGTTCACCATCTTGAGCCCAGCAATCTCATTTTCAGTCACTGTTTTTCTCCTTTAAATGAATGGCTGGATTTACACTATTTGGTTACAAATCACCACCCCTACACTGTAGAATGACCTGCTGGAAGATATTTGACAACCAAATATGCTTTCTGAATTTAAAACAGCATTAAAGATCAATTTCTTCTGGCAGGTCTATCCAGATGATTTTAAAATGTGAATTTTAACTATGAATTTTAAATATACAATGACTGTTTTAATACATATTTGTGTTATTTGTTCCTTTAAATTGATATCATGTATTTTAACAGTTGTTTTTAACTGATATTCCATTTCTAATTGATGTTATGTGTTACATGCTAATCTATTGTTGTTTCCTTCCTCAATCCATGGAGAGACATGTGCAAGAAATGATGATGATGATGATGAGAAGAAGAAGAAGAGGAAGAAGAAGAAAAAGGAGGAGGAGGAGGAAGAGGAGGAGAAGTTGTTAAGGACAATAGACTATGTATAGACTATGTATAGACTATGTATAGAAAAATGTTTCGAAATACATGCTAAGTTGTTCGCCGCCTCGATCTATATAGAGAGGCGGAATACAAATAAATAAATAAATAAATAAATAAATAAATAAATAAAAGAAAGAACATGGATTTGCTGGCATGGTGAGAAAAGGCTTCAGAGTATGGAGGATCTGTATATAGTGTGCAGAGGGTCTTGGTCCATACCTCACTTCAGTCCTCCTTCCCAGCCAGGAGAAGAGATTTTGTTCTCTCTCATCAGTGATGGACAGAGATGACCTTTTCCACTCTTGGCTGGAGCTTTGAGATAGATGCTACCTGAAGCCCAGGTTCAACCAGTTTCTGGAAGATCCAGCACAGTGGTTTGCTTTTTGTTCCCTTCCCCAATGCAGGGAATTGGGAGAACAAACAAAGCCAGACACTTTCAACAGCCACTGCCTAGTTCCATGAGAATGTCAGAAGGGAGCATTTTGTTCCATCACCAACTTCTTCACTGGTAAAAGGGTAGGAGGGATGAAGCTTAGTTCCTGACTAAAGCATCCAGTGGAAAAGACTCCTGATGTTATCCAATACTACTGTGAAAGGTCTTTGTTCCTCTAGTTGAGAATGATCTGAACTAAGGACCAGTGAACAGTTCTGTTTCCAATCTGTGCTTTCACATGTTTTTCCACAGACCTTTCTACTCTATCCCATTTTCCATGTTAATTTGCATTAAAAACAATCTACATAAAACTTGCATTAAAATAAGTGTTAAAATGCATATTTTTAGTGGCATGTTCTCTCAAATTATAGGAAAACATTTCTATTTATATCACAATGTTTTATAAAATATGTGGAAACCTGCCAGATAATTAAATTCTAGTCTGCACATTAAATCAGTTTGGAAAAGATCAAACTCCTCAGAGTCCTAAGCTTGAAAAGTGGGGAAGATTTTTTTATGGTTTGCTATCTTACAGCAACAGCTAATGGCTTCTGTGTCAGCAAGGTCATGAGTCCACTGTGAGTTTTAGGACCCACCTTAAAGGAGCTACCTCAGATATTAAGCCTATCCTCAAAACAGGTTCGGCACTTTGGAAATGCTCCAGGGTGGATAGTGTGAAATTCAATCCAGCACAAATTCATTACCCCACTGACATGAAAGTCATTGCCCACCTCTGTCTTGAGTCCATGAAGCGAAAGCCACTCAGATGTAGGTGAAGCACCGTCAGTATATCAATTTCCCCTTTGAAGAGAAAGGACATTGCCTTTAATAGTGATGGAAATAAATGGTCTGATTTGAATTTTTGTGATGAGGGAATGCCATGCTAAGAAAGTGCATTGACCTTTATTCATTTATTTCCCTAATTGTTTTCTTTAAACATTACTGATTCCATGCCTCAGTTTTTCTTGCAACCAGCAGTGATAATGGCTAGTTTATAAGCCAATTCAGGTCTGAACTCCATGTCCCTTTAAAAGTGAATAGTTTGTCTGTCCAGGCTCCTGTTGTGATGGATGATACTACCTGACAGCTGCCAGAAAACATAGCTTTCTGGGCACCTTGAAGAAGTGTACACAGGAATAAAGGCTATAGGACAGCAAAAGTCAGTAAACACCACTTTGTTCCTTGCTGTGACAGTTCTTGAACAATTTTGCTTGGAGGTTCATACCTTATGTACTTAGGTCAGAGTTCTTCTAGGGCCCTTTCACATTTTACAGTTATAGTACTCTGATCCCACTCGAACTTGTCATGGCTGCATCCTATGGAATCCTGGGATTGGCAGCTGAGGGAGAGGCATTTAGAATCCTCAGCTAGAGAGATCCTCTGGTGCCTCTGATCAAACCAGGATCCCATATGATGCAGCCATGGCTCTCAAAGGCCATTTATACCCTGCTATTATCTGACTTTCAACATGCTATGGAATTCTGAGGTTTGTAGGAAGTTGGAAGTGGAATAATAGTCCTATAACAGTGTAATGTGGAAATGGCCAAAGTGTAATCATAGTGGTACAGTTGTAGTATGAAAGGGCCCCACTTCCTCTACAGTTTTGAACAGAATTGAAACTTGGAATCTTGCCTAAAGAAAAAACAAGAAACATTTCTCAAGATGCTCAAAAGATGGTTGTTTATTAGTCTATGTATACTCTTAAGGCTTTCTTCCAGGGACTACTTTGAATCAAACTTCAAAAATTTATGAAGGAAGAACTCTTGAACCATTTACTGGACAAATCATTTTATTTTTCCTACCAATAAACAACCATATTTTGATCATCTTCATACATGTCTCTTGTTTCTTCAATGGATTCCGTTGGATGGTTGCCAGTATTTTCTTCTTCTTCTTCTATTTCTGATTCAAGTCACTTTCATGTTTCTGATGCATACATCTGTTCTGTTGTATTTCTCTATTATAATTTTTTTTTTAAAAAAAGAATCCATATACCTATCTAAATCTTTATTTTTTTTTCCTTAGTATTTGAGTGCATGCTTTGAGAGTTGTAATACTGATAAAATGACAACATCTCATGCATAAAAAGAGGTGGGAAACTTGGGATGCAGGTATTGTCTTTCTCCCCAGACCTCTGTGAACCATACTCATCCATTATACAGACAGAACAAGATAGATTAGATAGATAGATAGATAGATAGATAGATAGATAGATAGATAGATAGATAGATAGATAGACATACAGACAGATGTGTATGTGTGTATATACACACACAGACACAGACACACACATATATTTTGGTGTGGACCCTTCAAAAAGACAGATACGTGTGCATTGTGTAATTTATGAATATGGATGATATGTTAATTATACAGAAAAAGAAATGGCCAAGTGAACTGAAAACCATAGTCTCACTTGATATTTAGGAAGAACACAGTCTTGCTAATTGTCATCCTTCTGTGTCATGAATTTTTACTGTCTCTTATTGCTGTTTTGAAAACCTGGCAACACTAGAGCACACAGAGTGGCATTTTCACCTTCAGTATGCTTAAAAGCTGAGAGAATGAAATTCAAGGAAATTCAAGGAAAAGCTTGTTCAAGCAGTGGATATTTTATGTGTGACAGTGGCAGCACGTGCCTAACTTCTCATGATCACTCAACCGTTCATTGTTCACAGACCACTAGACAAAGCTCAGAACATAAGCTTACATGAATGTGGCAGCAAACAGTGTAACAGAAGTTTGTTCTTCATTCATTCATGGTCCATCCTGGCCTATAGTGGGAAATGTGAAGCCTTCTGTATGTTGTTGAACTGCAACCCCCAGAAACACTGGAGAGAGGACAGCCAGTGTTTAAGAATGTTTGGAGTAGTGGAGGACTGCGTGGTTTCCACCACTGATCTAGGATTGTTTGAATACTGAGAATTATAGAAAAATGAGTAGCCACTGCTGCCAAAGTGAAAGAGGTTGTTTTTTTTTGGGGGGGGGAGGTTTGGTCACTTGTAAAACCTATCTCTTCTATTTATGGAGGCAGTGCTCAATAACACTATGGTGGATATCATAGACATTGTGAGTAAAGTGGTCAGGTCCATTCATCTTACTATTAGGGTGGCCATGTACTCTTACTCTAAGTGGCCAGGGAGCCCCCTTCACCCCCCAAAAAACCTGGTTCATCTCATCTCCTTTTCCCCTCTGTGTGGTACCTTCTTTGGGCACATTTTGTACCTCTTGGAAAGTAGGTTATACTACTGACAAGGAGCCAGGGATTGATTAGTTTACATGTGTGACGTGTATGCATGTGGCGGGGGGACGCACATCTCTGTTTCTAAGGTAGCTGGACTAATGTTTGCTCAGTGCTTCTACTGTCTACTGTGAGGAATTTGGCTTGGCATCCACATCAGTAACAAATTTGAATGTTCATCCCATTCAAGAATGAACTATCTGTCACAGACAAATTATTCAATGCCAAAACAGAACGAGAAGAAAACTCCTTATCATATAGCACTGAAGAGAAATGACCCAGCAAAAAGCAACATAAATTGGATATTCATGGTCACCAGGTCAGCAAAATACCAGTCCTTGTGATATCAGAGGGTTGTCTCCCTACAATGTTACAAAAGTGGGACAAACAGAGCTTGAGCACATTGTTTCTGGGCTAGCTGCTTATGGAAACAGACAAAAGGAGATTCCCTACCACCGAAAAATGAGTGTACAGTCCATGTAAAACATGGCTAACTGGAAACAGAAAGCCAGGGGAGGGAATAATTGTTTTAGCAAATGAAGAGGTGACAAATTGTGCCCAATATCTTCAGCCATTATCACCATGCACATTGGCATTCATAGCTCTATCATGGGTGCCAACCACACAGGACACATAGGGAGTTTTCCATCCCAACATGAGAGTGTGAAAGGCTTACCACCAAGTTGAGAAAATTTTGCTCCCCCATACTTCCTGTCTTGCTTCAGATGGCATCACTGACTCTATCATCTCATCTTGCTCTTGGCTTTTGGGTGCACTGAGATTATAATGAGTCCAACACACATACAAGCACCTTCAAGCTGAGCCAGTGATCCCATGTGTCATCTGGGAATGGGGGAAGATGGATGCCCAGACTTTATCTTTCTCCAGAACTTCTGGTCTGAGAGCTGTCTCTCTTGCCTCAAAACCCATGGAAGCACAACAATTTCCCAAGACTTTCAGTAGTGCCCTGAGACTTGGTGATGGTTGCTTCAGCATCAGAAGAACTCCCCGCTTCATAATGAAGACATCATGAAGGCTCCATTTGTTTCTCTGATGCTCACTGATTTCAAATTGGCAGATCTGAATGGCCTCCTGGTATCATTATGTCAACACTTTCAGTATACAATTTTCAAAGAAGATGGCTGTGTTAGCCTCAGTATAAAAAGAGGAGAGGAGGGGGGAAAGAGGGAATCTTGTGGTACCTTGAAGATGAATCCATTTATTTCAAATAAGATTTTTAGGGCTACGACCCATTTCTGCAGATACATAGGAAATAGACTGTATTTCACAAACATTTATGTTAAAATAAACCATTTAGTCTTAACGACACCACAAGATTTGTCTTCCCCTTCCTCCCCCATTTGACAATTTCAGTGTGTGATCACTGATTGTCTGAGTTCATATACTGATGCCTAAACTTGTGTTGAGACAGTTTCATAATAAGGCTGTGAAGAAGAATAAAAAGAGACCACTAAGTTGTAGTTGTAGTTGTCACTGTCATCATTTTTGAAGAGTTGTTTGTACAACCCCCCTCAGAATGTGTTCTACTTTGAAAATATTTGACTGTGAAAACTCAGTGCAGAACTAATGATAAGGGAAGAGACAACACACATAGTATTCATTCTGCTTAAGGTACACTGTTTCTCTCCTGATCCAAAGGTTTCTGTTTTGATACTTTTGGCAGGCCTGCTGTGTTCCTACAAACGCTGGCTCAAATTTAAAAGGGCATTTACTTATTTTTTTCACCATTGTCACATCACTGTCACCTGCCATAGTCAATAGACATTGGAGCAACGTCTGCTTCACAGACACACATACACAGAAATGCCTGCAGTGGTTGAATCACAGGCAGCAACATCTATGAAAAAGCCAATTTTAAATTACCTGGTGAGACAATGTTGTGACAGGTTTGGCTGAATTCCACTGTGGTGAGTGGCGTTCTAGAAATGCACATCATCACAGCTTACAAGAATTTTGCAGAATGTAGCGAGCATGAAAATGTATCAATTAAAAGCTAATTTGTAGCTTACCAGAAATGAATTAATGAGTTCAGTTAGAAGTTATAAGTGACATGCTTGCTCCTGAAACTCTTCCCCAATGCATTTTATCCTTTTGCATTTTCTGTTTGCTTGTATATTTATATAGCAGCCATTTCTTTTAACCAGCATTTAGACAAAATGACTTTTGGGTGATTGCAGCTCATACTGGTCATTCTGTTATCACGGTTATGATATGTCTAGTGAGAGCACTAGATATCCTTTTGATATCAAATAATTTGGCCTTTATTTGACCTTTCTCTGCCACCGTACTCCATGTGTTTGCAGAGGTCCTCCGGACAAGCACGTCTGGGGCACGGCCGTTAATGGTTGTACATTCCAAACCTCATTTAGGCAGGCAACTTAAGCCTCTCCGTTGCTTCAGGGAAAAACCTTCTTGCAAACTGGCCTTGCTCAGCGTGACTTTACAAAGATGCACGGCCAAGTGCCGAGTCATTCCTTTATGTTGATTCATTTGCATACTGGCCATACTATTGTCATCAAGCACTAAGCTCATCATGTAAACTTGACCTTTTCCAACTCCTTTGTCCAGCTCCAAATTTCCTTTGTTCTCATCGAGTGTGACATGGCCTGTAGGTACAATCCACCCTATAAGAATCCCCTGATTCTGAGTGTTCCTCAGATCACCCTGGACTTCCATCTAGCCTTGCTGCCGCTCTGTCCAGTGAAGTTTTCCCCTCGGTTCCCCATAACTGAGTCTGCCTCCCTCCTTGGATTACTTGCTGGATCGCTTCTGAGTTTCACCCAGCCTTGCTGTCGGTTTGTCCAGTGAGCTCCCCTCAGTGAACTACGCTGAGCTTTCTTCCCTGCAACTCCCGCTTCTCTCCAGGACTACAAGACCAGGTGTCGTATTACCCACTCCGCAAAAGCTCTCCATTTCCATTTCTAGTTAGCTGTGTGCACGTGGTGTCTTTTATGTCGTTTGTCCTCAATAAATGTTATTTTTGTTACTTTAAAACTTGTCTGGCTACGCTCTCTGACCTGAAGCCGTAGACATAGGGTAAAAGATCCTAGCTAAAGTTACCTTGTCTCTCGTTAGCTTAAGAGAGTGCTCGAGACTAATTTCCCCATCTTGTGTTGTTGTTTGGTTATTTGGGTGCCCCACCCAGGACCCCCAACATACAGGGTAACAATTATCCCAGTGACCTTCAGGTTCCAGTGGCCATTCTGGTTGGGGATTTGGGGAACTAGAATCCAAAGAAAGTAATTTTTCCAAACTCTGGTTATCACATATAGACTTGAGTACGTGTGTTGACATATCTCTACATAAGCACTGCTGTACAAAAGCAACTCCAACAGTATTTATTTAGATATTAAAATATTCCTATCTCACTCTGTATCAGCCATTTGGCTAAGATCAAGCGTAGCATCAGAAAAAAAGTGAATGAGGGATCACAGGATGGCAAAATACAAGCCACAAAGAAGTCACTGTTGTTCGCATTCAGAACAAAATTTAATTACTGTTTTTGTTGTAGATGGTGTAAGACTGCAGGGATCATTACTGATAACTTTGGATGTTCATGTGTGTCATGGGAACAGACAACTTAAATGTGGGAATAGTAGTATATTATCAGACAGAGGTGCCTGTTTGGGTTCTTTAGAGTCAGTTACCTGAGCTGGATCCAGATTTACCCACTGCTGTAAATACAACTCAAACTAGTCATGACCTGAACTGAGAAATAGTGCCTGTTTTTAAACTTTCAGTTTTCTTTTTTCCTTGTCACTGCACTGTGTGTGTGTTTGTGTAAGTGTGTGTGTGTGAGAGAGGGAGAGAGTAAGTTAGTTTCTTACTGCAAAAGAAGCATATGAACATTAGAGTGCTGAAACCAAACTGCCAGAGCACGCGAAGGAAGAAATGTGGCTATCATATTCCTTTCCACAGGGAGCCAGCTGGTGAGGAGGCCAACACTGCCCCTATGTTCCTCTCCCAGCAAAGCCACTGCTGGGATCCCCACTGGACAAAAAGGTAAAGTGTGGAAAAGGCCACAGGTTTTTTTTTTAAATGATGCAGGTGGATGGGAATCCCAAAGAAGCAGAACCCAGCTGAGATTTGGAATCCAAAATGGGGTTGATTGGGACTGAATTGTGGTCCAATCCAAATTACCAAATCAGGCTCTGAACAAAATTGGGATACTCTTCCACAGTCCTAGTTATTGTATTTGCCAGCGTATTAGGCGCACCAGCATATAAGATGCGCTCCACTTTTCAAGGGGTATTTTTGCTCTCGTGAGCAAAAAGCATAGGAAAGGAGGGGAAGGAAAGGAGTGTTGCACTAGGAGAGGAGGAGAATGAAAAGAGTGCTGCACCAGCCACTCCTCTCTTCCTGTTTTGCTCGGGCAGAAACTCCCAGCAGGGTCAAAATGCAGAGGAAAGAAGAGGAAGGTAAAGAGAAACTGTGGAAACATCTATCTATGTTCCTATAGATCAAGGCTTCCACTACCCCCTGTCTTTCTGTTCTGCCTGGACAGGGAGAACTCCATTCACTCTCCATCCTTCCCTATGTTTTTAGTGTTGCTGTGTTTGTTGGTATAAGACACATCCCATTTTCAGAGGGCATTTTTTAGGGAAAAAAAGTATGTCTTATACATCAACAAATATGGTAAGATCCAATTCAGTTTCACTTATTGGAGTGGTTCTCCCCTTGAAGCATGGCTCTCTCCCAAAGCCTGGAGCTTGAATCATAGCCATGACTCAGCCTGAATAGAGAGCCATCATGGTGTAGTGGCTTGAGCATTGGGCTGTGTCTCTTGACACCAGAGTTCAATTCTCCATTCAGCCATGGAATTCAACTGGGCGGCCTTGGGTGTGTCACACACCCTTATCTCAAGAAACCCCCATGGTAGGTTCACCTTACAGCTTTCATAAGTTGGAATGACGTGAAGACAGGCGACAAGAACAAGTCCAAATACAATCTCATGTAATCATGAGCTTTCTTGAAGATATACCATATTTAATCAACTTATTCTTCTTTGTTTAATTGATAAGAAAAATATATATGTGTGTGTGTGTGTGGTAGTGTATGTATCATACACACATTTTGATGAATATTAAGGAGAAAAGATCGTTTCCGGTGTGAGACAAATTAAAATATTTTTAAAATACGCTGAATTATTACTTGTTGTTGTGAAAAAGGAACATAATGACATAGATCACACACACACACAAGTTTGAAATATGTTCCTACACAGTAGAACATACAGACTTTTCTGTTGGTAGAAAACACCTTTCTTTTCAGACAAGCCTACAACATTCTACTAACCACCAGTAACAGAAACTTTAACATATATGCTGAACTTCTTATGTTTATATAAATATTAACAACTATTATTGAGATGTTTTAAAGCTGTATTAACTTAAGTGCTTTTAATTTTATAAACTACTTGAATTGTATGTTAATAATTATAACTTACGGAGGGGGAGGTCCTTTGGATTTTTAAAAATGCTGTGTTGATCCTAGTTCTGGGAGAAAGGTGAGATAAAAATCAAATAAATAATAATAATAAAAAATAAGGACAGAACACAAACTTTTATTGGAGGCTGATCTAGCTCTTTGAAAGTGCTCTGGTTCTCCTCAGAGTTAATTCAGAGGGCATTCAACTTTATTTCCTTGGTGAATCTGGTTAAAGATTCAGAATTTGAAAAACCTCATCCTTCTCATGGACTATTACTGAAAATCAAATAATTGCTACAACTATTTTTAGTTTGTCAGAAACTGATGAAATTTACAAACCTAGTAGCCTCATTTGGAGGAAGATTATGACTATCAAATTACTGACAAATGTTTCTGTTAGTAAAGCAGAGATGGGTACCCACAAAATGTCTGAGGATCTAACCCACCCCGTTTCCCATCTAACTATCTGGGCCCCTACCTGGTGAACAGTTTCAGGTGGAAGTTCATTTTAAGAATTCTCGGATCTAAGACAAGGTGTGCCTGCTAAGTTATGAATTGTACTCCTTAAAGGTTTTCAGAGGCCCCTTCTGCACCACCTTCCCATCCTGCCATGGGGACAGGAGAAGGACAGGACCATGAAGACAGTTCTGCAGGATGTTGCTGTGGTCCCATCTTTCTCCCATCACCAGGTGGTGCAATCATGGATTAAGTCTTTGATGGGTTTTCCCCATCAATGACCCATGATTGCACTGCTACTCCAGACTTACCTGGTCTGTTCAAGACCTTGAAGTGCAACAGCTGTGCTTCCTTTCCCACTGTGGCCTGAGAAGGTACCCAGCTCTGCTGCTGAAGGAGGAGGCAGGGCCATTGTGTTTCCTTCATCACTAGACAGCCGGTGCAGAGGGGAGTGCTCCCATTGTGCTCCTTTCCTGGCAGTGCCGATGCCAGGATCCCCACCAGATGCCAGTGTGAAAAAGTAAGGTGTGGAAAGGGCCAGAGACAGTATTATCCTTTGGGGGACAACAATTAATGAGGGACTTGATTGATTCTTGGGGGCGGAATCAGGTTCTAGTAGTGAAGGAACAGTCTTAATAGGATTCATATAGTCTGTGAGTTAGTGCACTTGCTCAATCACTTTTTCATATTTCTTGGCATAATTTTCAGGCAAAGTTGCCTCTTCAAAACTGGCTGATGAACAGAGGCAAGGAATTCTGTTCAAAAGCAAAATACAACAACAACCAAAATCCACAAAACAGTAATAGTTTTATTGGGATGACCAAAAATGCATAAAATACATCATGCAAGCTTTCAAAGCTCCAATGACTTTTCATCAAGCAAGTGTGAAAAATCATACAGAAGAAGAAAAAAAATGATGCTTTTAGTGTTACAGGCCTACATTTTGTCAAGATGTTGTTTCTGTTGTTGTCATTTAAGATGGCCAGAGGTATCTTACCTTTGTCTAACATATGGATTTCTGTATTTTTCCTCCCCATGTTGGCTAAAGGTTGTTTTTCTACACCTGTACTGCTTAATGTTTTTTTTTAAAAAATAGTACCCATGGTTTTGTGCCTGATTTCCACCTCAAGTTCTTATTGAAAGCCCCCAAAATTTATGGTTCCCAAGGCAAAATGCACTCCATTCCATTGCCAGTTTCGGAAGAATGAAAATAGATATTCCTAAGCAGCAGTATGAATGCAACAAATTTCTGTTCCATCTGTAGTCAGGAGTACTAAATCAAAGCTTGTTTAGATTCAATATGCTTCTGGACAGTGTTGTCTTTCCAAAGATATTTGATTGGCCTCTGGCTAGAAACAGGATCCAGATGGCACTTTGGGTTAATTCTTGGTATGAATTAATTGATGATCATATAGGAGAATTTTCAGGTAGTATCTGCCCTTAAAAAACCATACCTAATTGAGCATTTCAGATGCCTGTGTTTTTTGTTACTAGAATGAAATTCTTGAAACTAGAATGAAATAAAATAATTTGATCCTTATAAACAAACTATATATTAGGTCAGAGCTGGGAGAAGTTATTTTTTTTATACCATTGCTCCCAGGATCCACCAACATTCATGACCATAAAGACATGACTCCCAAAGTAACTTTCCCAGACTCTATGCCAACCCTGCAGATAAACTGGAAGGAAAAGCCTTATTTAACTGACTTAATGGAGTTCTTGTTTTAAGCAAAAATCCAATTTAGGAAAGGGAAGAAGGAAGAAAGAGGTGGGTTTGTATAGCTTCTGTCAGATTAGGAGAAGTGGCAAATTAACATCTGCAATTAAAGGATAAGTTGATGAACCTGCCCATGAAATCATTGTAAGCGTCCAACTCTAATGACTATTTAGAACACCAACAGAGTTCAAGACACACCAGTTGTGCCACCTGGGCTTCCTAAAACACAACCATCTGAAAGAGGGTTTCAAAAACACACCGCAGCAAGCCATATTCGTTGCCTCCTGAGCCTTCTGTGGGATTACACAGTCAGCAATTTCAGGGTCCCCTACTGGTGTATAATTAACATCAGCAGAGGTTAATTACAGTTCCCCATAAAGATTCATTACAACCAGGCGGAGTGTAAAACCCATTTCAGCTTTTTAATTATTCTACAAAATATAATTACACAGTCCATGTAGTAGTTACTGTACAAAGGAGTCAGAACATGCTTTATAATAACTACTAACACACACACATGTGTGGCAAACAAGTTTTCCATGTTTCTTAAAAGAAAAAAAGTAGAATTGCCCGAAATCCCCACCTTCCTTTTCTCAGTTTTGTTGCCTCCCTGCAAAAGATGTAGTCACTTTTTTCTCACACATTTTCAAGAATACTGAGCACATCTCATAAATTTCTCAATGTGCAGGTAGAATGGTTTGTCTTTATCTTGGTACTCTTTATTGTACAACATTTCTTGCATTCTGAGAAATTCCTCAAAGAATTCTCATCCTTTCCCATAATTTGTGGATGCAATTTGTTTTCATACACACACCACATGCACACACACATGCACACACTCCAGATGATCAAACAGAAAGTCTGAAATCCTGTTGGTGAACTATACTAAATGGTTGCACTTTCTCTTGTGCCAGAAAGCTATCACCAAGGAAGGCAGATGACCTCTGCCATCTTGGAGCAGCCTATTTCTCCAATGTCTGACTTCCTTGACAGATGCTGCATATGTGGCCTTCTTCTTCATGCCACCACTAGTAGCATAGTAACTCCAATGTACCGTTCCAACAGGATTTTTGCCAGTAAGTCTTCACAATGTGTGTGTGTGTGTGTAAACAAACCTTATGGAAGAGATCATTTTAAAATACATTGGGGCCATGTTTACTGAAACTTGCTTTAACCCTCATGCACTAGGATTATTATTTTTTTAAAGAAATATATATGTTCACTAAGATCCTACATTGAAGAGACTGAAACCCTTTCCTCCCTAATCCGTTACAGTGCTATTATTCCTCTTTCAACATCCTATGGAATCCTGGGATTTGCAGTTTAGGGAGGGCATTTGGAACTCTCAGCCAGAGAGCTCTTTGGCCTTAGGAAACTACAAACCCCAGCATTCTACAGGATGTTGAAAGTAGAATAATAGCACTATAACAGTGTAGTGCAGAAATGGGCATAGTGTAACCTTACATTCATGGACTTATGTCTTGGTTACACTGTGTCACCTCATTGGAGAACTGCGATGTTTCATAAACATTTTGCTTTCGGCATTAATGCATAAACACAGTTCACAACCATGCACAACCATGTAATCAATATACAATGGGCCACATGAAAAGGGCAACAGCATACAATGGCACCACATGTAATAACTCTTCCTTTGTAACCTTTAATTGAATGTGGCTGTTACACATCAGTCAAAAAGATGCCAATAGGATGCTATCCATAGACTGAGTGAATTTTAGATGATATTTAGATTATTTTAATAATTTTAATAATAATTGAATAATAATTTTAATAATAATTTTAATAATTTTAGATTACTTTTAGATTATTTTAGATTATTCTCAAACCCTAAGAGAATTCCATTTCATTAAAGGTTGGCAAAAGGATTCATGTTGTGATTGAGCACAGAGTGAACAGAAGAGTTTAGTAAACAGTTCTTGAATTTCCTTATCCCACCACTTTGTGGACAACCAAACTACATCGTTTTCATTTCTGTTTCTTGGCATGGTGTTTTTCAAAAAAGGAAAAAGAAAAAAGAAGACATGAGATGTTTGTTCACCTAATATGTTAAATTAGCTAGGCCAAGAAGCAATCCACTAGCAAAAATCAATAGATTTGGGAGGAGGATATTTGGGGAGGGGAAGCAAAAGTTTTCTTTTGTATTAGGGGAAAAAAATCGATACATGGCTGAGAATTGGGGATGTTGACAGAGATCCTACATCACTGAGGCAGAGCATATGTCCCCACTAGTGTGTTACTACGTGGGGATGAGGATGGTTTCCTCTGCCCAGATGCTTCTTTAAGTGCACTATCACTGTCAGGGGAGCTGTAGATCATAGCTCCATTACTCCAGCCAGTGGACAGTGTTCCCAAGATCATTTGGTCACTTTTGAGCCCAAAGGAAAGAAAAAGCCATTTCCACTGCTCCTTCCTCCTTTGGTGCTTGGAGGCAGCAAGAATAACTCTGCCTAAACTCCTGCAGCTGATCAGAGATAGAAGGAAGGACTGGATACCTCCTTCTACAATAAACCAAAAAAACAAAAACAAAAAAAAACCAGTCCATATACGGGCAGAAACTTTAGCTGTGCTGGGGATATTGTCAGCCAGATGGTGCCCACTGTTTATAACTTGTTCAGTGTGCATTCTGCAACAAAAACAGGATTCTGGGGAGATTCAAATTCCCATGTTGGTACATGAAAACTAAAAACAAGAGTATCAAGACTGTTTTCAGGGGAATTTCTCAAGTGGTAGCCATATTAGAGCTTGAGTACCTTGAGGGCACCAGATCCCTTCTGATCTCAGAAGCTAAGTAGGGTCATAACTGGTTAGTACTTCAGGGGGTACCACCAATGAATACCAGGTGCTGTAGGTGATAAGAAAACCCTATGAAATTCATGGGGTCACCATAAGTTAACAGGCACCCACACACATAACCATGTTAGTCTGTTGCAATAAAATCAAGTAAGAACACTGCAGCATCTTAAAAAGTAACAGATTTATTAGTGTACAAGCTTTCATCAGATGAATGAAATAACATCACTGATACTGAGTTTAGTCAATGGTGTATGGGAATGGTGAGAATTGTAGTCTGTCATATCTGAAGGGCAACATGTACAGGCAGACTGTACCAGATGCTAAATGACTGAGCTACTGTTGGAAAATCCCGATTTGTACTGTATGGACAGGAAGAAACATCTTCACATTTGATTCTTCTCCACAGTAAAGGAAACCAATACTCTGCATCATCGTATCTTATTTTCCTTTTCATAAATTTTCTATCAACAACAACAATAATGTCTGGCTGGCTGGCTACAAATGTAAGGTTTTGATATTTTGGATAAATTAGCATGGAACAAAACCAAGATTGATACCTGATGCCTAAAATTAATGAGCAATAAGGTTAAGCAGCTCCTTTGACATGCTGTTTAAAAAGCATACCACAAGAGGTCATTTTGATAGTACCCAGCTGCCTAAAAAATCCTACACCTTCATTTACATTTGATCTAATTTCTCCCCTTCTGTCTTGATACTTATCACCATAATGTGCCTTGTAATGAGTTTTGACAACTGCTTTCAATATGGGAGAGGAAGGGGTGGTGAAAAGGCTGTGGCAAACATAAATTCTCCCAAAGCTGCTTAAGGAAGATGGAGTGAATTATTGTGGTGGAGAAAGAGAAGATTCACTGCTAAGTTGTGTGGGTTTTTTTTTAAGGTGGCATGGTATTTATGTATCAGAGCAATTGTTTATATTATATGTCCATTTAAAAAGAACAACTAAGGGCATCTGAAAGGAATTTAAACATGGAGCATTTTTTAAATTCTAGTTATATTTTAAAAGAGATCCAGCATGGTATAGTGCTTTGAATATTGGACTAAGATGCTGGGAGATTAGGTTTCTAACCCCTGTTTAGTCATGGAAATCCACTAGGTGACCTTGGGCAAGTTACACTCTCTCAGCCTCATAAGAAGTCAATGGTAAATCACATCTGAACAAATTTTTCCAAGAAAACCACATGATAGCTTGGCTTTGAGGTTGCCATAAGTTGGAAATTACCTTAAGGCCTGCAGCAGCAACAAAATATGTTTTCATATTTCTCGTGAGTCAACAGGATGATCTGTATAGGATAATAAAGTAAGATGGACTTGACCAAAAAGGCTTATAAGAGAGGAGCTAGAAACCACTCTGGGAAATCCTTCACTACTTCCCCCACAACTACTGCTGAATACTTCCAACAGGAGAGAATCATGTGTTATAATCTTGAAGTACCTAGTACTGAGCCAAATCAGTGCCCCCACTGAAGCTTGATAGCTGTTGGGGGAGAGGTTTTAGATGATGTGCAAGTCTTTTATACTCAATCCAAAACTAGACATACTGGTGTCTAACAATTAGCTATAGGCTTGTATGTCACCAAAAGGATTCCACATGTTGTTGTGAGCTTTCTTTGTTGCAATGATCAATATTTTAGGGTGGCTTAGTCTTCAACTGGCAAGTAAGATCCATTGGGTGGAATCCTGTTGATCATATACACCCCACACATAATTACACAGAATTACATGCATGTGCATATTTTTTTAGATGGGGCTATTCAGTAGCTCATTGCACAATGTCCAATCTACTCTCCTCAAGGTCACTGTCATACCCAGTCACGCTGCCTTGACATTTACTACCTAAGGAAAGAGAAGTAAACAGGCATCACCCATCCCAGCTGCAGTTCTGCGTTGAGGGAAAAAGGAATGTGGTTGTTCCAGTGAGGCTCTGGAAATCCAGGAGAGTGGTGTCATTCCTCTTCTCCCAAATGCAGCCAGGAACTTCATTTTTGCCTCCCCTACTCGGTTTACTCACCCAGACAGTAAAAAGCCATCTCAACACTTCCAGGGTTGACATCTGCCTTATTGGTGAGGGGAGAGGCATGAAACTGTGTGTGGGGAGAATTATTCTTCCTGTGCCTCAGTACAAAATCTCAGCCTCTGGCTTTATAAGAGACTTGCTTCCGCTAGACATGAGAATGGGTTTGGTGATTATATACCAATACAAATACTGAATTTTATGATTTCCTTTCACGGGCTTGTCTGGTGAGAAATGTAATAGTGAGCACAGTCTTACTATGTCACTTTACCACTGCAAGACTAGATGACTACAAATCCAACCAACAGTCTGTTGCAAAGAAAGGGTTGAGGGATTGAAACACACATGCTAAGCACTGTCTCTTAAACTTCTATCTGTTATGCCTCCAATCAAGCCAGGAAGGGTGGGAGACATTTTCTCCAATCTGTCAATGATTTTCTGCTTTTCTGTCTTGAGTTTGTCCCAAGAAGACTGTGATTTTCCTCACTACCAGTTTCACTGATAGAAACAAAAGGAATTGCTTGCACTTGCTTTTTCTCAATTTGAAAAGTTAATATATACCCTAGCACCTGACTAAGACAATGAGTGCCAGGCCATGAACCTCACAGGGTGATAATTTTCAAAAATATGGTCATATTGTTCTGTTTCTGCACAAAATGGAAATGGGGGAAAGGAATCAAGAAGCATCTTTAAGACTGAGGTACTTTAGCATGAGCTTTCTTTAATATCAGTGAATATCAAGAGTGATCTTGACAGTCTGTGACCATCTTCAGCCACAATCTCAGAATTGTTGTGGGGAATAAAATGAGAAGAGGAGTCATGTATTTCTCTTTAAACTCCTTGGAGGAAGGAAGGTTTATATTAAAACATGCATATAACAATGAGTACAGCTGTGTTGCAAGACTTGTTTCTGCTCTATTGACTTTATATATACAATGACAGTTTGACACTGGGATACCTTCCAACAAGTACCTCATTCATTTGACTTCTCATGGGATATATCTCTCCCACCACCTTAACGGGTGTATCTGGTGGGAATACAGGAGAAGACCTTCTCAGTGGCTGCCCCTGGCTCTGGAACTCCCTTCCGGAGAAATCAGACTGACACTCTCCCTACTTCCTTTCTGTAGGCTTTTTGTAGACAAGCAAAGACATTTTTATTCCAACGGGCATTGAATATGTGGTTACAACCTGGCTGATGAAAGGCACTGGCTATTGTTAACCCTTGCACAATGTATGAATATTTGTGTTTTAATTATGTATTTTAACTTTGTTTTAATTTTAATTGATTGTTTAATTTGAATTCTAACTTTTGTATTTCATGATTTTTAATTTTTTTAAAAAAAATTTGTAAGTCACTTTGAGTCCTAACTAGGAAAAAAGCTGGGTATAAGTAGAGAAGATGATGATGATAATTTCAGAAGCAGCATTTCTTGAACAACTTTCATTCAGTGTGCATCTTATATATTGTATGGTGAGGTTCATCTAGAGGGATCTCTGGTAATAAAAAAAAATAGTGTTAAGCTTTGAAACCGTAAACACCTCTTATAAATGGACACAAAGCAGGAAAATAGCATATAAAAGTTTAGCAGGTGAAGCTTTTCCTGATATGAAGACAACTGCTAGAAAAGCTTCATGTTCTAATTTTCTTTCCGTTATATTGGCATTAGGAATGGGAGCAAATGAGCAAAATGAGCAAATTCAACTGATGGATAAGGTGGCTCCCATGTCAGTGGGGTGATGAATCTGCTCTGATGTTTTTAATCTGAACTTTAAAAGAGCTCTCCAGGTTTCTGAGTCTATTTCAGCAAATCCTTGATTAAGTCTTCCCATGTAAAATTAAATGAATACACATAGATTGGCATACTGTTAGTGACATGGGTGTTAATGTGTGTTTGTGTCTTTAAGTTCGCTGTCAGCTTATAATGACCTCATTAATTTTTAATAGGATTTTCTTAGAAAATGCTCTGAAATATAAAAATACACATGCCTAAATCAGAGAGCCAGCATGGTGTAGTTATTTGAACATTGGACTACATCCCTGGAGACCAAGATTCCTGGCTTGGCCTTGGGAACCGAGCTGGTGACCTTGGCTGAGTCACACATTAACTCCCCAGAAAACTCCATGATAGGTTCATTGTAGGGTCGCCATAAGATGGAAACATCTTAATACCACTCTATTCTGCATTGTTTAGGTCTCATTTGGAATACTGTGTCCAGTTTTGGGCACCTCAGTTCAAGAGGGATGTCGACAAGCTGGAATGTGTCCAGAGGAGGGTGACCAAAATGGTGAAGGGTCTGGAAGCAATGCCCAGTGAAGAACGCCTTAGGGAGCTGGGTATGTTTAGTCTGCAGAAGAGAAGGTTCAGAGGGGATATGATAGCCATGTTTAAATATTTGAAGGGATGTCATATTGAGGAGGGGGCAGGCTTGTTCTCTACCACTCCAGAGACTAGGACAAGGAGCGATGGATTCAAGCTGTAGGAAAGGAGATTCCACTTGAATCTCAGGAAGAACTTCCTGACAGTCAGAGCTGTCTGGGAGTGGAATAAGCTGCCTCGGAGTGTGGTGGAGTCTCCTTCTTTGGAGGTTTTTAAGCAGAGGCTGGATGGCCATCTGTTGGGAATACTTTGATGGGTATTCCTTCATGGCAGGGGGTTGGACTCGATGGCTCCTGGGGACTCTTTATGATTCTATGATTCTGTGATTCTAAAGGCACACAACAACAACATGAGAAGTGAACTATTCAACATAGCACAGTGGACATTTTCTTCTGACATCAATAGAAGCAGACTTGCCCATATAGCAACATTGTACATTGCAGTTCTGCACATTGCAGATTGAGGCTGTGCATTGCACATTGCACAACAACACCCAGTCCTGTACAATATTTCTGTTCTTCATGGAGATTGTGCAATGCTGGTGTAGTATATTACTGCATGCAGATATTTATGCTACACTGTTGAGATGTTGGATTGCAGCCACAGAAAGCACTATGTCAAAACGATGTACCTTTTGTGTTGACTAGAAATCTGTGGGGAAGCAGCTCCAGTGAATTCCTTTCCCTGGATTTACCCAAGCTGCATGTGGTAGACTTTTTGCAGATTGGATTAAATTTGTGCTGCAGGATATAAATGTTGATGGACAGCTTTGGATGTGTTTGAAAAAAATGTGCTCTTGAAAACTTCCCATAGGAAAATGGGTGCATTTCAAATATGTGCAAAACACTGTTTAAATGTGCTTCAGTCAATGGAAATGCATTCAAGCAATATGTCCAACTCAAAACAAGTGCCCAGGCATGCACCCACCACAGAATGTGGCACAGACTAGATATGGATGTGGCAAAGAGAGGACATCCATGGATACAGATGTTACAGAACTGTATATCCTTGATAATGATATCTTACTTTTCAAATATCAGGATTTTCTTTTAAAAAAAATCATATTTGCATTCACGTGATCCCTCATCAGCTATTTAAACTTGCACAGTTTTTATCATACATACAATTGGTTTGAAAAAGGCAACAGAAAGGAAACATACTACTCTGGATTATTACTATAAAACAGTCAAGGTGTTAGTCATATGCTACAGCTATCTGGAGAAAATAAAAATTGTCCTTGCCAGCTGAGAAGAGGAGGGGGTCTTGATTTATCAGGGTCAAGTTTTATCTCAGGGTGAGTGACCAGGTAACAGTGCCATGTGGTAATTATTCTTTTATCCAGCGGGATCATGGAGTTCAACATTCAGTGTCTGCTCAGTGTGACTTGAGATGGCAGGTAAGGGCTTGTGAGTGTCAACGGTCAGAGCATTGCTCTCTTAATGGCTTCGCCCTTAGAAATCCAGGCTATAGTTAGTTAAGGAGATAACAGATAAGCTCTTAGTTCATCATGTCCCCAGATGGGATCTCTGTTTTCTTCCTGTTTGCATTAGGCTTCTGTTTTGAAAGCTCCATTAAATGGCTATATAACTTCATTTGTTCCTATAAGCTGGGGCTGCATGTTAAATGGTCTGGAACGACAGGATGAGATGGCCTGATTATCCAGCATGCAACTTTGCCTTGGAGACACAAAGGCCCCCATTGTTTATGGTGACTTAATTAATATTCTAGAGGCTTTTTAAATAAATAAATAAAGACACAAAAAGATATGCTGTGCCCTGGTATGTAATGAACTGGAAAAAGGTATAAGGTGCTCTGATTCTTTGTGTGTTACAGACCAGCTGTGATGTAAGCTCACATGATAACATGTCACTGAGACAGCACCCAAGTGGGATACAAGGTGTTTTTCTTCCCCATAAGCTTTGGTTGTTTGATAGCAATTAATCCCTGCATTAGATCCTGAAGGAAATCATTTTAGAGATTAAGTTCATCAAAGGCTTTTGTTCAGTGCCTCTGCCCAACAATCAAAAAAGTACCTGATTAGCAGGCAGTTGGAGGGACTGCTAAACCCAATGGAAACTGCTGGAAGCAAACACGTAATGAATTTAGAAAGGCTGAGTGGATATTTATGTTTTGCTTGATCTTCAATGCAAAAACAGCATATTCTTTATCCACTGTCATTTATGGATAAATGTCTCCAGAAGGGGAGTAGGTTTGGGCATATTGCTTTGGATCCATACAAACAATCCACCAAGCCAGAATCAGAGTAGATAGACATAGGAATTGTGGCACTGTTTCAGAGATACTCTTGTATTCCAGATTATGTATGGGCATATGTATTATATCTTGCATTTTCTCCCAAAATGGGACTTAAAGAAGTTACATAGCCATGTAGAAAAAGGATAGATAAGCAGGTGCTTCCCAAATATTTTAGACTACACTTTCCATAATGCAGACCAAGTTAGTAGTTTAACTGTTTACTTTGTCTTCAGTGGGACTACATGCGATCAATTTAGGCTTGTGACCATACAGATGAGGGCTATGGGAGTTGTAGACAAAAACATTAGGAAGGAACTAGTTTTATACATTGACTTGATGAGAAGCATAAACTGTTACTCAAAAATAGTGTTGTTGGAGTTTAATTAGGATGTAAATTATATTTGAAAATGTCCTGGTCCTCGACAAGATGTTACACTGAAACATTCCATTGAGAAAAGAGTCAGTCATCACTTTTTTATTTTATTTTATTGCACTGCACTGCACTGCATTTTGTATAAAAACATGGGTTACATTTTTGTACTAAGCACATTGCATTTTGCATAAAATGGTTTTCTGTATATAAATGTTGCTTGGTGCAAAAAGCCACATTTTCACACAAAGCAATGTTTTTCACAAAGGTGCTTTCTGAGCAAGAGGGGAATGGACCCCTGTCAAGCACAGAGGCTGCTTCCCAGCAAGTGGAGACTGGAAGACTTTCACTAGTTTGGGGGCTATTTGGGGATCATGAATATGAAAGAATCACAAGTGCATTCATAATTGCCAGTGGAATTCTGACCAATAATTTTAAATACACTGTTAGTTGTTTGAATAAATGAGGCTTTACAAGTTATTTTCAAATTGTGATTGGAATGTTGCCTATGTACTACTTCAGCATACCTGTGCTTGAGTAAGGTGGTGGTGAAAGGAGGAAAAAGGCCCTGTCCCCAGTGGCTGTGAAGGTTGTGAAGCATCTTGCTCAGAGCTGGCAGATATTGTTACTCTAAAACATGAGTGATGTAGGGGTCCACCCACAGTGCCTGTCCTTCTGTGAAACAATGGGAAATATTAGCTCAAAGAGGAGGCCAGTGAGGAGGGGTAACATTACAAGATCCTTTACACCTATGTATACTGGTACTAGTGCAGGAAAAAAGCAGCCAGAGATTCAAAAGTAAGCTTGTTTGTTTGATCTGGGGAATGAACAATCACATACCTACAAGATCCAAGCAGTCCCACAATCACACAAGGCTACCTGAAGTAAAAGAGAGGAGATGTTTGGATAGAAATAGTTTAGGGCAACATGGGTGATAGTTACTTATCCAGAAGTGAAGCGACAAGGTGCTATGGCTCAGACCAAGCATCCAAGGGTAGTACCAGAATGGAAATTGGAGCAGCAGATTGTCAGCCAGTACGCCAAAAGTACTACAAACTATCTGATGCAGAGCCAGGGTTTAAATAACTCTTTTTCTGCTCTGACAGGAAGGGTGTTAATGGCTTTCTGGAGGAGCAGATGATGGGATCCAGAGAGTGGACAGTGGGGTTCAGAATGAGCTAATGGCCTTAGCATTAGGTGACAAAGGACTGATGGGAATTGTGATAACTCTTTAATCATAGGACAGGTGTGGGGACACAAGGTGAGATTCAGTGGACAGAGGGAGAGGGTGGAAGACAATCCAGTTGTTCCATGAAGCAGTTTTGGGTGCTGTAGTTTCTAAAAGTCGAGTTGTTGAATGACATCTGCTGGTCCATTACCTCAGGAGATTCCCTGACTATGACCAAGCCATGCCCTGAGATTGTTTTGCAACATACGTGTGCAGCCAGATCCTCTTTGCCAGCAAGCTCCTAGTCATAGAAGGATATAATTTATATTTCATGTCAATTAAATATTTGACAAATAAATCATATCATGGAGTGGAGGTGTATGGCTTGGTAACAATACAGGCTGGTATGCTGTTAAAGACATATACAAGTGGAAATCCACCTTACACTTATGTACACCTTTTTTGGTTGTTGTGGAGGTTAGTATTTTTTTTCCACTCTCTTCAATGACCAAAGCTTCCCCAGGACTCATGGTTTTCCTGTGATAGTCCCCCTGAATGGCCATACTGTAGTATGAGGGATTGGAGAAACATCCAGCTATGGGAATATATGGCTATGGGGAATAGTCAGATACTTCTCTATACCAGCCATGGAAAGGCTTTTCTGGGATGTGGAGATGTGGAGCAAACCCATGATCCCCAGGAATGGTGGATGGGGAGCTATAAAAGAGTTATTCTCTATAACTCTTACTCTATGCTGGGCTACATAGTGTCTTGGCCATAATCAACCTCACCACTGCTGTGTGACCCTGTAGAAAATGCAACTCCTAGAATAATGCATCCACATGATTCCAGCCAATCTCCTGTACTTTGATGCAAGTAATGACACTGCAGATAATAATATGTACAAAAGGGCAATAATGTTTTGGTTCTGTATCATACAGTCTATGGATCTTTCACTGAAAATTCATTTCTATCCAGAGTCAAGATGACTTTAGTAAAATCAGAGATTTTGCGGTCATAGAACCCCCTCCTTCTGCGAAAAGGAACCATGTGAGGAAAACGAAACAACAGTGGAGAGGATGGGGCTAGGATTTTCCCTTCAGAAGAAAGCATGATGAGAAGCATCAGAAGACAGCTATAGAAAAGAAGATTCTAACATAGGCCATTTCCACACAATGTGGCCATCGCACCACAGCAACAGGTTGTTCCCAGACCAGGAGTCATGCTACCGCACATTGTTGTTGCTATCCAGCTGCTGTGCCATTCTCAAGCATTGCAAATAAGCCTTACATCATTTCCAGAAAAAAATTGTTAGGAGCCTCCTTTATCACTAAAATCCCATCAGCTGTGTCAGTGAGGTTCTTTAATAGCGCTTGATAGCGCTTCCTGCCGGTGGATTCAGGAATGGGCAGGGTATGGGCATGCCCAGCTTGTCGCTCTTTCAGCTACTCTCATGATGTGGCAAGTTTGGAATCTATCATCTCTCCATGTTTATTTTAAATTTCTCATTTGAGTTAAAACTTTATATTTTTTTTAAAAAATACATTTTTAAACATTATAGTGCAAAAGTGCAATAGTGTACTGGCATGTCATGCCATTACAACATTGCTGCGCTAGTATGGCTTCCAAAAAACAAAACAAAAGAACCAATCAGGAGCTGTGTGGCAGGGAAAAGGACTGGCCAATACCACTGTAGTGCAAAGAAAACACCGGTGACAATGATGCTACTCATTTGCTTAAGGTAAAAGGGTGCAGTAGGGACTGTTCCCAAACCAACACCATCACAGAAATGGCGATGCTGGGGTTGTAACAGAACAACCTGCTACTGAAGCATGGTGCAGAAGGGGCCATAGGTGTGTGGGACTTTGAGGCATCTTAGTTGATCCAGAAAACAGCAACATTAGTAGGAGCAGCAGCAGCAAGAGATTCAAACTATGCACATCTGCATATAATTCACTTTAAAAAAAAAACCCAGCAACATCAGGCTATCTACATTGGCTCCAAGTTTGTGATGGAAGCATCCAGGAGGATGAAGATATCTGTGGAAACAAAAAAGAGAAGTTTGCACACCCCTAATTTCACCAGAGAGCATTTTTCAACATTCCATCTCATTCCTATCCACATTTTTTTCTATAATTCAGTCACTTCATTTTGTTTTATTCTATTCCTTGCTTCCACCTTACAGAGTTGATGACATCTCCACAATCTGAGGCAGCTAAAGAAGTCCAGCAGACTAATTGCTTTCAGTTGAGTGTCTTGGTTGATGGTGGGGAAGCTAAAACCCAATTTATCCAGTAATTGCAACGTTCATGAAAACCAGCATCAAAGCCTTGATACGCTTCACTGTTGTCTCCTGGGAAGGCTCATGTCTCATTCTTACGCTGATGTGGCTTAGAAGAGTCAGAGGACTACATTATATTTGCTCTTGCAATTACAAGGTTTCTTATTCTATTGTGCACATTCCTCTGAACTAAGATTAGCTTAACTGAGCTCCCTTTGAAAAACTTGCCTACCCATCAAACGGATCAGGCCTAATGCATTCGGTAGCCACGCAAAATCAATGAACAGCACCATTTTCTGCTTCCTGCGATGATCAATAGGATTCGCATAATGGGTGGAAAATTTTTTAATCATGACAGCCCAGCATCTAGTGGGCATAAATCTTCCCTGCATTATAACCTTTCCCATTTCCCACCAGTGTGAATGTGCAGGTATTGAATAATATTTATCTAGCAGATACATTATGAAAAGCAATACAATTAGAACTTCACACTCCAGTGATGATAGGTTTAATCCCAGAGGCCTGTTTCCTAGACAATGCTCAGGCTTCCATTTTTCCAATTCAAAAAAAAAAAAAAATACTTTGCTGAAGAAACCAAGGTGTGGCAATGGAGAAATCTGTGCTGAAACTTTGATGGATTTGGAATAGGATCAGCTTGAGAAAGCTCTTTAAAAGGAAAACCAGGCAGGCAGTAAAAAATAGGGTAAGATGGGGATGGTTCTGAAAAGTACATTTAAGATATTTCACCTCCCACATAAATAATCAGGCTGTGGGAGTAAGAACTGTGCTAATTTTGAAAGGTTAATGCAGCAAGATGCCATGCTGAGACCATGTTCCTTGTCAACGCCTCCCTGAAAGTAATTATGGCTAAAGTTTTAGCCCTGCATTCAGTTCAAGAGTGCACTTTAGAAAGAGTGACACCATTTCACCAACATCAGACCACTCTTAACATGATAACTGTTGAATTCCCATGAACTCCAAGTCATTTACATGTCTGGGAGATGAGTCATATTTTGAAGTACAGGAGAGGGGGAGAAATAAACCATTTGGCAAGGCCATGTCCCTTGTACTTACCTTCACTTGAGGTGTCCTATATTGTGGATGGTGGAGATAATAGCAAGTGAAGGGGGATATTGTGATACAAGGAGGCTAGAAAGTACACAAGGACGGAACATTGTTGTGGATATAAATCTTCACGCATTTTGTTCTTATGCAATAGAATGAAAAACCTTAAAAGTGTCATCCTAATGGGTGAGAATATGAGTGGGCCTGCTCTCCATTTTTCAGTGATTTTTTTTTTCTTTTTGGTGGGAGGAACTTGCAAAAAGAAAAAAAAGTGCAAAACCAAGATTTTTGCAGAGAAAACATTGTAAGTTTGTATACAATATATTTTTTGTGCCCCAAACCACCCAAAATAGGAGAAATTGAGGAAATGGCACTTTTCACTCTTTCAGAGGGATGAAAAAAATTCACAAAGGTAGACAATTTTTGATAGGGTGTCTTTACTGGTCGTGACATCTTTCTTGTCAATAGAAGATTATTGTTAAAGCAATGGTGACTGTGGGAAGCAATAATATCCCATTGCTTTTTTTAAGTTATAAAATCAAAATCTTTTTTTAAGGGAACCTGTACTTCATCAACTGGATTTCTTAGCAAAGATCAGAGAATATTCCACATCTCTCTCATTGTATTTTACCATAGTGTCAGATGCACATCCAATGAAATTACATGGTCTGACTTGTGCTATCTATGTGAAATATGTTACCCCCAATTAAAAGCAATGTCCATGGGCCAACCTTAAGTCAGACAAAGCAAAGCAAACCATTACTCAGAGCATTTAAATTTTCTCCTTTGTAACTGGTGAATTGTAATGTCTCAACACCTCACTTTCACCTTTTCCTGTAGCTGGCTTAATTGGATAAGAAGAAAGTGCTAACCAAGCCTAATGTGAAAAAAATAAAAGGTCAATTCAGTACAGATAGTATTGAACTACAGAATCTATTACACTCTAAACTCTTTGGCGGGGACTATTTTACAGTTGTAGGAAATCATACAGTCTTAGTTACTGCTTGTAATAAAAAATGAAATATAACAGAGGAACATGACCTGTGCTGCTGTAGCAAATATTTGATCGAAAAGCCCAGGTCTTCTTTCTCTCCTGCTCCTTTTTATCTCTGTTTTAACCTATACTAACCTGTTTAATCAATGGCATAGAGGAACAGTTCTGAAATAATCTGAGAATAATAGTAACATTCCAGAATAATCTACCCGGCACAATGAGGTAAATCTTTCCACAGCTTTGAATAACACTTGAACATTACTACAGATCTGAGTTTTAATAATATCAGCAAGTAGCACTGGCCCTTCTCTTAGGCAGAATGATGAAGCCACTTTAGGTAGCAGATCTTGAGACAGTAATGACAGCGTCCTTGTGAACTTGAGGGCTTTTCTCTCTTTGTTGGAGGACATTTCCATATATGACATAAAACCCAGGCTGTGGCCACTGAACTAGCTGTGGTGGAGGATGTTATTCTACCACCAATGCTGAAGTTAGTGTCTGTAGGTGGATTGTAAAGGAAGCTCTATCTTGTTATTTGCCTGTAGCCAGCAAAATGTCCCTGGTTTGCCCAAATGTACAAGCAAACTCAGCTAATGCATTTTCTGATCTAGAGATAGGGATCTTCCTGTTCTACCTATTACCCCAAAATATGGGTGACTCAGGGGTCCACCCATGATGGCAGGACCTCCATGCAAAGGTAGGGAATTCTTAGTTCAAATTAGGAAGTCTGTGGGGGGAGAGGGGGTGAACTAACAAGATCTTTCAACCTATGCTTACCAGTATTTCTACAGAGAAGAACCAGCGAGAGATCTAAAAGTAAGCTGAATTGTGTTTTATTGGGGGAATTAATCGCACATACAAGATCCAAACTGTCACACAATCACACAAAGTTAACTGAAGGAAAATTTAGGAAAATTTTGGATAGAGAGACTTCAGGGCATACTGAATGATATTTACTGTTCTAGAAGAGCAGCAAAGAAGCAGGAATGTGGCTTAGAGCCACGTCTAGGGACAGTACATAATCAGAAATTGGAGCAGCAGAGTGGCAACCAGCAATTGGCATACTGCAAGTTGAATGGTCAAAAACAAGGGTTTATATACCCAATTTCTGCCTGGATGGCAAGGGTGTGAATGGCTCTCTGGCTAATTGAACAATGGAGTCTGCAGAGTAGAGGTCCAGAATAAGCTAATAGTCTTAGTGTTAGGTGACAAAGGGGTTATTGTCATCCTGATAGTTTGGTGTTTGTCAGACAGGTTTTAGGACAAAGCATTGTTTTGCATGGTCAGGGGACAAGGATTTATGACAATCAGCAGTTTGGCGGGAATCTTCCAGTCACTATTGTCCAAAAGGCAGAGTCATTAAGGCTATCTGCAAGCCTATTATCTTTGGAGCTGCCTGGTGATTTCCTGACTATGACCTGGCCATGTCTAGAGGTATTTCCTGACTTAATTTGCAGTGTACATGTTCAGCCAGTCTTTTCCTCTTGTTTAGCTTGGCTATACAGCCATGATAGGAAATGTTTTATATCAATGCCAATTAATATATCTTGCCAATTAAATCATATCTTGCCAATCAAACTATATCAAAGTATAGGGATGTATGGCCTGGTATCATATCCATATCTCAGAAGTAGTACACTTATTTATGTACAACAGGGAGTCCCATGACTCCTTAAAGACTCACATATTTTATTACAATATAAAGCTATTGTGTTGTCAGCAACAGAGAAAGTATATACCCTTGTAAAATTGGCTAGTCTTTAAGGTACCACAAGATTTGTGTGTGTGTGTGCGTGCACGTGCACGCAACAAACTGGTACAGCTGCAACAAACTGGTACAAACAAACTGGAACAACTGCCACAAACTTCAACAAAGTGGTACAGCTGTGAAATTACTATTTACTACCTGAGGGCTGAGATCCAGCATGGTGTAGTGATTTGAGTGTTGGACTATGACCCTGGAGACCAAGGTTCAATTCCCCACTCGGCCATGGAAACCACTGGGTGACCTTGGGTACGTCACACACTCTCAGCCCCAGAAAACCCCATGATAGGTTCACCTTGAGGGTCACTGTAAGTAGGAAACAACTTGATGGAAAACAGAAACAAACCTGAAGGTCATCAATTTTGGTGTGTAAATATGTGAGAAACTCATTTTTATATCTCAGGGCCATATCAGATAAGAAACTCATTTTCCCTGGGACTTTTCTTAGAGGACTGCCCTGCAAAACCCAGCACTTATTCCTAAGTCCTGCCATGGGCTATTACTCATACTAGGGCAGAGAAGATCAGACTGGGCTTTTCTTGTGTGCTGTGTGGCAGTGTAAGCAGGGCATGCTCCAAAAGCAGGAATCTGAGCTTTCGAGGACAGGGCTTTACTGTTCTTGCCCCCTGAAGTCATGTGTTTTCCCTGATTTCCATTAAATTGGCTCTCCTCCCTTCATTCTCTTTTCAGTCATCTTTTTTTTTTTTTGGCCTGTTATAGATTTTCTTTTGTTTTCTCCTGAAATAAGTCCATCTTTTACTACTTTTCCCCTAGATCAGGAAAAGGCGCTTACTTTTCCTAAAGCAGTCTCTCTCTCTTTCTTTCTCTCTCTCTCTCTCTTTCTCTCTCTCTTTCTTTCTTTCTTTCTTTCTTTCTTTCTTTCTTTCTTTCTTTCTTTCTCCCAAGTAATTTCTTTTTACATCTTGGCTAATATGATAAGCAGGTACTCTTTTAACTCAAATTGCTGCCAGGAAAGATAAAGGGGTCTTATAGTGGTGGCCCTAGATAATGGGGCAGGAGGTAGGACAGAGAAAGGTTTCTTATCTCTGAATCCATTATTCAGCATGACACTATTTAGGTAATTGAATATTACTATCACCAGTGTTATATTATTGGGTATTGGTATGTAGCTTATGAGGCGCTGTGTGAGGAAAATGTTGTCTTGAGATGTGAAGGGAAACGCAAATGATAACTAATCAGAGGTCCTTTGCATTTCCTCAGTAAAATCATGTCAGATTAAGCTGCTATCCATATATTCTGTTCTGTTAAAAAGGCAAAGTAAAGATAAGGAGGACAATGATGATGACAATGACAACTGCCTGTCCTGCTGTACAGGGCCCATTGTGGCACAAACCCAAATGTCAACTCTGTACCCATGTCTACTCTGACATGTTACCCACAAGGTAAGAGGTACATTTAACACACTAAGGTTTTGGTGGAGGTTGTGGCTGTGCATGTTTTCTAATTGCAACAAGGAGTTGCTACTGTTGTTCACTGTAAGGAGTAATTCAAAAATGGTACCATCACAACTGGTACCACTCATTCTTTCATTAAGGGCCAAACTCATCTACAAAGTGCAATACAGTGGCCACTTTGGATACTAGAGCTCCAGCAGTGGCAAAATGCACTGCTGTACCTTTCAGAGGGCTTTCTCCCACTATCATTGCTGGTCTGGAGATGCTTGCTGTCCTTGGTATTTTAGGGCACCTTAGAGTGGACTTTTGTGAACAGGGTGTCTTGGGAGATTCCCTGTGATGTTAGTATAGGTGATTTCCATCCACAATACTTCACTGTGAGGAAGGACCTTTCAGAGATAGGCATTTGCCTTCTGATTGGCTTTGCAAAGGGCAGTGCTGGCTGCTTTGCATGGTTGGCATTTTTCTCCACAGACCCTGAAAGCAAGCTGATCTGCATCCATAGTTTAAAATCAAGTTCCTCAGAGCTTGTAAAGGAATGATTGCAAAGCAGCAGCTTCTTCCAGTAACCTCAGCTCAGCACTAATGCCTAGAGCCCAGGGAGCATTTCCCACTCCCCATGCACAAAATATATGACTAGTCTGGGAGCAGAGAAGATGTTGTCCTGTTATTAGACTTGGATCAGCCATAAATAAAGCTAAAAATTCTGCAGCAAGGATAAGAAATTGTCTGTGTGCTAAGGAAAAATATCCAGAAAAGGAAGTATAACATTTGATAAAGGGCTTCAGCTCATTAGCACAGCACATCTTTCACATTCAGAAGGTCCCAAGTTCAATTGCTGACAGGCTCAGGTCTAAAATCCTGGAGAGCCACTTCTGGGCACGGTAGACAGTGCTGAGCTAGACAGACCAATAATCTGACTCAGAGCAAAGCTGCTTCGATGTAATTAAAAACTATGCTGAAATTTTGCATTTATTGCTTTGTTATTTCTTTGCAGACTAACTGGAAGAGCCTATTTGCATAAACGCCTCACCACTGTAAAAGTTGTGTGTTTACTGCATGTACTCGAACAGCAAAAGGCAATCCCCAGTGTGCCGCACATGTGGTGCCAACGTTTCGCATGCGTGTTTTAGGTATTGGGTACGATATTGGGTACATGTGTTACCCTGTATATTGGGGATCCTGGGAGGGGTGCCCAAATTACCCAATAAAATAAAAACACAAGATGGGGGAAATTAGACTCAAGCACTCTCTTAAGCTAACGAGAGGCAGGGTAACTTTAGCTAGGATCTTTAACCCTATGTCTACAGCGTCAGGGCAGAGAGTGGTTAGACAAGTTCTAAAGCAACAAATAATATTTTTATTGAGAACAAACAACACAAAAGACACGACATACACTAGCTAACTGAGAAGTAGAAATGGAGAGTTTCGGGGGAATGGGTAATATGACACCTGTTTACATAGTCCTGGAGAGAAGAGGAGATTGAGGGAAAGAAAGCTCAGCGCGGTTTGCTGAGGGGGCGACTCGCTGGACAAACCGACAGCAAGTCAGGATAGCAGTCCGGAGTGTTCCTGAGTGTTCCGAGGAAGGCTCGGAATTGGGGACCTTTTATAGGGTGGATTTTACCTACAAGCCATGCCATGCTCGGTGAGAACAAAGTAAATTTGTAGCTGGACAAAGGCATTGGAAAAGGTCAGGTTTTACATGATGAGCTTAGTGCTGGATGACAATAGTATGGCCAGTGTGCAAATAGCCCAACATAAAGGACTGGCTCAGCACTCGGCCGGGCGTCTTTGTGTAAAGTCACGCTGAGCAAGGCAGTTTGCAAGAAGGAGTGGTCCCTAAAGCATCGGAGAGGCATTAAGTTGCCTGTCTGAATGAGGTTTGGAATGTACAACCATTAACGGCCGCGCCTAATACGTGCTCGTCCGGTGGCCCTTGCAAACATGTGGAATAGGCTAGCAGAGAAAGGTCAAATAAAGGCCAAATTATTTGATATCAAGAGATATCTAGTGCTCTCATCAGACATATTATAACCGTGGTAACACATGTGCCCAGAAGACAGGGCAATAGCTGCCACCAAGGCTCATCACTTCTTAACTTTTTCAAAAGAAAAGGGAAGGGAAGGGAAGGGAAGAACCCTTTAGTTCAGTAGCAGGGACAGGTAGAGAGTCTAAGATTCTCAACATAGTGCCACAGAAGCCTAGGAATCTCTCTATATAATATTTTAAGAGCACAGTGGCAAGAAGTTAGATTGCCAAATAAACCACTCATGGAGATCATCACCTACAAAGAACATCCAGATAACAAAAATACCTCCTTACCTGATAATTATTTTTTAAACACACACACATACATGCACATACACACACCAAGGACATAAAAATGTTAAACAGAGCCTAAGGATGCTTACTCATTAGTGGTATCTTATGTTTCTACAGATCTAACTGAGATGCCTATAAATAGGCTTTGAGGAACATTTTAACATAATGGGATTCATGTTTAATGTGGGGGAATGGCTTTCTTTTTCTCCCTCAGGACTTCAATTAAAATATTTAGGAGGGAAAATTAAAGACTTGTCTCAGGAAGATCCTGTGAAAAGTATAGCATTCAAAGCACCTCCCGAATCTCTGGCAGAAAGCTATTCTCAAGCAATCAGGCTCTCAAAAAAGCAAAGTCATTGCTGGTAATTGTGACAATGTATGGTAATAGAATTACAAAATATGGCAGCCATGATATTAGGAATGTAAAAAGATCAGTGTTATTTCTGAAAGAGACAGGCATCTCGCCCCCCCTCCACCTCGCTCAATGCCTTTTCTCCTGAAAACAAATTAGCAGCTGACTAAGACAAGCTGCTGACATGTTTTCATTATTAACTAATGTCGTGCCATTAACAGATTTGGGTTGTGTATGAGCAATTTCCTCATGTAAAAGCAGTTTGATCAAAATGACTCCATATTTGCCTATCATGACATGAACAGACTGGAATTACAATATTTTGAGAGAAAGAGCATAATGTTCTACTCTGTTAAGGATGCTGCATATTCAATAGGATCATTGTCTATGCCTGTTCTTACAGCCAGCATATGTCAGTGGCATTGTCCAATCACTCTTCAGTTACGGACGTCTTTAACATGTCATTATATTTATTCAGCTTAAAAGTAACTTTTCAAGCTCCATTCAAAATAAGATGTGCCTTTTTAAGTAGAGGAAGTTCGTATTTTGAGTCCTAGTCACTCAGATGTTTTCAGCCTGCTTAGTAAAAATCTATCATGCCAAAATTCCATTCCATCCAAGTGACTACCTCCTTTTTCTTTCCTATTCAACTGGAGCAGTGCTATTCACAGAGGTGGTCCCTGGACCAGTTCCAGTCCATGAGCTATTGCCTGCTAGCCTGCAGTGAATTTCTGAAAAAGAAAGAAAGAAAAGAAGCCAATGGGAAGAAATGTGGTACTGGTCCTTAGAACATTAGAAAAAGAAATTTTTGCCCCCGCCCCATCTCAGATAACTTGAGAAGCATTGAACTGGAGGCCTGTTGTCTACAAGCCAGTTTGGGAACTAAATAGCCATACGTGATTAGATAGTCATACATTGAGGTGCATCATTCTCCCCTGATCTGTTCCCTCTCTTGGGCCTTTCTCCTCCTTTCCTATACTTCCTATCTCTTGGTCCTTCCTTTGAATAAATGAATAGCTCAGTTAAGGGCTTACTGGTTTGCTAGTTACAAATAATTAATTTGTAATCAATGTTTTCTCTTGATAACAAAGCCATCTGTATTTTTTATTATGATTGGTGAGGCATATGGCTTTGTTATCAAGAGAAAACATTAACTGTTATCAAGAGAAAACATTAATTACAAATTCCTAATATCTTACCAAATTAATAATTCCTCTGGAAACTTCCTCAGCTTTTGGTCTCAATACTTATACCTTAACTATGTGCAAGTATACATGTATATATTATTATATTCTTCTCCTTTTTCTCTCTCTTACCCCAACTACAATTTTATAAAGATATTGTACAATGTACATTGTATACATTAATCAGTAATATTTATACTTTCTTCTTTTGGATGTGTGTATGTGTATATCTAGACAGATAGATAGTTATTATCTTCTTTTCCTTCTTTCTCTCTCTTACCCCAACTATGATCTTAAAATACATTGTACAATATACATTATAGAAGTCAATCAATAATATTTATATACATATAAATATGTATATATAGATTCTTATTATCTCATTCTGAATTATAAAAGGAACTAAAATCATTATTTCAGTTACATTTGATCACTGTGAATACAGATGGTTATTGTTTAAAAATTCCTATTATAATGATAACAAACTGCCTTTGGGAAACCTTGGAATTACAAATGTAGCTAATAACTTTTAATACAAGTAACTTTCCAAGTACCTCAGTACATTGGTATGTTTCTGAACACAATTCAAAGTTCATGACCTATATAGCCCTATATGGCTCAGGTCCAGGCTGTTGGAAAGGTTATTATCTCCACATATGAGCTTGTCCGAGTCTTATGATCTTCAAGGAGGGCTTTCTCTTGGTCCTGCACCATCACAGGCCCATCTGATGGGAGACAGGAGAGGACCTTTTTGATGGCTGCTCCTAGGCTTTGGAACTCCCTCCCAAGAGAGTCTTAGGCCATTTCCACACGAGGTTTTTAAAATGGGGCAGAGTGTCCTCCAGGGAGGATGTCTGCACCTGGGAGTGGACTGGGTCAGACCTACTTAATGTAGATCCACACCCCAGCCCGCTCCGGAATGACCCCAAGTGGTCATCCAGCGTGCTTTTGAAAGACTGCTAAAAACAGGTCTTTCAAAAGCATGGACTGCGCCACTGAGAGCCTGCTCCCTTATGCAGATTTGCAGGCTTGCGTTGGTGCGAGCCTGCGATCTGCCGGGGGTGGGTTTTAGGCTGGCGAGCTTCAGCGGTTGGTCGAGACCCTTGACCAACCAGAAGCCTCCATTTTTGTCCCCGGAGGAGTGCTGAGTGGCAGCCACGCGCTGCTTGGGAGCAGCGTGGACCAGAACGGGGAGCCCAAAAGTCTGGTGAGTAGCATCACAGGGCTATTCCCTCGCCCTGTGTGGAAATGGCCTTAATTACCCACCCTCCCTGAAGATCATAAGACTTGGGCACACTTTTTTTTGCTGACAGGCTAATCCTTTTTTAAAATGATTGTTATTTGAAAGGACCTTCAGCTTTGAACTAGTTGGGACAGAAGAGGGTTCAATGGATGTGCAGTATCTTTTACTACGTGCTGAATATGTTTTTAATTGTTTTCAATTAATGTTTTAAGTGGAATGGCTGTTTATTTTTTTAAAATAAACTTTTGTACTAGATATTGTTTTAGCTATTGTGTTTTATAATGCAAGCTGTTTTGGGTCCCATACTGGGAGAAACATATGAAATTAATTAATTTTAGGACAAGTAAGCCAATCACTTTCTAGATTAGTTTGCATCAGAAATAGTTATCCAATAGCTAACCTCATTGTATGAAGTTCAAATAGACTTTTTTCTGCTCTGTCATTTTTGGTGGGGAGAGCAAGAAGCAACATTTAAAAATCTGTTATTATGGAGGCTTTTTTTAAAAAAACAACAACTTTATTTTACTTCATGAACAATATCTAAATATCTTTGCTTGGACTTGCCCTTTGCAAAATGACTGCTGCAGTGTAGTGCTGCTTTTAACTTCTCACGGAGAAAGATGTCACCAATAAAATGTAGAAATGACTTCAGACAGATACATATCATTATGGAGGCAGAGTTTTATAATGCACTAAAAAGCTCCATAGAACTTCCATTCATTTAGCCAAGTGGAGCTGGAAGGTCCTGAAAATAAAACCTCATTCAGAGATACAGCTCTATAGACAAATATATATAAAAAGAACAAGTCAACAGAGGGAAGCAGTGTATTAATTTAAAGCCAAGAGGGCCGATTGGCAGCCACAGGCTGCCTCAGGTCCTGACCCAACACTTGTTATATAGAGAGCAGTTTCATTTCAGTTTTCATCTACAAGACCCAAGTGAAAGCAGGAACCAGAGCCATTATTGAGTGTTGATCAAATACCCTGTTTTCTGAAAGCCCCCCTCATTACATAATTTATGTACATATTAATACAGCGGATAGTTATATTCATTGGTATGATAGTTTGCTGAGAAAATACAAATGTTCTTAATCATATACACTTGGAAATATTGCTGGTTAAGATGCAACAAAAGAACTGTCATGTGGAACTGAAAACTAGAAATGAAGTGAGATGGATTTAAAAGACACTCAATTTCTCCTTTTCTTTATTCAGAGTGGGTCTTAAATTATCATCATGTTTGTCCTTAAATTTGTTGTATAATGGGATACATCCTTTAAACTGGGGCTACATCTGCTTCCAAATGCATTTGACTGTCTGTTTTGATCTTGGAAAGAAAAGGCTAAAGCTCAGAAAGGTAGGCTTCAAGGACGTTATTTCGGAACAGAAAACAATAGTCAACACCTTAGCATAGAAGCAGAAGCTATTAATTATTTCTTTTGCCCCTTTCTTTCCAATGTAGGAACTCACACAGTTTAATTGACTGGGTTCTGAATTCAGTTGGAAATTTGTCAATGGAAAGGGGCAACTTAATCAAATTTATTTTTAAACAAATCTGACTTTGGCTGGAATTACAGCTTTGTCATTTTTTTCAGAAGTAAGATATTAATTAAGTTATTGAGCAATTAAAGGAAACACAGTACTAGGCCACCAACAAATTTTATGTTACTCGGTTCTCCATCCAAAAACTTAGTTCTCTTCAATTTTTGTTGCACAACAATTTCAAATATATTTAAGTGCTGCAGGAATGGGGGATCACAAGGTTTAGGGCATAAGGGGTAAGGAGGTGGTTAGTCTTCTCTCCATCTAGATTGTCCTCCTGTGCTCTAGAGCCAATACTGCATAAAGGCTCCTGGTTTGCCCAGGAAAATGGTCTTGAAAACCTTAAAAGTAAGACTTTTTTTTTTTTTTTGCCATTTCTGGAATCTATAGCCATTTCCTCACTACAGTGTTATAGTGCTATTATTCCACTTTCAACGTTCTGTGCAATTCTGGGGTTTGTAGTTTATTGAGACCAAAGAGTTCTCTGGCTGAGAATTCTAAATGCCCCTTTCTTAAGCTGCAAAACCCCAGGATTCCATAGGATCTTGAAAGTAGAGTAATAGCACTATAACAATGTAGTCCAGAAGTGGCCTATGTGGGAACCTATCAGCTAAAGAAAGGATGAGGGTAACATAACACAATGATACAGGAAGCTGGGGCTAGGGTGCTTACCCAACACCAGTAAATGCAATAATATGTCACCAATAAAAACAATAATATATCATTAAAAGAGTAATTAAAAGAGTATACAGGACCATGGTTCTGATTACTTCTGTGAGAAAGATAAAAGGAGGGGGACAGCAGTAGCTTAGTGAAGCAGCAGTCTCATGTGGAGAAACTAATGATGGCACTTCATCTTCACAAGCTTCTCCTTCCTCTTCTTTTGATAGAGTGAGTAGTTTTAAAGATTTTGGTGAGGTGAAGAAAGCCTGATTCCCAGCTATGACCCTTTTCGCATGGCATTTGCCATGCAAAAGGGCCTCCGGAGCATTGCGTGATTGCAAGGAGCATTTCAGATGATGTCTTCGCAATCATGTGATGCTGCGAGGACCAGCAGGTGCCGATCGCTCACTATTTCATTTTTGGCTTGTAGCCGAAAACGGTGCACGATCGTGCATCGTTCTGGGGCACCATGCACACTTAGCTTGTGTGTGGAGCTCTGGAGCTACGGCCCTCATGGTTTCTCCCCCAGTGCAGCCTGGGAAAATGCCCAGCTGCACTTCAGAAGGAAGAGACAGAGCCCTCATGTTGCCTGCTGGCCGGCAGGCAGCTCCTGTGGAGCCGAAGTAGCGGGGACACGAGAGCCTCTCACAAGAGGCTGCTCGAGTGATCCCCGCACCCCCACACCGGGCAAAGGCAAGGTGCTGAAAGGGCCTATGTGGAGCAGCAATATCATGTGGAGAAGATGAATACACACACACACACACACAAACACACACACAAATTTAACATTATTGTGATGAAAAAAAAGAAATGTGTGACGTTGCCTCGCCTCACAAAAATACCCAGACATATAGATTCATTCTAGGGCTGTGATCCAGCAAATCATATGACTAGCTGCCAGAAAGGCCTTGACAACAACTATTTTAGGAGCAGCTGTTTGCACAGCATGCCAAACTGGCTAGGAAACTTCAGGGAAATAGAAACACTTTTTACCATACAACATGAAGGTACTGTTGTTCAGTGTGGCAGGAGCCAAAAGTCTTGCTGAGATTTTATTAGCCGTGGGATGCACTAAAAAAGAGTTGTCTTGCAGGCTGTGGCCTTTTTAGGTTTTCAGTCACAGGGTTGACTTTGGAAGTGTAATGAGAGAGCCAGCCTCAAGCACTTTCAGGTTTTAGAGGAACCTTTTGTTGAGAGTTGGCACCAATTTCAGTGTGTAAGCATGCACGACACCCCAGGTAATTAGCAAGCAGAGCTAAAGAAGAACTGTATTTAGCTCAGTAGCTTTTAAAACAGACCTATTTCCATTTTTTTTACTGAATGTCTCTTGCCACTGAAGGCTAATGAACTAGTAATGGATCTGTTAGAAATCTGTGAATAGACAAAGACCTCTAAATGTTGCCGTTTTAGTATATGAAAGCTGCTATTATAGTTTCCAAACACCTGATATTCATAAACATGACAGTGGAGAGGGACTTAGTATTCAATGGTAGTAGAGAGACAGCAGTGTAATTTATACACTACAGGAGTGGAAGTAGAGAGAAAGAAAGTGTGTGTCATGAAAACACAAGTGGCAGGAGGCTGAAAAACGTAGTAATCCATTCTTCTGTCACATCACTCACTAGGGTTGCTTCCAGATGTGAGGAATTTAGAAACAGTCAAGATTTGCAATCCTGCTTCAATTAGGGGCCTTTCCACACTACACTGTTATAGTGCTCTTATTCCACTTTCAACATCCTATGGAATCCTGGGGTTTGCAGTTTAGGGAGGAGCCTTTAGAATGCTCAGCCAGGGAGCTCTTTGGCCTCAGTAAACTACAAACCCCAGAATTCCACAGGATGTGGAAAGTGGAATGATAGCACTATAACAGTGTAGTGTGGAAAGGCCCTGGGATCCCAAAGTATTTTGTCAGTGGGTGAGTAGTTCCTTTCCCCTTATCAGGACCCTATGAAAGTAAGGAGATAGTCCTTCTCCTCCTCCCCGCATTGATATCATTCCCCCTTTTTCCAGTTCAGGACTCAAGGTGGCTTGCAAAAGATTTTAAAAAATCATTTAAAAATTAAGTTAAAAAGTGATTAAACAATCAAAACAACTAGCACCAGCTTGAAACATAAAACACTTAAAAAGAACAACAAAGATAACAAATAGAAAAACCAGCACATTGTTTAGGCCGGATGGGCAGTGAACAATCAGTCCTCAAAGGCCTGTCAGATAGGAAGGATGCCACTCTAACCTCTCTGTGAAGGGCGTTCCAGAGCCTGGGGGCAACCACTGAGAAGGCTCTCTTCTATGTTCTGACTAGATATACCTGTGAGGATGGTAGGGTACAGAGAAAGGCCCCCTTGAGAATCTCAAAGCATGGGCAGGTTTGTAAGGAAGATAATGATCCTTAAAATAGCCTGGTCCTGGAGGAAATTATTTAATCCTTTCCACAGCCTGAAAACACACACATACCCTGCAGCCATGATTATGATTGTTTCTGCAATGGCTGCAATTTAAGGAATTTGGTGAGAAATGAATGTTTCGAGGTGCTAGGAAATTTCAAATGTGAGATAATTTAGCCTGGCACATGATCACCCTTGTCAGTGTTATGGCTGACAGGGGATTTAAATGTGGATCTCTTTATTACCTGTACAGACACTAACCACTACACCACACTGGCACTCATATTTCTTCTCGCATAGCTGTTACACATAAAGTGGAATGTGTATATAACTATTTCTCTTACCACAAAAGTCATATGATAAGTTGTAAGTCATACAATGAATTTATGCCAGGGTGGAGATATTCCTGATTTGGAGGAGGAAGAGGAGGAGACATTTATATTCTAACTTTTTACCAATCCTGGGATTCAAGATAGCATACAACAATTAAAATCAGTAACCATTCACTACAACACACCGCCTTTCCTTATAGATACTTTTCTCAACCACTGATACATTTACAGAATTTGTAACACCTTAGATATGCAATATTGCCTCAGATAGGAGCAAAAGAAAAAAGAATGATACTAGCGAAGATAGAACTGCCATTCATGGTGGATGTTCCACCTTTCATGGTTCTCCATCTTTCAATCTGCATATTGTATTCCTCAGGTGTATCTCATATTTTTTTGTTAACTCACTGGTTCTAGCACTGAGTAACTCTTCTTATGGTAATTCTATGGTGTTACATGTTCATCTTAAGTGCATAGCTATCCATGTTTTAAAATAACTTGAGCTGACAACACTGCTGCATTTGTGGGAGATATTTAAAAGAACTACACTAAAAAATCTCTTAAAATATATTGTTTTATGGTCACTTCATCTCAAATGGCCCTTTGAGCTAGGCTGGGAATTTTGTTTCACTACTAAAATGTGCTTTTACCTATCCCAAAAATACCAGTCTCTCAAATGAAACCATTAGGATCAAAATTACCATCATGCTTCATGTCAGTTAGCCATCCAGGCTGTAGTATTTCCAATTTCTAAATATGGTTGTGAAAGCTGGAAGAAGAAAAAAGCTGTCAGGAAAAATGTGGTGTTGACGAATGTGGCACTCTACAGAGCCATGGACTGCTAAAAAGAAAAATAAATGGATCTTGAAGAAAATCAAGCCTAAAGTGAAGATGGTTAAACTGAGCCTATCATATTTGGACATATTGTGAGATGATGTGACTCTTTGTAAAAGACGATAATGCTTGGTAAAGTGTAAGGCAATAGGAAAAGAGGAAGGTTGCAATACAGGTGGATAGACCCAATCAAGAAAGTCACAGTCCTGAATTTGCAAAACCTGAACAGGGCTGCTGCTAACAGGGGATATAGGCGGTCTCCATCCATCAAAGACAATAGGATGGCAAACAACAGCAATAGCAGCAGCAACAACAAATGTTTTGTATACAAATGTTTTGTGCAAGAAGTCTAGTAAGAAAGTAAGAAAGGACCGAAAATGGTTTTGTGAAATCATGGCTATGATTTGATTTTTTTCCCAAAGTTATTGATTGTGATTTAACTTTGTCTGAGGAGAGGGCATGGCCTTTGATCACTATATAGAATAAAGTGCAGGTCTGAATGTTTAAGAAATCTATCTATCTATCTATCTATCTATCTATCTATCTATCCATTCATCCATCCATCCATACCAAAGTAGTTTCTTTATCTTTTTAGAAAGTTGCTTCCATCACAACTGAGACCCAGGCCATTTCCGTACTACACTGTTGTAGTGCTATTATCCCACTTTCAACCTTCTCTGGAATCCTGGGGTTTGGAGTTCAGGGAGGAGTCTTTAGAATTCTCAGCCAGAGAGCTCTTTGGCCCCCAGGAGACTACAAATCCCAGGATTCCACAGGGTGTTGAAAGTGGAATAATAGCACTATAACAGTGTAGTGCAGAAATAGTCCCAGTGGCTGCTGCAGAAAGCTCTTCATGCCAGACTGCAGCCTCCATTGTTCTTGTCACAGGGGGAGAAGAAGACCAGGCAGATCTCCATCATGCTGGGATTTAGCTGCTACTGAACTTTTTTCTTCCTCTCCTCCCTTTCTCTTATGTATGTTGCTTCTTACTTAGATTGTAAGGCAGGGACTGTGAAATTAATTATGTCTAAGCCACTCTCAGTAGCTTTCAAAATACTTATAATAGACAAGAGCACCAATTACTGGAATATAGGATCAATACTGAAAGTACAATATGTGTACCATCAAAACAACTTTTTGTATATTTAAATATATTTAACAAAACAGTTAAAATGAATAGCAGTACAGAGAGAAAGTTCTCAATATGGTAATACTTAGATTTAGCATTTCAGAATGATTTTGGAGTTCTCAACAAAGGTTTGTTTTCATATTTGCTCTCAGTATTTCTTCTTTCTGTTAAATCGCTGCAGAAAACATTATTATGGGAGTGTTGGGTTGATGAAAGCTCACCAATTCTTCAGCTTAATCTCTTTTAGTTATTTTGATTCTATCTGGATCCTTTGTAAAAGTTGGCCAAAATATCACTGTATGAGCAATGATTCTACATGGATGAAATGGTGGTACCCGGTCTCCAGTTAATCCAGACTTTTGACCCCTCTATATCTCTTGCCCATCCTATGCCCCATCTAACATCTGTGCATGGATCTTGTCATTTCCTAATTTCAGACAGCTTTCTCCTTCATATTTTTCTTCCTCTACACTACCTAATTGCTCACTTCTCTGATTTCTACTTCACAGCATTCAGAAAGGCCACCCTTTCCACCCTTTCTTAAATGAATTCCTTTGACTACCATCCTGTTCCTTCCTACCCTTTATTTTTCAACTCTCTTCGTCAACAACTATTTAATATTTAATTTAATTTAATTCAATATAAAATTTAATTTGTCTCACCTTTTCCCCGCCCTGGAATTCAAGAAGGCTTAAAACAGATACAACTGAGGAGAATGCTGTAGCTTCCCATTGTTTACTTCCTCCAATCTATCCTCCAGTCTGGTCTTGGACAAACATCTCACTGCCAAATCCAGAGGTCACATCTGCCTTGTCTTCTGTTTGTTGCCCTTTATCACTCCATCTCCTTCTTAACTGCACTTCTGTCCTTGCTTTCCTGCCCTCTCAATTCTCTTCCAACCCGTCTAACCATTCTTTCAGTATTTTCAGAGGACAAAGCCCTCTGTCAGGATCTCTTACGACAGTTTTCTTGGCCCTCTCTTATACTGTATTTACATAGTTTCCCTGCAAGACCTCATCGCATTCCATGACTTTCAGCACAACCTATTCACTTGTAACTCCTAGCTCTTCTTCTCCAGAACTTTCTGTTCCCATCCAATCAAGGATTTCCCAGTATCTGACATTTCCACATGGATGCTTAATTGTGAAGTGTGGAAAGGGAAAAGGGGAAACTTTCTGGCAATATGTTCCAATATCTGCCAGATAGATGGGAAAATAAACTTGAAGTCACTATGATTGTGAGTGAAAACAGGCCATCTTAGCACAGCAAGAGAGCCTGTCAAAGACTCTCCAGCCACTACACTTACTTCCAGCAGGGTGGTAAGACACCAAGCAGGGTTGTTGTTATTTTTCTCCTACCAGTTTTTCTTTTCTTTCTTTCTTTCTTTCTTTCTTTCTTTCTTTCTTTCTTTCTTTCTTTCTTTCTTTCTTTCTTTCACATTTTGTGCAAAACTGTCTCTGCACAAAACCAATGATTGTTTCCTTTGTGAAACTAAGCACACATGCAAGCCAACCACAAATGAACAGGGTGAACACAAGGAAAGAAAACAACAACCAATCATGCTATCATTTTTACTAGTCTTTGCAACAAGGCAACTGTTACCACCTTTTATAGTTTTGCACATAAATATATTTCAAAAATGCAGAATAACTTTCTGAGATATATATATATATATATTGCATTGTCCCATTTAATATATAAGGATAATCCAAGTCAGGATTCACATTCCCAAAGACATCCCTCGGTACAGTTTAGAAACACATTAGCATATTCCTATGGCACGGGCATAAGATGGGCAATACTGCTAGAGAGAAGAAGAAAACAACTAAGAACTTTTCTGTGGAAACTGCTTACAAAAGTGACTAAACTCACATTCTTTAAATAACAGGTTGAGAATGGTTAAGCGTATTTGGATTAAATAGTCTTTCCCTTCCTAACAAGAGAATTTCCCTCTATTAAATAAGCCTCCAGTATCCTTTTCTTCAGACCAGATTTCCCTGAGCTGCATCCTAGCCATGAGGAACAGATGGTGAACAGGAGTGCCTTCAGTTCTTCCTGTTGCCTTTGGCTTTTGGGATGATTCTTCTTCAGACACTATTTGCTAAAGGCCCTTCTGGCCAGAATTCTGCTAAAATACTCTGTGCTCAGCTCTGCTGCTTCCTAGAAGCTTCATCACAACTTCCTAGCACAGATTCCATCTCTCCTTATTCATCAGCTGTAGCATTTATCTTTCCTGTTCAAGTCCCATAGACTGGAATTGCCTGTCCCGCATCCCCAAGCACACTCTCATCAGCCAATAACTATTAAGCCTGAACTTGTCACCAACTGATTTGGTTTTCCTCCCACTCCCCTCTTGTTCAGGGCCTTTGGCCAGTCATGCTCCTTATGAAACTTTGAACAGCAAACTGCATTTTTAGACTTCTTTGACCCATCAAAACAAAGGCAGCTTCTCCTCAAATTTCCAGCTGAAAGACTCCCATCCACAGCAGCTATAACCATAGAAGTCTCTGCATTTTTAGTCTCAGTACTAAAGATGTAAAAACTATGTGCAAATTTTCTTATTTGAACACTTTAAAAACCTGTCCCTCTGGGGAAAAAAACAAACAAACAAGGGTTTGGGACAGCATCTGAGGACTTATGTGAAAATTTCATTCATAAAAGAAATGCTGGATTTATGCCAAAAATGTTCTGAACAAAAAGCAAAGCAAAGCAAACCAAAACAAACATATATTTTTTTTGCTCTTTTAAAAAAAATACTTTTAAAGAAATGTTGTTTCTTAAAAATTCTTGTCACTCAGGAGTGAAAAATCTCATATCAATTGACACTTTTTAATAGAGTGTATAGATTACTGAGACATCTTTTCTTGTTTTGGACAAAAGCATTTATGATAATTCCATGAACCCCTGGTAATATGCTGCTGCTGGATATCTTTCTTGTTGCACCATAAATCAATTCTGAAAGAGCAATAAGTATCCCTAAAGGCACCAGATCCTATCTGATCTTGGAAGCTAAGTAGAATCAGCTCTAGTTAGCATTTGGATGGGAAACTACCAATGAATACCTGATGCTGTAAGCTATACTCCAGAGGAAGAAAATACCTCTTGAGTATTCCTCACCTAAAAATCCCAGTGAAATTCAGAGTGGCTGCTGTAAAAACAAGCATGGATTCACTGAGCTGACATAATAGAGGCACCGTCTGATTGAGTTGATGATGAGCAAAAGGAAAGGTTTGGCTGAAGAGCATCAGGAGAAGGGATTAATTGTAAACAAAGTCTTCTCATGAGTAGCAGCCTTTTCAGGGGCAAGTGGAACTCTTTTAAGTAGCATTGTTCTCAAATGGAAATTAAGGCAGAATGACTTTCAGCATTCAGGTGTGGTGTAGGCTCTTGGGCAGGATCAGCATATAAGCCTTGATACTGGCCAAATGTAGCACCAAGCACAACTTTCAATATTGTTTGGATTGGTGGCAGCCAAACCCAGCATTTCTGGTTCCTGTTAACTAGTCTGACACGTATGACCTCAGGTTGTGTATTATCTCTTGTGGGATTATCTGTGTCTTGATGTCACCTTGCTCTGATGACCCGTTTGACTACAGACTGTCTTGACAATGGCCAGGGGACTCACTGCTCTGTATTGATTTGCTGACTAGTAGGATTTGGCTTTAATTTGTTGTATCCACAATTGTGCCTCTGATTTTTCCTTTTTCTGGACTTTGACTGAGTGGACTGCCAAGCTCCTTGCCTTGGGAGGACACAGATTCATCTACCAAGGAACAAGAAAGCGAACAACTCTGGAAGCCTGGAGTATGTAACTGTAATTTTTTTTAATGTGTCCCCAGTTTAGACTTTATTTTTGAAGTAAGTTTTTTTCAGTGGGAAAAGCAGTTCTAAAGGTCTGACGAAACTCCAAAGCCAGGTCCTTAAGGTGTTTCTGTCAGAGAAGTAAGGCTGCCAGCTGGCTCACAAGAGAAGCGTCCATGAGTAGTTTTAATCAATGACCAATAACTGTAACTATAATCTAAAATTCTACTGAGATAAGTGAAATTGGTTTGTGTGAAATCATTTTTAAGACGGCCTTTCATTTTTGTCTAAAACAAGACAAAACATTTTGCAAAAATATGGTTCATTCTATATTGGTTACATTATTATTATTACTAATACTATTATTATTATTATATTGTTTGTATCCCACTTTTTCCCCAAGTGGCCCACAATTTATAACAACACTATTGAAAACCGTGCATATTAAAATAGAATTAAACTGTTTACACAATTAAAACAACAGCTCAATCAATCATCATCATCATCATCATCATCATCATCACCAACAACAACTTTGGTATGGAAAAGAATGCTGCTAAACTTAAATGCTGTACTGGGCACATGTACACTGAATTAAATACACTGTAGAAAAATGTTTGGGGAAATCTAATTATTTTGAAGGGAAGCTCCCAGTCCCAAGACACCCATGCTGTTAACCCAATCATTTCCAAAGGTATAAAAGTAAGGGCTTCCTTTCTCTGTGACAGCGTACTGATGGAGACGTATGAATTTAAGTAACCCACTGCACTAGAAAATTATCTGTCTCAGACTGCAAGCTGCTCCTGTGTTTCACCTCTGGAGAGCTGCTGTTGTTTCAGCAAATATATGACAAAGACGAAGATGGACAGAGACAATTAACTGCATTTCTCATGGGCTTTGTGTAATGTACAAGCCAATGATTTGAAACCAAGCCCCCCAAAGCTTCAAATATATAGCAGGGTAAGCGGGCTGATTTGATTTCTTACCTACAGAAAGGCATTAAGCAGCTCAAGTCAGGGTTGCCTGCAGCATAACGTTAGCTGTATTCAAGGATTGCTTGAGTCAGGAAATGTTTGTATGTGTGCTTTAGTGCCAGCTTGTTCTCAGAGCATCAGCTTCTATAGATACATTATGAAGCAACCTGCTCTTACTTTAGCTTTGTTTGCTGTTTGTGTTTATTATCTGAGTCCTGGTTTTAATCTCATTATTGATGAATGGTGGGGTTACTTTTGAAGGTTGTTTTTAGGGCACAGGTATGCTACGTTGTGCAACTTGCTAGGTTTTAGTCTAAGTTTCCCCACTCACCCATCATGCAGGAAGCCAGAAAACTAGTATCAAGCAGATATCTCTCCCTGATCCAATCAGCTTTTACAGTTTAGTAAAAAGCGGCCCCAGGGAACATGAGCAACATTGAAACAGCAGGAAATAAGAAGAATCTAACCCTTGTGTTACGTCAAAATGTACATGCCATGAGGGCTAACCCATCATGCCAATACCTCCATGCAAAAGTGCAGAATAATTAGCTCAAAAGTAGAGTTTTACAAGATGAGGGTAACTGAGCAAGATCTGACTACCAGTGTTTACAGGCTCACACAGGAAAAGAACCAGCCAAAGAGTAAAAGTGGACTAAAAATATGTTTTATTGAAATAAATTCCCTCATGCAAGCAATAGTTCAAGCACTCACTCACTCACACAAGGCTAACCGAAGGTAAGGAAGGAAAATGGGATAGAGAGCGTTGAGGGCTTTGGGCTATATTTACCAGTCCAGAGAGAAGTAAAGGAAGCAGCAACGTGGCTTAGGTTTCTAACCTAAGGACAGTTCTTGTTCAGGAATTGGATGGATAGAGTGGTGTCTGGATCAGCAAGAGACTGCACTGGACAGCCTGAAATCAGGGGTATTTGTAACAGAAAAGTGTCCCAAGGGAATGATTGTGACTCACATTCCCAGCTAAGTGGACAATGGGAGTTGTAACACAAACAATGAAGTTCAGACAGAGTTGATGGGTGTCATATTTGAGTGACAAGGGGATAATGGTTGTCATAATAGCTGGATTTTGTGGAGAGGTGGGGAAACAATAGAAAAACATCCAGGTGCACAGGGACCAGGGTTAAGTCAAACATAATATGGTGGAAAGCTTCCCTATTTCAGCACTGAAAGTCCAGCTAGATATTTCATGCCTATTGTATTCAGAGCAGCTGCACTGCTATCCTCAACTGACTGGGTCTTCTGCCTAAAAGTAAGTGAAACTGACCTTCCTTGCCATATAATGCTTATAGTCAGGAATTTTCCTCTTCCAGAGTAACCTTGCCATTATCTCAGGTATCATTTATATCAAAAGCCAATTAATATGATGTCAATTGAATATTATTCACCAATTAAACCATGCCAGTTCTAGTGGGGGTGTAGGGTTGTAATACTTTTCCCTCACTCACACCAGATTTAGACTCTGTCAAGTTGAATCTCCATCTCCATAGAGCTTGGAAATGTTATTTGTTTGGAAGATAGCTCTCAGAACTCTCCAGGCAGCATGGTTACTGGGAGTTGTAGTACAAAAAGGAAACTTTCTCAAGTTTTGTTTCATCCAGGGATAAACAGCCAGTGTCTGTTTGCTGAATGTGTCTTCCAGCCCCTGCTCATGACCTTAGTTTCTCTCTCCTTTCTTTCTCTGCAGTTCCACCTCTATTACTCCCTACTTGGCTTTATTTTCTTCTACAGTCTTGGAGCTTTCTACCACAGAGTTGGAAGTCTGACCTTGGCTACATGTACCGGTTGGTTCCTTTCATGTCTATTTTGCATGCCCTTTTGAGATGCTTGCCTAGGGAATAGAAAAGGGTTAGGTAAAGCAACTTGTCTAGTCAGAACTCATTTCACGGAACATAGCACCAGACATGGCAAAGATAGCAGCCTATATAAATTTGTTTTTTTTTTTTAAAGAAAGTGATTGAAAGCGACATTGTGGAGTGGGGGTAGGGGAAAGTATGGCCTCTGAATCTGTAGGATTGCAACTCCCATCAGCACTTATCAACATAGCCCATACTGATGGATCATGGGATCTACAGTCCAATGAGATCTGAAAGACTACCAGTTCCCCAGCCCCTTTTAGATCATCAGACATTGTAAACACTGCAGATTTCATTTTACCGTGTATGAATACAAAACACCCAGACATGTTTGATGTGTAATGTCATGCTTCCCTTTTCCATTTCACTACTAGGAAAAAAAAAACGGTAATAGGATGGATATACTCAATTTGTCAGTACTAGGGACTAAGCATCATGTGTTACCGCAGTTTCTAGCCCGGACTTGTGGAATATTAGATATCATTTTGATATCAATAATTTGACCGTCTATACTTCTTTTTCCTCCACATGCTTGCAAGGCCCCCCGGACAAGCTCGCATACAGGCACAGCCGTTAATCGCTGAAATATTCCAAACAAATACAGGCAGGCCAGAAATAGCCAGACTGCCACTTCCGGAGACCTGAAGGCAAGTACCACATTATGTATGCATGCTACTTACAAAGGATTCCCTGCCCCGAGCAGGCAGCTTGACTAGCCAAATACTCAACTGTCAAGCACTCCGTGTTTGCATACTGGCTACTCTATTGACAATTCGGTCTTAACTCAATCATGTAAAATACTGACCTTTCGGAGACTTTGTCTCCAGCCCGAAACTCATTGTTGTCCCCAAGAACGGACTAACCTACGGCCACATTTTCCGCTATAAGAACCCCTGACTTTGAGCACTTTTTTGGATTGCTCGGATTGCTCTTGGCTTCCATCCTGCCTTGCTGTTGCTTCATTCGGTGAGCCTTCCCCTCAGCTCCATGTGCTGAGAAACTCCATTTCAGACTGCCTGGGCTTCAGGACAGGTGTAGTATTTTCCATATCAAAACCTCCTCTCAAAAATCCCTCTATCCAACTCCAACCTTTATTTCTATAGTTCTCTGTGTGAGTGTGTTGCATACACTTGTTTGGCTGTATTTTAATAAAAACAACAATTATTATTTACTTCTGTTTGCTTCTTGACTCGACCTGACCCCGTAGACATTGGGTAAAAGATCTCGCTCCGTTGCCCTGCCTCTCGTATTGCTAGCTTGTGCTCTTTTGACTAATTCCCAACTTTGTACTTGGAGTGCACCTAGGTATCCCTCATGGGACTTCCAGAAATCAGGGTAACAGATGTCTGGCCTTTCTTGCATCAGTTTAAAGGTGAGTTATACTTAACTCACTTGTCTCAGCAAAATAAACAGAGAGGAAGTAAAAGTAGCAACTGAGTTCATGGCTTGTGTAAGTGATCTCTGAGCCATTAGAGCTGTAATGTAAAGCATACCCATTGAATTGTATTTTAACTTTTGTACTAAAAACTTTAACATAGTATTGTGTTTTTAAAGCATTTTATGCCACTTTGAATCCCATGCCGGGAGAAAAATGGGATATAAAATAAATAAATAAATAAGTAAGTAAGTAACATTATATTGTATAAAGAAATAAGAAAATAGGAAAATATGAAAGCAATGTAGTCTATTGGAAAAGACCATAGCTAAAATATTGGGAATGCACAAACCTGACAGAAAGATGTATGCTGAATTCACATTCATGGTTTACAAATTAGGATACAGGTAAAACATGGATTGCCATTTTTTTATTCTTTGAACTCGAGTCACTGACCATCTGTGGATAATGCTTAAATTCTGAACACTGACTTTTTTCAGATGGAAGGTGCGTGACACATCTACAATTAGGCTGGGAGGAATTATTTTATCTTAACTGTTTTAATAGAATGGGCTATCCCCAAATCACAATAGGAAAAGTTTGCTTTTGCTGCCTGTTTTTCACAGTACTGTGATGATTAACCGTCTTTCCATATGTAAATCAATTGTTTTACAAAACAAAACACAACAAAATAAAAACCTGGTTTCAGAATATCTGGAAATATTCCTCTTGGAACATGCCAGTCTACAGTCTTAAAAGAGATGATGAAAAATGACAATGGTAAGATTATTCCACTTCACACCCTATCTGAATAAAAATTTCAGCTCTGAATGGCAGGTATGCCATTCTGGAAAGATCAGCTTCCTTGATAACTGAAGGAAAGCACAAAGAGACCACTTAGAAAATTTTCAAATATTCTCCATTGCTCAAGATCCAACCAACTATACTATGTGATTATTATTTTATTTTGTGAATATATTTTCCCCCCACTCTGTATCAGAGGATCTCAAGGCATTATACAAGAATACTAGGCCTATAGGCATTTCCTGTTCTGTTTATCATAATGTTTCTACTTTTCTTTTGTTCAAAATTAATAGAAAACATTTTTAAAAAAGAATTTGAAGCAGATAACGCTTATTTTACTGTGACAAATTTTGGAACTCATGCTTTCATTAGGAATGGACAAGTCTGCTGGTTCTACTTGCTGCTGCATACAGATTTTTTTTTAGAAAAACCTTCAGGTTCTTTTCAGCCATGTAAACATTGGTGAATTTTAATAAATCCCTCCAAAATGAACTGAACTGAAATTCTCAGCAATCCACAATTTCAATAGGCACATCTACTTCCAAAATGGAGAGAAATGTTTTGTACCTGCATGATATACAGAAATTAATGATGAGAAGCCTCTCATGGGAAGGGGAAAGGGAAGTGGAGGGGGGGTAACTCTAATTCAGCACTAACCTATTTGAACACACAGTGATTCAAACCTACCCAAGCACTTAAGAACTTGAGCCTGGATGAGAAAATCTGCCAATTTCTTCCACATTTGAACTTTTTCAAGTCCTGAGTTCCTTCTACCCCAAATAAAAAAGAAATTTGAGTTCAGAATCAGGTGTGTGTATGTGGGGAATGCAAATATTGAAACTGCAACACACATTTTGTTATTTGGTGTATTGTATAGAGATGTACGTGGACAGTTAATTGTCCATTTAGTTTTATGTAAGTCAGACTATTCAGCAGATTAGCATGTGAATTTCCTTCTTGAACAACATGTTTCTGCAGAAAAAATAAAAAAGGTAATTTTTTTTCAGTAACTGCTATTAAAATACAAGCTACAATCCAGTCCTGTTCTTAAAACAATCCAGTGTTTTTATATGTATGCCAAGATCCATTTGGCTATATTTTTATATCTCTTTTAGTATCAAGGTTATATTTTTTGATATATGTTTGTTTCAGCTTCAGTATTAGTCATTCTTGATATGTACCACACTTGTTAAAATGGCAGTAGCCACTGGCTTAACATAAATAAAATGTAATTTGATGGAATTTGACAATTTGGATAAACGGTGGTCCAAAATGGACTGCAATAAAATGTTCACCACCTCTTGTTTTCACGATCGCCTTATTTCATAAAAAGAACATGCCATTATCACAATCCATTTTAGATGCCTTGTGCCTTTTCTCTTCTGCAGCTATGGTTCATCAGAAAATGTCTTTCGATTAATTAAGAACTATTGCACGGTTCTTCCATTGGTGTCTGGGTTCATTACATTTCCCTCCTCTGAGCCTTGCCTATCCAGGCAACCTAGAGCTATTGTAGAGAGCATGCGAAGGCACAGCAATCATATTAGCCGACCTTTAATTATTCAGAGCTCTTTCTGATAAAATGGTGCTGCAGGACAATGAGAGCTAATTCCCAAAAGATTAGATTAGATTTTCCTCTTCTTTTCTGCCTGTAATTATTTCTATCAGATAAGTTATTTGTTATGCAAGCTTACCTTCAAAAGCATGTTTGTTAAGAAGAGAAAAGAGGAAGAAATCCTTTGTAGGCCCTACATATGATTAAACAGCTTTTGACAGAGCAGAATGAATAATAATGATAAAGACCTGTCAAATGGAATTTTAAGCACTTTGGCCTATGCATCAGAAGAACATCTGGTATCAAAAATACAATACATTTTTTCACAAGGAGAAATAGATAAGGGGCAGAATTGAGAGAAATTTCCAGATCTGTTCATGGCAATATTTTGCAAGTACCTGCTGAGTTAATTAGCAGATCTATATGTGTTGTTCCAAGGTAGTCCTGAGTTATGACCAAATCTCACTTTAATGTTATTCTGCACCACATCTGAAGAAGGGGATTGATATACATGAAAACTCATACTAAAATAAAAATCTTGAATCTTAAAAATGTTGCAATATTATGCTCTCCCCCTACTTTCAATGTAGAATTTGCAACCATCCTGGTCTACTCACCATGATGAAAACAATGGAGTTCTAACCCAATATGAAACTGAGGAAACAGGTGCTATAAGATGGTAGTTACATGTTCAATATACCTTAAACAATCTTTCTCTATCTCTCTGAAATGGGAAATCCAAGATATGATTACTGGAACTTTTTGTTTTTTGTCTGATGAAACATTTCAGCGCACTTGAAAAGTTGCATTCATACACAAAATAAAACTTAAAAAGAAAAGACAACAAAATAAGTCTTCTACCAGTAGAAGCAGGGAGACTAACATGTTGATTACAACCTGGCTATCCAACATCTCTGGATTTTATACTTTTCAGAATGTTGTAGCTCAGTTCTCAGCAGTTTAAATATATATTGGATGTGGGTTTTAATACATATTTTGAAACAAATTTGCCTTTAAATGTGTGTTTTGAAAGGCAATATATATTGAAACAAGTAATTGAATAGCTGAGATTATTCTCCCCTGTTTCCCAAGCATCGATTTATGGCGAAATCTTAACTATGGATAAAAACTTTTGAAAAGTGAAACAGTGTGAAAAATTGGGAGACTCATCCACCCCTAGTTCCTTCAGCTTTCTTTCTGTTACTTTACACATTTGTTGTTCTGTTTTAGCCACTACTGGCAACATTAGAAGGAAGGAGTAATGGAATCAGGAAAACACACACATGCACAACATGCAAAGCAAATATAAAGAAGCAAAGAAGAGATGTACTAAAAGTCCTGATGATTTTGCTACCCTCCTCTTCCTTCTTCTGTTCCTTTTATTTTTATTAGTGAAAGGGGAATAAACTTCGTTTAGAACAGGGTCAGCAACATCAGGCTGAAGTGAACTGTAAGTCACTTCAGCAAGAAGTGAACTGTAAGTCAACATCCATTTCACTTCCTCTTAGGGAAAAAAAAAGGCTTTCCCTGTACTTAAAGTGGCTCAGTCATCCCCCAAAGCACAGGCAGATTACCTGTGTATCCAGGAGAGCATTTGGGGGCATTTCCCTTCCAAATTCTCTTTGTGAAAAATGAACCATGGGGGAGGGCTTCATCCTCACCCATGATTTATAGCAGAGGTGCATCTACAGTGGGGCAAGTGGGGCACGTGCCCTGAGCACCCATGTCAGAGGGCAAAAGCAAGCAGTGCTGGAAGCTGCAGAGGAGGAGGAGGAAGTGGCCCCGGAGGTAGGGGTGCAACTTCGACGCTTGCCCTAGATGCTGTCTATACTAGATTCACCTCTGGTTGAGAGCCCTTGGGGAAGGCAAGTTCAGAGAATGGAACTAGAATTTTGGACTCAGTGGCCTCCCCTGACTAGAAATGAGGCAGAATCAATTTGATGAGCATTTGTGCAAATCTGCAAATTTCTTTATATTCAGGATGGTAAGAAATGCAGGGTTTTTTTCTTTTAAAATATTAATGTGGCAAAAACTAACAAAATTGCAAAAAGCAAAAAACTGACAAAATTGTTGCTCCAGGATCAGGTCCTTGACTGCTTGACCTTTAAACATCTGTGTCTGAATCTCTACTGTATTACAATTGCCATCATTTTTTCCTGAGAGGTTCCCCTGTAGTTTAAGGAGAGGTTTGTGCTGTGGAGGACTCTCCACAGTTGTACTGAATGGCAATGCAGCAGCGGAGAATGTTTGTTTCTGTCTTTAGAGAACTTATCAACATCTACCTATTTCTTTGTTACCTCAAAATGTGGGTGACTCAAATGTTCACCTGAGATGCCAGTACCTTCAAGAAATAGTGGGGCATATTAGCTCAGAGAGGAGGCCTGGGTGGAGGCGTAACTAGCAGGATCTTTTACACCTGTATATACTGGTACCAATGCAGAGGTACCAGCCAAAGATTTCAAAAGTAAGTTTTGTTTTATTGGAGAGAATTAACAGTCATACACAAACAAGATCCCAGCAGCCTCGCAATCACACAAAGCTAACTAAAGGAAAAGGAAAGAAAAATTGGATAGACAGAAGTTAGGGTGAAGTGGGTGATAACTTATGTATCAAGAGAAAAGAGACAAAGTGATGTGGCTCAGACTAAGTGTCCAAGGGTAGAACAAGAATGGGCATCAGAGAAGCAGAGTGACAGCCTATGTTCAGCATACTATGAGTTATCTGGGCCAGAGCCAGGGTTTAAATATCCTTTCTCTGCCCAGAGGGAGAAAGTGTTAATGGCTGTCTGGCAGAGTAGACAAGGGGGTCTGGAATGAGCTAATGCTTTAGCATTAGGTGATAGAGGACTGATGGGAATCATGATAGTTCCTTAATGGTGGGACAGGTGAGGAAACAAAAAGGGAATTTTGACAGGCAGAGGAAGAGGTTTGAAAACAATTGGTTGCTCTGTGGAAGCAGTTTTAGATGCAATTGTTTCTGAAGGTTGAGTCATTGAGGGACAAGTCCATCATTTCCTGGGCTTCCCTGACTATGACCTGGCCATGCCCTGAGGTCCCATCTGACATACTTTAGCATATCATGTGTTCAGCCAGTCCTTGTTCACCAGCATAATGTTGCTGCCATAGCAGTGTGTAATTTATATCTCATGCCAATTAAATGATATTTATCGATTAAACCATATCATGGAGTGGGGGTATATGGCCATAGTTTGTTCATAATCAAGGCAGGAAGAATTTTAGATATATAAAAATTTGAATGAGAGAGAAAGTAGAACTTGGGAATTTTCCATTGTTACCACAGACTTTCTCATCCTTACTCCTGACAGTCCCCTTCTGTCACAAGTATTGTCATCCCTACTGGAGCACTGGCCATAGAGACAAACTTGTCCGGTACTAAATAGTTCTCTCAGATGTCTCTGTCAGGAGTTTAGAATTCTTCCCTAACTGGGTTAAGTGGTTAGTGGTTAGATAATTTTTAATGTATTAAAAGCAAAAGTGGTGTGATTATCTGCAAGAATTAAAGATTTTCATTTTTAAAAAACATGCTTTCCTTTTACCCTGCCCTCATGAGCAACAGGGGGTGATGTTCAGCCCTGCTTCCTAATCAGTGATGTCTGATTGTAACTCTCTGAAAACATATCCCAATCAATATGTTGATTGCAAGTATCCTAGCTTTATATCCAGTGTTCTGAAGTACGCATATTGGAGGGAATCAGTAGAAATCACAATATCACACTTGTATAAATGTTTGCAGATCAGCAGAATCAGATAGAAATATTTGTTTTGGAAGATTATAAAGGTGCGAAAGGTTGATTTGAAGAATAAATAAAGGGACTTCAAGTTGTGTTTAATTACATCAGAACTGGAATCATAATTAATCAGTATATGTACACTCCAGCATTCTGGAAGATAATGAGATGCAAGAGTATTACTGTCTGCATTGGCCTATATATGTCATAGTGCCCTCTGTCTATTGACTTTATAGCTGTGGAATAAGGAAGATCAGGCTGCATTAAACTTGCATAGGACTGTAATAGAAGGAATTCAAAAATAAATGCCCTGATATCTGTATAGCCACTGTTATCTTATTAATATAACATGATAGGGAGAGAAAAAATACGAAGCCCATAGGTATCCTTGCAAGAGCAGAAAAATGTCTGGAAACTATAGAGAAACTGAGAAAACAGTAACAATATACAATCTTTAGCATAAACAAGGAAAATGCATAGGGATTATATGGGATAGTCTAATTAATAGGAGCCAGCATGGTGTAGAAATTTGAGTTTTGGACTAGGATTCTGGAAGACCAGTGTTAAAATCCTACTTAGCCATGGAAACCCACTTAGTGATGCTCAACAAGTCACATTTGCTCACCTTTAGAGGAAAGGAATAACGATCTTCTTCTGAATAAATTCCTAGGAGCGGGTTGTCATTAGCTGGAGTTGGCTTGAAGGCAGATGACATTAAAACTATGTGATTTATATAATTCTCTTTTTAAACTCACTGTTTTTTTGTGGGGGGGGCGGACATTGGATAATGCTAATTTCATTTTTAATTTACATTTTAAATGGGAAGTGTTTCAGACATGCCTCATTGATATTAGGTATTGCTTTAAGTGATGGAAGAGGGAAAAATGCATATGCACAGCTTTTCTGTGAGTGTGATTTTCTTGCCTTGCTTTGTGATGTCTGTGTTGAAAGACAGACAAAAAGATCTGCCAATATGTCACACCTCAGATACATTTGGCTTCTCAAGCTGAACTGAATAATGACAGGGAGCCAGAAGAAAAAAGGAGGGGAAAAAGCAGCTTATGGAGTGAAAAGGTGAGCTGAATAAAGGTGAGCCAGGAGAGCATTGTTTATTATTATTAATAATAATAAATTACTAAAAGGCTACAATCAGGGAATCAGTAGCTGACGTTATTTTGACTCTGCATGACTGGGATATGTAGAGTTGAAGAGAGAGGTTTAATTTCCAACGCTTTTTGGGGGGCGGAGGGGGAGGTGATGAGAATCACTTTAGTTGATAAATTATTTGCACTTTAATTAATAAATGAAGTGATGGATTCATTTTAAATATGTTTGCATACTAAAAAATCCTTCTGTTTAAGTGTCTTTTTATGATACAGACAAAAGTGTAGAATAACCTTCAACTATAATATATTATATCAATTAAAATTGATATTGTTAAAAGGAAAGGCATTAGAGCAACACTCTTCTTCTCATATTACAGCAATAGGCAAGAAATAACATTGTCTTCCAAACAAACAAATATACTTTTAATGTACAACCCAATCCATTAACATTCATCTTCAATTATACAAGTTGGCTTCCACGACTTAATTGATTGAAACTTTACCTAATTTAGTAACACATAAAGACTCTGGTTTGCTAATTTGGGCTGTGAGTTAAGTGCAAATTTGTTGAAGGTAGCGATTAAGCTGTCAAGGTTTATCTTTCATCCAAATCATTGCATCCTGCCAAAATATCTCAGAAGCATGATTAAAGTCCCACAGTTTAGCTGATGCAAAGAATTGGTTAAAAGCTGATGTCAAAATTTTGGAGACAGCATGATGACAAACTCTTTTCAATGCAAGGTCTTTGAACTATATCAATTCTTGCAGCTCAAAGTATTTTTGACAGATTTCTAAGTTGTTTGGCCATATTACATTCTCATGAGCCATGAAGCTAAGGAGAAAAAAATGATCCTCTCATATTATTTATTTACATACTTATTCATTTATTTTATTCCTTTTCCAAGTATTGGGACTCAAGGCAACATACAGAACATTAAAACCAGAGCAGATTTTTTAAAATGTACAAAATCATTAGTAAATATATATAAAAGTTATTCTAAAAAGCAATTGAGCAATTTATAGAATTAAAACTATTTTTTTTAAAAAAAGTTAAAAGATAGGATTTTTTTTAAAAAAAGGCAGCACATCATTAAAAGCCATTGCAGTTGATTCATAAGAGCCAACTGGAATAAGAAAATGGAAGGGGAACAATGAAAGAGCTATCTGAAGCTTCTTATGCAGAAAGTTCTAAAAGTTGGGAGCAGCCACCAAAAAAGACATTCTTCTTTGTACCCACCAAACATGTCTGGGAAGGTGGTGAGACTGAGAGATTGATCTCTTCCAAACATCACAGAACTTGGGCAGGTTCATAGAGAAAAATACAGTTCTTTGAATATCCTGGACCTGTTACTATACCTTACACTTGTCATGCATCTGTCCCAGGACCCAGGTCTTTTCTGCACCTTACCTTTTTCTGGCGCTGAGGTGTGGGGATCATGCAAACAACCTCCGGCAAGAGGCTCTCACATCCCTGCTGATTCAGTTCCACATGAGCTGCCTGCTTGTACGAGAGCCCCGCCTCTTCCTTCCACAGCACAGCCTGGGAGTTTCCCAGGCTGTGCTGTGGAAGGAAGCACAACCGGGATGGCTCTGGAGGCTCCACATGCCAGGTAAGTGCACCTGGGGCCCGGGAGCAATGCGCTTTCATGCACCATTTTCGGCTTCTAGCAAAAATGAAAAGGTGTGCGATTGGCGCCTGCCGCCCCTGGAAAGTCATGTGATTGTGAATGCGTCATGCAGATTATTCCTCACAATTGCGCAACGCTTCAGGCACCCTTTGGCATGGCAAATGCCATGAGGAAAGGGCACCAGATAGGACCTTTCCCAACAGCCACACTCTAGAGACATGAGAGGAGCAGTACTTATGACAGCCAGTGTAGGTAGAAAAGGGAGAACTCAAGAGTCTGGCAACAGTTATATAAAAAGGACTTATTAATTCGGCCTACAGCTGGGTAAGACACTGAGGCTATATAACAAAAGACCAGAATGGGAGGAAGTTGTTGCAGCCTACCAATCCTATCAGTGGCAGTAGCTCAGCTTACTCCTGCATTCCTTGCTCATGCTCCTAGAACCCTTGACCTTCCCTCTGACTATGGATTTACCTCATCTACTCCAGCTTCACCAAAGCCATCCCCAAATGCTGTAGCACATGGACTGAAGGCACTACAAAAACAAGTTTTTTTAAAAAATTACAACCTCCCTCCACCCACCCAAAACAGATTAGACAGTTGCACAAATGTAAATATTATTGTAAGCTGCCTCGAGTCACATTGTTGGGATAAATGAATAAAACAATAATAGTATTGCCTTCACTTGATTTAGAGATAGGAACACATTGCCCTTCAGATGTTAGTGAACCAACTCCCATCAACTGTAACTAGCATGATCAGTGGTCAGGCATGATAACAGGTGTAGTTCAACAGCATCTAAAACTTTCTAAAGATCAAAATGGTGACCAAAATGACTGAAAAGTCTGGAAGCCATGCCCTATCAGAAGCAACTTAGGGAGCTGGATATGTTTAATCTACAGAAGAGGAAGTTAAGAGGCGACATGATAGCCATGTTCAAATATCTGAAGAGATGTCGGGTAGAGAAGGGAGCAGGGTTGTTTTCTGCTGCTCCAGAGACTAAGACAAGGAGCAATGGATTCAAGCTGCAGGAAACGAGATTCCACCTGAACCTTAGGAACAACTCCCTGATGGTCAGAGCTGTCCGGCAGTGGAATATGCTGCCTCAGAGTGTGGTAGAGTCTTCTCCTTTGGAGGTTTTTAAGCAGAGGCTGGATGGCCATCTGTTGGGAGTGCTTTGATGTGTGTCCCTGCATAGCAGTGAGTTGGACTCAATGGCTCAATGGAAGGTGCATTTCTCAGAGGGGAACAGAAAATCTGTTAGAAAATGGGCTTGAGGGGGAAGTAAGTGAGCATGGGAGCACAGCCTTAAATGTTCTTCCTTTGTTGCTGCAGAGACCTTAAACCTTTCTCTTTTTGTTGCTACCACTGTGTTCCCCCTGCAATGCTCTGGATATTACATTGCTTATGAGCATTTTGAGAGAAAGCCTGCTGTATGACAGGCAGTGCCATTTGTGTGGCGGGACAATCGAGCTGAGATGCTCCTCTTCCTGGGCTGGAGGACAGGTGAGCAGCACTCATCTGGAGCTACAGCAGGTGCTGCAGTGCCCAGATGCCCATGAAAGCAACAGCCAATGGGAGCAGAGCTAGTGTGCTCCCATTGGCTGCCAGGCCAGGCAGAAGTGGGTTCGTGCATGCTCAGTCAGTAGCAAGCGTGGGTGATATCTTCCCCTGCCGCAGTGTATCAGGCCTCTTTTGTTCTAACTGCTTCACACCCAACCCTCCCCTTGTCTTATGTACAATTCATATTTTTGTCACAACTTTTGGGGCAGTCACATGGGTCTTGGATGCAGGTTGCTGGGTACCAATGACCTGCAGGTGTTGGCACAAGGCATATCAGACGTTTTGGAGGAAGTGCTAAGCAGTTTCAGGAGCAGCCAGCTCACTGCATGGCACCCCCATTGGCATAGGTTCCCAGCTGGCCAGCTATCCCTGCCATTCCCTGGGATTCCAGTACTGGGACCAGAAGCTTGGTCTATCAATCAACAGAGAGGTTGATCAATGATGGAATCCAGACCCATGTGGGTACCACAATAAAGTTGTGGCCTTTTTTTCTTCCAATTGGTTGTATGTGATTTCAGTCTCTGACGTATTTGTCCCTGCTTATGCAAAGGCAGTTGCAAATGGATGAATGAATGGATGGAGTGACTCCAGGCAGTGGTGGTAGAAAAAAGTTTCAGCTTTACTGACGATTTTATAATCTCATTAGATCCTGTAAATACATCATTTGTAAAACACCTTCTGTTTTGTGCCTCCAGTCAGTTGCACATTTGAGGGCATAATTGTTCAGCTCCAGAATTCTTAATGGAATACAGTTTACCTACCTAGTAATTCCTCAGATGCTTTGCTCAAGCAGAAACATCCAAATGTTAATGCAAAAATGTTGCTTCAAGAGAATTTGCTAGAAAAACTAGATGACATCTGAGTAGGATGGCAAACCTTCCAAGAATGTTCTTTTTCAAAGAAAAGCTGGCATCCGATAGTTGGGAAGTGTTCAAGTTTCTATTGATGCCTTCTTGCAAGGAGTCAGTTCTTGCCTGTCAGAGGTAATCAAGTTCTGCAGTATAGGCTCTTCTTAAAGCTCTGACAGCCACAAATCTCCAAATTGCCAATGAAAAAGATGGGTTGTATGACAAGCTGAGCAACTTTAAAGGACTTGTTAAGAAGCTTTTTTTAAAAAAAAAAAAAAAATAAGGGCAGGAAGTTGTCGGTTAGCAACACCTAACTCTAATGTGTTTGAAGAACTGCAATGTAACCTTCAAATACAAGTCACAAAATGAGTTACATTTTCTCACTGCCTCTGAAATCTTCTGCTAACGGGTGCTGAAAATAAGGCAAAGGGTGAGTTTAGAGCAGAGGGCATGACACCTTTTTTTCTTTTTCTTTTGAAGGTCATATTCTCTCAGGAATAATCTCTTCAGAAACAAAATAGCAGAGGATTGATAGGTGAAACTAGAAATAAAATAAAAGTGGGTGGAGTAAGCCCCCTTCTCTCTTTCTCCTTCTTTCTCTCTCTCTCTTCCGAGAAATTGCACTTCCAAGTGGGCTGAGCCAAATGCTTTCAAAGAACTTTTAAAATCAATCTGAGAGCTATGCGAAGTTTATACAAAGGCCGTAAGCTTCTCACTCTTGGTTTAGGATGGAACTGTTCACTATCAATGAACTGGAAAATATATCTATATTTTTGTGAAACATTCTAGTGACTTTTGCCATTTCATATCCTTAGGATACCAAATGAACACTTAGATTTTCAAGAAAAGCAGATTAATAACCACAAATATCTGTAGCTTTCTAAAAATTTCTTTTGGGGGGGGCAGAATTTTCTACACAGTTACGATTTTGAATGCCCCTTTACTTTATCTGAGAGCTTCTCTGTTTTCAGAAGAAAATGTTGCTACTGTAGACATTTTTAAAATCAACTTCTTAAAAATGATCCCTTTTTGTAAAATCATCACATTGGACTATGCTGGCCCAATACGTCCATGAATTTCTTTATTTCTATGATTGCCATTCCTAAACATAGATTGCAACTCCCCCTCTCTCTTTTAAAAAAAATATCTAAATATTGTTCCCCTACCATTAGGTAAAATTGACGTGGTTGCCTGAAGCAGCAGAATTCTGGTGTCTTGAAAGGCAGCAAATTGGCAGTGATTTAATTTATTCTTATAGTAGTTTGACCACTAGTGAGAAAGATATGTGCTCTGAGAATTTTCCCCTTCAGGCATTATGCAGGAATGGGAAAGGAACAGACGCTAATCTAGTTTTTGAAAAATGTATCCAGTTCATCCTTTGTGACAATGGTGTGCACATTTTTTCCAGTTTTATATCACTAGATGAAACAATAGACAGCAGATTCTTTTACATTTTTGAATTATACACTGCTTTACTCAAACCACTAGCAGTTTCAGCAATTCCTAATCTAGCAATTGAATTAGGAATCTGGAGACCAGGTTTAAATCACCACTCAGCCATGGAAACCCACTGAGTGATTTTGGGCAAATCACACTCTCTCAGCCTCAGAGGAAGGCAAAAGCAAACTTCTCCTGAATAAATCTTGCCAAGAAAACCCTGTGATAGGGTCCACCATAAGTCAGAAATGCCTTGAAGGCACACAACAACAAATGTCCATGACTAAAAATGTCTATATTTGGAAAAGCTTTACTCCAGGAGTGAGCTATTCTGCTGCTACTCTGAAGCAACAGGCACTATCCCAAGGTGGTTTTTGTGCCCCCTCCAGAAAAAGAAGGAAGGAAGAGAAAAAAGGAAGGGAAAAAATGAAAGAAGATACCTGAAAACCTTAAAGTGAGGTAATTTACATTATAAATAGGTTGTAAACCCCCCATGGATTATCTAATATCAATCTATACCTTTTTTTAAACATCAGAACTGGACTTCCAGCCACTTCTGGGGTTTTTAGTTTTGTTTTGCAGAACAAAATTGGCCCCAGACCTACCACTGCTTCAGTTGATGAGAAGACTGTGTAAAAATGTATATAGTAAGAAAAATGTGTAAGAAGGGCATTCAGAAGAAAAAAATGTCAAAAAAGTTGCCAAAATATGTGCAAATGTCTCAAAACTTGATATGGAACTTGAAAAAGACAAAAGTGTTAGTGGAATTTTGAGAACCAGAATGAAAATGAAACAAATGAGATATTTTCCCCATATATCAACTTTTATTCTTACATAAGCAGGTAAAGAACTTTTGGGAGCAAAAAACTTTCCATCATGGATAAGAGATAACACTAGAATTCCCTCGCATTCTGCTGCCTCACCCAACTGGAACATTAAGATCCTGCAAGTGATGGCCAATCCATGCCTCTCTGACCAGACAAGCACTAACTTTATATCTCTTTCTGCATAGAATTGGATGTTGAGTTCTATGAGCCTGATGATATTACTGGAGGGAAAGAGGCTTGGGGTAGAGCCCTGGCCTCTCACATTATCCATCCCACTGAATTAGCCACACAAAATCTAGCCTGTAGGACCAAAAGTTTCCCATTCATCTTAGACATACGGAGAGTGATATAAGTTTGGAGGAATATTTTTTTCATTTGGTATTGCTAATCAAAGTTAAAAAGGGGATTTCCACATAGCACAGTCCCCTGAGAACAAGCAGCCTTGAGGAATTCACTGATCAGAGATAACAGTGAGATTCCTCTACATACCTCCTGCTTCCCTAGTTGCCACTGAGAGGTCCAGAAGAACCAACAAGGCCACAGTCCTGCTGTTCAGTTCCTTGTGTAGGTCATCCATGAAGACAATCAAAGTTGTCTCTGTCCCATAACCAAACCTGACTGAAATCGATCTAGATAATTAATCCCTTTCCATCCAGGAACACCAGGAGCTGAGAGGCTTCCACACATTCCAGAAGCTTGCTAAAAAATGGAATGGTGGAGAGTGGCTAGTAATTGGTAAGATTCAGTTTGTTTGTTTGTTTGCTTGTTTAGGGGACCTCACTACAACTTCTTTTAGCCAGGATGGAACTTTGCCTTGCCGCAGTAAGGCATCTACTGCTCCTGTTTCGTATTCAGCCAATCTACCTCTGGCTGCTTTTATAAGCCAAGAAGGGCAAAGATCCATTTGCACATGTGGTGGCTTTGATTTCTCCAAGAATCCTGTCCACATCCTGAGGCTGCACAAATTGAAATCCATTAAACTGGGACAAGCAGAAACCAAGATTACAGATGCTCCTGACAGAGTGGTCTTGGAATGTATGTTGAAGTTTTCTAGCACAACAAGTTGATGGAGGAGGGGCTCCAGCACCACCACCCCCCGACTAATTCAGCCAGTTCAGCAAAGAAGACTGTTGAGCAGAACACCAGCAGAATCCCTAATCTGGTCCGGCCACCCAACTTGAGATATAAACACTCAAACCCAGTGGAGCGTAGGATGGGGCACCAAGTTAGGGAGATGGAATTGCAATAGATCCCTGCAGTTCCACTTCCCTGCCCCTCTCCTCATCAAGGCTGTGGCTGCTACTATACTGGGAGCCCTGGTAAACAAAGCTGGGAGAGATTAACTTGCACACACACTTCATCCATCCAAGCCTCTGTAATGGCATGTTCAACAAAGGTCAGGATGGCATGTTCAACAAAGATCAAGTGTTGGATCTGTTACCCTGTATGTTGGGGGTCCCGGGAAGGGCGCCCAAATAACCAAATAAAAACACAAGTTGGGGGAATTAAGCTTGAACACTCTCTTAAGCTAATGAGAGGCAGGGTAACTTTAACTGAGATCTTTAACGCTATGTATACAGTGTCAGGTCAGAGAGTGGCTAGACAAGGTTTAAAGTAACAAATGATATTTTTATTAAGAATAAGCGACACAAAAGACACGACAGATACTAACTAACTTAGAAATGGAAACAGAGAGTTTCAAGGGAGCGGGTAATACGATACCTGGTCTCGTAGTCCTGGAGAGAAAGATGAGAGAGAAAGCTCAGCGTGGTTCGCTGAGGGGAGTTTCCTTAGACAACCGGCAGCAAGGCGGGATGGAAGTCCAAAGTAGTCCGAGGAAGTCCCAAAAGTGGTGGAGTGTGGAGTGTGCCTACAGGCTATGCTATGCTCAGTGAGAATAAAGGAAATTTGGAGCTGGACAAAGGATTTGGAAAAGGTCAGGTTTTGCTGTATGGCTTTGTGTGGATATACACTGAACAAAGCCAGTTTGCAGGGAGGTTTTTCCCTAAAGCAACGGAGAGGCTTAAATTGCCTGCCTGAATGAGGTCTTGGAATGTACAACCATTAACGGCCGCACCCTTATGTGCTTGTCCGGTGGACCTCTGCAAACACGTGGAGTAGGGTGGCAGAGAAAGGTCAAGCAAAGGCCAAATTATTTGATATCAAAAGGATATCTAGTGTTCTCACCTGACATATCATAATTGGAGTAACAGATCAGAGGTATTTTCATTCACCAACCTGGCATTAAGCAGCAACATTTTCACCCCAGGGACCCTGTTGCCCAGACTATCCAGACTATTTGAGGTGGGAGAAAGTTTAGGGGTAGTGAACACCCTGTTGCTCTTCCTTCTCCCATAGTGATAACACTGTCTCCCCAGTCCATATCTCCTGCTGGTCATTATTGTTGGAATGGCTGTTCCCTGGGCTGCTTCTCCTCCCATGATCTCCAAATCATAGATTTCTTCCCTTTGCTGGCAGGGCAGAATTGTTTTAAAAGACCTAAGTTGTGTGTAAAAAGGAATACCCACCTTGTCCCAAAAGGGAAACTGTCCTTCACCATTGTTCCAGCCCACCAAGTGATTCCTTCAAAGAATGTTCTCCTTTGGTGGGAAGCCAACTAGCAGTGAGCCTGCTGCCCCATCACACAGCTTCTATTCCCTTGCAGGAAGGGGACAAATGTCAGTTTGGCCAATGAGTAAGATAGCTAGTTCAGTACCTGGCATCTGGTTTGCAGGCAACGATGGTCTTGCAGGCAGGCAGAAGAATGCAATAGAGAGAGAGGCAGCCCCTGGTAGTAGCAGGTGTTACCAGGTGGTACATCCCTCCTCCACGATATGGTTTGATTGGCAAAATATATATTTAGTTGGCATAAAATATAAATTACACCCTACTGTGACTGTTAGGCTTGCTGACAAAGAAGAAACTGGCTGCACACATGTATTGCAAAACTAGGTCAGGATGAGATCTCAAGGCATGGCTATGTCATAGCCAGGGAACTTCCGGACAATGGACTTGCAGATGTCCCTCAACCACTCAACCTTTAGAAACAATGGCACCAAAACTGCTTCCATGGAAGGACTGATTGCCTTCAACCTTCTGCCTTTGTCTCCACACTTGTCCAGCAATTAAGGAGCTATCACAATTCCCATTGGTCCTTTTGTCACCTAATATTAAGGCCATTAGCTCATTCCAGACCTTATTGTCCACTTTCTGGGCCCCACTGCTCACTCTGCCAGAAAGCCATTCATACCTTCCCCCTCAGACTGGAAAAAAGAGTATTTAAATCCTGGGTTTTAAGCAGATAACTCATAGTACTTTTGATGTATAGATGGTCACTCTGCCACTCCAATTCCCAATTTGTTCTACCCTTGGATTTTCAGTCTAAGCCACCATTGCTTCTTACCAGATTGGTAAATATCACCCACTTCACCCTAAACTCTCGCTATCAAAAATTTTCCTCCCTTTTCCTTCAGTTAGCCGTGTGTGATTGCAAGACTGCTTGGATCTTGTGTGTGTGTGTGATTGCAATTCCCCCAATAAAACGAACAAGCTTACAATTGGATCTCCAATTGGTTCTTCCCTGCATTAGTACTGGTAGATATAGATGTAAACGATCTTGTAAGGTTATTCCCCTCTTGCAGGCCTCCTCTTTGAGCTAATATTCCATATTGTTTCACTGAGGCACTGCTGCACCTCTGAGTCACCCGCAGTTTGGAGTAACACAGGTAGGTAAGCAGAGGCATGAATTGGCAGAAAGAACTCTCTCTTCTCTGAAGGGTGGTGGTGTTGATGCTGTTCTTCTCCTGAAATAATGGTGGTCACACTCATCCATATCATGCTTGGAAACATTCACATAACTTTTGTGTAAGTTTGGGGTGTTGGAACATTTGAACACTAAGGGGGAAAATCAGTTCAGACTTCTGTACATTTTATTCATTTTGTAAAACCTGTGCTATCTTTCCTTTGCCTTTGATTTGCTCACATAAATGAAATGGGAAGACCTTGAATAAAGGGTATTCATGGGATGCTTTAAGCTTAACAGATGGGTCATGTGCAGGGCTCTGTCACATCATCAGTCTGAACCTGAGTCCCGTCAGTTGCCTATTAGTACAAGTGCAGAGATGACCTAATGCCTCCTTTTCTCATTTGACCAACTCATGAGTTACCCTTGTGTGACCCATATATTTAGAAAGTTCTGTAGCTTCCCAAATGTATTGCAAATGTATATAATTTGATAAGAAATCTTGGCCACAACATTGATCCACTATCTAGTTAGCAGAGAGGGGAAAATGTGATCTAAAAAAGCAGGATGGAGCACCAATTGATTTCTAACATGAGTCATTCCTGATTTATGTAGGTTTGCGAGGGGGAAAGGATAAGCAAATGCTTCACTAAAAGAGGGAACACTCTTGATCCCAAGACTGTTTACTTAAGTCCCACTTTGCTCAAAGAGGTCTCACTATAGTTGTAGTGAACTATAAGAAGTTATAGGACTGAAACTTTAAAGGAAAGACTGTAGAATGTGGGGGGAAAAATATATATCTTAAAAACTGTTTCCCTGATTTTCTTTCCAAGTTCCTTACACTTCACCACATTATAGCCCAAAGACAAGGACTGTCTGGCCTTCCAAAGGTTCCTGATAACTGTAATTTCCATGATCTCTCCACACTGGCTATGCTCACTATGGCTAATTACAGCTGCTATCCAATAGTTGGAGCAGCACAAGGGGTGTTCAGTATATCTCAATATCATTGCATTTCTCTGAATACCAACTATATTTTTTTTCCTGCCTTTGCTTTGCATTAATCTTAAACTTGACTAGATCCATTGAAACAATAGGATCTTGGCAAGTCAACACTTACATAAACTCTATTCATTTAGTGGATCTACTCTAGTTCAATCTAACAGCTGTATTTCAGCCAACAAGGCTCTTTTTGGCATGGAAATTCATGTATATTTTGTGTGCATTTGCTTACACATTGTGCCTAAACTAAATACTTTTCCCTATTAACTAAAGCATACTTGTACATATTTTCAAATATTAATCATTATTAGATACTCACATTTTAAAACATACCCATTATTTGTGTCCATTATTTTTCCAAAGTGCCCTCTAAAGGTGAAGTGAGATTGAAATATTTATCATGCTACATAGTGCTATATTCCACTTTAACTACCATGACGACATCCTGTGGAATTCTGTAGTTTTGTAGTTTAGTGAAGCCCGAGAGCTCTCCGGTTGAGGATTCTAAAAGTCAGTTCCTGGAGAACATGAAGGAGAGTGTGATGCCATGGCCCTTCATGTCCTGGGACCTTTTCACATTTCACAACTCTACCACAATGTTTCCACTTTAGCTGCCATGGCTCCATCCTAGGGAATCCTGGGACTAGCAGTTTGGTCAGTGTCAAAGGCTCTTCCCTCAATGGTCAATCCCAGGATTTCACAGGATATTGCCATGGCACTATAATAATACAGTATAATAAAATCCTGCATCTGACAATGAATTTTGGATGTTGCAAAAAGGCTACTTTTATTGAGACTGTTGGATCCAATAATCTACTTTTCCATAATGAAGGGTTACATGTTCCCCATCCCTGATCCAACATGATGAGCAAAAACTCAAAGTGAGAATATGGAGAAGGCAGGATTCTTGATGTCCCAGGTCCCCCACTAACATTGCTTTCACATCTAATCATTAAGTGTGATGTGCTGACAGTTGTTTCGCCTACTTGAGTCTTCTTGATAGTTTCACTCTCCACTTCAGTCACATAGCTTGTAGGATCCTCTACACTCAATGCCATTGCAGCTGACTCCCCTGCTTGCAGCTTCTAATTCAACATCTCTAAATGAGACAACCCCATCTGGTTCAAGGTGTCCTTGAAGCTCTCATTATGCTTTCCCACCTGTTTGGGGATTGCCCTACACTTTTCCATTTTCTTTAGTTTGACTAAAACAGCATCCCTCTTGATGATCTTTCCTTCCTCATGTGAAGATATCGGGGACACTGAGGGCAGGCACCTGATGGGGGACTTCCTAGCCAGGGCCTTGCACTTAGACTTGCTACCATCTTTCCTAGAAGCGATAGTTACCAGAAACAAAAACTTGTTCCTTGTCCAACAATCAAGCCTATCCTAATAATATTGCCAACCAGTCAATATAACAAATAAAGATGCTTACCAAATCAACTATAATACCAAGCCATTGGCCAGCCTCAAACTACACTGCCTACCAGCAATCACAGAGCAAGGCTTTGATAGGGATGATGGCCAGGCAAGGTAGCCCCAGAGAAGCAACCAAGACGAAGCACTCCCTATTGCTAGAAAAACACCCATATTGACACACAAAAACAACATCCCTGTTGACACATTCCCAAGAGACTTGTAAAACCAATCAGTCAAACAAAGGACTTACTTGGAGTCAACAAGCATACAAGCACCCCCAATAGTCCAGTAAACACAAATGATTAGGAAAAAAAAAAAAACTTCAGACAGATGCACTACACTCACAATCCACCCCGCACAGCCACCTTAACCAGATGCATGCACCCCAAAAACCAGCACAATGATCACTCATTCATCATCATCGAATCATAGAGCTGGAAGAGACCACAATGGTCATCAAGTCCATCCCCCTGCTCTACAGGATTTGTCACCTTACAAACACCACACTCCACCTTTAGACTATCAGACATTCTCATACACCAAGTACTCTAATCAATGCACATGCATGTCACTTGCTTACACATGTACACACATACACAAACAGACACACACACTTGGAGGCAAAGATGCATGGAAAATGCACAGCAGGAACAAAGCACCCACCCCACTGGATCCACACTGTCTGACCGTAGCAAACCAACTAACAATTAGAAGCAGAAAGGAGAAGGGATGATAAAATGGAAAGTGACTCTCCAATTAACACGAAAAGGAAAATAAAGAAATTAATCAAGGGGATAAGACACAGACAAGACTCAGTCAGAACAAATACACCACCTGGTTATGAAGCAGAGACAGGACAGAAGCTCAAGCTTCTGTCCCATGACCACTAGCACTCAGCCAAACCACAGCTAACAGTGCTGAAATCCCCAAGTCTCATCTGGCAATTGATTTGACCTTAAATCTCTGATCCGAGAACTGCAGATCAAAAAGGTGCATGAATGGGTGATTGAACCTGGGACTCCACTCCCTTCACATGAAGCACTCTGGTGCCCAGTGCCAGTCAAAAGGCATCCTAGTTTCTTCCCCTGGAGTGCCATTCACTGTGCAGGTCCAGGTAGGCATTAACTAGGTTAAACACCTCCTTTGCATTGATGAAGATTTTAAAAAAAATGTTTTTCAAAACTAGAAGCAGACTTCTAATAATGTCAATTTTTTTAAAAAAACAGGTAAATTAAAAAAACAAACCCTGGGCCATTTCTGAGAGACCATGTGGACCCAGAAAGTTTCCAGAGGCAGAAAAATAGTCCCCAGACTTGCTGGAGATGCCCTCCAAACACTAAGTGAAGGCTTCATTTTTATCTTAGCTTGTCACACAGCTCCTCAATTTCTCCTCCTCTTCCTTACAAACAAACCTTAGTTCTTTGCATCTCTCAAACCCTGTCCTTCTGATTGGATCTAGTGTGATTAGATGTTGATGCTGGTTCATTTTTTGCTTGCTTGGTCCATCTGTCAATCACACTGGAGCTGATGTGACAGCAACAACATCATCCCCATCCATCATAGAGTTAGCAAACAGCTAAAGGTGGTGTTGGATTGATCAGCTGTTTTCCATCTCTGCGGCCTATAACTGTCTGAGATGGTACTCACTATATTTGTTGATGCTAATCTTTGGATTCTATCTGAGTCATCAGTGACTATCTGCAGGACATGCATAATATCTGTTATTTTATAGATGAGTTACCCACCTACACTACAGAGGCACAATTGCCACTAATGGGTTCACACATTCAAATGGCAGCATCTTAATGGCCTTTCTTGCAAGCAACTGTGCCATGTTGCCTCTCCTGTGTCTATTTTTACTCTAGAAGAAATGAGTTTTTCAGCCTGAGAAGAAGCATGCAGTTCTGTGCCCCTTATCTATCAGAGCTCCTGTGCTTATAGAAAAATCAGTGAGATTGTGATAAGCTTCTGCTTGAAGCAGGAACAGACAGATGTTTGCCTTGTGCAAGGAGAATCATTCCCCACCCTTTAAAAACCTATTAGGGAAGGTGCGTGTATGTCTGTGGGGAAGATAAAAACCTCTGGAAAAAGGATGACTGTGGAGGTCAGACTGAGATTTTGCAGGTGAGTGTTATGATTCTGAGAAGCAGGGCTGGTCAAATAAAAATGTGTAATCCTTGTAGTAGCTATATACAATACTGGACAGGTAAGCAAGTTGAGGAAACCTTTAAATATATAACACAGCCGTTCCCAAACTTTGACTCTGAGTATCCACAGACAACCTGGCCAACAGTCAGGAATTCTGGGAGTTGAAGTCCAAAACATCTGTGCGACCAAAGTTAGAGGGAAAAATGATGTAATAAAATGAGGCAATGCTCACCAAAAAATGAACCTGCAAAGCTTTCCCACAGAAAAAAGCTGATACAGTGGACTAGTGAAATGTTCTACAAAATCAAGGGCAAGATAGGTGCCTTCAGGGAAGATTTTTAAATTATAAGGCCCCTTGAAGGTTCACCAGGTTTCTTTCCCTCATTGGGCATAAGTGGTGAGAGAGAAGAGCAGTAGTGTTATCCTTATCCTGTCCCTTTCATCATGATTCTGGTCTCACAGGTCTCCTTGCACTGAGGGCTGAACATCCACAGTGGAGAAGGTAGGGACAGCTGAGAATTTCATTTAGTCTTAGTAAGAATTTACCCAATTTTTGCTGGTATGTTCATAGTACAATGAAAATTAGTTGAGATTTTAAAAATTTAAATGTTGGAGAAATGGACATGCAAAAAGGAAAAAAAAAAGTAAGATTTATATCTCAATCTTCATGTGGAATCCCAGTGTGATGTAGTGGATTTGATTGTTGGACTAGGACTCTGAGAGAGCAGGATTCAAGTCTTTGCTCAGTGGGTGTCAGGCCCTGATTAACTCTCAATCCACAAACTCCACTCTGAGGTAGAGAGTAGTGTTTACTTGTAGAAAGCCAGCAACACAGCACACTTCTTCCAAAGTTGCTGAGACTAGATTATACATGGAGTTCACAGATTTTATACCTTCACATACAAATTTAGGCACACAAAGCCATGACTGGAGAGGATCTTAAATTAACATCACCTATATCTTTCAACATCTCCCAGACTGGTGGTTGTTTATCCATCTTTCATCCTTGGGACAAGAACATATTTCCTGCCCCTTATCTCTGGACACTTCAAGTTCTCATAACACCTTTTGGTGCTTTTATTTTCTCCTGCTCTGATCTTTTCCCCTCATCCACCAGATACATTGTAGGAATGAGCAATAAAGCAATTAACCAATTGATACCCTGGAATGCACAAGCAAGCTTCAAACAAACACATTGTTGAAATCACCAATTAACATTCAATACTTCATAGCATTCTAACTACCTCTAGCATTTCCCCATGCTGATTACCTTACATATTTCAATACACATCCAGCAGATGCCTTATGAGAGGGGGTCTGCATCCTGACAATGGGTTTGGTTACTCTATTGTTCCTAATTCATGGAAGCCTGCTGGAAGACTAAGAGGAAGCCTAAGAGAAAGGCAATGACAAACCTTTTCTCAATAAATCTTTGCCATTCCTAAGTGAATAAATCCTTAGAAGAAGGGATGATTAGAAGGACAATAGCATAATAAGGGATAGATACACATCTACTGTGTACATCAGGATTTGCAAAATGCTACAAAAAAGTCTAAATTACACAGTTCTGTTGTACTAACACTGGCATGTTCAGACTCTATTACTCAACAATGTATATGTACACATTATACAGAAAGTCTATATTGTGCTTATTTCTCACACAGTTAAATATTGTGGAGAGTGCAGAAAAGGTATTTGCCAAAACAACAGTTGTTTTCAGAAACCTGCATTTATTGCCATACCAAACAGTGAAATCAACACTTAGCCTTCAAAATTCAACAGTTGTTGAATTTACACTTGTTGTTGTTGTTGCTGTATGCCTTCAAGTCATTTCCCACTTAAACCTATCTGGGGTTTGGTGTGGCTGGGAGCATCTGACACACCCAAGGTCACCCAGTATGTTTCCATGGTCAAGTGGAGAATCAAACACCAGTCTCTAGGGTTGTAGACCAATACTCAAACCACTAAACCATGCTAGGTCTCACTAGCTACACTTACTTCTGCACATTTAAATATGTTCTTTAACTTACATTGAACTTTAAATTTTTAGATATATTTCCTTCTACATTTTTAATATTCTAAACACATTTTTAAGCATTTTTGAGCCAAGAACTATGTCAGAACCTTTGGGAAATCCATAAACTAGAGGCTAAATGTCAGTCTGCACATTAGTTCAGAATCTGGAATTTACAAGACTCAGTTTCTCAACGGTGCCTGTGCATACTAGTCATTCATTTTAGCTATATTATTCCCCCATTGGAATCTAAAAGTAGCATCCAACTGTTCATCACGTGGGACCTCTATTGGGATGAGCAGCATCTTTTGGTTTGGGATTTACTGGCCACTGGACAAATCTCCTGGGAATGCAACCATCACATCTGCTGACAATGGCAACTTTATATTGCTACCAGAGGGCCCACCAAGTTAGGCTTCTCTGCCATGCTGGTTAGATTGGTAAACTGCTTAGCTGCTTTGTTGTCATATTGTTGATCACTTTGTTGTTTGGGTGCTAGGAGGGGTAGGTTGGCCAGAGTCTAGGAACTAAGGTCAATGGGTACAGTCTGGTGTTGTCTGGGAAAGAATGAAAACCTCTGAAAGGGTGAGTGGGAAATTCTTAAAACTGAAACCTGTGCTTCATCTTCAGTTCTGGCAAAAATTGTGTCTCTCTGCTACATCTAATCTTTAATAAAACCTTCTTGGATTCATCCATGACAGAACATTACAACTGCTAGAGGATGACACTTCATATTCCCTCATCATGAAACCCTGTGAGACCTCAGAGTGGAGCACCTTACAGTGTTTACTATCTTACAGGTGACTGGAAGAGACAGTAGGAGAACACTAGAAGAACGTGTCATGGAATTTGCATTGCTTTCTGTGGCAGCTGTAATTTCAGCAGAGTAGCTTAGAGTGGGTTATGTGATGTGAAGGGAGACTCTGGGGGAATTCAAATGCTGCATCTCTTTTTATGATAGAGTTACTAGCTTGATAGATGAAGGGAATTCTGTGGATGTAGCATATCTCGATTTCAGTAAGGCCTTTGACAAAGTTCCCCATGACATTCTTGCAAAGAAGCTAGTTAAATGTGGGCTGGACAGGGCTACTATTAGTTGGATTTGTAATTGGTTGACCGATTGAACCCAAAGGGTGATCACGAATGGCTGCTTTTCATCCTGGAGGGAAGTGACTAGTGGGGTGCCACAGGGTTCTGTCCTGGGCCCAGTGCTGTTCAATATTTTTATCAATGACTTGGATGAAGGAATAGAGGGCATGCTCATCAAATTTGCAGATGACACCAAATTGGGAGGGGTTGCTAATACGCCAGAGGACAGGATCAAAATTCAAAATGACCTGGATAGGTTGGAGAGCTGGGCCAGGGCGAACAAAATGAAATTCAACAGAGAGTTGGAATCCACAAATATAGGATGGGGGACACGTGGCTGGATAGCAGTACGTGTGAAAGGGATCTAGGAGCCTTCATAGACCACAAGCTGAACATGAGTCAGCAGTGTGATGCGGCAGCCAAGAAAGCCAATGCAATTCTCGGCTGCATCAATAGGAGTATGGTGTCTAGATTGAGGGAGGTAGTGGTACCACTCTACTCTGCTTTGGTTAGACCCCATCTTGAATACTGTGTCCAGTTCTGGGCACCCCAATTCAAGAAGGATATTGACAAGCTGGAGCAAGTCCAGAGGAGGGCGATCAAAATGGTGAGAGGCCTGGAAGCCATGCCCTATGAGGACAGACTTAGAGAGCTGGGTATGTTTAGTCTGCAGAAGAGAAGGCTAAGAGGAGACATGATAGCCATGTTTAAATATTTGAAGGGATGCCTTGTAGAGGAGGGAGCGGGCTTGTTTTCTGCTGCTCCAGGGACTAGGACAAGGGGCAATGGATTCAAGCTGAAGGAAAGGAGATTCCACCTGAACCTCAGGAAGAATTTCCTGACAGTCAGGGCTGTCCAGCAGTGGAATCTGCTGCCTCGGAGTGTAGTGGAGTCTCCTTCCTTGGAGGTTTTTAAGCAGAGGCTTGATGGCCATCTGTCGGGAGTACTTTGAGGGTGTTCCTGCATGGCAGGGGTTGGACTGGATGGTCCCTGTGGTCTCTTCCAACTCTACATTTCTATGATTCTATGTGGCCCTATCTTGGCTTATATAATGGCTTGTTTGGGGAAAAAAAATAAAAAGCAATAAACAGACAGTTGTTTAATTGTTAGCATCATGGGAGGACATCTGGGTTCTCTCCTCCAGCAATTAGAGTGTCTCAGCACTATCTGTCTCCAAACTGAAAGTAAGCTGAGACATGCAGCAAAGAAATTGTAAATAACAGTATGCAGCCTCTTGACTGTAAAGTAAATGGACATGAATGAACACGTGGAACTATAGATCTTTGCCCTATGCACACAGAAAGACCATTCATTTCTTGTTTCCAAAGACTGGTGTGATAAATGTTATCAAATATTATTAGCAACATTGAGTATTGTCTTACAAATAAATGTTGATTTATGGCCCAATTATGCAGGTGCTATTTGTGTCATAGGCACTTGCTTCCTGCAACCTGAATCTCTGAGTAATGGCCAAATTAATTATGATTTACTTGCTTCCTTTCCACTATTTCTACTTGTAATTTGATTTGATTAAAGAAATGCAGAGAAAAGTACTGAGGCTCATCCTAAGCAGGATTTTTTGGCCAGATTCTATAGCAACTTGTTAATCAAAGTACATATACGTATATTCATGGATGAAAGAACTGAAAGCATGTTCACTAAATCTGCAAATCACACCAAAACAGGGTGTGTGCGTGGCTCAGAAAACAGAATCAGGATTCAAGATGACTGTAAAATATTGGATCAGCACTAACAATATTAAGAACATTAACACCAAAGGGCTTCTTGGTGGCTGATCACAGACTGTAAAACTTCCTTCCAAGGGAGGCCAGGCTACTCTTTTTCTCCTCTCCTTTCCTCTCACTAGCAAACAAATATCTTTTTATTTATGCTGGCTTTGGACTATTAACCAGTTGTCATAAAATGGTCTTTTAAGGGCAGGGATTACTGTCCTTTTAACCTCATTGTTTTAAACGGTTTTATATCAGTGCTATAAATGATTTCATTTCCTTTACTGTTATATTTTTCTTTTTTAAAAAACTGTATTTTGTTTTAAGCTATGTTATGAACTGATTTGGGTCCCATTTTGGGGGAAAGGTGGGAAATTAATTAATTAATTAATTAAAGACTGCACTTCAATAGGGATAAACGTTAAGATATTACATTTAAGCAGGAAAAAAAACCCAGATGAACAAATAATAGGTGGGTGACACCCATTTTGTCAGCAGTAGATGTGAAAAGAAGCTAGAGTGCTTTTTATACCACAAGCTAAACATGCATCAACAGTGTGACACAGTGGCCACAACAATCAATGTAATTCTAAGCCATATCAATATAACTATGGTGTTTAGTTCAAGAGATGTTAATTCTTTATTCTGCTTTTGTTAATTGTCACCTGCAAATACTGTGTCCAATTCTTGCCATCACAGTTTGAGAATGATATTGACAAGCTGGAATGTATTTGAAGGACAGTGACCAAGATGGCAAAAGTCCTGAAAATGAGGTTCTGTGAAGATAATGTGAAGGAGTTGAGTAGCTTTAGAGGAACAGAAGCCAAGGGAGAAGCCAAGTTTTAAAGAAGACAACACATTGGCTGGATGGTTATCTGTTGGGAGGGCTTTGATGTGGGCTCCTGCATAGCAGGGGATTGGACAGGATGGCCCCTGTGATCTCTTCTAACTCTATGATTCTATATAAATAAACACATAAACTTTTCAGGAAACAAAGCTCCTAAGACGTGAAACTCACCCCAATGAGGACTCAGCATGCTCATCGACTGATAGACTATTGAGAGAAACTAAATGAGGATAGGAGGAAGAGAAGGGAATGAAGGAATGGAAAAGGATAAGAACAGCTGATTGTAACTTTGAAAGGGATTACATTATAATGCAACCTTTTCCCCCCAGTGTCACTTATTCATATGAATTTTATCATGTTACCCTGATTTCTGGGGTCCCATGAGGGACACCTCAATGTGCTCCAAATAATGGGGAGTGGGAATTAACAAGAGCACAAGCTATAGCAATGCAAGAGCCGGGGCAACCTAGCGAGATCTTGGACCCAATGTTTATGAGGTCAGGCCAAGTCAATAATCAAGCAAAAGTAAATAATATATATATTTTTTTAAAAATACAGTCAGTACGTATGTATGCAATCACTCACACAGACCTAATGAAAGAAAGAAAGAAAGATTTTGAGAGGAATTTTTCAGGGGAAATACTACACCTGATCCTGTAGCCCGGGTAGACGGAAGAAAAGTCAGTTGGAGCGGAGCACATGGAAGCTGAGAGGAAGGATCAGCGAATGGAGTGGCAGCAAGGCGGGATGGAAGCCAGGAGTGATCCGAGGAAGTGCTCAAAACCAGGGGTTCTTATAGGGGAAAATGTGCCTGTAGACTACTGCAGTTCCTAAACCGCACTTGGGGTAATATTAGATATCATTTTGATATCAATAATTTGGCTTTCTTCTATCATCCCTCTCCACGTGTCTGCAAGGTCCTCCGGACAAGCTCGCAGACAGGCAAGTCCACTAATCACTGCAATATTCCAACACAATACAGGCTGGCCAGAAATAGCCGTCCCGCTGCTTCAGGAGACCTCAAAGGCATGTACTCTATTATGTATGCACGCTACTTACAAAGAACTCCCTGCCCTGAGCAGGAGGCTTGGTTAGGAGAATCCTCATCTGTCAAGCACTCTGTGTTTGCATACTGTCTACTCCTTTGTCAATTCGGACTTAACTCACTCATGCTAAATTTTGACCTTTCGCAGGCTTTGTCTCCAGCCTGAAACTCATTGTTTTCCCCAAGTACGGACTAGCCTGTGGCTACATTTTCCCCTATAAAAACCCCTGACTTTGAGCGCTTCTTTGGATCGCTTGGATCACTCCCGACTTCCATCCAGCCTTGCTGCCGCTTTGCTTGGCGAGTCCCACGTACTGAGACTCCATACCTCTGAACTTCTGCTGCAGACTACCTTGGCTTCAGGACAGGTGTAGTATTACCCAAACCAACAACTCCTCTTAAAAATCCCTCTATCCCACTCCAACCTTTATTTCTATAGGTATCTGTGTGAGTGTGCTGCATACACTGTTTGATTGTATTTTTAATAAACATTATTATTTCAATTCTGTTTGCTCCTTGACTCAGCCTGACCCTGTAGACATTGGGTAAAAGATTCCACTCCGTTGCCCTGCCTCTCACAGTGCTAGCTTGTGCTCTTGGCTAATTTTCCCATCTTTTAATAATTGAGAGCCCATTTAGGTGTCCCTCCCGGGACCCCCAGAAAACAGGGTAACACGTTCCCAGGGAAAACAATGGGTTTCGGGTTGGAGACAAAGCCTCTGAAAGGTCAGTACTTAAGATGATTGAATTATGACAGAGTTGTCAATAGCGCAGACAGTATGCAAATGAGGAGTGCTTGATGATTGGCTATTCGTCTCATCAAGCTGCCTGCTCAGGGCAGGGAATCTTTTGTACGCTGCGTGCATACATAATGTGTTTTCAAAGTGTACTTCCCTGGAGGTCTCCTGAAGCTGCATTCCGGCAAATTACTGGCCTGCCTGGATTTATCTAGTATTTTTCAGCTATTTCGGCTGTGTCCGTGTGTGTGCTTGTCCAGGGGCCTCGCAAGCATGTAGAGAGGAGTGGCTTGGGATGGTCAATTTCTTGATATCAAATGATATCTAATAAGCCCTGGGCTTGGACTATAAACTACAGTAACAATCACCCTTGCACAAACATATTACACTGGCTGTATCTCATCTCCTTTACAAATTGCAGCTACTTAGTTTGGGAGCAGGCTAGTGTGAAGGACATGTAGATCAAGCTGGCTGATAAAAATCATAAAAGAGCAAAAATAAAAATAAAGCTGGGGAAGGGACTCAAACATCCACTTTTCTCTCTTTCCATTTTTCCTATCTGCCTCCCATTAAGTGGTGGCCAAGTAGAACAATTGAAAAAGAAATGAATGTTTTGCATTATGTTGGACTCCTGCAGAGAGGTTATAAAAGAAACAAAGCTTGTTTTATTAACGCCTGCAACATAATGTAATTTATTATTGATCTCTCCCTCCCCCATTGCTTGTTTAGTAACTGACACATGTAGATAATAAAACTCCAAGGAATTACTGAAGCATTGATTATTCCAGTAGTGGTAGCTATATCATCTTTATCTAATTGTCATCCTATCTGTCTCTTTATCCACCTCTTTATCATGGGTGGTGGCTTTTCTGCATTATACAGGGTTATTCAGCCACATATGTATATGAAACCAAAGCTAATGTAACTTAAAAATAACACACACACACACACACACGTGTGTGTGTGTGTGTGTGTTATATATATATATATATATATATATATATATATATTCGCCCCCCCACAGAACTCAAGACAACCTTCAAACGAGGGACCAGCCACGACAAAATATGCTTAGCTGCAGCATGGTTGCCGCAATATGGGACTTATAACACCTAAGTCTTAGGATCAGTTGGGCTCTACAGCTTCCCAAAATTGAATTTTATTCATTTACCATGCAACCCTATATGCTACCCAGAAGTGACTCAGAAGTAAGCCCCATTGAGTCCCAGGGTATCTGTATAGGGTCACAGCATGATGATCAAGATACTTCTATCTTCCCAAAGTTTGGACTTTTATTTTAGAAGAAAATCAAATAAGCAGTCACACAGTAGAAGTGTATGAAATTGCACTTGGTATAGAAACTATAGTTAGAGAGAAGTTTTTCTCCATCTCCTAATATGAGAAGCCATGATTAGAAGATGATTAGTAGGAAGGCAGAAAAGAGGGGGGAAAGTACTTCTTCTCCCGGAGCATACTCACTTGTGGACTTTGGTACCACCAGATGCAATTATGGCTGATGATAACATGGGTGGTTTTGGAAGGCAATAGAGAAATTCTTGAGAGATATTAATGCCTACAAGTCATGATAGCTATATATTGCCTCCAGTATTATCAGAGGCAGTATGCATTCTGAGGAAGGTGCTATTGATTTTTGCTTGTGGATTACCCACAAGTATTGTTTCTTGTGGGAACAGAATGCTGGATACAACATACCTTTGTCCTGATCCAGCAACACTCTTCTTACCCAATGGTATATTGCTTATTTTATATACCATTTCCAAAGTCCATAAAAAGGCAGAAAACATAAAACAATAACATTTGCATAAAAATAATCTTAGCCCTAACAATTTACTGACAAAATAGCTTGATAACACGATAAAAACATGTAAGCAATGAATAGTCTAAACGCATAGTAGACATTAGCACTAGCAATTTCCCATATATTCACCTCTGGTGAATATAGAATGGTTTAGCTTTCTGCCTGAAAGATGTCATTGCTATGGCTCCCTGACTGTATTTGGGAAGAGCATATCATATTCAAGACCCACCACTGAAAAGACCCTTTGGTTGTCATTTACCTTATTGGAAGGCTAGTTGGACCATTAGGAAGAGTGAATGCAGCTGTCTTGTGTGCCAGTTGTTTTGGGGAAGAGAGCAATGTTGTTGGATGATAGGACTCTTTGTGCCACAAGACCCTCCTTGCGCCTCCTCAACTAGTGTGCTATCCTCAGATGTACAGGGGGAAGCCGTCTTTTTAACAATACTTGGTATTTATACTAGCTAAGTGCAGTGGAGAAATGCTGTGAACTTAGAAGTAAAAAAGAAAAAGAGACAGTATTCGCTTTCGATGATATTAATACAGTAAGGAGGACAAATTTATGGTTATTATTTCCAGAAATCCACTCGAAGATAGGACAGGGGATAACCCCCTGGAGCTGATGACTGAAAACTGTAAATCTGTGTGCAAGTCTATTCAAGCAGCTGTTATGGAGATTTTATGTGATATCTACTTCTTTGTAGCAGAGAAAAAACAAGGAAGTGACCTCAGAGGATGTCAAGCTTAAGTATCACAATCTACATGTAGACCTAGAAGTGAAAAGCAAGAGTGAATTCCCTACTCCACTGCTCATCACCACATTGATTTAGGGTACTTCTTGCAACATTATTGACTTAATTTCCATCAGTCCCATCCCCACTACTGAAGTTTCAACTGACTGATTCTTTGAGCTGTGTGTGTAGCAGGAGGGCAATATTCGATCCTTTCCCTGAGCTTTCAAAGTGTCTTTGTCCAGGCTTGGTCTGGGCTGGCAGGAGAAGCTGATAACAAACACAGGTCAGAGGCCCTTTTCACACTTGGGGGGGGGGCTGAAACGGGGCGGCACATGCAGGGACAGAGCTTACCTGCTTGCGTTTTGCTCTGTCCCTGCTCCGTCTCTGCGGGGAGCGCGGTTCCGCCGCTCCACACGCCACCAAATTTCGGCGGCGTTTGGCGCCGCCCAAAATGGTGGCTTCTGGCGGTGCTCCGCCAATCAGGGCAGCACGCCAGCTGGAAGCCTGCCCCTGGGCAGATCTGCAGAGACGCACTAATGCGTCTCTGCAGATTCTCACCGGGAGCTGCCACGGATTAGTGCGGGCGAGTTTCATAAACACCACCTGGGAAGGTGGTTTTTAAAAAACTCGCAGCGCCACCCCTGCAGCTGCGCTAGAGAGGTTGGAGGTGTGGAGCCTCACCTTTTCCAACTGCACTAGCTCACCCCGCGGTGTGAACGACCTCCGTCTCCGGTTGTTGCACCGCGGGGTTTTACCCCTGTGTGAAAATGGCCAGAAACTCACTAAGGGCTCAAATGTTTCGCCCAGGTGACACCTGAGAAGTCAAGGGGCGATACCTGAGAAGTCAAGGGGCGATACCTGCCTTTTCTGATCCCGGACTAGGTTACTTCTTTTCTAGATCCATTACTCTTAAACAGGCTTTAGGTTAAATTAAGTGGCCCTTATTCAATTCAGGTCTCTGTGTCTGAATCTTGTTACTCCTTGGTTGGTCAGCAACCATATTTGTGCTCATTTTCTACAGCTATTTTTTCTTCCTGGGCCATTTCGGCACTACACTGTTATAGTGCTATTATTTCATTTCACCAACCTGTGGAATTTTGGACTTTGTAGTTTAGGGAGGGGCATTTAGAATTCTCAGCCAGAGAGCTCTTGGGTCTCAGTAAACTACAAATCCCAGAATTCCAAAGGATGTTGAAAGTGGGATAATAGCACTATAACAGTGTAGTGAGGAAATGGCCCTGGAAACTCACTACAGGTTGGGACCTGAAGGCTTGAGGAATGACATCATTTCATGAAGCACCAGTAGATGTAGTGCTGATCTCATGGTTAGAAACAGTACTTTGTGTCATGTTTGGAAACAAGTTGGTAGCATGTCCATATCTACGATATATAAGTCAAAGTTTGTCTGTGAGTTTGTCTATTTGTCTGCATCAGGTAGGCAAAGATCTCATAAAATTGGCTATATGAGGTGAGAAGACCTCACGTGATTGGCTGGCTGTGAAGATTCTATGGAATCCTGGGGTTGGCAGCTCAGGGAGGGGCCTTTAGAATTCTCAGCCGAGAGCTCTTGTGCCTCAGGCTGGTTGCTATGGAGATGAGGCCTATCAGCAAGAATGGCAGTGTATTCCATCAGAAACCAAGCCCTCTGTATGTTAACGACTCTGAATACAGATTGGATTGGGGAATATGGGGATAAGTTACAGGTGCTGGAATAGGTCCGTTGCTACGGAGATGAGGCCTAGCAGCAAGGAGGACGACGGTGTATTCCCTTAGGAACCCAACCTCTGTGGCCATTTCCGCACTACAATGTTAAACTGCTGCTATTCCACTTTCAATGCCCTGTGGAATTCTGGGGTTTGTAGTTTACTGAGACCAAAGAGCTTGTTGGTTGAGAATTTGAAGTGCCCTTCCCTAAACTACAAACCCCAGAATTCCATAGGAGGTTGATAGTGGAATAGCAGCACTTTAACACTGTAGTGCGGAAATGGTCTGTATGTTAACAACTCTGAATACAGATTGGATTGGGAAATATGGAGAAAAGTTATAAGTATTGGAGAATACAGTTTGGTGAGTTCTTAAGAGGAAAATAAAATCCTGGGCAATGCCGAGTAAATACACTAGTATTATTTTAAAAATGATGCTATTGAGCAAACGTGAGCCTGAGATAACCTTCCTTCTGTCATCTAAACCAAGTGGGTTTCCAAAAAATCTTTCAAGGCAACCCAGTGCATGAAGCATTACAATATCTGAATTTTGGGCACAGATAATTGTGGCCATGTTATCTTTATCCAAGAGAGGCTGTGGAAGGAACACAAGTACACTGATGGAAATTGGTTTGTTCTATAGATGCCACCAGTATAAATGAGCAGTCAGCAATTCCTGATAAATAGACAAAGTTGACCAAATTTTAGAAATCCAGTCAATATGTGTAATTTCACAGGTAGTGATTATACTTTGAACATGTTATGCCTTTTTGGCATTACCTCTACTACAGCTGCAACTTCTAGATGTCTGAGTTTAAGTAAAATCAATATTGCATAAGAAAACTGAACATGCATGTATTATTCATTCCACTGGAGTGCTTCCCCATCTCTGACAACATTTTTGCATCATTGGAACAGAGCAACACACACACACACACACACACACACACAAGTAACCAGCAGTATGTATAAGAGAGAAGACATTTTCATACTCATCACACACTGATAGCTGAACTGACAAATAATAAAAGCACAGATGCCAGTGTTTCACTGCTGGGTTGGTCAAGTAATATCTTTTCCCCATGGTTCTGTTTGTTCTTTCTTTGGAATTTGGGAATCTGAGAGCTATTCAATAATCATGCCGTATAATTTATGCTTCTGAATATTGCTGAATGCTAACATCAAATACAAACTGTGCATGAGCTTTGCAATTGTTCCTGAAAAGGATGTCCAAGAGGATAATTGAGAATTGACAAATGAGAATGGCACACTGTTAGCATTCAGTTGCACAGCGATATTCTCTACAAAAACCAAAAGCATAAAGGTCACAAAGAAACTTGTTGGCTAAGACTATATTATACAATTCATTTTTTCCCCATTCTCAGTTCTTCTTCCTGTGAGGGCCATCTCAAATGCCATATATCTGAAGGGTACAACAAAGTTTTTCCTGTTTGGTATACAACTAGGGCTTTTTCTGCACTACGCTATTATAGTGCTATTATTCCACTTTCAACATCCTGTGGAATTCTGGGGTTTGTAGTTTACTGAGGCCAAAAGTGCCCCTCCCTAAACTGCAAACCTGAGTAGCCCATAGGACGATGAAAGTGGAATAATAGCACTTTAACAGTGTAGTGCAGAAATGGCTGAGGACTTAGGGTATATCTGTGCTACAGTTATATCAGTTTAACTGTCATAGTTCCATCCTATGAAGTCCTGGGATATGAAGTTAGGCAAGAATCCTAGAATTGTCCTCTAGTAACCAGTGCTTAAGTGCCCCATCACAGATAATTCTAAGCACCTCATCAAATTGCAGACCCCAAAATTCCCTAGGATGCTATAATTGTTGTAGTGGTCTGAAACTGCTGTGAATGTGCGGTGGAGATACACTCATAGTGGTGAAGCTAGAGTCTGGGTTGGACCACTTCACATCATGGATAGTGTTACCCTGTTCTCTGGCGATCCCAGGAGCGGCGCCCAAATAACCAAACAAAAACACAAGATGGGGAAATTAACTGGAGCACTCTCTTAAGCTAGTGAGAGGCAGGGTAACTTAGCAGGGATCTTGCCACCCAATGTCTACGGGTTCAGGTCAGTCAAGCAGTCAGACAGGTTTAAAAATAGCAAAATGATATCTTTATTAAAGGACAAACAACAGAAAAGACACCCCAAACACACAGCTAACTTGGAAATTAGAAATTAAAGGTTTTCAAGGGAAATGGGTGTTACGACACTTTTCTCGTAGTCCTGAAGAAAAGGGAAGAAACTCAGTGTAGAGGCCGAGGGAACCTCTCTGGACAAAACGACAGCAAGGCTGGATGGAACTCAGGAGTGATCCGAGGTGGTCTCAGAATTAGGGAGTTTTTATAGGGTGGATTGTGCCTACAGGCCATGCCATACTCGGGGAGAACAATGCGAGTTTGGAGCAGGACAAAGCTTTGGAAAAGGTCAAGTTTTACATGATCGGCTTAGTGCAGGTTTGACAATAGTGTAGCCAGTATGCTAATGGCTTGGCATTGTAAGGGCGTCGGCTCGAGGCCAAATGTCTTTGTGTAAACTCGCGCTTAAGCAATGGGTGTCTGCAAGAGAGGTCCCTGAAGCAATGGAGTGGCGTTAATCTGCCTGCCCAAGTGGAAGTTGGAATGCCCAGCACTTACCGGCCACGCCTGTGTACGTGCCTGTCCAGTGGCCTCGCAAACATGTGGAGTGGGGTGGCAGAGGAAGGTCAAATGATTTGATATCAAAAAGAGATATCTAGTGCTATCACTGGGTAGGCCTGAACCATAGTAACAATGGTAACTTACAGGACTGAATGGTTTTCTATGTAACACATCTTCCTTAAGAGACAAGTCAAGAAGGCCTAAGTGTCAGTAGGCTTTGCAGAAGGAATAGAAGGGAATATTTTTAATCTGGGGGAGAAACTAGGAGAAGCAGAAAAAAAAGAAAAGAAAAAGGAAGGGAGAAGGAAATAACAAAAAAGAAATGTGGCAGTATCTTCAAGACTAACTGGTTTTCATTTCCACATAGGCTTTTGTGGATATAAACTCGAGTGATAATAAATGCTCAGGTATCAAGCATATTTACACAGTTGTGGGAACAGGATGGAATGTAATTGGATCCAGAAAGATGGAACTCTTGACTCTTGCCCTGAATTTTCAAAGGGCTTCACAATGAGACACAGGTCTTCCAGGTCTTTACAGTGGTCAGTTATTGTTGATGTATGAAAGCAAAAAGGAACAGATGACACCTGAATCCCTTTCTCAGAAATCACAACAACCCTGGGCTTATATGGTTATGTTTTGGGTTTCTTAGAGCTCAGACATTTTCTGTTTTCTATGACAAGTTCATGAATGGCTGTTGCCAACAATGGGCAAATTCTTTCAGGGATGTTACATAGGTCTATGTGTTGCTAACACATGTACATGTCCTTTTCTGTGTCCTGTGTGGGTTGATATTCCCTTCTTCTCTCTGCAGTACCCAGAGCCCTCTCCATGATATACGATGAAGCCTCTGAAGTCATCCCATATTGCCATTGTGTGCTTTTCAGTGAGCAGGCAGGATCAGAGAAACACCAGGCTGAATCTCTGTTCTTGTTAACCACTGTCAAGTCAACTTCAACTTATGGTGGCCCTATAAATGAGAGACTTTTAAGTCACCCGCTCATCCCTGCTCAGGTCTTGCAGACTTAGGGACATGTCTTCTCTGATTGTTTCTATCCACCTATAATGCAGTCTTTCTCTTTTCCTACTGCCTTCTACCTTACCAACCAGTATTGTCTTTTCTAGTGAGTCATGTCTTCTTATGGTATGGCCAAAGTACAACAGTCTCAGTTTAATCATCTGGGCTTCTCAGGAGAGTTCAGGCTGGATTTGATCAAAAACATCCCCCTCCTTTTCAGTCTTTTTAGCAGTCCACAGTATTTGTCGAACTCTTCTCCAGCACATTTCAAATGTGTTGACTTTCTTCTTATTAGCTTTCTTCACTTAGCTAGCTTTCACAACCATACATAGAAATGGGACCTCTGATGGTATGGACAATCCTAAATTCAGTTTTGAATGTCTCATTTTTGCACTTCAGGATCTTGCCTAGTTTCTTTTGTAGCTACCGTTCTGATTAATGACTGAGTTGAAGTATTCATTTCAACAATTATTTCAATGTCTTCATGGTCTGCTCTAAGGTTATGTAAATCATCTGTGGTCATTTTTTTTTTTAATGTTCATCTGTAAATCTGCTTTTGAAGTTTCTTTCTTAGTCATTCCAAGTCTTTGCTATTTTCTGCTAGTATTATGGCATCATCTGCATATCTTAAACTGTTGATGTTTCTTCTTTGTATTTTAATGTCTCTTTCCTCTGAGTCTAACCCTTCTTTATGTACTATATGTACAGTGTACTAGTTAAACATATACCCTTGCCTAACCCTCTTGCCAACTGGAAATCTTTCTGTTTCTCTGCATTCTGCCCTGAAAATAGCTTCTTGTCCTGAGTGCAGGTTACACATCAGGGCAATCAAAGGTTGTGACACATTCATTGATTTAAAAGTGATCCTTAGTTTTTCATGATCTACACAGTCAAAAGCTTTGCTATGAGCAAAGGCTGTTTTTCTTCTGAAATTTTCCAGTGCACACCATTATTCAATATATGTTTGGTATAGAATCTCTGGTCCCTCTTTGTTTCCTGAACCCAGCTTGGACACCTGGCATTACTCACTGCATATATGCTAAAAGTCTTTGACCATTTCTGCACTACAGTGTTATAGTGCTATTATTCCACCTTCAACATCCTAATGGAACACTAGTGTTTGCAGTTTAGGGAGGGGCATTTAGAATTCTCAGCTGGAGAGCTCTTTGGCCTCAGGAAACTACAAACCCCAGAATTCCACAGGAGATTGAAAGTAGAATAATAGCACTATAACAGTGGAGGGCAGAAATGGCCTTTGTTGTAGAATTCTGGGTTTCATTTTGTTTGCGTAGGAGATTAACATAATGGTCCTGTGGTTACTGCATTCCCCAGTGTCCCCTTTCTTGGAGACTGGAATATATATTGAGCATTTCCAGTCTCTCGGCCATTATTTTGTTTTGCATATTTATTGAATATTTTGTTAGAATTAGAGTAGATTATGTCTCTGTAGTTTGAAGAAGCTCTATTGTTCAGCCACCTGTTCTTCCTAGTGCCCTGGGTGTAGCTTCCACTTCACTTTTTAAAATTGTAGGTTCATTTTCAAAGGGGATCTTCCTTGAATGAATCTGTCATTCTCCTTCCAATGATACATCCAATGTTATTTTTATACTGGTCATCTGTTGATTGTTCATGTATAGAGTCACCCTTTGGGTTGGTTGAAGAATGTGTTTGAAATGAAAACAACAACAACAATTGCTGGTCTCATAATTCAGCTAGTCACTTTCCTGTCTCATTTCTTCATCCTAGGCCAGATATTCCTATAATATTTGATTTTACTCGGTTTCCTACTTTTGGATTCCAATCGTCTATGATTAATAAGAAGTTCCATTCAGATGTGTGATCAGCTTCTTCCTGGACTCCAGTATAGATTCCTTCAGATTCTTCATTGTCTGTCTCTGTAGCTAGAGCATAAATGTAGATTATGTTTATATATTGATGGTTTTCTTTGAAGTCTCATTGCTATTTTGATTGATTGATGGATTGATTGACTTTGCATTATATCCCTTAACTGTTTTTGCTGTATCTCACCACTCCATTTTTTTCTTAGATTTTCATTTCCTGAGGAAAAAACACTGTGTAATTATCTCCAAATGTCCTATTCCTGTACAGCTTAGCTCTGTCACTCCATGTACTGCAAGATGTATATGTTCCAATTCTTTTTTTACTATGTCTTGTTGTGTGCCTTTAAGTTATTTCTGACTTATGACTACCCTAAGGCGAACCTATCATGGGGTTTTCTGGGCCTGAGAGTGTGTGATGTATCCAAAGTCACCCAGTACATTTCCTTGACTGAGTGGGGAATGGTCTCCTGCATTGTAGTCCAATGCTCAAACCACTCTACCACACTGGCTATATCCCTATAGCCAGCTGCAAAATCAGTGCTGAGGTCTTTTCAACCCTGAGGTCTTTTCAACTCAGCATTGTGGCAGTCATTGTGTCTGGTTATGGACACATAACCAGATGCTTTTCTGATATTGCTTACTTGTTGGGGTGGCTTGTAAGGTGGTCTCAGCAAATAATAGTAGTTGAGTGGGTGGTATATAGCTCAGCACAGTGTAAGTCTGCATGCAGATATTTATGCAATGTTGAGGGGATGTTGGACTGAGGCCAATATCTCTTTGAGCTGCTTTTCCCCATATCCAAAACTCATCCAAATGATTTCATGTATATCAGAAGCTTAAAATGGAAGCTTCTAGCCTTGTCATGACACTCTATGTATTATGCACTTTAACCGAGAGAGAGATGAACATGTAATACTGTGAGCCCCCATCTATAGTCTAAAGTATTATATTTAAGGGTTGCTCCAAGTGTGAGGACCCTTCAGCAAAGAGCTCTTTAGTGGGTGGCAGAGAGCCGAATCAGCATTCAGTGCCAGACAGGGCCACTTCACATGTGTCATCATGTCTCTTAGGAAGTGTTATTCCAGTTGTTGTGAAAAATATAAATGACAGCTCCCATCAGAGGCTTCCATTTTGATTTCTGACAGTGGCCCAAAATAATGTTATGTAAGGGAACTGTGGAAAATAAGATAGTGCTGACTGGTGTCTAATGCTGATCAGAGTCTTGGCCACTGAAAATTTTAATGTAAATGGAGACAAAATAGGCCTCAGCAGTAGACCTTATCAGAAGTTGTGTCCATTGTTATCTGTATGAGGATGCTGTGGCCTGGGTATAGCACAGAAATGGGCTTAACAGCTGAATAATGTGGACTTAATGCAATCAAAACTTTTTGCTGTCACAGACAAAGGACTGGCCATCAGCATCTACTATTTCTGTTCCAATTCTAAGCCTGCTCCAACCTGATAACTTCCTGTACTGTGTACCCCAGTAGGGCCCAGTGACTTTACCATGCCTGTCCTTCAAGTCTTCTTGTAGATGTGGTTTAGATAAACCTACTGTTTTCATGCCTTGATAATGGTGTTTTCAGATAGAAAAGTAAAGTATAGGAAATAAAATAAGAGAAGAAAGAAGAAATATGCTGAAACACATACATAGATTATAGAGTCCACTTTTACTGTCTGGAATTTGCACAGCGTAATGAAAGACTACTTATGAGATGTCTCTTTCAGGAACCCATTATCCTTACCCAAATTAGTTCAGTGCTTCATATGATATTAAATGTGCTAGAAAGACTAAAATGTTTGCCATGCTATATAATCATGGCAGCTATATAGCTGCTGGAGAAATCACACAGTATTTTCATTTTTAAATGTTAATTTTAGGAATGTGTGAGAAATTCACTCCAAATATTGATTTTACTTTGCTTTATGGATTTATCTAATTCCATGCCTCCTGGCCTAAAGATAGACCCAGACACACTTTCTGGATGTAAAGATGCGCCTTTCCAAGCTTGTGATGAAGTCAGACAAAGAAAATAAACCCACTGTATATCATGAAAATGTTGAGAAAATGTCCAACACTATGTATGCTTTCCAAATCTACAGATGCCCAGAATTTGAGATATGTATATCTCGTCATCAGCCTATAGTTAGATAACATGAAATACTTGTGTTGTTTGCTTTTTTGTTTTATTTAGAAAATCCACATAAATTTGGCATAGAATAGACATAGAGGTAGGAATGGGATGAAGTCTAAAAACTGACTTCACAGATCTAGTTAGGGTTGGCAGGTCTCTGATTGCCAGCTGAAGCTGTAAGGAATGGTTGTGCTTTTCTGGCACTATTGTGATACTGCTGGAGTTGCTACTGCATTGCATAACAACAAAAAAGCATAAAAACTGCTAGTATGCGCCATGTTCATAGAAACTATCAAAATCTGAAAAATTAATAAAATTAATTTAATTTTAATTTAATTAATTAATTACATTAATAAAAATATAGTTCCCCTCTATCTCATTGTAATTTAAACAAAATTGCAGTTGCCTCATTCTGCCTAATTATAGGGCTGGACTTGATCCTAGTTCACAGGAATGTCTTCTGTACTTCTTACTAAGTCACTCAGAGATCCAGGCATCCCTATATAGGCTATACACATTCAGGATTCCTCAGGATAAAAGGTCCTGGGCCATGCTATGCTTCATGAGAAGAGTGGAAAGTTTGGACACAAAGTAATACACAACCGGCTGCTTTCAGTGAATCATGAATGAAGGTTCTTCAGAAGGAGTTGGGATTAGTCCAGTCTTGGATTGCTTTCATTCCTCCTTCCCTTTCATGTGATGTGGTTAGCATATATTCTGCACTAAGACATAAAGATGCCCAGACCCTGCCTTCCATGTGTCAAAGAAGCATGGCTATTATACAATTGCCATTGAAATATTACTGTAGTGCTGCTTGAACCATCTCCTAATGTTCAAGCTTAACTAGTCAATAGGAAAAATGCATGGCTTCGAGAATCATTGATTCACAGAAATGAAGGCACCTAACTTCTTTGCTGGTCTAACCCACTGCTTGATGCAGGAAATCCACTGCTACAGCATCCATATTAAGAAGCCATCCAACTTCTTTTTGAAAACCTCTAGTGAAGGAGAGTCTACCATCTTCTGAAGCAGTATGTTCCATGCTGAATTGTTTGGACAATCAGGAAGTTGTTTCTGTGATTTACTTTATTTTTATTTTTTATTTGAGTCTCTGGAGCAAAAAGAAACATGATTCATCATCTTCTCCAGTCTAAATATATTCAGTTCCTTCAAACTTTCCTCATGCCTTTCTGACACCTTCTTCTAAATACATTCCAGTTTGCTGACATCCTTCTTTTAAGTATTGGTGTCCAGAATGGGACGCAGCCCTCTTCCTCTTAACACAAAAAACACAATATGGCAAAGGTGGGGAGTATGTTGTTGAACTACAGCTGGATGTTGTTAGGCTACAGTTCCCATCATCCCTCATCACTGGCCACGCTAGCTAAGATAGATGAGAACTACCATCCAATAATGTCTGGAGAGATTCAGAGCCCCCAGCAATACAACTGCAATACAATGCCATATTACTGTGAGTTTTCTTTATCCTTGCAAGTGGTAGCCAAGGAAGTCATTTTGATTGTAGTACAAAAAAAATACTCAAAATGTAATAATGTCACCTCATGCATTTTGTAACAGTAGATGGAATGGCAGGAGAACCGAAAGGACCTAAGAGCAACTGGTAACCAAGGATTGTAATGGTAAACAAGAAATCCAATCAATGTGATCTTATCTTAACCCTTTTCACATCTTACCTGGTGCCGCTAGTGTTGTGTGAAAAGCCTCCTCCAGGAGGGAATCGCGTCCCCTGCACTTCCCTCTGTACCAGATCCATGCTGGGCGGAAGGAAATGCAATAGCTCTGCCTCTTCCTTCCACAGCTCAGCTGGGTACTTTCTCAAGCTGCACGAGGGAAGGAAGCATGGCCATTGCACTTCCTTATGTTCCACATGCCAGGTAAGTGCGGGAGGGATGCGAGAGGAATGCGCAATTGCACATCATTTTTTTGAAAAACCCAAAAATGATATACAGTGTGATTGCCATGGGATCACTACAGGAGCAATGCACGATCATGAGAACATCATGCAGAACCATCATTGCAGTTTCGTGTTGCTCCCGTGGCCATTTTGTGTTCAAAGTTGCATGCAAAAAGGGCCTTAGTGCCGAAACTTTAGTCCAACATCTGCACAGCTGCAATCATTTGCAATTACTCTATCACTCATTAGAGTTTATCATTGGCATATTATTAGAAGCAGTTTGTTTTGTTCTACCAGTTGTCAGAGCATTCGAGTCAATGCTTAGCAAAAAAAGTCAAAGCCAGTTTCCATTGGCTTATGTTTCAACTCATTTCATATGAGCCAGCTGTCTTATCAATAGATTGTAATTAAGCAGTGGCATTAATAAAACTGATTCTTTGTTATATCTAGTAGTTATTGCCATAGCAGACACTTCCCGCACCACCCTTTTTAGAGGGAGGAGTAATTCTTTTTGAGGGAAGGTAAAGCTATGACAATCCTTTCTGAGAGCATGCCAGAGTTGCTGATGTGAATAAATTCAGAATGACATTCATTCCCAACTTCCACTTCAGCATTTGCAGGATGATTAAAGGTTTGGGCTTCTAAAAACTAGAGCATTTATGTCTATTGTAACTGTGACATGGCCATTATTTTTTCAAATTGACTGACACCCCTCCCCCCCAAACACACTATGACCATGTATAATATACCAGGACAAGCACTAGCAGTTTCTCAAAGCATTATTTTAGCAAATGCAAGACAAAAAAATGGCAATGCTATTTATAGGTCAAGGCTAAAAAACCAAAAATACCAGAAAACTGATATTTGTAGTAAATGAGATTGATTCACAGGAAAGATCTATGTAACTTCCAGAAGGAGTAGGTATTTCAACCTTCTACTTACAGATTTCCCTCATCAGACATCCAGGTGGATATTATTCTCGCAACAGGTGACCATCATGATGCAGATAATGTTTAACTACTGAGAAAGAGAGAGGGAGGATTAAGTGAGCTGACTGGTGAATGTGCATAAAAACAAATGAGTGTGCATTTAAATCACTGTAAGAACATAAGAAGAACTCTGCTGGATCTAACCAGAAGTCTTTTTAGTCTGGCCTCCTGTTCAGACTTGAGGCAACCTGTTGCTTGGGTAAAAGTCTGCCAGCAGAATATGAGTGCAACTGCAGACTCCATTTCATATTCCCTGGTAAGAGATATGTAGCTATCTCTATGTAAGACCCCAAGCCTCAAAGGTGACAGAGAGGTCAAATAGAGCGAAGGAAAGAATTTGACTGTAAATGTGAGAAGCATAGGTCAACTCCGAAATTCCTGTCATTTGTCAGGCAAATACACATTGTTCCTGTGGATAATAGGCTTAAATAGAAGCTGGAATTTTCCAGGGAATCCAACTGTGAGGAGCCCACCAGGACACTGATTGACAGATATCCATCCCTTGTACACCTGGATTCTTTCCTCTGTCCTCACAGCACCCACAATAGACAGCTATTACAACATTCATCATGTCTTTGTCAATCAAAGCACTTAAGCCCATCAACAGGCAAAAGACCCACTGTCCACAACAGGTTCCCTTTGTCTTGCATCCGGAACCTTCACAACCACAAGTCATTTTCAGGGTACAAAGACCCCTGATTTGAGGATTCCCAGTGCAGTCTCTTGAAGGTCTACCCATCTTTCTGTCCATCTGGCTCCTGAATGAGAACTGTCCTTAAGTCCTACCTAAGCCAAAATACATTTCTGCTCTTCACTACTCTTCTGGACTGGTAATTATAAATCTCCCCCAAATCTCTCAGCCTCTCTATATTTTTTCCTCCCTTTCTATTTCAGCTAGCTCTTGTGTGATTGCGTGTACTTTGGGTGCATTCATGAGTGAATTCCCCTCAATAAAATCATTTTGTTAGACAATTTTGCTTGGTTTTTGGTTTGGCCTGACCCCGTAAAAATTGGGTTTAAAGATCTCGCTAGGTTACCCTGACTCTCATAGTGTGACAGCTTGTGCTCTGGCTAATTCCCATTCCCCATTATTTGGAGCATATTGAGGTGTCCCCCAAGGGATCCCAGAAATCAGGGTAACATCTAGTACTAGAGAAGTAGTCATGGATAGCCCCATTCTCCATGAGTTCATAGAATCAAAGAATTGTAAGAGACCACAACAGCCATTGAGTCCAACTCCCCGCCATACAGGAACACACACTTAAAGCAGTGGGGCAAATGGCCATCCAGCCTGTGTTTAAAAACCTCCAAAGAAGATGACTCCACCAAGGCAACATATTTCACTGTCAAATGGCTCTTACCATCAGAAAGTTTTTCCTGATGTTTATGTGAAATCTCTTTTCCTGTAATTTGAATCAATTGCTCCATGTCTCTTGAGTAGAAGAAAACAAGCTTGTTGCATTTGTTAAATCTATTTGTCCAGTCTCCTGTTAAAACTGTCCAGGGTAGCTCCACTTGTGGTAGGTGCTTCTGCCTGATATGTGGGAATAATCATCTATGTCCTCCCATGAGACAGTTTATCCTATTTGACATGGTCCCCTAAGTTTCTGTGTGAGGTCTACACCTTCCAGTTCATTTGTATGGGCCTAAAACTGAAACTAGCTCATTGTGTGCTTGTGTACACTTTCTAAAGTCACTTGGAATCTACCCATGTTGACTGGGCAAAATATGAAACCTTCTGCTGCTGATTTACATGTTCACTCTCCATGATTTTCATAACATTTATACACATTCTCCTCAGAACTCGTTTTCACTTTGTAATTTAGAAATCCTTTAAGGTGATGTTTACAGGTTCCCATTTCCCCCTAAAACTGGGTTGGGGATCTTATATAATAGTGTACAAGGTGGTTACTGCAAAGAAAGGGGGAAATGCATTCCCTGAGATAAAAGAACACTCTCCAAATGGAAAGAACTCTTACTATTCAAGGACTAACATGTCAAGATCCTAGCCTCTGGGGATGTGTATGTGCACGGATATGTGTGTATGAAAACCAGACAAGAAATCAATAAAAAATGACCATATAGTCCATGTCATACTGATGCTAGATGAAGACATTTGAAGAACTCCTAATTTCTCCCTGTGCTGTAGCCTAAGGCCATTTCTGTACTAGACTGTTATAGCGCTATTATTCCACTTTCAATATCCTATGGAATCCTGGGGTTTGCAGTTTAGGGAGAGGCTGGCTGGACCCTCCCTAAACTGCAAACCCCAGGATTCCACAGGATGTTGAAAGTGGAACAATAGCTCTGTAATAGTCTAGTGCAGAAATGGCCTAAGTCTCAGTGCAGTTAGTCATTTTTGAAAGCTGCTATCCTCTGTGGTTAATATGGCTATGCATTATGGAACAATGAGCAAAGAGAATGATATATACCTGTAGATATTCCTTAAGTATTTTACCATTTCTTTTCATAGCACTTTTAAAGTCTTGGCAGCAATGCCATATTTCTTTGGTTTTCTTGTTTTGTTTTCTCCCATTTCTCCCCCAGTGTAGAAGGGCAACAAATGATATACATGAAGGGAAACCATGATAAATGGTGGCAAGTGATCTGGAGCAAAATTCATGGACCGTTATTTTATTCTACCAAAGAAAGCCAATTAGATAGGGTTCTGGTTCTTTCTTTCAGCATCATTTGCCTGTGGATAATATATTTTGTAATATTTATTTTGTGACCCAGTGGGAACTCAATTGTATTGCAAGCAACAATGCATTGACCTTGTAGCATTTGTTGAACATGAACGCTTGATTTGTATGGGACAAGCAAACTCCTCAGCACTTAAAACTAGTTCAGTGAGCAACTGTACATTTCATTTCCACATAAGGTTCTCTCTGTTCCCCCAAAGAAGTAAATGCATGGCATCAGTGAGCAACTGTACATTTCATTTCCACATAAGGTTCTCTCCCTTCCCCTAAAGAAGTAAATGCATGACATAGCTGAGATTTCAGTAATCAGACAAAAGCCTTGGGTTCTTTCAGCAATATGTGCAACAGTTTGGACTGACTTATGCCTGAATTAAAGGAAAGGTTATGGCCAACGACTGCCTCGCAGAAAACTAATAAGGAGCAAAATTAAAGCATGCCTGCAGATGATTTAAAAAACTTAGCTTTGCATTGTCTGTGTCCTGCTGTCAGTTTCTTTCCTCTTTTCCTTTGGTGTTCAGTTAATACCATTAGAAACTGTTGGTGATGCTCTCTGACTCATCCTGCAGAAACAGACAGGCTCCCTATCATCTTACCAGAAAGAGAAAAAGCATGTTCAGAACAAGATGAAGACAAACCCCAAAAGGAAGAAAACAGAGACACACATTGAGACACAAGGGAATTCACTAAACTGAACTACCTTCCAATTGCAAAGGATTTTGTGGTTCTTCATGGCTGGAAATAAGAGAAAGGATTGTCTTACTTCAGCTACTGTTCTCCATTGCACAAAGAAATAAAGGAGGCAATCTAAACGTACAGGAAATATGTATCCAGTGTGTTCAGAGCCCCTTTGGGAGTAAGCAGAGTGTTATATTAGGCCTTTGGGTGCTATCTCCTTTCAAATCACTTAAAAGTAGGAAATGGCAGGGAAACACAGGAAGCCTTAAGACAAACTCAGATAATGTTAATGTATCAGCTCAACTTCCATTAATAGTCCTACCTTGATACATTTTGCATGATCAGTCTTTGAAGTGGCTTTCCTATACTGTGGGGACATTATAGTAATGACTCTAATTGTAACTCTGAAATCACTCACAGCTGTGTTTTCAATGTCACTTCAAATATTTTGACTCATTGGCAGCACTTTGTCAATCATTGTCATGACTCTGTTTCTTTTCTTTCTTTCTATCTGACACAGAGGTTTCACATGGAAGTTACTAATCAGACTAGTTCTGAAACTGAGAAATGTATTGGGAACGTTTGGTCCAAGAGTCAGAAAATCCCATAAGCACCACTCCTCGTTTCTGGCAATAAGGCTGCAGTGATGGAAAGGTAAATTATGAATTATTTATTTGTTTTTTATCACACCATAGATTAGCTAACTGAGGCAGCTGTCTCACTTTACCAATAGTAGGACTTGACCTTTTTAGCCACATTTTTTGTTAAAAAAATTGCAGATTTTGTAATGCAAAAGCCAATGTAAAATAGTAAAGAACCTACAGGTAAAGAAATGAAGCTAGAACTATGAGCCCATCACTCAGAAGTATATGCAGAAAGAATGTCATGAAGTCATGATGTGTATTCATTAGCTCTAACCAATTTTACAAGGTGAGCTAAAGCAGGGATGTCAAAATATTTCCAGTTTTTCTCATCTTTGATCAGAAAGTGTGCTCAGTGAAGCCACTGTCAATATAAGATTTTTTTCCATGGGAAGCAAAGAACCAGCATTTTTAAAGACTCAGTTTTTAAAGACTCAAAGGACTTGTACAAACATTTTGTACTTTGTATTGCCCATTTTGTATTGTATTTTGCTGGGGGAAAAATGAATGGCTGACTCTATCAGTCCAAACTAGAGTGGGCCAACTAAATCAATCAACATGCAGCTAAATTCATTAATTCACTACTTAACTCTAGTGAAAACTAACAGTAAGTCTTTTCACATAAAATTTTCACCAAAACATCTCAAAATCATTTCAAACATGGAAAACCTCTTTTAATCTCATCCAGCTTGGAGAAATCTTTTGTCACATTTATTCTCACTTGAAGGAATGAAGTAAAGACTGATATCCCTAGAAGAACAGGGTGAGACAAAACTGAATCCAAATTAGGGGTGGAAAGAATAATCACCATTATTCAGATCCCAGCAGAAAAAATGAGTTTCTTAGGACTTCAGAAACTGGGTCAGAAAGAATAACACAAAGGCGAGAAATTTGGATAGTTTTTGCCTGCTATTCTCATCCCCCAAAGTGCTTTGGCAAATTACTTTGTGTAGAAACAGATATGATGATTTTGAGTGTGTTTTTTTTTCCTCCAAAAGAAAATTTTTACATGAAAACATAAGGTTTTATGAAAAAAAATAAAACGTTCATGCAAACACTACTTCGGTATCTTTCATGCAACATCACCATTAATTTTATACAGAAAAAACCCTGCTGTTTCTGGAAACAAATTTTTATTGTAAAAATGTGGCTTCTTTCCACAAGACATGAATTTTCATCCGATTCTTTCTATAGGGGAACAAAAAACAAAACAAAACACTTTTTTTTAAAAAAAAAATCATGCCCCCTATGCATTATTGCACAAAATAATTTCCCATAACACTTTGGGATTTGTGAACACCAGATGAAAACAATGGAGAAATATTAGTTTTCTCTCACAGCAGGAAGAAAACTATGTGAGTTATTTGTCAAAGATTTACATCCTTGATCCAAATGCAGTGGTCTACTCAGGAATTTACCTGTTAGTCACATATCCTACTTGTTTACTTGCACTTTTGTGCAGGTAGGGGCTGCCACAGCCTTTATCAACTTTCCTATCCATTCATCATTGTCCTATTTGCTCTGAAGGATTGTTTCAATTATATGTTACTCTAAGAATGACTTTTCTGCAAACTGTTCATCTCTTATTTTGCTTGGTAATGTTCACTTATATTATAGCCTGTATTTCTCCTTCATTCTGTTCTCTTGTAATGCCCTCCCCCTCCACATGAGCTCTGATCTAGAAAGATGAACTTGTGTTGCCCCAAAAGGTGGGTGACTCAGGGGTCCACCTATAATTTCAGTGCCTCAGGGAGCCCTGGTGGCGCAGTGGTTAAACACCAGTACTGCAGCCATAAGATTCTTGAGTTCAATCCTGCCGGGCTGCAGGTTGACTCAGCCTTCCATCCTTCCACAGGTCAGTAAAATGAGTATCCAGCTTGTTGGGGGCAATTAACTAACATATTGCAAACCACTTAGAGATTGCTTAGCTGATAAGCGATATAGAAATACACATGCTATTACTATTGCTCTGGGAAGCAGTGGGGAATATTAGCTCAAAGAGGAGGCATAAGACAGGGTCGTAACTTTACATGATCTTTTACACCTACATTTGCCAGTACTAATGCAGGGTTAAAAACAGCCAAAGATTCAAAAGTAAGCTTGTTTGTTTTATTGGGGGAGTTATCAATTGTAGACACACAAGATCCAAGGAATCTCACAATCACACAAGGCTGACTAAAGAAAAAGGGAGGAAAGGGTTGGATAGCAAGAGTTTAGGGCAATGTGGGTAATATTTATTAATCCAGCAGAGAAGAAATGAAGTGATGTGGCTTGGACTAGGAGTCCAAGGGCAGTACAGTCAGAAATTGGAATGTCAGAGTAGTGGCCAGCAGGCAGAAGTACTATGAATTATCTGGTTCAAAGTTGGGGTTAGAATACTCTTTTCCATCCTGAGCAGGAAGGTGTTAATGACTTTCTGACAGAGTAGGCAATGGACAAAGGGGTCTGGAATGAGCTAATGGCCTTAGCATTAGGTGACAAAGGGACTGATGGGAATTTTGATAGCACCTTAATGGTGGGATAAGTGAGGGGACAAAAGGAGAGTTTCGATGGACAAAGGGAGAAGGTCAAAGACAATCAGGTATTCTGTGGAAGTAGTTTTGGGTGCTATTGTTTCTAAAAGTCAAGTTTTTCAGGGCCATTTCCCAGTCCGTGAGGTTCCCTGATTGTGAGCTAGCCATGCCATAAGGTCTCAATCTGACCTGGTTTTGCAAAGCACATATGTAGCCAATTCTTCTTTTTCAGAAAGCGTCCCAGTCACAGTAGTATATAATTTATATTTCATGCCAATTAAATATTTTGTTAGTTAAACCATACCATGGAGTAGGAGTATATAGCGTAGTAACTCCTGTGGTATCAGTCTTTTTTTCCCCACCCACTGACACTATAACATTTTTCTCTTCATCATTTGGAATTAAAAACTAAGCACAGCACTAAAGTTTATAATTAGTCTGTTTGGAATTTACTTTTGTCAAGCTCAGAATGCTTACGGGTATCATGAATCAAGTGTTATTTCTCAGAAAACATTTTTTTTTTGCCTTAGGGTGTAAAATAAGCTTCTGAATATAGGTGTTCATTGCTCAGGTTGACCAGGCCATTTTGTAATGTGTGTTAACCTCTCAATTTTGAGAAAGCTGTCATTAAAATCTGTGCTTAAGGCAGCTGCTCTGTAGATATATGTGTAAAAGTTTGTTGACAGTAACTTTAACTACATTGACAGCTGGGGAGGGCTGCAGTCCAAGCAGGAGATCAACTCATCCCAAAATGGTGAGGTGGAGTGACTCCTCTGGTGAGAACACATCGCACCAGTGCTTCAAAATGCTTGGGAAAGAAACTTTGGCTCAAATTGAGTGCGCTCATATAGAGGGTACCTCCAAGTCACAGGCCTACCTTTTGCCTTACTTTCCTCCCACAAATATTGTAGAATCATTCAGGAGTAACTTGGAGTAATAACTAGGGCTTGCTCTCCCATAGCATGGTACGCACCTGCTTAAGGCAATGTTCCCTTCTGTTAGAAAACAAAACTTTGTGTTTCTTACAGTATGACTTACAGTATGTTCTCTCATTGCCATGGTCTGGAAATACCATGTTCTCATCAGTAGTGGGAGCCCAGAACAGCTGTATGGTAGGAAGACAGTGTAGCACCTGGGAGTGCTCCAAGTGAGCACCTTGCTCTGGGAAGCTCTGAAGCTCAATCTGAGACTTTTTACACTTCTTGCCCAAGATTCCTTCTCTCAGGTAGGTTGCCTTAAAGACCTTTTGCTTGAAACCTAGCACTCTTTCATTTTACCATCAGTCCACGCAGTGCATACCATTGCTGTCAGTGTACCAGCTCCTGACATTATTCAAATCTTAGAAGAGATTGTGTTGTCCTAGTGTGGAGCATGGAGTGAAAAAACAGTAACTTTGCAAAGCTCTGTTAGGCTACTTTAGATTGTTATAATAGTACATAGCATCCACCCTTGCATGGGTAGAGAATTAGAAAGACATAATACCACAGCTAAGGAACCTGAAAACTTTTTCTCCATTTTATGAATATACAAATCATGGAATTGCTTTTCAGAGGTGTGTCTAGTGCAAACAGCACACAGGGTAAGCATGGACGTTGCTCCCCTACCTCTGAGGCTGCCACCACAGTCACCACCTCCTCTTCTGCTACATCTCTGTTTTTTTTGCAGTCCCTGGCATTGGCACCCAGGGCACTGTTACTGCGGTTATGCTATGCCTGGTGAGAGCACTAGATATCTTTTGATATCAAACTTATTTGGCCTTCATTTGACCTTTCTCTGCCACCCTACTCCACGTGTTTGCAAGGGCCACCGGACAAGCACGTAATAGGTGCGGCTGTTAATGGTTGTACATTCCAAACCTCATTTAGGCAGGCAACTTAATACCTCTCTGATGCTTCAGGGACCATTCCTTCTTGAAAACCCGCCTTGCTCAGCGTGACTTTACACAAAGATGCCCAGCTGAGTGCTGAGCCAGTCCTTTATGTTGGGCCATTTGCATACTGGCCATACTATTGTCATCCAGCGCTAAGCTCATCATGTAAAACCTGACCTTTTCCAACGCCTTTGTCCAGCTACAAATTTCCTTTGTTCTCACTGAGCATGGCATGGCCTGTAGGTAAAATCCACCCTATAACCTCCCCCCCCGATTCTGAGCCTTCCTCGGATCACCCTGGACTTCCATCTAGCCTTGCTGCCGCTCTGTCCAGTGAAGTTGTCTCCTCAGCGAACCGCGCTGAGCTTTCCTCTCTGCAATTCTCCGTTTTCTCCAGGACTATGAGAAAAGGTGTCGTATTACCCATTCCCCTGAAACTCTCCATTTCTATTTCTCAGTTAGTTAGTATATGTCGTGTCTTTTGTGTTGTTTGTTCCCAATAAAAATATTATTTGTTGCTTTAGAACTTGTCTGATTGCTCTACTGACCTGACGCTGTAGACATAGGGTAAAAGATCCTAGCTGAGTTACCCTGCCTCTTGTTAGCTTGAGAGAGTGCTCGAGTCTAATTTCCTCCATCTTGTGTTTTTATTTGGTAATTTCGGCGCCCCTCCCAGGACCCCCAACATACAGGGTAACAGCACATGCCCTACTTTCTCCATAATGCTACAAGTGAGCTGGTCCTAAGCAACATTCTTTCCTCCTCTGTGTTCCTGTACCTCAGATTGACCCAGCCTTCTTATTTATTCCACCCATTCATCTAATTCAAAAAGGAGAAAGAGAGAAGGGACTGACTGGCTGTTGTAGAATTCCCTTCCTGTAGTAACCCATCAGTGCTCCTTCAGGAGTGCTGCAAGACCTTTTATTTGGTCTGCCTTAGAGTTGATTTTCCAATTGGCCATTTCAGTATAGGCCTCCTTGATGCTTGTTTTGCCTTCATAAAATATTTCTAGTAGCATTCCCTTGGGATTTTCCTACAATTGCTTGTGAATCTAGCTTTGGCCCATTTATTTTCCTTCTAATGAATCCAAACGTGCTCCCAGTGAAGCACATTCTCTGCCCAGACATAATTTAATGTAATCCTGTGTTCCTACTGCTAGGTCCCCATTATTTTTTTATGCCATTATAGACGTGCTTCTGAAATAATCGATTCCTGCTTATTGATCATGGCATGGAGAAAATAATGCAACATGTTCCAGTAACAGAAGCGCTATACACAATTTACAGAAATTGGAAATCTATTCTCAGTAGATGAATTTAATTTTTAATCTAAGCAGTTCTTTTGTTCTCCCACTCTCTGCCTTGGCTCCCCACCACTCCATCCAGTGATTGGGGTAATGTTTCATTTTGAATATTAACTCAGCCCTACCTGTACTGATTTGTAAAGAAATCTCATTGATTTCCTCCAAGTCTGCTTACAGGCTTCAGACAATGTTTAAATGGGACTGCTTCTCACTTAACAATTGTGCGCTAACTCCAGTGGTTTCACTTAATAACATTCCGGTTGACACTTCTTACATGTTCCCCAATACCTCTGTGCCAATGGCAAATCATTCCACATCAGGGGCAATTTAAGAATGACTGGCACATCAGCTGGAGAACTGGTTTTCAATTACATTCCAAATGCTGCCAAAGATTGAAAACATGGATTCTCTGGACGAATGGTTCAAAGCTAATTTGTTAAAAATAGATTCCTTTTTGCTCAAAATACTATTTTAATGCCCCTTAGCTATTTAGTGTTCCCATAATGAGCAGAATTACACTACTGGGGGACTTTTTAAATACATTTTCTCCTAAGCAAATCAATAACGTTCTTTTTAAAAAGTCAATAAGCACCACCCATGACTTATGAAGGTGACTACTCCAATACAAGTCAGTACTTTATGAAGCACTTTCAACCTTCAGGTTTGTTTTTTGAGAAAAACAAAACAAAAACAGAAGGAGCAAAACATAATAACTGCAAGCTGTCATTCTTCTTTCTTGCTTCTCTTCTTCTTTTTTTAAACTGATATTATTTTATTTCATGCTTTCAGAGCAATCCTTTAACTTTAAAGGAACAGGCACAAGATAACTGTAAATTTCTACTTTAAGCATCTAAGCAGACATTAATAAAGGTTTAACTTCAGATATGAGATTAAAGTGCACCAAATTGTTTTGACAAATTTGCCAATGCAAATTTGCACTTAAACTATTCAATCTTGCATGTGTCTGTGGTTTCACTGAGTTTAATGGGGCTTGTTATTGTTACTGTTGTTGTGTGCCTTCAAGTCACTTCTAACTAATGGCAACTCTAAGGTGAACCTATCACAGGGTTTTTTGAGGCTGAGAGTGTTTGATGTGCCCACAGACATCCAGTGGTATTCCACAGCAGAGCATGGATTCAAACCACCACACCATGCTGACTCTCTGGCCATTTCTGCACTACACTGTTATAGTACTGTTACTCTGCTTTCAACATCCTGTCCAATTATGGGATCTGTAGTTTACTGAGGCCAAAGATCAATCTGGCTGAGAATTCTAAATGTTTCTCCCTAAACTGCAGAGGTCCTGGGAGATAATGTCAGAGCTGTGCCTCTAGCTTATAGGAATGTAGCTAGATGCTTCTCTGTCATTTCTTCACTCTGCATCAGCCACTGAATCTATGTTTTGGGGGGCTACAGTAGCAGGTTTGTTGTGGGGAGTCTGGTCATTGTATAAGATTGGTGTAGAAGTCTGGGCTCCATAACGACAGAAGGAGGGAAGGGAGGGAGGGAGGGAGGGAGGTATAACTCACTACCAAGATGTCAGACAACTCTACAGTCTAAGGCCCTTTCTGCTCGATGCGCCCAATCTACCACATGGACGGCAGAAGGATGGGGCCAGGATGACACTTATGCACAATGTCTCCATGCTCCTGTCCTTCCCCTGTCCCCAGGCACTGCAATTGCACTGCAGATCATTGATGCATTTTCTCTGTCAATGACCGGCAATCCCACCATGCTGCTGCCGCATACCCATACTTACCTTGCTTTGCAGATCCTGGAAGCACAATGGCTGTACTTCTTGACCCAGCACAGACTGGGACAGATCCTGGCTGTGCTGAGACAGGAAGAGGCATGGCCACTGTGCTTCCTGGTTCCCAGAGGCAGCAGATGCAGAGGGAAGCACTCCCAGGAGAGCTGCTGCTGCCGCCATTGTCACCAGTTGCTGCTGGGACAAAGGTCAGCTTCAGAAAGGGCCTAAGAAGCAGTGGGCAACTAGTCCTAACCATAAAATCTTAATTGAGCAAGAAAACTTAAGGTGAAGGAGGAGGATAGTTGGTCACATATTCTGTTACCGTTCTCACTTAAAACAAATGGAACAACTTTCTATGAAACCCAAGAAGAAAGAATAGGAGAGCTTCATAGCTCAGCCTTTGCATAGCTGTGGTCCAGATAAAAACAAATGGGAACAGTTGAGAGCATGTGCAAAGTCATTTTTTTTCAAAAAAAAATCATAGATCATCAATATTATAAATTAAAAAGTTCACAAATCACCTTTGGATATACTCATCATGTTTTCCATGTTGAATTTCTTTTTCCTATTACATTCTGTGTGTCATTACACTGTATAATTTAGGAAAATGGATTGTTATTTTTGCAGTTCCCCCTCCTCCTTCTTTTTCCTTTCAAGCATGAATTGTGTAGATGGCTGTTGGGAATCTGAATGTAGCAGGACAAAGAGCAGAACCACTGATATTTCAGTACAATTAAGGTTTTATTTTCTCCCACAGAGTGCACAGAGTCACATTCCTTTCTTCTGTTTCAATGCCTACTTTGGAAGAATCACAACACAGCTACCAAATTACAGTCTTCAAATTGTCATAAGGATGGATTCGATTTGCAGTACCAATCACTATTCTCATTATAATTATCATCACAAGAATGAATTCATAATGTTCCACTTCCTATTCATCACAGCCATTGTCACAACTGAATGTAGAATGGGAATAGAATGCCTAGCCCATAATCAACAACGCTATACATCAGACTTCTTTTGGCTTTGCTGGTGATTTCTTACCCAAGAATGAAGGCAACTCTTTCCTACTAGCTTTTCCACAGGAGCTGGCCTACCTACTTGTGATTGTAGCGGTATCTTAAGCCAATTTTCATTTTCAGCATAATCTTATGCCATGGTGAATTTTGGGAACTCTATTTCAAAAAAAAAAAAAAAGAACATTTCCAAGTTCTTATCACTTGGAACTGAATCTTGTCCCATTATTCCATTCATTTCTGAATTAGGGAGGGACAACTTGCATGAAATTTGCATTTAGAAACATTTTTGAATATATTTCCCCTTCAAATATACATTACAAAATTTATTTTAGCAGTGCTATTTTTTAAAAAGAAAAAAAATGTAAGATGAAACGTTAAGAAGTGTAAAACTGTATGGATTACCTAAATTTTGATCTGTACATCATAGGTCATCATCAGTTATTGGTGCTAAATGGACCTGGTTAAAGAACACGCACAAATACTTCAAGAGCAAATTCAGCTGTTGCCACAATAGTTTGTTTTTAATTTATTCATCTATTTATCTGTCTAAGGAGTCACCATATAGTGCAATAGATTAAGCTCTCATGGGCCGTGGGACTGATATCCACCTTAAGAAATGGGGGAAATAGACACTCCTCTTTCTTATTAGTGGAAAAACAGTTAATGAAAATGTCAGTCACCCCTTTGGCAAAGCAGGTGGAATTTTAAGATGCTAGCGGCACATTTACATTTCTAAAGGCACCCAAGTTTTTTCTTTCTGAGTTTTTTTTTAAACTACTTCTGAAACAACTCTCTTTTTCTTCTTTACCACTTGAAACTGCCTTTCATGTGCTGATCTGTTAAAAGACTTACTCAGTGGCTGCTTCTTCCAGTTCAGTCTAGCCAACTTAAATAAGGAAGGAAGAATTCAAAGGCAGGAATTTAAGGATTAGATAAAGGAACTACTCATTTATAAAGAAAGTTTTCTGTCTTTGAAGTCTCAGGAGGCTCTCAGAACTCCTCAATTTATTTTTTTTTTAAAACTTCTGGCATGGTCAAATATGTTGTGAAATGGGACTGATACCTATCTTCTTAGCTACGTTTTATAATCTGACCACTCTCCACTCAGAGGCAAGGTTAACTGGGATCAGTGGGTCTTACTCCTAGGTAAATGTGTATAGGATTACTGCTTCAGCCTCTTTTCAAACATACCACAAAAGATATTGAGGGAGAGGCCAGTTTGCCGCTGAATCATTACGCAAAAGAGTACAGTCTACTCCCACATATTGACGTAATTATGTGGGGATCACAGGTCCACATGGGCTAGCCCCACCCACCATTCCTGATCTGTGTTCCCATGACCACACATCTCATAACCCATGTATTTGGCCTGTGTGTGTGACAGCCCTGTAATGTATGCTTGTAATCATGCCTTAATGAGTGTGACAACTAGACATTTGAACCATCTTTCATTCTTTATTTTGTTATTTTTTTTCAATACTCACTTGCATTTCCCCCATCCTTATTTTGTATTAGTTGCAAGACTCTGTATTTTCTTATCACCACAAAATCTGTGTGAATTTAAACACATCTCCTAATTTGCACAATTTATTTCGACGTTACCTAACTGATGCAACTTTTCTGCCACTGACTGAAACAAATTTCTGTACTATTTTTCCTAAATTATGTACAATTTAATGATACTTACTAAAATATATTTATGCATTGTATGGGGTGCACATTATTTCTTGGAAGTGCACAGGGATCTTTGTAAATATGTGAATGGTCAAGGAAAGATGGGAAGATCATAAGTCCATCAGCATTTATTTCTATCCCAAGGAGCAACTGTGTTTTAATCAGAGTTTTCGGTCTTATTGGCAAGCTCTACACTCATACTTCTATGTACACATAAAACTGTTTCACAGAAGGAAAGGATCATATCTGCAGCAGAAGCAGGGAACTGAGTTAACCTGTGCTAGTGATAGAAATCTCCATATCTTTATCCTTGCGTGTAAGGATGAATAGGCTCCATAGCTTTCCAACACACACCTACACAGAGACACACATAAGAGAAAAAAGAGATTTCTGCACAGGTCTAAAGAGGTACGATATTTACATTTTGTGAAATCTTCTGGGAAATTATGCTGGGCAGAAATGTATTTGGTTTTGGCACTGAAATACAGGTTCTCCCCCACCACAACATTCTCCCAATGTGCTTTAAAAAGCTATCTCTGAAGCTGCCATCCATCTTTAATATGCTTACTAAGGAGTGAATCCCACTGAAGTTAGTGGTGCTTATTTACAGCTCAACCTGGATAGCACTGCAGATGTTTATTATGTGAATATCTGGCCCGTATTTGATAGTCAACATTTGTGTTTGACATCTGGTCATGCATTGTCTGTTAATTGTCCACTGGCACCTGGCAGTTGATACATGACACAGAAGGCTATTTTGTAGTATGTGTGGAGCATTTGACTAACTATAGCATTGCAGCAATCATCATTTGGCAGCTTGTGCCACTGACATGCCATAGCTGTGCCACTGACATGCAGCATTTGAAAGAATCTGACATGTGGCCATCAACCGTTAACAGTCTTTGACAGCTGTTATATAATAACAAACCCTTTCTCCTTCCTTTGATCTTTACATCCTTGTAGTTAAAATTAATTTCTGCTAGTGGTTTAAGACAAGACAGGGAGGTGAGTCAGAGCAGCTGTTCATAAATTCTATCAGGTCTATCTCTACACATACCTTTCATTGTATAGCCATGTATTTGTAACTTCAGCTGTAAACATTATGAAAGCAGTGTCTTTGAAATACTGGTTAAAAACAAAACAGAAACTCTAGTGGGATTTCTGTTACAAATCCAGAAATTTAACTCAAAAGTAACCTTTCACATAGAACCAGTGCCAATGTCTAATTGGAAAGTGTTGGCTACGAATGGTTTAATCCCATTAGCATTATGACTTACTGCATAAAAGTCAATGCCACAGCCTTTTTATGCACAAGTTCAATGCACAATTGATTGTGAGGACCTTTTGTTAATTACTGCATTTAGACATATGCACAGCAACTAACGAAGACCTATTTCCATGAATATTTTTCACGTGTCAGGAGTAACTCATTACAAATAGCAAGTTACTCAAAACCATTTCCATTTTTTAAAACTAAGTTTCTAAGTTAACTAAGTAACTAAGTTGCATCATTACAGCAATGTAACAAAGGATAACATCTTTCTCTGTTATTGCAACTCAAAATGAGTTTTAGTGACTGTTATAGTTAGGGCATACATATGACCTCACTGCCTTTCTGTGTTTTATACCACAGGCCATCATCCTGCAGGAGTCTGATTTTTAAGAAGTAACTAAAATTATTGTTTTGCAGAATTTTTCTGAACTTGACCAAGATCTTACATCAGACTTGTGTAGCATATGTCTCTACATGAAGAGCCATGCATTGATCGGACATTCAACATACCCTTCTATTGAATGCCTGCATTGCATAACTGAATTCACAGGCACAATAGCTTTACATATTGAACTTCACTTTCACCATCTTGAATGTAATGTGGATGTTCCACATTGGACAAAAATGTCCAGCTGCTTCTGTTGGAGAGCATATGTAGGCGAGAGGTGTCCAAAGGATTCTGTCCACCATTATATGTAGTCATATATATTTCCCTCTCATTTTATTTATTTATCCATCCTTAAAATCCAAACAACAATGACTTACTCCACAGGCTTACCATAAGCCTGGTAAACCAGAAAGATGGTAAAGGACTAGCTACATGAAAAGTATCATATATGTTGGGCAATGTCCAGAAAGAAGTTGGAAAAGTTACTTCTGGTGACTATAGTTTCAGTTGTAGTGTTCTGGGGAATTCTGGCAGTTGTTTGTTACAAAAATAAATTTTGCAAGCTCTAGGTCCAGGGAAGTGAGAACCATACAATCTCCAGGGCTTCATTTTTGACATTTGTTTCAGTGGCTCCAAATGCTCCATCATTTTCTCCTTTGTGCAATCCATGAATATTCTCCATATCTGCCCCAGAAGGCCTGTCAACAACTACATGGGGATCTGGAAGAGGAGGAGGAGAAGGAGGAGGAGGGGGAGGAGAAAGCCTTTCAGATGACCCAGCCCCAAACTGCTGAGAACTCAGCATGTCAAAACAAACACCTTGGTTTGAATTCAGTAAACAACTGGAAGCCAATGTAGACAAGTTAGGTGAAATGTGGTCTCCAAAGTACTGCAGTTGTGCACACACATCATTTGTAAGCATAAGGCTGAAATGTTGGTAGAACAAATTCAAAATAATAAAAAAAAATCTCCATAACATTCAATAAAGAACAAGATTAAGCATTTACATCTAAAAGTGATGAATATGGTAACAGTATATCACTGTTACCCTGTATTCTGGGGGTCCCGGGAGGGATGCCCAAATACCCAAATAAAAATACAAGATGGAGAAATTAACTTGAGCACTCTCTTAAGCTAACAAGAGGCAGGGCAACTTAGCAGGGATCTTGCGACCCTATGTATACAGCGTCAGGTCAGAAGAGCAATCAGACAGTTTTTAAAATAGTAAAAATAATAGCTTTATTAAAGGACAAACAGCAGAAAAGGCACCACTAGCACGCAGCTAACTAGGAGATTAGAAATGGGAGTTTTCGGGGGAAATGGGTGATACGACACCTTATCTTGTAGTCCTGGAGAAAAGCGGAGAATTGCAGGGAAGAAAGCTCAGCGCAGTTCGCTGAGGGGAGCTCTCTGGACAAACCGACAGCAGGGCTGGATGAAACTCAGGAGCAATCCAAGAAGAGAGGCAGACTCAGTTATTGGGAACTGAGGGGACAACTTCACTGGACAGAGCGGTAGCAAGGCTAGATGGGAGTCCAGGGTGATCCGAGGTGAGCTCGGAATCGGGGATCTTTTATAGGGCCTACAGGCCATGCCATGCTCAGTGAGAACAAAGGAAATTTGGAGTGGGACAAAAGCGTTGGAAAAGGTCAGGTTTTACATGATTAGCTTAGCGCTGGATAACAGTAGTGTAGCTAGTATGCAAATGGCTCAGCATTGAAAGGGTGCCTGCTCAGGGCCGTGCATCTTTGTGTAAAGTCACGCTTAAGCAAGGTGTGTCTGCAAGAAATGGTCCCTGAAGCAATGGAGTGGCATTAATCTGCCTGCCTAAGTGGGGATTGGAATGTCCAACCATTACCGGCCGCGCCTGTTTACGTGCTTGTCCAGTGGCCCTTGCAAAGACGTGGAGCAGGGTGGCAGAGAAAGGTCAAGTGAAGGCCAAATAAGTTTGATATCAAGGCGATATCTAGTGCTATCACCGGGCATGTCAGAACCGTGGTAACATGACACAGTTCTAATCTTCACCATACTCAAGAATTTTTCTCTCAAAATAAACATATTTGCCACCAATAAAGCCTTACAAGTGTCAGAGATGTTTCTTTTTGACTTTCTGTCTCTCCTTAGTATTCTTAACGGACAACATGTCAAGGCTACTTGATGACCAGAGTAGTTGAACATAGAATGAAAATTTTAAGGCATTGATTTCAAGGCTTTCCTGTCTAGATCTTTGCAAAATGATAGGAATGTGTATATCCTTGAGCGGCAGAATTTTATTCCTAGAGGACTACAGTGAATTAGAAAAGCTGCTATACTGTCACCACTCTTAATTGTTGCATGGATGCATTCATTTGTTTGTTTCTGTGTTTGTCCAAATAGTCTTTTTTGTTGCCACAGCAATTTTATGATTTGAATTGTTATCAGGGCTGGTCCTACCATTAGGCACAGGACAGCAGTCTCCTCAGACAGATGCTGGCTGATGTACAGCAGATAACAAGAACTGTGTTGTCTCTTGTAACCTGCCCTGCATCCCCAAGAAAGTCTGCTTCATCAGATACAATGGAGAGTGCTGTCCCATCAGAAGCATTGAAATGAGATACAGTTGTCTGTCTGGTTGATTTCTACATACGAAATGAAAAATCTCATCTTGCCCTTTATCCTAGGCATCCAAATGATCTGGGCTAATTCTTAAGGAATGCTATAACCGAGGTATGGGTAGGGTACTGTGTTCCTCATAGTACTGGTCTTAAAATCACCAGAACAATCAAGTCAGTTGCCATCTTTCTCTGACATACTTCTGGCCTACAGTAAGGAAGAAAGAATTTCAACAAATAAAACATGATAGCTTAATAGGGAACAAACCTTTGCTCCTTATAGTTTTGTCAGATGTATTAAAAACATACATGTCCTGTTGAGAGTTGGTTGGGAAGTTTAGATATTTCTTGAAACAATGTTTCTGTGCAAATTGTCCTTGCTTGCTTTTATCCTCTGTTGCTTTATTGACCCTGAAATCTTAATTGTTTGTGTTAAGCTGCCTTTTTGTGGGGGAGTTACTGATGTCTCATAATAAATCTTTGTCAGATACAGCACCATAAAATTATCTGATCCAGTATACGACCTCTAAATTCTGTCACATAATCCAGTGGCAATTGAAGTTTTCTGTGTCAGTGGCAAGGTAGATCTGCTTCATAGAATCCTGGAATGATGGAGTTGGAAGAAATCACAAGGGCAATCCAGTCCAACCCCCTACCATGAAGAATATACAATCAAAGCACTCCCAGCATAGGGCTATTCAGCCTCTGTTAAAAAAAACTTCAAAAGAAGGAGACTCCACCACAATCTCAGGCAGTGTATTCTGCTGTTGAACAGCTCAAAATATTTAGGTGGAATCTCTTTTCCTGAAGTTTGAAGCCATTGCTCTGTGTCCTAATCTCTAAGGCAGTAGAAAACAAACGTGTTCCATCATCCATATGACATCCTTTCACATATTTAAACATAGCTATCATATCACCTCTTAACCCTCTCTTGTTCAGGTTAAACACACCCAGCATGGTTTTCAGGCCTTTTACCATTTTTGTTGCCCTCCTATGGACATGTTCCAGCTTGTCAATAGCCTTCCTGAACTGTGGTGCCCAAAATTGGACGGAGTATTCCAGGTGTGGTCTGACCAAAGCAAAATAGAGTGATACTATTACTTCTCTTGACCTAGACACTATACTCCTATTGATGCAGCCTAGAAACACTTTGGCTTTTTTAGCTGCCACATAACACTGCTGACTCATGCTCAGCTTACGGTTTAGATCCTTTTCACATCTATTGCTGTCAAAACATCCCATAGCTGTGCATTTCATTTTTATTATCCAAGTGTAGTATCTTGCATTTTTCCCCATTGAAATTCATTTTGTTAGTTCTGGCCCAGCTTTCCAATCTGTTAAGGTCATTTTTAATTCTGATTCTGTTCTCTGAGGTGTTAGCTAGCCATCCTAATTTGGTGTCATCTGTAAATTTGATAAGAATGCCTCTTATTCCTCATCTAAGTTGTTGATGAAGATGTTGAATAGCACTGGACCTAGGACAGTGGCACTGGACCTGTGGCACTCCACTAATCACTTCTCTCCAGGATAAAGAGGAACCATTTGTGAGTACTCTTTGGGTTTAGTTGGTCAACTAATTACAAATCCCTCTAACAGTAGCATTGTCTAGCCCACATTTTATTAGCTTGTTTAGAAGAATATCATGGGGGACCTTGTCTAAAGCTTTACTGAAGTCAAGATATTGTATATCTACAGCATTCCCCTTGTCTACCAAGCTAATAACTTTATATATAAAGATAAAATCAGTCTTGCATGACTTGTTTTTGAGAAACCCATGTTGACTTTTAGTGTTCATGGCATTTCTTTCTAAGGCCCTCTCTGCACTGGCCTTTTAAAATGGTACAGAGCAACCTCTGACGGAGGTCTTCTGCACCGTGGAGTGGACTGGGGTGGACTACTTTTCGTAGTTCCACACCTCAGTCCGCTCAGGAGTGACCAGAACTGGTCGTGCAGCATGCTTTTTAAAAACCTCTTTTAAGAGGTTTTTTAAGAGCACAGAACGCGTGACCCCGTGTCGCTCCGTTGACGCGCTCTGGTGCAGATTTGCAGGTGTGCACTAGCGCGTGCCTGCAGATCTGCCGGGGCAGGCTTTAGGCTGACGAGGTTCTCTGGTTGGTGGAGAGCCTCCACCAACTGGAAGCCACAATTTTGGACACCAGAGCAGTGTGAAGCGACAAGTTTGCACTGCTCTTTGTCCCGACGGACTCGCCTGGACATTGAAGAAGTCCGGTGAGTCCCATTTTTGCGTGGTTCCTTTCCCACGTGCAGAAAGGGCCTAAGTGCTTACAGGATGTTTGTTTAATGATCTGCTTTAAAGTCTTTCCAGATATTAATGTTAGACTGATTGCATGGTAATTGTTTGGGTCATCTTTGTTTCCCTTTTTGAAGATGGGGATAGTATTTGCTCTCCTCCAGTCTGCTGGAACTTCTACCATTCCCCAGCAGTTCTCAAAGATTATTGTCAGTGGTTCAGAAAATAATTACTTCTACCAGGTCTTTTAATATCCTTGGATGTAGTTCATCTGACCTCAAATCCATTTAGAATAGCCAGGTATTCCTGTACTATCTCTTTACCTATACTTTCCTGCATTTCCCCTACCATGTCATCTGGTCCCTAGGTTGAGCACTGGTTTCCTTTTTGGAGAAGACTGAGGAAGTGTTGTGTGGTTCAGCCATTTTTTCTGCCCTTTGTCAGAATTTTGTCATCTTCTCCATGTAGTGGCCTACCATTTCCTTGGTCTTCCTTTTGCTACAAACATAACCAAAAAAGTCCACCTACTTTCCTTTTTAAATTCTCTAGCAAGCCTGAGTTCATTCTGTGCTTAGCTTTTCTGACTTTGTACTTACATGTACAGGTTATTTGCTTGAATTCCTCTTTGGTGATTTCCACCTTTTTCTATTTCTTATACATTTCCCTTTTAAATATTAACTCTATTGAAAGTTCTTTAGACATCCATCCCAGATTCTTTAGATGTTTCCCATTTTTCCTCCTCATTGGAATTGTCTGAAATTGTGCCTTCACTGTCTCACTTTTAAGAAACTCCCATTCATCAAGAACTCACTTCTCTTTTAGTATTCCTGACTAGAGGATCACACCCAGTATTTCCCTAAGTTTAGGGAAATCAGTTTTCTTAAAGTATAGAATGTGTTTCTCACTATGCTTGATTTTCTCCTTTCATTATATAATAAATTCCAGGAGTGGATGGTCACTTCCACCTAAGAATCCCACTCCTTCCAACCCATTAACCAGGTCATCATTGTTGGTTAGAATAATATCTAAAATAGCTGTTTTGCAGGGAAAGTCACACATTTATTGGACCTAATACTCTTGGCAGAGATTGACTTCCTACAAATATCTGAATGTTTCATCATCTGATCCAGGAAGGAATTGTCCAAATTCTCAGTCTGGCTTAGGGGTCTGTAGTAGACCCCCACAATGACATCACTGTTGTTTCTCCTCTCTCCTAATCTTTACCTAGATGCTTTTAACCTGGCTTCCAGGATTTGTCATGGAGCTTTTCACAGGTGTAAATGTCTTCTCTGCCTTTCCTATTTGGTCTATTTCCTAGAATAGGTTATACCTCTCTATTGCTACATTCTAATCATGAGACTTATCCCGCTAGATTTTAGTGATGCCTATTTATATCATATTTGCTTTGCTGTACTACATGTTCAGGTTCATCCTGTTTATTTCTCATGCTCTGTGCACTGGCATAGAGGCATATGAAATCATGGGTCATTCCCTCTAGCTGCTTATTTTTGTTTTGTTTTTTCCTTCCCACTGTGAGGTTCTTGACCATGCTCCTAGTTCTTTTCATCACATTCAGGCTATAATCTCCACCACTTGATGAACTCCTGACCTTAAGAGTACTAATAAATTTCAAAGCCCTTCTGATCAGATTTGTGAGATTCTTAGCAAAAACCTTCCTGCTAACTGCTGTGAGGTACAACTCATCACTTGCCTGAAGTCCATTTTATGAAACCACAGACTGTCTTCCAAGAAGCCAAACTGTTCCTAGTAGCTCCGTCTGAAGAGCCAATTGTTCATGTGCATTTCCCTTTCTGGACTGTGTCTTTCAACTAGAAGAAGAAACAAAATGGCAAACTGTTCATCAAGGTCATTCAGCTTCCTACCCAGAGCCTCATAATCCCTTATGATCTCTTGAAGGCTGTGCCTTGCAGTGATGTTGGTTCTCACATGAACCAAAAGGAAGAGGTAATGGTCAGTGGGCCTTACTAGTTTTTTCAGTCACTGTGTTATATCACAGATCTTTGCCCCAAGGAGACAACGCACCTCAAGAGAAATGCTGTCAGATCCATAAACCACTGCTTCTGCTTCCCTCAGCAGGGAGCCCTCACACATCTCTTTTGGGGATTGGCAAGTGCCAATCCTTGTGCTGAATCTTGCAAAGTCCCCTGCATATTCTCTGAGGACTGCACTGTTGTTCTTCCTCCTGTCCCTCATCTTTACTGATAAGGGAGAGAGCTTTAAATCGATGCTGTACCTCCAAACTAGCAGAAAGCTCCCTGGTCCTTCTACTTCTATTGCCACATTCCTCCAAACCTCCTGTGTTTGGGAACTGACCTCCTCCTCAGAGATATCCCCCATGTGTTCCTCATCCAATACAACCTGCACTGAAACAGAACTCTGTGTCTTCCCTGCAAAACAGGCCCACTAAACACTCCTGAGATATGCCTGTTGTCCTTGCTGCCTGTTGGTCAAGGTCCTGTTTGCTATTGATGTAAGAAAGTTTGGAACTTTGCTCTAATAGACAAGACAATCTATCATATTAGGGAAGTAAGGGAGAAAAATTAGTAGTTCCATGTTTGAAGCAATTTGATTTCTTTTTATTGAGCACATGAACCATACAGGCAATAGCTAAAGATTGATATTGTTGGTTCATCAAATCCCATGGACAGGATTGTTATGCAATTTATACTGAGAACTGGTAATAATGATTTCCTTATTAATGTAACTGATTCTGAATTAATCCACCCACCACAAATTAAGCAATGGAAATGTTTTTAATATGTTTTTAAAAAGAAAAATATGTGCAAGTTTTTAAAAATAACAATAAAAAGAATAAGAAGCATGTCCTCTGCTACTGAGCTATGGGCCCTTCCTTTGCCTTTGCTTAATTTTGATTTTTAATGACCAAATTTCAGGCTACACTGGCACAGATGTATATGTAGGTATAGACATAGATATAGATAATTTCTTTTCAGTGCTTTTTGGTTAATTTGAAGAGGAATTATCACATCAAAAGTGACTCCTGTGAACATCAGCATTCTTATTGTGTACCACAGTTTTTGATATTCAAATTATATTCATTGACTTGTTCAAAAGCTGGAGAGTGCAGAGTATTCCCTACGTATTTCTTGTTTAGTGGCTCTACCCAGCAGATGGAATTTTATGCCATGCAGCATTAGGCTACTGTTAAATTTTAATTTCAATTAATGGTCTTTACACTCTTTCTTTACACACCAGGGATATTTCACGCATTCATTTCCCTTCTAATTAGCTTTTATTGCTGAATTCATTCTGAATCTCCGGAAGTCATTAGATTCTTAAACATTCACAGCTGAATTTACTGACTTTAATAACATTAATTAGTTCTTTTACAGAGGAAAAAAATGCCAAAAATTTGATTCACCTTGTATTGTTTGTTGGGTTACTGTGTTTCAGTATTTTTTTATTTACCTCTGTTTCCCTCTGGTTTAAAAGCAAGCTATGTGCTCTGGCTGCGTTGACGATACAGTTCATTTCAGATCCTTTTACCTCCAATCTTAGGGCGTAATGTGTAGACCTTTGTTGAGTATCATTTTGTTCTAGAGGTTTACTTTATGAACATCCTGCACAACTATATAGTGTAATGGCCAAATGTGTCAGATGAGAAAGAATGTCATTCTTTTGTTGTTTTGCATTATCTTAAAAGAAACTGCAAGGGATAGGCAGTATCATTTTTAAAACAGAAAGAGATGCAAGAGAAACATTTCCTTCTGGAAAGAGTAGCAGCAAATGTGTGTATGGGGGAGAGATGGGATTTTAATTGCGATTATGCTAGGGGGAAGGTTAACTCTTTTTTTCATTGGCACTGTGGTTGTAATTAAAATAAAGAAGATCCTTGGCCAGATAGTGATTTTTGTTTGGAGTTCTATGGGAGATTCAGATAAAATCAGTAAAAAGTACTTTTTCATACAGGTCATTGTTAAACTTTGAGAATGACTACCAAAATGAATGATATCATAACAGTCACAAACTTGAATGGTTTTCAGTTACTTATGGCATCTAGTCACAGAGACTATAAAACTCTTCTAGTGTCAACCATCAATGCCAGTTCCTAGAGAGCAAGAGGGGGAGTGTGCTGCTCTGGCCCTTCATGTCCTGGGACCTTTTTGCACTCCACAGTTCTTCCAATATGGTCCAAATAACCTGCTATGGATCCTTTGGGATCCCAGGATTGGTGGTTTGGTCAGAGGCACCAGAGGAGTTCCCTGGCCGAGGATTCTAACTGTGGGTCCCAGGATTCCATTGAATGCAGTCATGGAAGTTTAAAGGGAATCATAGCACTTTAACTATGGAATGAGAAAGGGTCCTGGTTGTGGATTTCCCATAAGTATATGGTGCTATATTGCTGCATTAGGGAGATAATGGATAAGATGGCACCTATGTCACATTGGGTGTACAAGCTAACTGGAATTGCAGTTGAACCTTACTTCAAAAACTGGCAACAAGATACTATAACTACTACTTCCCAGAATCTGCTGCATGAGTCAGCTGCCTAACTAAACCTAATGGTAAGGCTGGCCCTGCTTTATTTATTAATTTTTTTAAAGAACATGTTCTCTTGTTTCTTGATTATTAATCCCAGGCAGTGCTTTGTCATAACATGAAACACGCCTATGTATTATTAGAAAATCTTTAAATATACATGGCCTTGAAGCATGCTGCAATTTCAGTTTTATGACATTGAGACCTACGAAAACATGAAATAAAACAATATGCGTCCCTTCCCCGTATGCACATTACTCAGCCTTTTTAAAAATGCTGACAAAAACAAAAGTCTTTTTCTCAAAACAGATGAACTGAAAAAAAGAAGGACTGATGCTAATTGAAAAGCTTTAATTTCCCCTCTTCAAAAGCAGCGATGTTCTTTTGTTGAGCTTTTTTGTTAGGGTTCTGCATAAATTTTCTTTAAACAATGTTTCTTCCAGATTTATGAATTCTTCAAGCTGGGATATAAGTAAACTCAAGAAATCATGCCACTTGAATGTAATAATAATAATAATAGTAATAATAATAAGCCACCTGCTGCAATTAACATAGTCAATTTCTTCTTTGACAGATTTTTCTATAGCATTTCCTCATGTTCTCCTCCTATCATAAATGAAGATCATAATAAAAGCTGTTTTAATTGGAGACAATGTTAAAATCTAAACTCAGCTTATTTCTTATTTAGATTTAGGAGACGGGGCGGGGGAAATCTTGTCTAGAAATAAAGACATTCACTAATGTGCGCTGCCTCTCTTTGTACAAGCTGTAACGCTGAAAGTTATCCATGTTTTAAAGTGCTGAGTGAACCATTCTGTAAAATGCACAAGTACTTTTGGGGATTTTCAAAAAACCACCATGCATCTCACAGCAGTTTCTACTTAGAAAACACAGCAGTCTCTGCATTAGCAACCCAGTTGTATGCACAAGCAGATCAGTTGCTCCTGTGTATTGCCAGGGGTGTGTTTCTAGTCTTTTCCCCCTCAGCTTTTGCTGAAGCTTGTTTTATTGTGCCTGTGACTTGCTGGCCTCCCTGGACAGCTATCTTTTATAGTCTCTTCTTGCCACCTGCAAAACTCATGGCTTCTTGTTGTTCTTGTTGATGATGAAATCATGATTTCTTGTAAAGATGAGGAGCAGCCATTTTCTTTACCTTTTTTCTTTTGGAAGATTATAATTTCTGGGTTGGATTAGCACCAATGAACAAGAAAACAGCTGCCAAATTTGTAATTCCCTCTAATACCACACTCAGGTGGTTGAGCATTTGCAAGCAAAACAAGGCCACTGTAAAAAAAAAAAAGTGGTTTCTACATAAGAGACATTTAGGGGTTATCCTTTAGAATCCTTTTACAGTCATATAAAGGGAAAACTACTTCCTCTTCCACTGTTTCAGTGTTGGGTGAAACCTCTGTATTGTGACTTTACTCATGCAGGGTTGCTGCTGCTGTTGTTGTTACACGTCTTCAAGTCAACTCCAATGTATAGAGACCCTATCCTAGAGTTTTCCTGGAAAGATTTATTCAAAGCAGGTTTGCCATGGGCTGCCTCTAAGGATGAGAGAGTGTGACTTGCCCAGAGTCACCTCATGTGTTTCCAGGACTGAGCGGTGATTCTGGCACTGGTCTCCTGGAGTCCTGGTCCAACATTCAACTACTACACCACACTGGCTCTCTACTCATATCCATGTAATTGGGCAGACTCTCCACCTCATGTCATACATGCGTGTGATAATGTTCCACTATACTTTTCTATTTGGGAAGGTTTGCACTAGTTAAAGCTCTGCAACATGACTACAGCTTTCACACAGAGACAAAGACAGGCCCAGAAGCCAGGTGAGAAATCCATCTACTATATAAAACTCAAAGTTTGTGAGTGAGTTTGTCTGTTTTGTCTGTGTCAGGCAAGTGAAGACTTCACTTGATTGGCTGTGTGAGGCAAAGACCTGATATGATTGGCTGGCTGTGAAGCTTCTATGGAATCTTGGGGCTGGCAGTTCAGTGAGGGGCCTTTAGAATTCTCAGCCAGAGAACTCACGCTGGTTGCTATGGAGATGAGGCCTAGCAGCAAGAAGGAGGAGGGCAGTGTATTCCCTCAGGAACCCAACCTTTATATGTTAACAACTATGAATACATTTTGGATTGGGGAATATGGGGAAAAGTTACACATATGGGAATAGGGCAGTTACTATGGAAATGAAGCCTAGCAGCAAGGTGGATGACAGTGTATTCCCTCAGGAACCCAAACTTTGTATGTAAATAATTCTGAATACAGATTGCATTGAGAAATATGAGGAAAAGTTACAGGTACTGGAGAAGACAGTTCGGTGACTTCTTAAGAGGAAAATAAAATCCCGGGCAACACAGGGTATATACACTAGTTTTATATGAAATGGCCCTTACTTTCCAATAAATGATATTAAAACAAAGAGTTCTCACTGCCTGCTAAACCCAACATAATATTTAAACTCACCAAATTATGGGCAAGACCTGGAAGACTTATACCAGCAGGTATAATTGCACTAATACAAGTTCAGTGTTGTTGTTTTTTAAGGAAATGCTTAATGTAATTTATAGGCTGGTCACTTTGCTCAAAAACACAAGCATAATATTAGGTGGTCTTATGCCATGCTTACCAACAGAAGATGAAATCTTTGTTCTGCATGACTTAATCTTAACCTTTATCCTCAACTTAGAAATGTTGAATAGCAGATATTATAATAATGACAGAGATTAAATGTAAGCCTGAAGCCAAATACCTGATACAATAGATGAATCTTTAATTCATTTTTTTAAGATTGCTAAAATAATGTTAAATTCAAATTTTTCTGCACCACTGAGCAATAAGTCATCCAGAAAACAAACAGTGCATGTTTAATTCAACACTTGAATTTGTTAGTGATTCAAAGAGATTTTAATTTCCCCTTCTCCTTTGATAATTGGCTGCTTATCTAATAAAATGTTGAACCAACAGGCATGAAGGAGAAAGTGCAATGAAATATACATTATTCAATAACAAGTTGGTTGGCAAGTAACTTACAAGCAAACTGAAACAGGGCCAGTTCAATCTGCTAGACAATTGATACGTACATTCATAATTATTAATAATCCTAATTACACATATGCTAGTGTTTTACATCTCAGATATTCTAAACATTTGCAGCATAGTATATCAAATATTTCCAGATCAGTTGCTTTGTTTTTCACACAGTAAAACAGAAATCTTCAGTTTGAGAAACAACTATAGGCAGTGCGTCAGAAAGACAGAATGCATGCTGATTAACTGAAAGGGAATTCCTATTATATTCTCAATCACATCCATATTCTAATTTTCAAGACATCTAGCAAAGGACTCCCTTCTCCCATATGAACCTGCTGGCACATTTGGATCTTCTTTGGAGTCTGTGCTTTAGGTGTTCCTGCTAGGGAGACACAGACAGTGATTGGCAACATAGACAGAGTCTTCAGGGTAACAACACCAAAACTTGGAACACTCTCCAGAGGAAAGTTTCACTCAGTGCTCCTTGATAGATTTTCAGTCAGTTAGTAAAGGCCTTATTGTTTCAAAGGACATTTCGAGCTCCTAGACCACCTTGGAACATTAATATTGATCTCTCACAATATGTTCTGGATCTGACTGTTGCTGCGGGGGTTTTGTTTTTAAAAAAATCTACCCGGAGGATGCATTGAAATAAAACCCAAAGTGTGATTATTTTAATGAATAAAGGAAATGTGTATCAGCTAGTATTAGAGATTACAAATCCCAGGTGTGTAGGGAGCTGCCTTATACCAAATCAGACTATCTTGGTATTGTCACTTCTGGCTCACAGATGCTTTCTACAGTTTCATACAGGATTCTTTCCTTTCACATGAAATTGTTTGCATTTCAGGTGGGATGGTTGTCTATCTAATCTGTGTCAGTAATAATTGTAGCCAAAGGTGGGGTATCGTTTAACAGATAATTGCAAAATTTTTTGCACTGGGAAAATTAACAAAATATAAAATCTGTTTAGGGGCTGATTCCAGCCTTCTGGGATCAATAGAATAATTTAGTGATAGTGTTCTCTCCTCCTCATTTTACCTCAAAGCTAGCACAGTTAAGGACTTTTGTGACTTGCAGATGAGAGGAAATGCCAGGATAAAAGCCAGCTTGGGATCGGCAGAGTCTTAAGGTAGCCCAACCAGGAATGAACTCTGTTAAACAGTACAAGCTGAATAAGGAACCAAGAGAAGGAAGAAATAAAAACCTATGCTTGAATCATGCCTTTTTTTTTAACTTGCAAGCTGAAATGCCTGTTTTACTTTGAATTTTACAATTCTATAGTATCTTGAAGCCATTCAAAGAAAAGAATGCATGTGGTATAACTTTCTTATTTCCAAGAATAAGTGGTATGGAGGTCTAATTTGGGAAAGACCTTGCATACCTTGGCTACATGGGCTGGAACTGACAAGACTTACAACTTTAGTCATTATAGGGTTAATTGGTCTATTGGTGTTATAGAGGACCTTCACCTGCTACTATTAGTGGGAGCAGTTGTAAAGTCTCTGTAAGAGTAGCATTCTCTTAGTGAATACTCACTTCCTGATTTGCTTCTGCTGCAGTTTGCATCATATTCTGCTTCATTATGGTATTGTATTATATTTTGTATTTTAACTTGCCAAACTTGCTGATGTTCTCTTTTAACTTTTTGTAAATAAAGAACCCATATGCTATTTTTATCTTTTAACTAGAACATATAAAAGTCTTCTGAATTTCCTTTTTATTTATAACAAATTGTCCATCCTGGACTGTGAAGTTTTCATTTTTGAGAGTAATAGGAGTGGTGTCATATCCTTGTTCAAATCATTTCTGACATGGCAGTCCTAATGAGGCTGAGAGTGTGTGACCGAGAGGTCACCCAGTATGTTTCCATGGCCAAGCAGGGAATCAAACCCTGCTCTCCAGGGTTGAAGCCCAATGCTCAAACCACTACATCATGCTGGCTACATTCTTAGAAAATGCTAAAAACTTTTGCTAAAGATATGTTGTAATTTCTGATCCAGATGCTACTGTAGTAATAACAGTATGTTGTTGTTTTTGTTCTTGTTAGGCTTGTACTGTGAATTTAAAAAAAGTACTCTGTTGTTGCAAAGCTTTGAGATTACCTGGTCAGCAATAATGAGCTGGGAATTGTGCTTGAGAGCACGAATGTTTATTACATTAGCCATAGAGGGCACGAGTGACAAAATCCAGAGGCTAGCAGACAGTCACTTGAGGGAGAAGATGAGCAATGAAAGCATACAAGTGAAATGGGAACGGATTTTCCATGGAACTCTTCTACCTGAAGCCTGGAAAGCAGGTTTGAAAACAGAATGTGTTCTGAAGATATCACACATGATTAATCCCTCTATTCAAGACAACCTTCTTTTCCCCCCAGTTCAGCAGGGGAACCAATTAAAATCAGTAACTGCACAACAAGTTTTTTCTGTGGTTTTGCTTTTGCTCATGCTTCCTCTTTTTTATCAGACAGTCAGCAACATCCTAAACCTCAATCGCAGCTAGCTTTAGTCCCTTTAAGAAAAGAAAATTACATTTTGCATTAAGTGTACATTTTGGTAACACTAAAAGCTTACTAAATATTTTCATTTTTCATAAGAGCTGGCATGCTAGGAGGGTGATATGATAGTGCATAGAGACAATGATATATAGCAGAGACTTCTAAGGTCTAATTTAATCAATAAGCCATTTGTGGCTGGATTGTTATGGTTATTACTGTTGTTCTTGGGCTGTTGTAGAACTCACTGCCAAATTAACACTAAGCTTATTATTGCTCTAGATCACAGTCCTGAATGCTTGAATCTCATTTATGTACATGGAGCTGAAATGTACATAATGGGACAAAGGTTTATAGCAATTTGTTTTGTGGATAGCAACAGTGGATAACCTGTTGTCCTTCATATGCTTTAACTATAGCTCATACAATTCTTATCATTGGCCACTCTGAGTAGAACTGGTGGGAATTCTATATTACAACACCCAGAAGGCCAAAAGTTCTCCACACCTGGTATACAAGCAAAAAAACACAATGATAGCTACTTACAGCTACTTACTGGTAATTAAAAGGACACATAACACAATCATAACTGGGAATAACCACAGCTAGTAGAATTCTATACCTATAGATCGTATAGTAGTATAAAGAACTAAGCTGACCAGTTTTGTCATGATTAAAGAGACTATGTTACAATGAGGAAGGGAAACAATCTCTCCAGTGGCATGCAAGTGCCCTTGTGGTGGACTTTTTGTCATGACAGAAGTTGCCGCTTTATCTGTTTTAAGTCTGGGGATCAAAGCCAGATACCAAAATGAGAAACTTAATTCTGAATACTTGTATGTGACTGCTTCATGCTTGCATTAAACCTTCCCTAGAAGAACATAGGAGCGTAGGAAAATGACAAACCAACTCATCCAGCTAGACTACTAGTCTCCACTTTAGCCGGTAGTATCTTTGTAACATTTCAGGCAGGATTCTTTCTTAGCTCAACCTGGTTAATGCATTATGTGAGGGTGGGAGAGGGCTTTTTCAGCTGTGGCACCCCAACTGTTAATTGTTTATGTTGTTGCTGTTGTTGTTGCTGCTATTATTGCTGCTTTTTATTATTATTATTATTATTATTATTATTATTATTATTATTTATTATTATTATTTATTATTGCCATCTTTCTCCCAAAATTGGGACTCAAGATGGCTTACATTAAAAAAAATACAGCCAATAAGATACAAAAAGTGAACATTAAATGGGATTAAACCAATGATAATATAAAGTTATTCAAAATTACATGTAAAAGCAATCCAAACATTTCAGTTTAAAACAGTATGTCGCCTTCAGCTCATTCTTTAAAAACTTTCCATTTTAATGAGAATGGAATAAAAAAGTCTTTGCTTGTCAACAGAAGGACAGCGCAGAGAGTGCAGCTTCCATTTCACTTTCTAAGTGAATTACTCTACACAAAATTTGAGACTTATTTTTTTTTGCAAAATCGAAACATAGTTGTTTTGTGTAGAAAACAGCATTTTCAGCTCTGAAAATAATATTCCGATGAGTAAATAATAATTCCTTCACACAAAATGCCATTTTCTGCATGTAAAATTCTGTAATGGTGGGTTTAGTCTGTGTAAGAGTCATGCATGGTTGATTTGAATAGGAGACATTTTCCGCATGAGATTTAATATTTCTATGTTGAAAAATTAATTTTCCATGTGGAAAATGCTGTTTTCTGCACAAAACAACCGTGTATGAAGTTTGCACAGAATAAATCAAGTATTGTGAATAGCCTTAGAAAATTACGTGGTTTTCAAAAACTATCTTGCAGTGTGAAGAAAACTGCTGAGATTACTTGCTTCTATTTTCAAGAAGAAACTTAATGAAGAATTACATCCCTAATCAATAGTCACTGCAATGACCATATTGTTACCTGATTTGAAATTTTTAGCTTAAAAAATACTAGATTCTGGGATGCATTTACCCAAGACTAGACTTTTCTTGCTAATAACAAGTATGGGATATTTTTGCTTCTATCCCAGTGATGTGGTACCCAGACAGTCAAAGTTACTAACATTCCATTTAAAGTGAAGTAAATACACTTTGGCCCTTTCCACATAAGGTGAGGGAATTGCTCCGTGCTATTACCTACCACTCCTTCTGGGGTCTGAAGCAATGTGGACTGTCCCTGCAGCCCTTCCGCAGGGCCCCTCCTTGGTCCAGTGTGAATTGGAGCAGTATGAGGTCTGTAGATCTGCACTGCTCCAGCTTCCAAAAGGGCGGCTTCTGGTTGGTCATGGGTCCCGACCGACCAACCAACCGCTGAAGCTCGCCACGCCTAAAGCCCACCCTCCACAGATCGTAGGCTCACATTGGTATGAGCCTGCGAATCTGCACAAGGGAGCAGGAACGCAATGGCACTTTCCAGGAAAATTAAGTCCTGTTTTTTGTAGTCTTTAGAAAACACGCTGGAGGACCACTTGGGGTTGTTTTGGAACGGACTGAGGTGCAGATCTCCCGTAAGTAGTCCGCTCCAAAGTGCAGACGACCTCCTCACTGCCCCGTTCTGATTGCCTGGTGCGGAAAGGGCCTTTGTTATATAACAAAAGAACAAATCATAAATAAGTAGGAATATTCAGAGTATACTTTATTCTAAGGATTTAAGATACATTTGAGAGGATGAAGGAAGATAAAGGGCAGTTTAGGGTTAGTGGGAGAAATCACAGATCAAATCAAGGAAGTGGTGAAGCAGGCCAGAGAAGGGTAAGACAACAGGAGAAAGGCTAAGGAAAGAGCTGGAGTCTGAGCTGAAGAAGAGAGCAAAGTTATTGGGAAGATTGCAGTCTTTTAGAAACAGGAGACGGAAAAGGGAAAGGGGAAACAAGTAGAGATTGCTTTGCCTCAGGACAACAAGAATCATAACAAAGTACATCCCTTACACATAGAGACACAGGTACACAAAAAGCATACATAACTCATTCAAACCTATGGGCACAATCCAAAGGAAGGCCAGAAGAAGACAGGAGAAGAAGTGCAGACACACAGTCCCATAGCTTGGTTTTGATAAAAAAGACTTCTCAAAGTCCCAGTTGTCAGAGGAACTTCTTTTATCTGCCTCAGAATTTTTGATGTCCATATCTTGGTCATCTGTTGGTTTTGGCCAAGTTGTTCCGGTTCCTCTGATCATGTGCCCCAGATGTTTACATTAGCCCCAAAGATGTTATGCTTCATGTTATCCCTCAGAGCATTTGAGACAGCTGTTTCAGAGTTGTGGCAAAGTAATCATCAAAGACATCTCTGTTCATCTCTGTCTCTTGAAGTGTTCACCTTTCTTCTCCTTTGGGTCAGTTTGTTGTCTCTCTCCCTTTGATCAGTCCCCCCAGGAAACACACTCATTCTTTATTGTACACACGCAAAAAACTTCACTCAGATAATTAACATTTCCAAGGTGGTAGTGATAGCTTTCCGGTGATCCAGATGTTTAACTCTTGGCAAAACATTCATTCCTAGTTAGCTTTGTCTTGGGCCTAACTTCTCCAATACATAAAGCACAGATTGACATTTAATATTTCTAGCAATAATCACTTGTATCCCAAATCAACATAATTTACAAAGGAAATATTTCTGGGAGCTATTACATCCATTGTGTTAGCACTAATGTCTAATAAAAGAGGTAAAACCAAAGATCAGAAATAAAGAAACAAAACAGGATGTCTGCGTCTTTGGGTAACAAGGTATCACCTCCAGATCAGAGGCAGAGCTGCATAAGAGTACATCCATTGTGGGAAATACCAGATGAAGGCTACAGTTGCATGCATAGCTTGCTGATAGGCTTCAAGTAGACAATGCTTAATATGGTTCATGTGTCAACAGAATATTGGATTAGATCAGCCTCTGTTCTGATCCAGCAGGGCTGTTCCTCTTTACTTAAGGCTAAGGAATCTCACCAAAAAGTTGAAGAATCTCAAAAAACATAAGAGGCTCTAAAAGAGCTCACATAGCTGATGACAATTTTTGGGGGGAAAAAACCAAATAATACAGGAAAATGTAACTTATGCAGAAGCACAGCTTTGAGAAGAGCAAAGACCTCCTGCTAGTCTAGGCAAAGAGTAGAAAAAAATGTGCAAAAGATGTCCTGACCATCTACCATATAAAAATCAAAGTTTGTCTGTGAGTTTATTTGTCTGCATCAGGCAGAAGAAGACCTCATCTGATCGGCTGGCTGTGAGGATTCCATGGAATCCTGGGGTTGGCAGTTTAGGGAGGGGCCTTTAGAATTCTCAGCCAGAGAGCTCTTGGGCCTCAGGCCGGTTGCTATGGAGATGAGGCCTACCATCAATAAGGATGCCAGAAAATATTTGGGAGGCATAGGTGAGAAAAAATAAAGTGACATACACAACATAGTTACAAGGTCTTCTCACCTCACACAACAGATTGCATGGGTTCCATATGTGAGGAATCTCTAAAAAAACTGAAATTGAAAACAAAAAATGCTTCCAGAAAAAAGTAAAGCCATTGCACAAATTCAACAGAAAGACAAAACATCAAAAGCCAATACATCAACATCGCCAGAGAACACAGACTGGATAGGAGACTATGGGGCAAAGTTATAGGTACTGGAATAGGCCGGTTGCTATGGAGATGATGCCTAGCAACTAGGAGGAGGACAGTGTATTCCCACAGGAACCCAACCACTGTATGTTAACAACTACGAATACAGATTGGATTGGGAAATATGGGGAAAAGTTACAGGTACTGGAATAGGCCTGTTGCTATGAAGATGAGGCCTAGCAGCAAGGAGGAGAACATTGTATTTCCTCAGGAACCTAAATTGTGTATGTAAATAACTCTGAATGCAACTTGCATTGGGAAATATAGGGAAAAGTGACAGGTACTGGAGAAGACAGTTGAGTGGGTTCATAAGAGGAAAATAAAATCCCGGGCAATGCTGGGTAAATACATTATTTTTTAAATAAACACAACAAAAATGTATAAATAAATAGACAAGCAAAAAGCCGCTATATTTGGGTTTCTTCTTGATGTACAGCACATACACCACATAGACTTGGATTATAATTCCTTTGGTTGTCCCTTACTGAGGTTGTTTATAAGCCAGATTGGTTACATACTGCCCTGGTGATCATCTTGATCCAAGGGAGAGGACCTGAACTCGTATCTCTCAGAGTCACACAAGTGATCCCTAGAACAATGTAGGGCCTTTCTTTAAGTTCCCTATTCAGTATCAAGGGATCTGTCAAGCACACCTCTGTTCCTCTGAGGGGAGATCTGTCAAGCACACCTCTGTTCCTCTGAGGGGAGAACAGGTGAGGATAAACCAGGATATTCAAGCGTCTTGGACTGAGCCAAGTTACTATTTCTTCAAGTGAGGTTTAATCTTCCAGATCTCATGACTTCTTGGCCCTTACATGTTCCCATGATTGGATGAACTTTCTACTGTTCCATTGTCATTGACAGATCACATCGTGATCAAGTTTAGACTTTCTGGGACCCAGAACCTCTGTGGTCGATGCATTAAGATAGTCCACCTCAGAAGGATAATGGATCCAGATGGGTTCCTGGTGGCTCTTGGTTGATCTCAGGGATAGAGAAATGACAGAGACAGTGAATATAATCACTCGCAATCATTCCTTGTCATGGAGTGAAGCAAAACCAGCCCCTGGGTTTCTAAGGAGCTGGCAGCAATGAAATGAATGAGATGGAAAGTAGAGTGATGCTGACAAAAGACAGAGCTAGTCCAACCAAAAACAGGATAAAATCTATCTGAAGGCCTATGGTAGGGTAATAACGGTACCAAAGAAGCCTTTTAAAAAAAAAAAAATTGTAACACCATTTCATCCTCACAGAACCACCCAGTGAAGCTGTTTTGAGTGATCAGGGATCTGTTACCATCTGGTGTAAAGGAGAATTTAAGCCACTCAACAGCCCACTGGGGGGGGGGAGCCCACTCCTTTGCATATAAAATTGCTTGATTTGCCCTGACTTGGACACCAGAGTTAATACAGATCTAGTGGATGTACTCTTGGCCCTTGCTTATCCAGTGTTGCTTATCTCAGTTCCTGAAGCCTGGGGATGTGGAGAGGACCCTTGGAGAGGTGAAAGCCACCACAAATGTATGAGATCCTTGCCTTTCATTGCTTGAAGAGGCTATTGTAAGACCTATTTTTTTGGTGGGGGGAAGCTTAATTGGATCCTACTATACTGGATAACTATAGGCCAGTCTCCAACATCCCATTTTTGGACAAGATACTGAAACATGTGGTGGCTTGGCAAAACCAGGGGTTCCTGGATGAGATAGATCAACTAGGTCCACTTCAGTCTGGTTTCAGGTCTTGTTATGGGATGGAGACAGCTGTGATCACCTTGGTGGATGACCTAAACCAGAAACCAGTCAATGACTGTGTCCATGTTGGTACTTATGGACCTTTTGGCAGCTTTCATACCATCAACAGTGATATTCTTCTGGGTCACCTCAGTGGGATGGTACTTGGAGATACTGCTCTACAATGGCTCTGTTCTTTCCTGGAAGGGTGCTTTCACAGTATGGTTCTGAGGGATTCTTGTTCAACTCCTTGGTCTTTGGAGTCCATCAGGGTTCTGTCCCCATCCTATGCAAATGTCCCAGGAAGCAGGTGGCCAGAATGCAAGAGCTATTGAGTCATTAAGCCAATTCAGGTCAGTCACAGGTCATCCAGGAGGATGAAGAGTGAAGCACAAGAATGGTCATCAGCAACTCCAGAAGTAAGCCAGCAAGGAGTAAAACAGAGTCATATATAGTGGCCAATCCAAAGAGTACTGACAATCACCAAGACGGATGGTTGCAAGCAACAAAGCCTTCAGCAAACTGCTGGATACTTTATAGCCAGGTGGCTCAAGGCCCCAGGTGCATTAATTAGTCAACATCTATTTAAGAGCTGATGGGAGTGTCATAACTTCTCTTTCTCCCCCCTTCACTCATTAAATGGCTGGACCTCATCTTCAGACTCCTCTGTGTCAGCCCCTGGCACCTCTGCCTCAGAGAGAGATCACTGCCAATAAGAGTTTGGGGTCTTCCTTTGATTCCAGAGGGTGAGTTATGACATCCCCTATGCTACTCAACAACAACATGAAACCAGTGTGAGAAATTGTATAGTCTTGGGGATGAGGTTACCTATATGCTGGTGATATCCATTTCTATTACTTCTGTCCAAATAATTCCAAGAAAGCTGTTTGCTAAGCCAGTGATTGGCAGTTGTAATGGACTGGATGAGGGGTGAATATGTTGAAGCTTAATTCAGACAAGACAAAGGTGTTCCTCATCAACTGAAAGACAAATCTGGGAATAGAGATTCAAACTGTGTTAGATGGAGTTACACTCTCCCTGAAATCACAGATTACTCTTGGAGTTACTCCTGGATTCAACTCAGAGTTTGGATGTCCAGGTTCCAGAAGTTACCAGGAGTGTATTTGCAGAGTTAAATCCAGTGTGCTGACAGTGCCTGTTCCTGAAGAATTCAGATCTAGCCATTGGTAACACATGCTTCCTGTTATGATTATGGTAATAAACTCCACATGGGGCTATCTTTGAAAAGTGCCCAGACATTTCAGTTGGTCTAAAGAGCTACAAGGAGCACACAACTTACTTATTGCAAAAGCTCCTCCGGCTGCCAATCTATTTCTGGACACAGAGTAAGGTGCTGGTGAGAACATGTAAAGTAGTGTAAGTCTTGCGTTCAGGCTATATGAATGGCTGTATCTCCTTTTATGAGCCCATTAGAGCCTTAAGGTCATCTGGGGAAGCTTTTCTTTCTGTTCCACCCTTCTCAGGCTTGTTTGATGGGTACAAGGGAGAGGGCCTTCTTGGTAGCTGCTCCCAGTCTTTGAAACTCTCTCCCTAGGGATACCAGGATGGTTGTCTCCTTATTCTCCTTCTGTCGGCAACTGAAAATTTCTTGTTCCACCAGACTTTTAGGACCTGAATGGGATGGGCTTATAATGATATCCTATGCCTTTTATAGTTGCAAAGCCAGCATAATATGTTGATTTGAGTAGTGGATTATCATCCTGGAAACCAGTGTTTGATCCTTGTGTGGACATGGAAACCCACTGGGTGACCTTGGGTGTGCCATACACTCTCAGCCCCAGAAAACCCCATGATCGTTTTGCCTTAGGATCACCCTAAGTGGAAACAAATTGAAGTCACACAACAACAAAGTCTCTTAATGGATTTTAGTTAAATGTTTAATGTTTTAACTTTATAAATTGCTTAATATTATTAAATTAACTTCTCTACTTCTACTTTTATCAACTTTTTGTATAGTTTTTAATCTGTATTGTTTTTAACATGCTGCTATCCTCCTTGGTTCTCATTATTGAGAGAAAGGTGGAATATATATGGATAACAATGACAAAAATAATTGCTTTTGCATTGAAGATGGCTCTAACTAATAAATAATGTGGTTCATTTCATATCATATCATTGTCTGGTGTTATTCTTCTGGTTGGCAGGCAAATAATTTTGCTTGAAGACCACAGGCATGATCTACAATCCAATCTTCTACCTTCCTGTAAGGAAGTGGTAATTGTTAGGGGTGGGCAATATGGAACCCTCCAGATATCTTGGACTACAACTCATAGTCACTGACTACTTCCCATGTTGGCTGGGACTGACAGAGTTCACAGTTCTGGAGATCACCAGTTTCCATTCCTCTGGTGTTGATCCCAGAGGGATAGACAAACTAAGGATCTGACTTGACTTCCTTTCTTATGAGAATACAGTCCTCCCTCCACATTCATGGGCCCTTTCCACACAGGGGTAATAAAACAGTGTAGAGCAACCTCTGACGGAGGTCGTCTACACCGTGGAGTGGATTGGGGCAGACTACTTTAGCGTAGTTCCACACCCCAATCCGCGCAGGAGCGACCGGAAGTGGTGGTTCCGCGTGCTTTTTAAAAACCTCTTTCAAAAACCCCCGTCACAGCGCCCGATGTAGATTTGCAGGTGCGTGCAAGAGCATGCCTGCAGATCTGCCGGGGGCGGGCTTCCAGCTGGTGAGCTTCTCTGGTTGGTGGAGAGCCTCTGCCAGCTGTAAGCCGCCATTTTGGATGCCACAGGACGCCGAGGAGTGTGAAGCAGTGAACTCGCGCTGCTCCACATGGCGATGGACTTATCCAGTTGCTGGTAAGCTCCATTTCTGCGCGTTTTACCCCGTTTCTCCCTCCATGTGTGAAAAGAGCCATGGGTTTGACTTTTGCAAATTTGATTATTTGTGAGGCATATGTTGCCTCTCCTGCCCCCTGTTTTCTACCTCCTATTCCCTTGCATTTCTCATGCCAGGCTTGTGAGGCTTGTGTTTAAAATTATTATTTTTTCCTTTCGGGTAATCAAAGCCCCCCCCCACTACTGTGGGTGTGTCCCCTCTGCCGTGTGTCTGCACATTCTGGTGATGATTGGTCAGGTGCTCTTTTTGCTCCTACTGTTATGACGGCTATGGGACCCAGGAAGGGACTTCCCGATATCGCTTTGATATCACTTAATTCGGCCCTGGCTAGACCACGCTCAGCGGCCCCGCTGCATGTGTTTGGGTTGGTTTCTGAAACAAGCACATGCTGGCTGCAGCTGACTAATTGTTCAAATTCCATTCCTTATTCAAGCCAGCATTTCCCAAGCCTCACGTAGCTTCAGGGGACACCCATATTCCACAATAGCGGTGCGGTTTCCCGCCAAACGATCCCTTTGGAGAAGGCCATCAGCTCACTGGCCACTCTTTTGTCTTTCAGTGCTAATCCGATCATGCTGATAGTGATCTCACCAGATCTTTTTGTCTAGCGCCAAAACTCTTTTGTTCCCTACTTGGTTTGCCATAGCCGCCAGGCATGTTTCACCCTATAAAAAGTTCCCATTTTGGGACCTCATTGATTCCTCTTGAACTGCCATCCCGACTCTCTGCCGGTTGATTCAAGAGTTTCCCTCAGCACCCAGCGCTGAGCCCCATCATTCATCGCTCCAGATTCTACAGGACATCGCGATCAGGTGTCGTATCACCCGCTGTTCCCTCAAGTCTCTCTTCCTCATTGCTTTAGTTAGTTAGTGTGCGTATGTTTGATTTACCTTGCTTTTGTTTAATAAAGTTGTTATTGTAACCTGGTCTGCTCATTGCCCAGAAGCCATAGACGTTGGGTTACAAGGTCTCGCTAAGTTACCCTGCCTCTCGCATGTCAAACCAGTGCTCTGAGTCTAATTTCCCCATCTTGATCTTTTTAATTGGCAAAGTTGGGTGCCCCTCGCGGGACCCCCAGTTTTCAGGGTAACACTACACCTCCTTTCTCAAGATGGCGACTGGAAATATCTAGAACACCAGGACTCCAATCTTCTCCATCTAAGGGGAAACTACGGGTAAGCCTTTTGCCTTGCCTTTTGTTTTCCCCTTCCTAGAACACTAGGGCCAGGCAAAAGTAATGGGAGGAGGAAGCTCTGGAGGGCATGGTAGGGATATTACAGCAGGAAGTTCCCAGTTTTATTTCCCAGTTTTATTAGTTTTATTATTTATCAGGGTCCACCCTGAACCCTTGCAAATGTGGAGGGATCACTGTAGTTAAACCTTGAGGGATAAAAAGACTTCCCAAGATTATCTATCTGTAACCTTTCCTCATTTCAGTGGGGAGTTTTTGTGTAACTCCAGAATAAAACAAGGTACAAAAGAAAGAGATGTAAAATAGTATGTCTTCTAGTTTTGGTTTTATTTTTTTAATGATATCCAGCAGTCTTTGTATCCAAATTAATCTGTTCTTGCTGTCAACAAACTCCACAGAGACACCTATAAAATTGTATACCGTGTAGTAGCAATTTATACAGTGTTTTTAAGACTAAAAGAGTCTCTGAAAAATAATATGGAAGGGGGACAGAAATCACATCTGCATTAAAAATGGGACAAAGTTGGTTGCAAGAGACACCCTGTGAACAAGCTTTTAAGCAATGACAACAGAAATCTCTCTCTTGTCGAGGTTTTGTTCTTGACCCTGTTCACCTCACATATAATGACAAAAATGCACCCCTTTTACTGCTGGCTGAGGTTGCCAGGGTTCACCACTCATTTTCCTGTTGCTTGCCAGAGAAAGGCAACTTCAAAATTGTGAATAATGAGTCACATCCCACAAACACTGCTGTTCTCTCACATTTAGTTTCTGGAATCTTAACTTTAGAGTGTCTGCCTGCCCTTGCCTAGCTGTCTGCGTTTTCTTTCTGTTGTGCTTCTGTTCATTGCAAGGCATCTTCATTTATTCCTCCATTTTCAGCTGGTGGTGATTATGGTGCTTTTCTCATTCTTATTCTTATTCTTCAAAACTTAAAAAAATGTACAGTTCAGAGTATTTCTATGAAGTGAAAGTCAGGCTCTTTTCTCAGTTTAGTTGTACAATATGCCTTGGGCACATGTGTTCAAATGTCAGTATCGAAAGCAGAGAGACCCAAGTACCTGTCCATTACAAGTCAATGTGAAATACAGTCTTGGTAGGAATTCACTAAACTAGAATACTTTTTTTTTCAATATTGTATTTATTAAAAGTATGTAAATAAAATACAGATAGGATGGTTTAAATAATGTTCCTCAAAATCAAAATCAATGACAGATCACATTTCTAAGCAACATTTTAAGAAATACTTTCTAGTTTTTAGATGACAGATAGAACCTTAGAGTTAAGCTTATTTATAATCGTATAAATTTTAAATATATTTTGGGTGTAACATTGTCGTTAATCATGCTTTAAGTCCTATACTAGGATACTTTTAAAATTCAGGAACCCATTGCAGAATTTCACTCCTCACTAGAAGCATGTTTGTCCAGCAGTTTCCCTGGTTCTTATTTGTGTACATTGTCATTAAATCAATAGTGGGAGAAGAGACAAAGTAGACTTTTTGTCCCATATAAATGTAATAAATTCCACTCCAAAAATATAGCATTACTACCCTGAAAATTACCATCCCCAGACCCACTATAAGCTGCTGAAGCTAACTTCTAATTGCTAACTTCCACCTTTATATACCTTTAACAAGATGGCAGCCAGAGTCAGTGTATTTTTAGTGCATCAGTTTTAAACCTTTGATCATAATAACAACATTCTGTCTAATTTCCAGAAACATCTGCAGTTTTTAGGGCTCAAAAATTCACAATTATTTTCACATACAGTTTTCCCTAATATAAACACTTTTGCACACAGCTTCTCCTAATAAGTAATTTTTTTAATATGCAACTTTTTCTTTTGTATCTTTTGGTGACAAAAGTGGCATTGCAAAAGATGGAGAAATCTGTGCAGTCCAAAGTATAACTGCCTTGATCCTTGAAGATCGTGCTTGACCGGCAAACTTCTTCTCCATCCATTTCTCTAACCTGTCTGGTGTTGCTGTTTTAAACCCAGTCCTTTTCAGCTAGCTGATTCCACTTTTATCCTTTCTCTTTGCTGTACTTCTTCCTCTGGTATAGTTACAAGGAAAAATCCTTCTAATGCAAATAGTAAGTTGAGACTGGAGCTTGGAAATATTACTTCTAGAGTGACAGTTCCTGGAATTCCCCAACCAGCATAGGCATTGTATCTTACATACTCATCCCATTGAATGGGATTGGGATCAGCATTCAGCAGAACTCAATAGGCCATACATGCTGGTTGAAGGATTCTGGATGTTTGGTTCAAAAATTAACTTTTCCAGAATATGATTCCAAGAAAGGGCTTCCCTCATGTCTATAGCAGCAGCAAAAATGATTTACATTTGTGCTCTCTGCCTGCTGTTACTGTAGTTTCTAGCCCAGACTTGTGGGATATTAGATATCATTTGATATCGATAATTTGACCTTCTTTACCTATTCCTCTCCACATGCTTGCGAGGCCCCGGGACAAGCACGCACACAGGCATGGCCAACAATAGCTGAGACATTCCAAACAAATACAGGCAGGCCAGAAATAGCCAGACTGCCGCTTTAGGAGACCTCAATGCAAGTACCATATTATGTATGCATGCTACTTACAAATATTATGTATGCATGCTACTTACAAAGGACTCCCTGCCTCGAGCAGGCAGCTTGACGAGCTGAATACTCTACTGTCATGCACTCCACATTTGCATACTGTTTGGGCTATTGACAACTCTGTCATAACTCAATCATGTAAATTACTGACCTTTTGGAGGCTTTGTCTCCAGCCCGAAACGTATTGTTATCCCCGGGAACGGACTAGCCTACAGCCACATTTTCCCCTATAAGACCCCCTGACTTTGAGTGCTTCTTCGGATTGCTCCTGGCTTCCATCCTGCTTTGCTGTCACTTCACTTGGCGAGCCTTCCCCTCAGCTCCTCATGCTAAGAATCTCCTCTGCTACGGACCTTTTTCTTCAGACTACCCGGGCTTCAGGACAGGTGTAGTATTTCCCATACAAAACCTCCTCTTAAAATCCCTCTATCCAACTCCAACCTTTATTTCTATAGATCTATGTGTGAATGTGTTGCATACACATGTTTGACTGTATATCAATAACAACAACAATTATTATTTACTTCTGTTTGCTCCTTGACTCGGCCTGACCCCGTAGACATTGGGTAAAAGATCTCGCTACGTTGCCCTGCCTCTCATAGTGCCAACTTGTGCTCTTTGCTAATTCCCAACTTTGTAATATTTGGAGTGCACTTAGGTGTCCCTCACAGGACCCCCAGAAATCAGGGTAACACTGCTGCACTCCTAACAATTAACCTGCCATCACCAGCTAGTATTATTTGCATTAAAAAAGCCAATCCTCTATGATAGTAGTTTTCAAAGTAGCCATATTAATCTCCTGCACCGTAAAAAGGATGAAGCAAGGGGGAGGAAGGGAATGTACCAGCACCTTTTGAGGTCATTTCTACAGTACACTGTTATGGTGCTATTATTCCACTTTCAACATCCTGTGGGATTCTGGGGTTTGTAGTTTACTGCAGAATTCTGGCTGAGAATTCTAAAGGCCCCTCCCTAAACTGCAGCCCCCAGGATTCCATAGGATGATGAAAGTGGAATAATAGCACTATAACAGTGTAGTGAGGAAATGGCCTAAGTCTAACTGGTTTTTTTTAATTCTTATTTTTGCATGGGCTTTTGTACATATAAGCTCATTTCTCTGGATACAGTATAGTGTGATAACAAAAGCTCAGGTATAAAACATATTTATATAGTTGTGGGAATGAGGTGGAATGTAACAGAAACTAGAAGGATGCAAATGATTTGTATCACCTTACTCAGCCTTTTGAAAATTTAGGGCAAGAGATATGATTTGTGTCCTTCTGGATCCTACTACATTTCATCCCAGCTCCACAACTGTGTAAATATGCTTTAAACCTGAGCATTTATTATCACTCCGAAATGTATCTGAAAAAGCGGGTTTATATCCATGAAACCTCATGCAAAAATAAAAACCAGTTTGTCTTACAGATGCTGCTACATTCCTTTCCCTGCTCCCTTCCTCCTTTTTAACCTCCCACGTTAAATGCAAATATGCCTTTAATGCCCTGTGTAGTTTTAGACCTAGGACTGTCATCATGCCACTACTTTAGCTATTGTCTGCTTCATTGCAGTAATAGCTATTTCACTTACGATCATGATTATACTCTGCAAAATGTTTTTAGAAGATCAGTATTCTTTCCCCCTGACATATTCCTTCATTCTTTGTACATAAATGTAGTCTCACTGCAATGTAGAGGTATATTTATCGACACTTGCAAGTGAACTCCAGACATGTTTATGTTTTTCAGCCATAGCAAACAAGACTCTGCAGACCACACTCAGCTCTAGTAAACCAAATAATAACATGCAATCATCCATTGCTTGCTCTAGGCTGATTTTTTTTTATTAGCATCCATAATAGTTTCAGAAAAGTAAAAATATACTCAGCAATATTGTCTGCTTGAGCTACTATATTTCATGCTTAGAAGGAGGTGGAGAAGCCTAGGACCCTGTCTCACACAAAAATTATACCACTGCAATTCCAGGTTTTCTGCCATGGTCCCATCCTATGAAATCCTTGGATAAGCAGTTAAAGGAGGGACCTTTAAGCCAGAAAATTCTCCTCTGGTGCCTCTGACAAAACTGCGGATCTCAGGATTTCATTGGATGCAACCATGGCAGTTAGAGTGGGATCATAAGACTATAACTGTGTAGTGTGAAAGGACCCCAGGTCATATCCTTAAGTTCCTAGATCATATTGGCAATGTAATCTTATATGTAAAATCTTCAGAGATTAGTAGCAATGAATTCAGTCAGGCTTGCTCTTGCTGTTCCCAGATAAACATAACCACCTTGCAGCCTTGTTATTATTTATTTATCTTTGTCTGTCTGTCTGTCTGTCTGCCTATCTATCTATCTATCATCTATCTGTCTATCTGTTTTTCAGGCTAATGAATGAATGGGGAATATTTGACCTCCAGATGTTTCTACCTATATCTTCCACCAGCCTCAGCCAGTTTGGCCAATGGTAAAAGCTTGTAGGAGTATCTGGGGCACTAAAAGTTTACTGTCCCTGATCTATGTCATCCAAGGCAGCTCTTAAATAATATGAAACCAATTTAATTATATGTGCCAATGTGGTTCCATGACTGGGATGGTATTTTTTATTGATTGATTGATTGATTTTTAATGGAAGTTCGGGACCAGATTGAATTTTATGAGTGGCTGACAAGATAGCAAGATTAGATCCCTGTTCCTTCTTTAGAATTTGTAGTAAAATTCAACTGTATTCTTTTGAGATGCCATTCTGCCTGTTCTTCTCTTCCAATATCTATTGCCCTCTGCTGATACTTAATATACCTCTTTCATTTGTACCCCAATAATCAGCAGCAGGGAGTAGAGACAGTGATCCACAAACAAGCAGCTGCAAGGTAGACACCATTTAATTTTTTTTTCTTCCCTGGTCTGACTAGGCAACACAACTACAACCACAGCATTGCAGGAAACACAACATGACAATTGGCTTTTTGCCATTCTTGGCTAAATAATTCCCAAGGAATGTGGTTCAGGTTGGAAGAAGGGGGCAACAGATGTTAGCACTCATGGCTCTCAGCACCCAGTACAACATAATTTTCATTTCTTTATCAGATATCTTAATCATATGTTACTGAGCATGCCCAAGTGCAACGGAGCATGTTCAGTACTACAAAATGAAGCCTGGCTCCCTATTTCTTCCCATACTTTGCAACAGATGTCAATACTCTATTCAAAAGATGAATGAGGTACATTTACATTCTATAAAAGAGGATGAGATTCTGTTGGACATGTTATTTCATCGGATTCAAGTAAGTGCTATTACAAAGAATTTTTAAAGGGAAATCCATAGTGGTACATCATCATCATCCACCCTGCAGAGCTGGCTAAAACAGCATGTTATATCACAGTCAGTGCCCTTACTCTTCCCATATTGCTATGAGAAAGAAGTTGTCCCAAGACTGCTGCATATTGGACAATATCTTCTCTAGAGCCAAACAAAATGCCACAAAAGTATGAAAGCTATCAAATTTAAAAGAACTTTTAATTACAGTAAGTGGTAGAAAAGAAAATAGGGCTTAGGGGAAGAAATGGAAAAGTTCAAATGTTAGGGCAGATGTTGCAACCCTAAGGTATGCAGTTTAGACTGCGTCTCAAGGCAGAAACTGCAAATTGAATGAGTAGTGGATAGGTGTGCAGATAGCACTCAATAAAGAGTTGGAAAAAAAAAAGTTCACTCTTCATTTCAGGAAATACATTGACATAAATGTACTAATTAATCCCAGCTAGAGTAGACCCATTGAACCAATGAGAACATAGCAAGTCAACACTTACAAAAGTTTAATTGATTTAATGGGTTTATTCTAGCTAGATCCAACTGGATTTAAGCCATAGACTGGCTGCAGCTCAGGGATCTGTCCACTGGCTTTGATAAAACACACAGGTTTCCAAGTTGGCATAGAGCAGAAGCATAGAGAATCATGATAGTCTTTAGGTAGCAAAGCTGGAGATGAACATTACAGTGGTTCAGCTATCAAAATCAACTGAGGGACCACTGTGACATTACAAAGTGGTTGAAGGGGGCAGAATCTTCAGTACAATCCCTCATCAGCTAGTAGAAAATCTTCTGCCCTCTGCTTATGGATTCCACTCAAATGACTAAATGCAGACTAAATGTGATTGGATTTTTGCATGTGATTGGATTTTTATTAAACTCACCTGAGGAGAGGCAAAAGATACTTTTTACACAGAATCACTGAGTTGGAAGAGATTACAAAGGTCATTGAGTCCAAACCCCTGCCATTAAGGAATACACAATCAAAACACTCCCAACAGATGGCCATCCAGCCTATGTTTAAAAACCTCCAAAGACAGAGACTCCACCACACCCCAAGGCAGCATATTCCATTGTTGAACTGTTCTTACCATCAGGAAGTTTAATCAGAAATATTTTTCCTGTAGTTTGAAGCTCTGTGTCCTAGTCCCTGGAGCAGCAGGAAAAAAAAAGCTTGTCTTAATCTTCTCTTCTTCAGGCTGAACATACCCAAATCCCTAAGTCACTCCTCATATGGCAGGATTTCCAGGACTTTTATCATCTTGATCCTCCTCCTCTGGACACATTCCAGCTTGTCAATATCCTTCTTGATATGTGATGCCTAGAACTGGACACAGTATTCCAGGTGAGGTCTGACCAAAACAGAATAGAGTGATACTATGGCTTCCCTTGACCTAGATATTAAAGATTCCTAGGTGCCTTTCACATACAGTGTGGACAAGCCAGATTTCACCCAGCCTATATCTGTGCATTTCATTTTTTTTCTGCCCAAGTGTAGTACTTCACATTTTTCCCTGTTGAAATTCATTTTGTTAGTTTTGGCCTGGCTCTCCAATCTGTTAAGATCATTTTGATTTTCTGATCCTGTCCTCTGAGGTTTAAGCTACCCCTCCATGATAAAGATATTGTATAGCACTGGACCCAGGACAGAAGCCAGTGGCCTTTTACTAGCTTGTTTGCAAGAATATCATGGGAGGCCTTGTCAAATGTCTTATTGAAATCAAGATGTGCTACATCTACAGAATTGCCTTCATCTACCAAGTTTGCAACTGAATAATTAAATAAAAGAGAGAGGGCAGGAGAGAGAGACAGAATATGACATGACTTGTTTTTAAGATTACTTTTAGTATTCACAGCATTCTTTTTTAATTGCTTACAGACTGTTCGTTTAATAATCTGTTTTAGAATCTTTCAAGGTATTGATGTCAGGCTGACTGGGCAGTAATTGGTTGGGTCTTCCTTTCCCCCCTCTTTTTGATGATGGGGACAACATTTGCCCTCCTCCGGTCTGCTGGAACTTCATTGGTTTTCTGGATTTCTCAAATATTATTGCCAGTGGTTATGAGATTTCTTCTACTCATTCTTTTAATATGCTTGGCTGTAGCTCACCTGGCCCTGGAGACATTAATTCATTTAGAATAGCCAAATATACTTGTGCTACGTCTTTACCTATTCTGCGCTGCATTTCCCCTACTGCATGATCTGCTCCCTTTTCCCCAGGTTGAGCACTGGTTTCCTTTTGGGAGAAGACCAAGGCAAAGAAGGTGCTGCATAGTTCTGACTTTTTTCTATCCCATCAACACTTTTTCATCTTCTCCATATAGTGGCCCTTTCATTTACTTGTTCTTCCTTTTGCTACAGATACAATCAAAGCCACTCCCTACTGCCTGTTTAATCTCTCTAGCAAGCCTCAGCTCATTCTGCACTTCAGCTTTTCTGACTTTGTCCCTTCACATACTGGCTATTTGAGTGAATTTCTCTTTGGTGGTTTGCCTTTTTTTTCCATTTGTTTATACATGTCCCTTTTAAATCTTAGCCAGTTGAAAGTTCTTTAGATATCCATCCCATTTTCCATAGACACCTTTCAATTTTTCTCTTCATTCTCTGCACTAAAAATGTTTGAAAGTATCTCATGTTTAAGAAACTTCCAGCCATCATGAACTCCCTTCTCTTTTAGTATTCCTGACCAGAGGATCATACCCAGATCCTCATCCAAGACAGTCTGCTCTACTCTGTCTGAGAAAACTTCATGCTTCCCAGTATGATGAAGAGTAGATACACAGGCCTCAATTTGCTGGACCTTTCCTTCTGACAGGGCAACCAATTTGCACTTAGGGCAGGTGTAGCTTTCCACATCCTCTAGCAAGAACCCAACTTATCACAGTGTGTGGCTTGCCACAGTCACCTTCCACATTTGGCAGTTATGCAGGCACTGAAACAGAACTCTGGGTTTCTCCCTCAAAACTCCCCTGCTAAATACACATACAAAATGCCTGTTGGCCATACTTGTTAGCCAAGCTCCAGGGCTTGAGATTGTAGCTTAAGAGAGAGCTAGTGGCTGCTAGCTCCTCCCACAACCAAGTCTTTGATTCATTTCCTCCCAGCAGCCTCACCTCCTGGAACCGTGTGCTCCGGCAGAAGACCTGAGCCTACATAAAGTAGAGCAAAAGAATGACAATAAGCACACAAGCAAGTTTCCGCTCAGCTAACACAATCAGCTATAAGGCAACAGGCTAAAACCTATCAAAACACAATAGGGCAATAGAACACTAACAAGTACACAAGCAAGCCTCCTCCCATTTCACACAAGCAAGCAGCCTTACCCGCAGCAGACACATCAGCTTTAACAAACTCTCCCAAAAGATTGCCAGGGGCTGGGGAGATTTAACCCAACAGACACAAGGTAACCTTATGCTCTTTCTTCCACTACTCAAAACACCTCCTTGTTTCTTTTTTTAAATATATACCGGTATATTTTATTAAGAGCAACGTTAAAGTTACAGACCTTACAAATATAGCAAATATCAATAAATGAGTAAAAATAAAATTCAAATACATTGCTAATAACAGAATCTATCCTGATCTGTGCAACATGCATGAATCCATTATTTCCTAAATAAATGGTAAAAAAAATGCAAAAAAGTAGCTTAATCTTGCTTCTGAGTATATACATTTGTATATATTTGTAACTGCACACTACACAAGATAATCTTCATTTGATCATGACATTAGTTATTATGCATTTTCAACTTTCCTTTTTTAGGGTTGCAATGAGTTCAAAACTGTAAAGATTCCTCTGTTACTAAATACTGTGTTTTGGCTGTTTAATGTTTTTTGTTCTCACAATTATTTTGCATGTCTGCCTATTTTTTCCTTTGTGAATTTCAATCTCCCTTCATCTTTGAGGGATTCATGACACTTTTTTTTTTACTGAGCCGCTGCTACTTTCAAAATTTCACTTCAGCATTTTATATTTTATATATTTTGTGATAAAGAGCTTTAAGCAATACATTGTTTCCATTTACATTTTCTTCTCTGTGAACATCATTAATGGAATCAAAACTGCTCCTTGTTTCAAGTCTGTACTGAAACTGAAACAGCCAAAAGCTAGGAGTGTGGAAGATGCTTAACTGTTGTTTCATTTGGATCTTCTTTTATTCTATAGTTGAAGAGATGGTTGCTAAAGAATAAGCTGTTACAGAGGTATGCCTTCTGGTTTTTTGGTGGATTATTCTCATGTGGTTTCAGATTCCAAGCAGAATATACGAACTATATTACTATTCCTAATAGCTCATAGTAGTACATTTTAACATTTATAGCTGATATTCTATTCTCCTGAATTTAGATGCTTTCTGTTATTATGGATAGGAAGAGCTTTTCCCCTCAAAATTTATAAAGAATAATGTTGAAGTCTCCCTGTAGTTTAATCTGCTCATTTGTATTATATGCAGATAAAGAATTGGTATAAGAAAATAGCTAAGGAAATGGCAATAAATCAGGAAGCCGTTTGTTTAAATCCTCTCTTTGCCATGAGAAAAGAAGCAGCTGATTTGTCTTTTCTTGATTAGGTTTACTCTATGCACAAAGGAGGAGAGAAAAAAGCATGCATAATCAGGACAGAGGATACTGAATTAGAGAGAAACATGAAATTTGATGTCCTTGTCAATACCATCTCATCAAAATCCTTTAGATATGTTCAGCCTAATGAATCCTGATTTTTAAAAGGTGCGATGGGCATCAGTAAAAATTACCTGGTATTTAAATATGAGAAAGAACAGGAAAATGAATAATTTGAAAGCATTACATGGATAGATTCCTTCTGACCAACCATGTTTTCTAAAAGAAACACCCATATTAGAACTGCAAGTAAGATGCATGATAGCAGGCTAAGCTGAAAAGCCCAATAGTGTTTGCATAAGAGTGCTGTGTGTGTGCAAAGTGACAAAGGCCCTTTTCGCACAGCATTTGTTATGCAAAAGGGCCTCCGGAGTGTTGCGTGATTGTGAGGAGCATTTCACATGATGTCCTCGCAATCGCACGATGCTTCTGGGACCAGCAGGTGCCGATCGTGCAATATTTCATTTTAGGCTTTTGACCGAAAATGATGAGCGATCGCACATTGCTCCAGGGCCCCACATGCACTTACTATCTGTGAGGAGCTCTGGAGCTGTGGCCCTCGTGCTTCCTCCCCCAGCGCAGCCTGGGAAAATACCCAGCTGCATTGTGGAAGGAAGAGGCGGAGCTCTCATGCAGCTCTGATGCTGCAGAGATGGAACAGAGGAGACGCGAGTGCCTCACGGAAGAAGCTGCTCGCGTGATCCCTGCACGACCGTGCCAGATGGAGGTAAGCCGCGGAAAGGGCCAAAGAGATGACCAAAAGGAGAGGATCTCCATACTTTTTCTTACAAAGGACATGAGCGCTATGCATATGTGTGGCTGCTGACTGGCATGCAACACTCAGAGTGGACAAATGACATATATAACCCCTAGCAATGCTGGGCAATGTCAACAAGGTCATGCCTTTCTTGTATTGTCTTTGGTCTTCATGTTTTCACCATAGCCTCATTACACCCACCAGTAAAGAGCAAAGCATTACTTAAAGCAGAATGACATCCAATCCATGTTTTTTTTTCTCCCAATAGGTGAAATTGAGCCTGCCCTCATTTGCTTTTCTCTCCCACAGCTGCACTTTGAACAATGAGTAATGGGGCACAACTCCCTGCTCAGGTATCACTCTACATTGTCGGACAAATACTACATTTTGCCCTACGTTACTATTCATCTCTGCTTTTAGCGTAAGGGTTATCAAACTCTTGGCAGGCTAGCTATAGTTCATTTGAAGATGGAGGCCTTCATTACACAAAATGCTGAAACACAAACATTTCTGTTCTGCCTTTTTTTTTTTTTAATGATGTTATATTTCACTAATAAGAAATGGAATCCTAAGCCTAACAGCTTGGAAGCATGCCTTATTAAGTAGAGTGGGAATTACCCCTCTGAAAACATAAACAAGATGACTGCACATTATGAGATATATAAACGAATACGCTAACACTACAAAATTTGACATGCTGCAGGATGAGTTTACAGGAACTGTGGTAACAAACTTCCAAATTTTGGGGTTATAATCCTAGTTATAGAAGAAAAGGATAAGAACTATAAAAGCTTTTTCACAACCCTAAAAATACAGAACTGTAATTCTCTCAACAACATCAAAAGCTCTAGAAGCAGCACCAAATGGGTCTTTTAAAGGGAAGGCAGAGTCTAGAAATGGGTATGGGTTCTGTGAGAGTTAGAACTCAGATTAGTATAAAAATCACTGAATTACCTCAGTGACATTTTGCAACAAAGAAAGAGAGAGAGAGAAAGGGGGAATTTGTCACTAAAACATTCTACCTTCATTTAATTTGTTTCTCAACATGCCAGTTTACAATATTTTAATAACCTAGAGATCAACACTTTGCAATGTGAATTACTATTCAAATACTAATTAGCCTGTTCAACATTGTAATTCCTGCCATTAGCTAAAAATGTCATAAGAAAGTGACAGGACAGATATTAAAACAGAAGTATTTCTATTTGCTCCAAAGAATATACAAATAAGCCTAGAAACTACAACCATCTATATTTTAGTAAGACTCATCTCCAGATTCACACTATTTTTCTTGAAGACATAAAAAAATTACACTTGGGAATAACAAGGTTTCTATAGTAAGGTTGGGAATTTTCTGTACAGTTGGCTCTCCACATTTACTAGTGTTAAGCATGCAGGATTTTCTCAAAAGTGGAAAAAATGCAAATATCAAAAATGTGTGTGAGAGAGGAAAGGGGTCAAAGGACAGAGGGTCATGCAGGGTCCAAACCAGGTCAGAGGGAAGAGATCAAGGTGGTGACTCTATACTTCCTTTACCCATCTCCTTCCTTGGGTGTGGGGAGCATTGTGAGAGAGTTTGTGGTGCTGAGAAATTAGTCTATGAGCCATCCTTAGTTGGCTAGACAGCTGCTGGTGGAGGAGGAAAAGGACCAGAAGCAAGTTTTTAAAGGGTTGTGTGGCCTGATTGGAGCTGCCGAGAGGTATGGTTTCTCTGGAAAAGAAGTGCCTGAAGTAGAGGGCAGGATTTGAAGAAACACAAATAATCAAATCCATGAAAGTAAAATCTGCAAATCTGCAGCACCAACTATATCCCAATTTTTAAGGACTCTCAAAAATTGCAAATTTCTTCATAGATGTGATGAACTAAAATTTTGTTTTGTTTTATTTTCTTATATCTAATAACTGCGGCAAGGTTGACATATGCACAGCACTGGAAAGAAAAGAAACATATTGATATAGAAGAATAGAAGTTAAAAGTCCTGGATATGATAGAGATGGGAAAATTAGCATTTTCTTTGAAGAATAAATCTATCCAGAACTTTGAGAAAGAATGGGAAAGAGTATTGGACTGGGTAAGGATATAAATGTATAAGAAATCAAAGAAGAAATAATGTAACTGTTCTTCTCTCTGTAAGATGGAAATTATGTTTGTAATGGAATGGAAAGAAGCAATTTCAACTGGAAGATTTAAGCATGGAAGTGTGTGTGTGGGGGGGTTATTTTGGAGACAAACTTTCAATAAAAATTATATAAAAAATGTTTTATTTTATTTTTAATGTAGGAGAACAAATCTGTACTGGCAGATTTGTGCATCTAGGCAGAGAGCTTAGAATACCTTGCTCTAGAAGGTATGTTTTAATCCCTGTATACTCAACCATATTTTTTGCTAAGGTTACCATCTCTCTCTCTCTCTCTCTCTTTTCTTTCTTTCTTTCTTGCTTGCTTGCTTTCCCTTTTTCCTGACAGGGCCCTCAGATTTAAAAGCTACATGGCAGACATATCATGATTTCCTCCATACTTGAATAGTTGTTATCTATTGAGTATGGCCAGTGCAAAGTGAATGAGAATTTCATTCCAATCATTTTTTTTTTTTAGAAGAATTTAGCAATACTTTCAGATTTCTTCCTAAATGGGACAAGGGAGGATATGAGTTTTTGAAAACCACAAGAGTGGAGAAAGGAAACTGACATATTCAACCATTCCTAGTATATAAAACTTAATCAGATGTAAAGGCCAAATCGTCACCCTTTACACTGAGTGTGGAGGGAAAAAACTCTTACAAGAAATAACACCCATTAAACTTAATTACTTGAACATGCTCCAAATTCCATTGAATAGGCTGTCTTTATTATCCTTGTTATTTTGGACACATTTGAAAGGGGTACATTTTTCTATGCACACATTTGAAAAGTATATATTTAATCAAGCATGCCTCTAGCTACCCGTCAAGAGGTGGATTCTGAAACACAAGGAATATCTGGCCCATTGCAGTCTGAGTCATGTAGGTGGAGAAAAGTCTGCATCAATTAAACTGTCCACTGGAAATCATTCCAGACATATCTCTATTTTGGATGTAGATATGCACTGTTGAGCACAAAAGATAAAACATAAAGCATGAAGTGATTCATAGCCCATGTGCCGGTCTGCTTTGTTTTAAGTAACAGAACCTGGCTTATAAATGAAGACCTTCTTTTTAGAAGGGAGAAGACTGCAGACATTCTACCTTCTCTTCTTGCTGCCCTCCCCCTTTTGCTAGCAGTAATTTCAGGCCCACTGGTGAGTCCTTCCTTTATATTTACAGGCTCAGGTTTATTGTAAATTGCTTTTAGTCACCCAATCCATTAACTATAGCAAAACATACAGTGGTGCAGCTTGACATTCTTAATGAGCACTCTAAAGCTTCTTAATTTATCCGCCTTTTAACATCGTTACTTCAGTTAAGTATCAGGATTATGAATGCTATGTGCTGATTCTTTTGACAATACATAATGATCCTCATCATTGTGAAGCTTATGAGTGGAATAGAACCTGATCAGTTCATTAAGAGCAGAGAGGTTTGAATGTATTAGTGATTATGTTATTTACACTCCGAACACGGAGGATTACATTGAACCTTGGTGTAACTCTTTTAACGGTAATGCAATTACTCCTTGAACAAGTTTTAACCCATGTAATAATGGATACATTTCCCTTTCCTCAAGGATAAATGCTGAGACATCACTCATGATATCTCTCCTTGTCTAATTACCCTTTTGATCAGGGTGTACATCTCTGTAGATTTATACAAGCTGAGATGCACAAGTAATTTAGCAACCTAATGTCATCCTTAATGCACTTTTTGAGAACTAATGGGCCAAATTCATGCACAGTTTACCTCTACTGAGCTCTAATGGAATTACGTCAGCAGTGAATTTGTCAAAGTGACTTTACCTTGATGCTGTGCTTTACTATACTATTATTTCCCAGTACTGCTCTATAAAGGACTGGAGATATGTTGCCAAATTATTATTTCTGAATATTAGTTTTTAAAGGATTGCTTTGAAAATTAATTGTGTATTCACATCATGATTGTATCAGTGCCTCAAGTACCCTCTTCTGCCCTGGTTTTGAAATGGCAATCCTCTGTTAATATGGCTATCACCCTACAGTTTAAGCGGGGCACAGTAGTGGTGTACAGGCCCAATGTAAGCCCAGATTTAGAGCAGAAATGTGACCATCTTCGACAGAGGTTACTGTGTTTGTGCAGGGCTAACTTTTTGAAGACTTCCCTCATAAATAATTATGTACCATGAAAAGCAGAATTCTGTATATTGTGAGAGCTAAAGAGCTTTGACTCTCTGTCTTTAAAGACTAGACAGTACATTTAATCACTTCTATACCTTTTGAGATTTCAGTAGACAATGCTAATATACCTTCGAGTATATCTTCAGATGCTTAAGTGCTAGTGACTTAATTTTAAAACTACAGTGAGGACAGAGAATGAATGACGAGATTGTCATGAAGTTTCAGGTTGTCTAATTTTGCCACTGTGCAACATTCACATGGCCCTTCCTATGTGGAGGGGGATAGGCATCTACAGCAATATTTCTGGGAAGGTGGCAAATCTGCACACTAGTATATGGTCAGTATTGGTACTATTGTTCATGTCATAGCAACACATGTATGAAGATTCATTGCATGTGTATGCATGCTTTGTTCTTTAGCATCATAATCAATATTTAGGAGTATGTAAAGTCGAAGGCCTTCACGGCCAGAATCTATAGCTTGTTGTGGGTTTTCTGGGCTTTGGGGCCATGTTCTATTAGTATTTTCTCCTGACGTTTCACCTGCATCTGTGACTGGCAGTTTCAGAGGATCTCATTTAGGAGTTTACACATACTGGGCAAAATCCTCCAAACTTGGAATTTGAGGATATTAATGTAATATATAGCATAAACACCAGCAAAACCTTATTTGGAGTGAAGGATCATGTTAAAAAAAAGAAAGAAGAGGAAGAAAGACCTAATGCAGAAATACAGCACAGCAATCTAAAGAATCCATTGGGTGGCATCTCCAGTGTTACAGAATAAAACTGACAGTTGTTTTAAAATGAGCAGGCAAAGGACACTCATGTTCTGTAATGATCTTTTGTAGCTTACAAACATTTTTAAACATTAGGCTGAGAATAGTCTGCGTTAGATACCTTTGTTCTCAGCATGAAGTAAGAATAAAAAGAATATCCAAAAACAAACTCAAATGGTAGAAAAACCTGTCGTTCACAAGTTGAAAAATCTTGATGAGAACAATCATGAACTGAGAAGAATTTTCACAGTTCAGGACTTATTCTGACAGGATCTGCACACTTTTTTTTCCTTTAATAAAATAGCCTTTTTGTGCATGGAAAGCAGCTTTTTCCCCCTGTAAATAAATTAAAAAGAAATATTATTTTCTGTATAGTAAATGCTGTGTACGAAGTGCTGATTTCTGTACAAAACAACAATGTTCAAATTTTGCACACAAGGCATCCCAAACTGTGAAAAGGCTTCAAAAACTGACTGGTTTTAAAAGACTTATATCGGGGGGTGGGGGAATCCTTCCTTCAAGAAAAAATTTTTTGCGAAGTATTACCAGTAGGGGAAAAGAAACTGTTGTAGTTCATGGATTCATGATAAAGATATACATTTTCACCTGTATTGTTCTTGCTCATCGAAATGAAAACTATGAAAAGTTTTCCTCCTTCTTTTTTTTTAATTTTTTAAATGTTTATTGTAAGAAGAAAAAACATAATATGAGAAACATAGAAGTGAAGGAAAGGTTAAAAAAATGCTTACATTTCTATTTCTCTCCAAATTTCATTTATATATTATTATTTATACAATGTATTATAAATCAGACTAATTATATATTTTTGGTTATATATATCTGAATCACGTTCTCGATATACCAGTTGTTATTAATTATACCCATAACTAACATTTTCAAAATATACTATTAGTAATTTCATTCTTATTTCTAGCCTTTTCAAAACACAATATTCATTATTACATTATTATTTCTTTCCTAAACCATAATTATCCTTTCCTAATTACTCTTATTACCATATATACCAATACACTCTCTCTCTCTCTCTTCTACCTTAAATTTAACCTATCACTATTGCTAAATGCACGCCATCCCTAGAGCCTATTATACCTTGAATTATTCCACCTTCCAAAATTGTAACTCTTCTTATCGAGGTGTAACACCTTGTTCTTTTGCTAATAACTTTTCCACGAATGTCTTCCATATTGCATCAAAATCTCTCCCTTTCATTATTCCTTTTTTTTACCTTAATTGCACATGTTAACTTATCGTTAATTGTGATTTGTCATATTAATTTATACCAATCCTCTATTTGAAGATGTCCTTGAATTTTTTGTTTTCTTGATATAATTAGCCTTGCTGAGGTTAATAGATTTGTAATTAGATCCTTCATTGCCTGGGCACAATTAACCTTATCATATATAGATAACAATGCTATACTAGGGCATATTTCTAAATCAATTTCTGTTATCTCTTTTATCTCTTTAAACACCATTTGCCAAAATTTCTGTACACATATACAACTCCACCACATATGAATATAAGTACCAATTTCTTGACAACCTCTCCGACACAATCTTGAAAGTTCTTATCTATGTGATTTAAATTTACTGGTGTTAGGTACCATCTCCAAACCAATTTATAATAATTCTCTTTTATCTGTACAGATAACTTTTTTAAGTGATGCTGATTCCAGATTTTTTCCCAATCGTGAATATCTATTTTTTGTGCTAATTCTTCCTCCCATATTTTTCTAAGATATTCTTCTTGATCCTCATGTTTTGATAACATTTTATATATTTAACTTGCGGGGCCCTTCAAAATTTCATTTTCCTCCATACTTTAGCTTTGATTAATCATTTGTTTGAATGTAGTATATTCTCTAAAATCTTTATCATCCCTATTGCAATTCCTTGTCCACTGCTCTAACAGAATACAATTGAGCCATGATATCTTTGTACCCTTCAATCACTCCTTTATTTCTTCTTTATTCCTTACTGTATACATCCAGTCTTTTAACTTATATATTCTCTGCTCCTTTAGTTTCTCCTCTAATTCACCTCTTAATTTCATAGGAAATTTTTCCTCCATCACTACTGGAGTTAATGGTGAAGTAGCAAGCATTAACTTTTCCTTATTCTTCTTCCAAATCTCTAATATATTTTTCAAAAAGGGGTTTTCTATATTTTTCATTTCCCTCTTAATAGGATTCCAATTTTTTTAAAAAAAAAATCTCCAAGTTCTTCTCTAATTCTATTGCATCTATCTCTGACCAATCTAAATTCCCCTTTCCTGTTACTCCATCTATGATGTATCTCAATTGATTTACGTTATAATACCATTTTAAGTTTGGGAGACCCAGTCCTCCTTTTTTTTTTTTTGGAATGTTTTCCTCCTTCCGGGTGAGACTACTTTTGCAGATTTTTGATAATTTTTATTATTTGCTTGTTTGTTTGCATTTCAAGACTGATTTCTGAAAATTTTCCAAAGGGAAATTCACAATTATTTGAAACACACAAAATTTGTGGGAAAATATTTTTACACAATTGTGTAAACTGCTTTATCTCACAGCTAAGGGTGTAATTCTTTGCTAAATTGATTCTGAAAAGGTATCAATTTATTATCTGAGCACTTTCCTTTCCACTGAGAGACAATCTTTGAAAACTGCAATTTTTGAAATCTATTCAAATTGCAGGACTTATTCAGCACAAAATGTGTGTGTCTGTGTCTGTGTCTGTGTGTGAATACACAGGAAAGAGTATGCATTTTTATGCAGAAATGTTATTAGTACAGAAAATGCTGTTTTAAAAATTCTGCACAAAGTAAGTCTGTAACTATAGTTTTTTCTCTAGAAAACAGGAAATGCTGTTTTCTGAATTTAAAAAAATGCAAATTTTGTGAGGAATAACTCCATAAACTAAAGCAGTTTCTTTGTAAGGGAAACACTATTTTCAACACAGATAATGTTTTGTATGGAAATATTATTTTCTGTTCTTTCCTACACAGAACTTTTTTTCTGTGCCAAAAACCATGTGCAAATTTTATGCAAAATAAGTCCCCAATTACTACTTTCTCAAAAGTGTAGGATTCTTTTCAGATTCTTGTCAGATTTAAACATTTTTAAAAATATATTTTTGAATATTTTTCAATACTTATTGAGACCCTTTTGTGAAATTTGCACCGATCCAAAAATGTAAAAATGTCATGGCAACAGAAACATTGTTTCAATAATGGAAACAGTTTTGTTCTGTCTAATGTTAAGGCTGGCTCTGCACTTAATATCTAACGGGCAAACATTAAGACGATATGGAATTTGTAACATATTGCATTAGACATGAATTACAAGCTCTAAATGGTGGACATGGTTACTCAAAAATATAACAGTGATATGTATAGAATGGACTATAATTAAATTCTTTAGAATGAAAATTTTCAGAGGTACGTTGAACCTTGAATGTTACTTTATAAAAATTGCATTTGTTATAGGGACGTAAAAAATATCTGCAAAGATTATTGTCTTCAGTAACATGCTGACATGGAGCATGTTGAGAGAAAGCAACTAGAGAGATTCCTTGTGTGCTCCAACTGCTTCTCCCTGTGCACCCCATGACAAAGAGATGTCCTTGCCCAGCAGCCCAATTTGCAGCACCTCAGCAACACTTCATTTGGCGTGCTGTCAGACTGAAAAGGTAAAGTTTTTTAAGGGTCATGTTTGATTGCTAATGATTGTGAATCCCTCTCAGTTAATGAGTTTTTAAGTCCTGCTTATAATCTCTTAATTACTGAATAGAAAGTGGGCTGACATTTTTGCTTTGTACACAGTTTGACTTCCAAGGAATTCTGCTTGCCTATTGCTAAGGTCTTTACTAGCACTCTTTATTCATATCTATACCTATATCTATATCATCATCTTTCGAAGAATCATACCCTTTTCCCTTGCATATGGAGACACTGAAGGCAACTTCAAATCATAGCGGTATGCGGATTTACAAGTTACAGCTTTGCTGCATCCATATTTCTCTGAGGCAGCTGGACAAATAGAATATTTCAGAGCAACCAGCAAGTCCTTATTTGTGAGGACAATGAATAAAGATCAAAATGTCACTGCATCAGCTGCTTCCAGCAACTGCTTCCATCAAGGCCAACACTTGTCCTCATGCTGCTGTTGACTGACGCTGTTATCAATAAAATAACAAATTGGAGGACCATGTGATGATCATTCTTCTGGTCACCTTGGGGCACAGTTACCTATTGCTTGATATTTCATCCTGAGTCAGCTCAAGAGTTTAAGCAGGTACTGAAAGAAAATGGCAACTGGTCATAGTGTGAGTCTAAATTTTCTTTGATGGAGAAGAAAAGAGGAAACCTACCTGACTTTGAGGGGAAAGAAGTATAAGAATTATCTTGTTATTTTCTCAGTTCTTTAGTAATTAATGGAACTGGGGATTCCCTTTGCTGCAAAGAGATGTGTAAACTCTACATATGGCAAAGATGGACAATGTATTGGACTTCAGATTTCATCAGTCTTAGACATCAAAACCAATGGTGAGGAATGCTGGGCCATCCCTTTGCCACAGGGCAGGAATGGGCAGCTGAGGAGCGGGTGGCAGGCTGCACTGGTATGCCAAAAGACAAGAAATAGCTAAAAATATTTAAACAATATTTTCCCAGGTGATTTTTTTTTTCTCCTCAAACCCTCAAACAGCTCAAAAGTGCATCAAAACACGTTGATTTTTCTGCCCTGCTTCCTAGGTCCACCTTGACAATCCCCAGGAGTCTTCAAATGGTCAAAATCTGGCTGAAATAGAAACAGGAAGTAAACTATTTTTGTCTTCTGGGGGACTTTGAGGTATGTGAGATGATTGGTAGTGTGCGTGGGAGGTACTATGTAGCAGTTTTGAGCTTTTTGGGGAAACTGAGGTAAAAAAGCATCTGGATTATTTAAAAATAAAAATAAATCAGGGCTATATGATCTTTGAGAGTATTTCAGAGGCCACACTTTGGGGTCTCAATGACATCTTGCAGCTCATGGGACATGCTTTGCCCATCCTTGCCATAGAGATACAGATCATGCATTTTATAGAAAGAGTGTTGACCTTTCTTTTGGATGCCACCAGAGAAGCCTGGAAATGGTAATCTGGTGTAACAGGGTCTTCTCATTTTCCCTTTCAAACAGTAAAGAGTGGAGTCCCTCACTATAAGATTTTTCCTGCCCCTCTTCTTCTGAGTGACAGTTTGCACTTTCCAAAGCAATCTTACCAATGCTTACTAAAGCACAAGACCCTTGAGGAACCTTTCTTTCCTGTCATCCAGTGCAAATCAAGTACAGTAGCCCTTCCACCTTTGCAAGGGTTTGGGGCAGAGAACCATTGCAGAAGTGGAAAAACCGTGAATAACTCCCCCACACACACACACAATTCCCCTCCCATTCTCCTCTTGAACTTCCTTTCTCCAATTCCTTTGCCTCTGGCCCCAGTGTTGGAGCAGGGAGAAAAAAAGACACCCTAAAAGGTTTACTGATACTTTCTCTTCAGAGAAAGAGAAGAGGGGAGTTTTGGAGTTCTAATTACTTCCACTGGCCATCTTCAAAAGGGAGGATGAGGAAAGAGAGCATGTGACCAATCAGCAGCCAATAAACAACAGAATGTGCAACCTCATGGAAGAGAGGCCATGCCTTCAGTGTTGGGAAGAGGCTTTGCTCTCCCAAGAGGGAAAAAAAAACACCATCCATTTTAAACGCAAGCCTTGCAAGCCTGGGGTAAGGAATGCAAGGGATGAGAGGAGGAAAATGGTGGGGGGAGGGAGGCAAGCACATGCCTTGCAAATAATCAAATTTATGAAGGTCAAACCCACAAATGTGGAAGGAAGACTGTAATATGATGGACTAGCTATTATTCAAAAATAGAAATGGTCTCAGTGTCAAAATAACTTGATTGTCATTTAGATCAGTGACATGCATGTGCAGTAGAGTTCCGGTTATCCGACCTGCGGTTATCCGATGGTCCAGGTTAACTGACGTTGCGGCTGTCTGGGGAATGGCTGCAGGCATTTCCGCACCCTCAGACATGCCCCGACATGCCCCCAGGCCCGCCCCGACATGCCCCCGACACCCCCCCCCAAATGGTGGCCACCACGGGGCTCCGTGTCATCCAACATTTCAGTTATCCGACCCTGCACCCGCCGGTTTAGGTCAGATAACCAGGACTCTACTGTATTTGGAATACTCTGCTTTTAATCAATTTGTTTCAAGATTTGCCTATTTTTCACCACTCAAAAAGAAAAATAATATGTTCCCCAAGAGGAAGAAAAGACACTATGATGAAGCTATTCCTCTTTGGGGTTAAAATATCTATTTTTGCTTGAGCAAAAGTTATTTTACTGTATTTATGAAAAGGTTGCCTTTTTAAATATACAGAGTGGGGCAATTACAAATGCACAACGGGCATATGAGATGAATGCATATTTAATTTGGATAATACCTGGAGCACATTATGATAAAATGTTTGATAAAAATGTCACAGAATTCTTGTTTATAATATATTTGCCACTGTGGGATTTATATTTATGACAGCTTAAATTGCTAAGAAAACAAAGACTTGGATATTCAGGAATGACAATATTCATCTTATATGACATATCTTATTTTACTATCCAGAAATGCCTAAAGTCACGTAGAGATTAGTGATGGGAAAATTTCCCTGGGCTTAGTTTGGAATTGGATTGGTAGTGATAAGTTTTCTAGCTGAGCATTTGTGCGAGGGAGGGGGAATCTTGTCTGAGAATTCCTTCTTTCCTCCTCCCCTGATTGCACTGAATGTGAGGCATACACAACACTGTTGGCAGAGTCAGTTCTGAGGTACAAGTGTTGTATTGGAGGCTGGTATCTCCTGTGGCAGGCCAGTGTGGTATAGTGGTTTGATCACTGGCCTATGACCCTGAAGGTCAGAGTTCACTTCCCCACTGGGTGACTTTGGCTATGTCACACACTCTCAGTCCCAGAAAACCCCATCATGGGTTCATCTTAGGGTCACCATAAGTCTGAAATGACATGAAAGCACATAACAATAAGCTCCAAAATCTGCTTTGGGTTTTAGTCCAAACTTTAAAAGAGTTATCAAAATATTTCAACCTATTTTCAGAGATACAGTCTGGCCCTTTGGTTAGCCCCTTTCAAATGCAGACTAAATTTCAAAGTGGATTCACTCCCCTACCCCTAGCAGAGACACCAGAGTCTATAACTCAACATGACAGTCCCCTTAACCATGTTTCCAGAAAGCCCCCCCCCCAAATCTAGGCAGAACCATTTTCACACATACTTTTGTACAAGTCCATCCCTAAGTAATCCCCAAGAGTTCATTTTCAGCATTTCTTTGCTTTAGTTTAGTTACTTTTTTCTTGTTTTCCTTTCCTTTTCTTTCTTCTTTTCAGAAAATTGGAAAATGCAAACCTTTGTTGATGTGCAGATCAACCAGAGATCTACCAATAAATCCTACTGGATTCTCCCTACCTCTTCCATAGGTTAGTCAAGACAACTGTTTGCTTGAGTATCAGTCCCTTGTTTTGGATATAAAGGCAGAGAAAAAAGGCATTTAATAGTCATATCTGTTGGTCTTTCTCTCCCTCTCCCTCTCCCTTTCTCTGCCCCAATAAACTGGACAGAGGTTCATAGCAATAATTCTTCCACTTACCATGTCTGGTAAGATGTTGGCAGGTGTATGGGGAGAAACTGGTAAAGTAGCAGTCCCTGCCTCTTAAATGCTAAATGGGCACATTGGATAATGATCCTGTTGTACTGAGTTGCGGAAACAATCTGACATTTGTGTGTGTACATTTTGCCAGTTATCTTCAGCTAAGTTACGTGCATCTTCTTGTTTAGCCTGCTGCAAAATATTCTGTGATCACCTCTCGTTTCCTTTCTGGAATAACCCACTCCAATGGTCACAGCTGCATTTAGAACAGGGGTGGGCAACTTCAGTGATCCCAGTAGTCAATACTCAGTCCCTAGAACTGTTCAAAACTTGGACTGCTGAAAAACGCTGAAATGACAGGGAAAACTAAAATCACAAATGGATGAAAATGCCCCTCTTGATATTAAATAGTGCAGGGAGATTTGACCTGTTTTAAGAGTGAGTCATTTCTTCTGGAGAGACCAGAAAAATGGGAGTTAGGGGCTACAAATGCAGCTTTGGGGCCACATCTTACCCACCTTTGATTTACAGAAAGAGAGTATGCAGTTTCAATGGAGCTCTCTTTCCTCATTCCTTCTCCCCATTTCTGAATGGCCTTTGATGATGCACGTACACGTTATTCAGTATGTAAACTATTACCTCTAATAGGAGGTCCATCTGTGTTTCTCCTGTTCCTCAGCTGAAGAAAAGAAAATAATTATTATAATCCCATTTCACTGGGATTAAGGCAGAAGGACATTGGCCTGCCCCACTCGGGTGGTGTTCTCAAAGTGAGTAACTGCACATATGACCTCTCTTGAAAATGTTGGGTGGTCATACTACTGCTGTGGCATCTTCTGCAGCAGCAGAGTAAGATGCTCCTTAGCCCTTCTCAAGGAATCCACCATCATGCATCACTGAAGCAGAGGTTTGTGGGAGAGGAGAGTTCAATTTACCACTCCTCCTGCTCCAGCACTGAAAAATAGAATTCATTGTGCCTTATGGGAAACCCAGGTGCGGAAATGCATGCAGCTTCGTGCAAAAGGTTAGAGCATATCTTTCTTATATACAGGCTGGCATCCTCTTCATTTGCCTCAGCTGGAGACCATTCAATCAATTGTTGAGCAGAAAATCAACACATAAGTAAATGCAGTTGATTCAATGGGTCTACTTTATTGGGTGTAACAATGAAATTTAGGCTTTAAATGTTAACATGACAATCATGTTTTATAGGAAAGCAACTAGCCTTAGAGACATATGTTAGTAATGCTTCTGCAAGTTATCAGCCACTGGCTCCTGAGAATTAGAGAACACAGCCCTTAGCTCAACTCATTCCTAGGGATGATGAACGTAAGTGGGGTGTGGACAGGAAGAGAATTGCTTGTGCTCTGTAGGATTCTCTGCCCTCTGCCCTTCAAAACTGTATACACTGTCTATGCTCTGTGCAGAGACTGAATTGAAGATTTGGAGGTCAGGGAAAGAACCAGTGAATAAAAAGATACCCTGTGTTCCACTATTTCACACATTCATCATTCACAAAATGTGGTTGCGGTTCTCTTACCTATTTAGCCTTACTCCTCCCTGCTGCTTTCCTTGTCCTTTAATGTAGCCACATCCCCCAATATGCAAGTCATCGAACTCTTAAGATGTGTTTACTGTTAATGTTTGATTTGTTTGTTTCTTTCCAGGGCTGTTTTAGTAGAAGAGGCTGAAAGAGAGAGATAGAGTAGGTATTTCCAACTCCCTTACAGCTGATAAAGTGTCAGAGGTTGCAGAGAGGGGAAAGGCATCCAGGGCTAAGCATATGGCTATAGTGGTACATCACAGAGCCCAAACAGCAGACAGTAAATAATGAATGACCATTTAACAGCAAGTACTCTGTGGCACATTCCCAGCCAGCAGTGTGTTTGTAGAGCCAACTGCAAATAAATAGATTCCTGAAAGTTATTTTCTCTTGGTGGGCTTAAATTAATTGGTTAAATTAATTTTGGCAAACAGTTCAATCAGTCATATTTGTTGTGGACTGTGACAAAAGACCACTATTAGCATGGGGCTAAGATACATTCTCATTTTCTGACACCTATCAGAGTTTTCTTTCCAAGGAATGGTCCTTCTTGAAAGTATTTAGGTAAAACAGGCATATGTAGAATCAATGAGTCCTGAGTCCTTAATTCAAAAGAACAGTGCTGTCTCTAATGTAGCCAATTTGCAGCACTGATCCAAGTCTGTTGCAGAAAAGATCTGGCTGTTTTGCTGCAATTAGTGTTTTCTAGACATATTTGTAACAAACTTATTTCAAACGATCCTGCTTTGAATGGATTGCTCCTTACTGGCCTCTTAGGCCATACAAACAGAAATATCATGAGACAGAGCTCACCTTAGAAGGTGAATCTTTGAGTTGCAGGTAGAGGGTGCACATATTTTGAAAATTCCCTGAAGAATTAATATTTTGTACCTGTGAAACTTGCCAGTTCAATTTTCAAGGATGGTTCAAGCATAGTTTTTCCACAACAGGCTAGATTTCTCTCTCTCTCTCTCTCTCTCTCTTTCTCTTTCTTTCTTTCTTTCTTTCTTTCTTTCTTTCTTTCTTAATGTGGAAAAGCATTTAAGTATGTAGTCCTTCAATTGGAGGGGCACAATATACAAAATGGGTCAGATTAGAGGTTTAAACACTGTTCACGTCACTGCATTCATCTTAAGTTGTATGAAGGAACATTTTCTTGATCTATTGTGAATCTCTCAGCAATTTGGTTTCAGAAAATGAACCCCAATTCTAGTGTTATTTTTATTGTTGGTGATCCTATCATGAAGTTTTCTTCACATAATTAGTTCAGGGGTGGGTACCACTGCCTTCCTCTAAGACTGAGAGAGAGTGACTTTTCCAAGGTTACCCTCTGAGTTTCCATGACTGAACAGTGTTTTGAACTCAGGTCTTCAGAGTCCTAGTCCAGCAATCAAACCACTACAGCACTCTGGCTGTCTCTAGACAGAGGTGGAGGGAGAACTCATATCCTTTTCCCAGTTTCTCCACATCAAATAAATGTATTTGATCCTATTAGAACTCCTCTGTATTTCCTTTCTTTTTGCTAAGTTCAGCAACTACAAACATTGATTTTTCCTTACAGGGAAGCTGCTTTAGCCCCTTGATCACTTGTTTCTGATCCTTTGCACAGATACATTTCTGGATAGATAAAACCTTTTGACTTCAATGGGACTTATTCCAACCTAAGTAAGTGTGCATCATATTGCAGTTATAATCATGCTAATCGGATGTTTAGAAATTGTAGTATGCAATTCTGCTATACATAATAAGTAGCTAAGCAGGGTGTGGAACAAAGTATTGAGAATGTCAAGAATAAGGCTACAGCCATCTGCCTGATTCCAGGGTTGATCTTCTGTTTTTCTCTCCAGGGACCTAATTTAATCAAGCATAATTCTCACTTCATTATGCACATTATTCAAAGATGCTGAAAAATGTAGAGTATAAATTAGTTAGTTATCATGAGAAAAGAAAATGCCTTTTCCCCTTTGTACAAGGAAATAGTATTTAGGGAGAATCACAAGAGGTAACTGTTTAGAAGATCCAGAGCTAGGTCTTAGCTTATGTGGTTTATGGGTTCTGATGGGGACAAACATGGAAACCCCAGACTACTTTTCAAAAACAGTGTAGAAGATAAATTAGATAAAGGCTCTAATGAAACCTTGAGTGGACCCTGGCTATTTCCCTCCAGTATATTTTATTACGGAGCTGAACCAGAAGACCAGTTTTCAATATATTTTCACAACCTCATCAGTGCACCTGGACTTTTGGGGGTTGGCTTAATTGAAAAGATGAAAAATAATACTTGTAGAAAATTTCTTTCTTTCTTTCTTTCTTTCTTTCTTTCTTTCTTTCTTTCTTTCTCTCAAAAATGGAACAGAGCAGTTATTAATCAGAGCACAGCCACATGCTGAGCTTTATGGAGATGAGCATTCCATCTGAAGGGTTGTCACTGAGCAGCCATCTTTCAACCATGTCCTCTGTTTGACTGGTTGGTCATTCCAAGTCCAATTTCAAGAAAAATAAGAGAAGTGAAAACGGGATCAACAAAGAACATCTGCACAGCAGCTGACTGAGGAGCTACACAGGTCACCTACTCATGGTCTTCCCCACACTCAGTTGTTGTCTTGTACTTCTATTAAAGTTATATAAATTTTGAGGAAATTTATCCAGTATTATCTGGGTGCATATCGATGATTTTCATATGATTTGAATTGGAAATTATTATTTTTTGAAAGGTTGTGCCTACATATCTTAAAGTTTGTTTCTCCCACGTTCCAGGAAAAAAAATGGATAAAACCCAACAATTTCCTGAAAAGCGAAAGACTTTGATTGTATTTTTGAAAGACTTATGTAAGGGCTTTTGTTTGTTTTTGGCCATATGCTGAAGACATGGCTGTAGGCTGGCTTCTGCTGAGTCACTTACTTGCTTGGGGGAAGAGCTAGCAGCCACTAGCTCTATATAACTGCTTCCTCACTGTTTGAAGCTGAGTCTCTGAGGGTCTGTTCATATCAGTTAGAATTATTACATTCTGAAAGCAGGGAGCGGGGATGGAGAAAGAAGACTCTGCCATTGTCTGCTGTATTGGGTGTCCAGTGTTTATATTCTTTGCAGAAAATCTCACTGACCATGCTTACAGGAAGTGCAAATTGGTGGCTCTCTTGGAAGAGAAGGTCAACATACTTCTCCTATGTGTTGAGACTCTTCAGTGCATTGTTGAACACAAGAATATTCTGGATAGAAGAGAGGAGAAGTGATCCTACAGAACCAACAGGAAGAAACTGCTAATGACAATGAAGAGTGGGAAGCCATGAAATTGATAAATTGTTAGAATTTCAAGCCCCCAAAACCTTTCCCTTAGTCACATAGGGGCAGGAGAAGCGGGGGCAGTCTGCCCAGGATGGCAATGTTTTTGGGGCATCCCTGTTACCCTGTATTGTGAGGGTCCTGGGAGGGGTGCCCAAATAACCAAATAAAAACACAAGATGGGGAAATTAACTTGAGCACTCTCGTAAGCTAATGAGAGGCAGGGTAACTTAGCAGGGATCTTGCAACCCTATGTATACAGCGTCAGATCAGAAGAGCAGTCAGACAGTTTAAAATAGTAAAAATGATAGCTTTATTAAAGGACAAACAACAGAAAAGACACCACAAGCACACAGCTAACTAGAAATTAGAAATAAGAGTTTTTGGGGGAATGGGTGATGTGACACCTTTTCTCTTAGTCCTGGAGAGAAATGGAGGATTGCAGGGAGGAAAGCTCAGTGCGGTTCATTGAGGGGGTGACTCGCTGGACAAACCGACAGCAAGGCAGGATAGCAGTCCAGAGAGCTCCGAGGTGTCTGATGGGCGAGCATTCCAAGAAGGGAGGCAGACTCAGTTATTGGGAACTGAGGGGATACACTTCACTGGACAGAGCGGCAGCAAGGCTAGATGGAAGTCCAGGGCAATCCGAGCAGTCCGAGAAAGTGATCCGAGGGGCACTCGGAATAGGGGACTTTTTATAGGGTGGATTGTGCCTACAGGCCATGCCATGCTCGTTGAGAACAAAGGAACTTTGGAGTGAGACAAAAGCGTTGGAAAAGGTCAGGTTTTACATGAGTAGCTTAGCGCTGGATAACAATAGTGTAGCCTGTATGCAAATGGCTCAGCATTGAGAGGTTGCTGGCTCAGGGTCATGCGCCTTTGTGTAAAGTCGCACTTAAGCAAGGTGTATCTGCAAGAAACGGTCCCTGAAGCAATGGAGTGGCATTAATCTGCCTGCCTAAGTGGGGATTGGAATGTCCAACCATTACTGGCTGCACCTGTTTACGTGCTTGTCCGGTGGCCCTTTCAAACACGTGGAGCAAGGTGGCAGAGAAAGGTCAAGTAAAGGCCAAATAAGTTTGATATCAAAAGATATCTAGTACTATCACCAGGCATGTCAGAACCGTGGTAACATCCCAGCCTGTAGCCATGCCCCCGCGCACCCTGGCCACACCCCCATGCACCGCAGTCATGCCCCCTTGCACAGTGGCCACGCCCCTCATGCTGTAGCCACACACCCCTCCACACACTCCAAGCACTGCCACTGTTTTCCCTGTTCATTCCAGAAATGAGAGGCATTTTACAGCACTGACATTTTGGAAATATGAAGCAAAGCAAATAAAATAGCACTCCAATATATTCCACCTTGAACACCACAGATGTAATCATAAATTTAAAAACTTGTGATTGGCTACAAATGAACAAATCCATCTGTTTCCCATTTGTGGCATTTTTTTTATCACCACAAAAATTTCTGAATACGTTTGCTCCCTCAGACTGTGAATTTCCTTTCCACAAGAGATGACGATTCTGAAAGAAATCATGACTACATTTGAGTTATTGTGAACTGATACATTTTGTTTTGTCTCTGGTAGCCGCCACACATGTTGTCTTAAAACAAACTGCTTTGGGGGCCTTTAATTTTGAGTGTATTTGAACTGTGTCGAGAATTTTGCCCCATCTAGTGAACTATGTAATTGTGTCCCTGCAGATTTTGTTATGAATCCTTGACTGTCATCTGGAAAATCTTGGCATGGCTTTGTCTGTGAGCATTTTGAAGGACACTGCAGACTCAGATGGCTTTGGTCCCTTACATTTACTGTTAATCCACTTGCAACAACTCCAGGGAAAGTCTGCAGCAAATCTTGCCAATACAACCTGTCTCTTTTGGCTTATTTATGCTCGAAGAGGCACAAGCAAATATTTGTATTGACTTAAAAACTTATCAACAACTACTTCCTTTCCCCAAAGCAGTCCTTAGTAAATATTTTCAGTCACCTGTCAGCCAGTCAAGTTGCAAGACTCAAATTGCAAAGCTTTTTTATATGGCACAATTATGGCAATATATTCCACTTTAACTGCCAAGGGAACCACATATAGAATCCTGGGGTCTTTTCACATTAGACCATCATACCACTATTATTCCATTTCTACTGCTAGAGATTCATCCAATAAAATCCTAAGACTTAAAGTTTAGGGAGCAGCTTTTGGAAATCTCAGCCAGACAGTTCTAAGTACTTCATCAGACTACAAACCCCAGAATTCCATGGGATGTGGGCATGGTAATTAAATTAGAACCAGAGTACTGCATTTGTGTGGTTTGAAAGGATCCTTGGGGTTTGCAATTTGGTCAGAGGCATCATAGCAGCTCTCTGGCTGATTGTTCTAAAGACCCCTCAGTAAACTACCAATGCCAAGATTCAATAGGATATTGTCATGGCAGTTAAAGTGGAGTCACAGCACTATAGTTATGTCTTGTGAAAAAGACTCTGAAATGTGTTTTTTTTTTCTTTTTGGGTGGGGGAGGAATTGATTCAGGATGTTTTCTAAAACATAAATTTAACTAGCATGAAGAATTATAGATGCAACATGCTGCGTGAAGAAGAATAGGAGAGTGGCCTTCACTTATTTATACTTCATTCTTTTAAAAACAACGCTGATGTGCTTTCAGTTGCAGGTATAAAAAAATGAGTAAAAATTTATACATTCTTCCAAAATGAACTAAAATGAAACTCTACCCTTTTTGGACTGGCTAAATTCAATAGGTATATCTCAGTCTCCAGCAGGGAGAAGAGCATCTCATATGCGCTAGCCATAGAAATGTTAAGGAGCTTCTCAGAATAAAGAGCTGGCCACCCTAATTCAGCATTGTTGTTGTTATTGTTTTGTGCCTTCAAGTTGTTCCTGACTTATGGCAACCCTAAAGTGAACCTATCATGAGGTTTTCTGGGGCTAAGAGTGTGTGATGAGCCCAAGGTCACCTAGTGGATTTCCATGGTTGAACAGAAAAGCAAATCCTGGTCTTTGAATATTAATGTTAGGATTGCAAATCAAGCCTGAACTCTTCCTACAAAACATGATGACTCAAACTGACAGGCTTTTCGCACCTTACCCTTTCACGGAGCTGGGGTGCGGGGCTAGAGCGAGAAGCCTGGGGAAGAAGGCTCTCGTGTCCCTGCTGCTTCGGCTCTGTAGCTGCTTCCTAGTCGTGCGAGCACCCCGCCTCTTCCTTTCACAGTGCAGCCTGGGACCTTTGCCAGGCTGCACTGCACAGGAAGCGCGACCGGCCTGGCTCCCAAGGCTCTGCATGCCAGGTAAGTGTATGTGGGGCCCCGGAGCAATGTGTGACTGTGCAGCATTTTCAGCTTTAAGCTGAAAATGAAAAAATATGTGCTTGGTCTGCCTTAGGCCCTTGAGCGTAGCGCAAATGTGAGTGTATCGTGTGAACTGCTCCTTACATTTATGTGACGCTCAAGGGGCCCTTTCGCTTAGGAAATGCTGTGCGAAATGGGAGTGAGACTGTCATACTTTGGACACATTGTGAGAAGACATGACTCACTTGAAAAGACAATAATGCTTGGTAAGGTAGAAAGCAGTAGGAAAAGTGGAAGACTTAATTCCAGACCCAATCAAGGAAACCATGGCCCTGAATCTGCAAGAATTAAGCAGGGCTGTTCTTATTTTGGTTGAATCCACAGTGATTCTAACCTGGACTTTTAAGAGTAAAGCACCGAAAGGGCTGGGCCCAGATCAATTATTTTGTCAGTTTTGATTTCTCTGTTACGTAGATATTTTACAGAGAAAAATCTTACCATCTGAAATAAGATGTGCAATTTTTGATTTTAAAAAAACAAAATAAATTCTCATCCATCCTTCTTCACATACCACTTGCACATTATGCCATGAATTATAATCAGAACATTGACATTTTGGACTGGTAATAAATAATCTTTCAGGCTCAACTGTGAATCTGGTCAGTATCAAATTCTCCCTAACCTTCTCTTCTCTCTGTCTCTTTGGACTGGCAAAGAAAAACACTCTGATATTCATTAGTTTCTTTTCGGTATTGTAGCACAGAAAGCCTTAAGTGCCCAGCAACAGGGTCTCAGCTTACACGCTGCAATGCGCCACCTCTGACAATAGCATGACTGATGCCCTTGTATAACACTATTGATCTTTTTTAATGGGAGGAGTCCTCATGTTTATTTCAGATGGTGGAAGTCCCTGCAAACCTTTTTTTCTGCACGTACACAATTCTGGCAGTGCTATTAGGGTTTAGGAAAAAAAGTCCCTGGTGCTTGACAGTAACTCATGGTAATGTGCAGTATAATGTGATTCAGTGCTTTGCCCTTCAAGCTCAAAAGATTTGTGTAGGTGGTATTGGTGGGTTAATGAACTAAACTATCACTTTAAAAGATCACAGTTCATTTTCCAGTGAAATCCCTTCTTATCCTGGCTCAGCACCCAGGTACAAGTTGATATGTCCTAGGAAGTCAGTTCTCATTGGAGAGTCCTTAAGTGGGATGTCCACTATCCAGAAGTTCATCCAGAAGCATCACTGGGGAAATTCAATAAGATTTCCTTGAAATACCTCCTCCTGCCTGCTCACACCTGAAAATTGCATTTTCAACGTACTCAGAGTTAAACACTCGTTTGTGGTTTTGGCACAAGAGTTGTTGAAACAGAAAGGAAAAAAAAAACGCCCTTCAGAAAGTGCTCAGACTATCTATGTTAGTTCTTTCAAGTCTCACTTGCACAAAATATCTCAAGGGAGGGTGAAACCAAAGTAGTGATGTAAGGGATATTTTGTCAGGTTACCTCATCCTTGATGAGAAAAGGTGTCTCAACCCACTGAAACATTCTCTCAAAAAATGTCAACTGCTGTGAGGTTTGTTTATTTGATTTGAACAGGAATTTTGCAAAAAGACCATAAAGGGATTTTTGTACAAACATTGTGATTGCATAACACCATTATTGTTTGCACAAAACTCATTTCTACACAAAGGGTTGCATTTTGTGTGGAAACTATTGTTTTTTATGCACTTTCAAAAAAGAAAAGTTTCCATTTTTTTCATTCTTTTGGGTGGAGCAAACTAAGTGAAGGTTTACACCTGCAGACTGAAGGCATAGCAAAGGTGCAGTCTAGTAAACAAGTAATAGGTTTTTCTTGATATTTGCTGGTTGATTGATAAGATGTGAAATCCATTGATTAGAATACAGCAGTTACAATCCCAAATTAAAGAAGTCACCAGCTATATTTTTATCTTACATACAACCCAGAGCTCAGAAAACTTAGTCTTTTGACAATGACACTCCTCAAATCTCCCAGCCCTGCCGCCCGACACTACAGTAAATACAGGACAGTGTACAACATAACACAAAAGTACCTACTTCTCACAAATGTTCTTATTGTGTCATTAGGCACTAGCTGATGTTTCCAAACTTTTTCTAAGCCCTGATAGAAATCATTACGGTAATCTTACCAGAATGCAACCAAGGTGCTTGTCACACTTTCTAGATCAGCTTTCTTCAGATATGTTACCAGGCCATATACCCCCATACTTTGATATGGTCTAATTGGCAAAATATATTGTTTGACATAAATATAAATATAAATGTATAGCCAAGCTGCTAAGAGGAAGATGCTGGCCAAACACATGCATTGCAAATTAGGTCAGAAGAAACCTCAAGGTGTAGCCAGATCATAGTCAAGAAATCACCAAGAAACTCCAGAGATAATGGGCTTGCAGTTAACCTTAATGATTCAACCTTTTAGACAATAGCATCTAGAAGATTAACACAAGACAGCTGATTGTCTTAACCTCTTTTCCTTTGACCAAGCAACTTCCTCTTTTGTATTCACATTTGTCTGACAAGTACTGAGCTATCAGAATAGCCATTGGCCTTTTGTCATCTAACATTAAGTCTATTACCCTTTCCAGAGTGCATTGTCCACTTTGCAAACTCCATTGTTTACTGGGCCAAAAAGCCATTAATGCCCTAGCCCTCCAGGCAGAAACCTGGTATTTAAACCCCAGTTCCTGGCTGGTCAACTCACAGTACACTGATTGCTGATCACCACTCTGATTTCTGATTGTGTGCTGTCCTTAGACTTGCATCTAAGCCACATTACTGCTTCTTCATTGCTCTTCTGGATTGGTAAATATAATCCACTTCACCCTGAAATCTCATTATCCAAAACTTTGTCTGTTTCCCTTCAGTTAGCCTTGTGTCATTGTGTAACTGCTTGGATCCTGTGTGAGTTATTGCAATTCTCCCAATAAAACACATTAAGCTTATTTTGGATCTCTGGCTGATTCTTTCTGGTAAATATACTGGTACTGGTAAATATACGTGTAAAAGATCTCGTTAGGTTACCTCCCATCCTGGAGGCCTCTTATTTTGATATAGTATTCCCCAACATTTCACACAGGTACTGGCATTGTGGAAGGACCTCTGAGTCCTGTGTTACTCCAAGTTTTGGAGTAACACATAGGGCTGCTGAACTAGGGTAAGATAGGACAAAATGATTTTCCTGGTTTAAGTTTCATTTCATTAGTTCTTATCTGCTCCAATTTCCCACACTTTCTTCTTTCATATCCCAATTAAAAATGTATTTATTTGTACATGTTTTGAGGGATTAAGGAAATGCTTTTTACATCTGCTTTTTTGTATTGTGTTTGTTGAAGTGTAGCACTCATTTTCATGTGTGATTTTAGATAATGGTCATCTTTTTCTGGAGCATCACTATTACAGCTATAAGACAGCTATTGTGGAATTCCCTCCCAAGCTAAGACAGTCTGACTCCACTGTTATTGAGTTTTCAGTGAGTGACTAAGACAGCATTGCTCCACATGATTTGTCATCATTGAAACCAGGCTTGGCTTTTCAGATTGTCTGAAGTGTTCCTAAAAAACATTTTTTCTTTCTTTCTTTCTTTCTTTCTTTCTTTCTTTCTTTCTTTCTTTCTGAGCTGTTTTCAAAGGATGTTTTTTATCAGTTTTGCATCACTTCAGGAGCCCTGGTGGGAAGAGAAGCTACCAATAAATATTCAAAATAAACAAATATATAATGATTGCAAAATATATTATCTTAAACTGTTTGCAATTTGTGATTTTTGCTGTGTTTCTATTTGGATAGTTCAACACCTTGTATTCTTATGAAGAAAGTTAGAGTATAAGCCAAATGGGGGGTAGGAGGAGAAGGAAGGAGAAGTTGTTAGTTGGACAGGTTTGAAGATCTATTGAGATTGACCAGTCTGGAGACTAGAATTTGATTCAGGCCATTACAAAGGAAGGTAACATGCCAAACATATCTTGTGTCATTTGAGTAACCACTGAGTCAGGAGAGCTTCACATGGTTATGTCAGATACAGAGCAGCCTCAATGCATGTTTCCTTCCTCAGTATCCAAAATGCTGCATAATAGAGCATCAAATGAACTGAAAGCATTAACAACTCCTTCTTCTTCCCAACTGAAAATTTCTGGATGTTGGTAAATTCATATGAAAAATAAGGTGAAACAAAATTCTCACATACAGAACTCCTATCTCACTCTCACCCCCATCTTTTCACAGCTGAGCACGAAGTTCTGAAGAAGAGGAATTATAAGTGATCACTGTGGGGAGGAGTATAGCTGTATTCTTCCAAGTATGATTTATACTTCCCCTTAAGACCTCTCAGCTGGAGATGAAGGAGGTAGAACATATGTGTCTTTTCCACTGATAAAATGTATGAATATTTGAATACAGAGCTTGGTAAAGTTACTTTTTTGAAAGCTTGGCCATTGGCCATGTTAACTGGGAGATTCAGAGAACTATAATCTAAAAAGTAGCTTTACCAAACTCTGCTTGAATAGGGTTTGTATTATCAGATCAGTCTGCAGACCTCTGGTATAGCATCAAATATGTTCTTTATGGCACAACAGAATCATTGAAGTTACCCCCACTCACAGTTCCATGAGGAGTTAAGTTGCTATAATGAGGTTTCCAGAAACACAGACTAAATCTATAAACAAGCACTTAAATCTTGTTCACAGAGAGATGTGGGATTTCCAGGAAAGGAATCTTGGGGTGCAAATATTGACTTTTTGTGTGGCTGCTATGAAAATAGGAAATTTCATGTTGGGATCATTAAAAGAGGAACTGAAAATAGAATTGCCAATGTCATACAAATCTAATGGAGTGTTGCCACACTGTTCATGCTGGCTGAAGGATTCTTTGAACAGTAGTTCAGAAAAGTAACTTTTTCCTAAGACCAAGGTTTGTGGCTAGACTGAGAAGATATTGTGGAGCTAGAAAAGTTGAAGAAAAGGGGGAGGGAATACATGGTCTAGATACCAGAACAGTCTTATCTGAGGACAAGTTACAATATTTGAGGCTTTTCAGAGACCTTTCAGCTTAGAAGAAAAGGCAAGCAGGGAGCATGAATGAGGAACATAAAATTATGTATTGTGTGAAGAAAGTGGAAAACTAGAAAGATATTTTAATTCCTTTCCCACAATATCAGATATCCAATGAAACTGTGTTATCCTAAGAGGTGGGGGACATTGAGGCCCCACCCACAATGCCAGCATCTCCTTAGCATTTAGGGGAATTGTAGCTCAAGGTAGGCCAGCAAGAGGAGGGTAACATCAGTATCTTTTCACCTGTGTATACCAGTACGAACTGTAGGGAGGACTCCAATTACAGTTAACAAGGTATTTTATTTGAATTGACAAATATATGAGAAATCAGACACTGATTTGTGATCAGAACCATGGAAGGCTATTAGACAGTGAGGCAAGAAAGGTTAGATAGATAGAGATTAGGGATGGAAAGGGTGCCAGTTAGTCTCGAGGGAGGCGTTCTCAATGGAGGGGCTCAGAAAGCGTTTGAAGGTAGCATGGAGCATCAGCAGCCTGAACTACATTCTATGTACAACATATTACAATTTGCTGATGTTAAAGTTAGGATTTTTATACCCTATTTCACACCCTGAAGGGTCCATTGACAAAGCCATAATGGTTTTCCCATGGGACTGAAAAAAGGATCTGGAATGGGCTGATTGTCTTAACTCTAGGTGACAAAATATTGATGGGACTCTCTTAATGTTCTTTCAGGTAGGGTATATAGGAGAGATCTCCATAGGATAAGATCAAGGAATGGTCTCTGATTTTCCACCAATCTGGGTAGTTCATCTTTCACTGTATTCAAAAATGCTAAGAGCTTGAAACATGAAGGGATTAGAACAAACCCATCAGCATTGGGTTTTCCACATAATTCTATCTGAGCTTTCATGACCCCAAACATGTTTCCAGCCAGTGTAACCCTGAACATATTCTCCAGTCAGTGTGACTTTGATCGTGTTCCCATGTCACTATTAAGCTCAGCTGATGAAAATCACGTATTTCATAGGAGGGATGGTATGGTGTGGTAACAACTGAATTCTTGTTGATTCAGGAAAAAACAGAAGGAAGTATAGCATTATACAGTGCATCACTGAATGATAGCATTTGCTCCCACAAGAAGTATTAGTGGCCACCAATGTGGATGGCTTTAAATGAGATTAGCAGATTCATGGAGGAGAAGATTATCAGTGACTGTTATCTGCCAACTGTTTTCTTGAAAGTGAGTTTCTGCATGCATGTTCATCTGTTGTTGATGTGACTTCTGTGAAACAGGTTTCATGTTCATGGGTCACAGAATTCACCTTGCTTACAGCACTAACCTTTCAGCAGATGCAGTTAACACACTGAGATGAGTTCTTAAATGAAAAATCATCAATTTATTTATTTATTTAATCCACTTTTCTCCCACATGGGATCCAAAGTAGCTTACGCAAGTGATGTCCATCAAATGATATAAGGACTAGTAATTCAATGCTTCTTCATGCATTGCTGTGATGTATTGTCCCACCTTGCTTATAGGAAGGGAGATACTTGAAATGACTCAGTTCCTTCTACTTCTGGTCCTTTCCCTCTCACTAGCCCTTATACCATCATATCAAAATGGAAGCCATAATAGAATTTGGGATATGCTGCATCAGTGAAATTGTGAGTTATATAGGGTAAGGTAGGAGAAGTTCTGGAGTTCTTCCTAACTGAACTTTATAGTATGCCATCCAGGTCAAGGATCATATAAGTATGAAAGCAACAGAAACCCTATCCTATATTCAACCTGACAGCCATAATTGCTCTACTACGCCAGATTGTTTGTCTATCTAGTATTGTTTACATTTCCTTCACAGACTCAGGTGTAGATTGATCCCTTCAAACAAAAGAAAGGACAGGGAGAGAAAAGAAACCAGAGACATCAGCCTTTCCCTGCAAAAGGAGAGAAGAAGTTTGAGGAAAAGACAGCAACTTGAAAAAGCATTTCATACCAAGTTGGAGGAAAATTAAGAGTAAATAATTAAAAAGAAAATACCTATCTGGACCCTTGCGGCTGTGGTGCTGAGGGAGAAGGTAGCATTTGGTGCCCTCCCAGAAGAGACCAAGATGACTTCCATCTGGCCTGATTGATGGGGCAGATCACATAGTGGGGTGGAGTGGTGAGTAAATAGCTATATAAGGCTGGCGTGCCCTCCAAATGGCCTCATTCGGTCAGCATTGTGCAACCCACTTTCTTACCCTCAATGTAGTACAAGAGTGATATGGTCGCCCTGGGACCAGGTAGGATTTTTTTTCTCTCCCCCTGTTTGACAAGGGTTATTTTTCACCTACCCAGTACTATGTTGAAGGGAATTGGGGCAATTTGCTTGGATGGTGTTGATAAATAGGCTGTCACCTGTTAGGTAGTGGAGGTGGAGATAAATCTCCAGTGTATACTTTGGTACCCCTTTCAGGTGTAGAGTAATGTTCTGTTATCTCCTGTTTAAGGTCCTTGGACTCAGAGAGTAGGGAAAGATGCTATCCTTGAAGCCTGTCCAGAACATGAGCTCTCAAATGTAGGGTCCTCTGACTTCTGTGGAAGCCTACTTGGTTGGCCTTCCAAATAAGGATGCCCAGGAAGCAACCCAGAATGAATTGATTGCCCTTGGGGCTCAGATGTGTTGCCCAAAGGAAGGCCAAAGAAGTGGTCATGAGGGATGACACCCGGCTTTGGCTGGTCCTGAAGCAAGTTGCCCCCCCATCTCGCTCATAGCCACGCCAATACAATGTAAATAAATAGGTCAAATAAAGTGGCCTTTATTAGCCCAGTTTTGTGTGTCTGGTCTCATTATTCTAGTGGTAGGCAGCAAAATAAACATACACCAAAAGATAGGTAAGATGATATTAAAAATCTATGCAATGAGGAGGCATTTTGACCTACATGATCGTCTTCAATGTTTGTATGGAAAGCGATGTATGCAATAGTTATAATTATGTAATAGTTTTGCTCTTTAAGAATCTTCTTAAAGGATAATTTTTTGCATTTTTTCATCTGCACTTATTGCAAACTTGATATCAGGGTATTTAAGATGTGGGCTGTTTGTAACCATCCAGCAGTGGCTGCTGGTGGCTTCCATATCATTACAGTAGAAAGTATCCTCTGGGATTCACCTTGGATAGTTCCTTTAAAGTCAGATTCACTGCCCTACTGACATGGAATCCCTCAATGGCAACAGAAAGAATCTTCTAAAATATTAGTAAAATTGTTGAGAAAAAACGTTTTTCAAACGTCAAGAAATCATGATGAGAAGATCCTGGATTGATGAGAATTTTCTCAGTTTAGGTCTTATTCTGTGCAAAATTTGCATGTGGTGGTTTTGCACAGGAAACAAGCTTTTCTGCATAGGATTTTCTACACAGAAAATACTATGTCTGTGCAGAAATATCATTACTACTATCATCATCATTGTCATTGTCGTCATCGTCATCATTTACTGCACAGAAAATCCTGTATTTGGAAACTCATTCAATCTAAACTTTGTACATGGCTGATCTTTATAAAGAACGTTACTGTGTTTTCTATCAGCCACAAGCAAATATTGTGTAACATAAGTCACAATTATCACATGTTCTGTGCAGGAAACAACTTTTTTTGCACAGAAAATGATATTTGTTCATAGAATATGTTATCTTCCTAAGCAGAAAATGCTGCTTTCTCTGCAAAACCACGATATGCAAATTTTGCACAACAAACTGTAGTTTTCAAAGACTTTCTTGCTAATGGAAGAAAATTACTAACAAAAAAATATTCCTTCAAAAGGAAATCTAGTGAAGAATTATATTCATAGCCACTCTCATTTAGGACAAGGCAGATGGCAGGCATGGGTTACTCCTAGCACCTGATCCATTTTAAGTGGGAACACCAAAGACTGAAACTGGAACCTACTTCATAAAGGCATCTGCTCTGCCACAGGAGCTGGCCCAAAACATTTGTATTAACATGGTGCAAATACTTCCTTTCCTTGCTAGCCAGTCCTTGAGATTACAACAGGGGAAATACAACTCACAATGGTTATGTATCATAGATTTCTCATGGAACATATTAACCAGTCAAATACAAAGAACAGCTTATCTTTAAATGGCCAAGAATTGAACCAGTGACCTTGAATGACAGAGGCCCATAATCCAGTATACAAAGCCTTTGAGCCATCTAAGCATCCCCACAGCCTCCTGAGTTTACAGGCAATTGTTCAGCTGAGTTAGCCTGTGGTGAAAAGTTCACCAAAGCTTTGGTTTGTTTAATTCTCCTAGAAGGGAAAGAAATCATTCTCAAAGAGAACCACTTGGCTCTGTCACTTGTGAAAAAGTGGTTGCATTTGCTACAGTTTTAAAAGTCTATCCTTGACCATACTGGTACAAAAGCATAACCGCTGCCTCCGCAGAACCAGAGGGAGTGAGTGAGCAAGAACTAGCTAAGTTTTATTGGAAACACATTTTCAGCTTTGCCAAAGGCTTTTCTTTCCCAGTAGCTCAGAAATATGATAAGGTAAAAACATATTATAAGAATGAAAAAGGTGGAGGGAAAGTCGGGGATGAAATGCAAAGAGAAAAATGAAGACTGGTTATCTGGGGCCAATGCGTAACTGAATAGTTTTCCTTTTGGAACTGACAGAACACAGGACAGTAGCTGGGCAAAATCCCAAATCTATCTCAGAGCAGATTGATGTATACATATAATGCTGTGGGTGGCATCTAGAGCCAGATGAAGGCTGCACTCCTAAAAAACAGTTGCAATTGAACTCAGTGGCTTATTACTGAGCAAACATACAAGACTGCACTGTACATTCAGACCTAGCAAGCTATCAGGTTTGAAAAAAGGTACAATCACATACTTCATCCCTGAGGTTCATTTGCCCTGTCCTCTAACAGGGATATATTAATGCTGTGCAGTGCTGTTTTTAAGGTTTATGTATAGTCTTTTAATTAATTTCAATATTTTTAATGCTTAATGTTTTAACTTTATAAATCATTTTATTGTTTTTAAAGCTTATATTTATAATTTTATTAATGCTTTTGTACAGTTCTTACAGTAACCCCTCCACATTCGCAAGGGTTTGCGGCACAGAGCTATCACGAAAGTGGAAAAACTGTGAACCCCCCCTGCAATTCCCATTCCATTCCTCTCCAGAGTTTCCCCATCCCATTCCTTTGCCTCTGGGCCTGGCATTGGGGGTGGGAAGAAAAAAGACAACCTAAAAGTCTTACCAGTACTTTCCCCTCAGACAGAGAAAAGGGGAGCTTTGGATTTCTAATTACTTCCAGCGACCATCTTGAGAAAGGAGGAACAGGAGCAAAGAGAGCACCTCACCAGTCAGCAGCCAACACGCAGCAGAATGTGCAACCACATGGCAGAGAGGCCACACCTACAGCAGTGGGAGGGGGCTTTCCTCACCCAAAAGGAAAAGAGAAAAACCATCAATTTTAAACACAAGCCTTGCAAGCCTGGGGTGAGGAATGCAAGGGATGGGAGGAGGAAAATGTTGTGGGGGGGGCAAGCAGATGCCTCACAAATAAGTTCATGAAGGTCAAACCCACAAATGTGGAGGGAGGATTGTAATTTGTATTTCTTTTAAATATCTTCTTCACTACCTTAAGTTCCGTTACGTGGAGAAAAGATCATGATGATGATTAATGAATTTCATTTTCAAAGAAAGCAAACAGAAATTTTTAGCAATTTTCTCCCTCCTGGGAGAAAGTATTTAAAAACTGTGCAGTTTTCAAAGACTATCTGCAGCTTGGGACTTAATCTGTAGAAAATTCATATGTGGCATTTTGTCCACAAAAGCAGCATTTTCTGTACAGGAAATGATGTATTCACAACATAATCTGCATAAAATTCATACTTTTTGGCACAGAAGACACCATCTTCTGAGCAGAAAATAATATTTTTGTGCAGAAAATACTATTACCTACACAGAAAATGCTGTTTTCTGTGAAAGAAAAAAAACAACAACGCACATGCATATTTTGCCCAGAATAAATCCCAAACTTTGATGATTCTTGTCAGTCCTCAGGGTTTCCTGATATTTAAAAAAAAAAAATCAACTCCCCCCCCCAAAAAAAGCATGGCTTTTGACCGTTTTTAAAATATCTTCAAATATATCTTTTTTTCCGTCTCTGCCTTCTAAATCCCAAGCAACCCTCTGTTGAATATTGCAGGATAAATTTGATCCAAAGATCTCATAAGCAGAAGAAGGCACATACTGAACCAAAGTTCAGTTTTATCAAAGAGATACATCACTCACCCGTACCCATTAGTCAATGTAAGACTTGTAGGGATAAGTTTAAGAAAAGGAAAGTTATCAGTAAACAACCTTACTGCACATGTCTTTTAATGTGGTGCAACAAATGCTACAATTCACCAACCCCTTCCATTGTAGCATCACATTTGTGGATAACATATGCCCTGGAGCTGGTTTCAGATCATCCTAACACAAGGAATTCCATTACTGATTTTCTCATTAGTATAAAGATAGATCAAACAACATTGACACAATGAGTGAGAGACCAAGGTCTCATCGTCCTTCTCAAAGACAAATGGACATGTCATTCTATTATCTTTTGAAGTCCCTGTCTCGCTCCAAACCAGGCCTTGCTGTACCTGAAAGGAAAATGAATTTACCAGGAATTTATCTTATGTGCAACATTTGGAAATCAAATTTTGCAAATCAAAACAGCAAAGATTTGCCAGTGGCTTGTACCCCTAGACAAGTGAAAATGGCAGAAATGATACTCAGAGGTGAACATACTGCAGTATATGTTGCAAGTAATTGTAGAAAATCCTCTACAATTTGTAGTGATCACTGGCAAATTCATGAAATTACATTAAGTGGGTATTTCTGCATTGTTGGTGAGAAAAATCCATATCCTCTTTCAGCAACTGTGAGAATTGCTGTTAAATTCAGAAGGAACAGTTAATTCCAAGTCAGTGTTAAATTATGTTATAGTCCCTGCTAATCAAAAAGTCCTAGGGCTGCCATTGGTGCCTCTACACTACAGGTTGTTTACCATCTGAAATGCGAGCTAGTGGTACTTTTGGGGTATAACTATATCACAACTATGCTGTATTTAATACTGGTTTCCGCTTCTCAGGGCACCTTCCCCAGATTGCAATCTGGAATGTTTATTAACATAAAATAGAAGCAAAAGTTCAATTATAGCCTGAAGTGTGATATTGTCATAAAGTGTAATACAATTAATTGTGCTGCTCCATGTCAGTGTACACAACCAGTAAAGTATCTTTCCTTATTCTCATAATGGCTTCTACACTTTGCAATGGTCCCTAAATTGTCCTACAGAATCATCATCAACAGCATGATGGAAGTCCAAAGTGTACTCAGAATAACCTAAGGTATTTTCTAATACTGGTGGGTAGCATGGCTCAGTTGGCTCAACCCAGTTTCTGGTTATATCTGGGAATATTTGCTTCTCACTAGCTTTAATCCCTCTGTCTCTGTCAGGAACAGTTTCCCAAATGGAGGGACCCAATTGTTTGCATTCCACAAACTGATGGAATAAAATTAATGCCAAACTAGATAGATAGATAGATAGATAGATAGATAGATAGATAGATAGATAGATAGATAGATGGATGGATGGATGGATGGATGGATGGATGGATAGATAGATAGATAGATAGATAGATAGATAGATAGATAGATAGATAGATAGATAGATAGTTGGATGATAGATAGATGGATGGATGTTCACATTTACCTATAAATATGAAAATCTGCACTATCTTTGAGTACAGGTAGGCATGTTCAGAAAAGCTGTTACAATAATAAACTCTTTTTGATTTAGTAAGTGCAATCACTTGAAAGTTACGGTGTAACTTAAACATTTGTACCAACAGAGTAATAGCTCTTCTGTAGGTGGTCTACTTAGTGGTCTCTAGTGCTGTGATCACACAGAAAGTGTGCTGACTTACAAGTTTCCTCCAGAAAGGGAATAGCAGGAAAGGGAGCACTGTGAATAGTCACACAAGTGATCATTCTGAAAATATCTCTGGAGTCTTCACTCCCATCTTGTTTGGTCTGGTGCCAATGAATACCTGTCTTCAATGTACCGGCAATACAATATATTTGGTTTGCCTGCAGAGAATTAACAAGCTCTGGAGAAGGTTTTCCTTCCTTTTTTTCAAAAACATTTGATGGCATAGAGCTTTCTTTATTTTTTAAATTATAACAGGAGAGGGCAATTTGTGGCTCCTCAGGTGTGCTGTGTCTCCCATTAGCCCCATCTAGTGATGAGAGTTGAAATCCAGCAACTTTTGGGGTGCTATCCATTCCTCACTGCTATTTAAAGACTACAGAAACTCTCTCTCTCTTAAGGCATATTTGGAGAGCATTAGTTTCCTCAACCAGGATAAACAGGACACTTCCACAGTCAAGACATAAGCATAGTACTAATTTCTTTGACACATAGTCTCAAATGGACTTATAACTCGTTTATTTGTGTATTTGTGTATGAATTTATTTAATATGCCAACATTCATATGCATTTATCCCAGGGCAGTTTACAATGCAATTTAAAATCCAAATCAACCATACAAAAATATATAATAAAGCAATTATGCTAGCATATTTTTAAACATAGAAAACATAATAATACACCATTTTGAAAATGTAATAACCATAACCATGTTTTTAACTGCCGTGATCCTCAATAGGCTTTCTTTCCTTTCCTTCTTTTGAAAAGAACCCTTTGAAAATTTGGCTTATCTTTTTTTCACATACAAACCAAAATATCTGCTTATTAGTGGAGTGCAACACAGCGGGATAGTTACATAGTCAAGGAAGCTTTAAATCCAGTTTAAAAAAAATGAAAAAATGTTTTATAGCAAAGTAAATAAGAATCACTTGCCATCCAAACAGCAATTTTTTAAAAAAAGTTTTCTAAATCTTGCTTGTCTTAGTATACTATAAAGGGGCAAAACATCTGTAAGCTTGGTTAATAAAAGTCCTGTTGGGACTTTTTTAAAGCATCGAAAATAGCACGATATACTTGCTAGGATTTGCCCAGTGTGGTACAGATTCGGGCTGTCATCCTGCTAGTGACACATACAGGTGTAAATTCTGCTATGCAAGTGGAATGATTTTTTTTTTTTTAACAATGCACAACAGCCATATCCAGCTGAATATGGCATAAGCATCATTGCACATGTGGGATTGTCGCACTATCTGGCATTCTCTTCCCAGAGAGGTCAAACTAGCACCCTCCCTACCTGCCTTCCGGAGACAGTTAAAGACATTCTTATTTTGGCAGGCATTTAATATGTAATGACTGCTTGGCTGAAGAAAGATGCTGGTTGTTTTTATTGTTACTTATCAGTTGTTTTAATAGGTATTTTAACTTTGTTTTAATTATTGCTATCTGTTTAATTAGTGTTTTAACTTTTGTGCATCACAAGATTTTTTAACCATATGTTCTTTTTTAAAGTTGTAAGCTGCTTTGAGTCCTTTTGAGGAAAAAAAGTGAGATATAAATGATGATGATGACAATGATGACGACGACGATGATAATAAAAAACAGCAGCAGCAGCAGTAGATATTTTACACTGGCTGCTTAGTTTCAAGTGCCTAACTAGGTAATATCTCCTTGGGCCAACCTCCACTCTCACCTCCCGGCCCAACTAACAGCCAGCAGCCTGAATGAAAGAGGTCTGATTCAGCTCTTGATTGGGGTGAAGGGAGAATAATACTTCCATCCCCCTCCCACCAGCAGGCTACAGTACAACAATCAGAAGCAAGACCTCTGTCACAGTTCCTAATCAGAACTTCATCCTTTTTGCACCCCAATTGTCAGCTGAATAGACCTTTGCTCATTGCGACTGCTTAAAGATGAGCTGTGGGGACGGATTTATGAATGTGACAATAGTGCCATGAACGTGACTATGTTTATAGTCTTGCTGAATAAGAAGTAGCTACTGATAAGTAACTAAGTTACGAATCTGTAACTGCAATACAAAATGCCAGTTATTATCTTTACTTATACCCTGTCTTTCTCCCAGATTGAGAGCTCAAGCCAGTGGTAGGACATTAAAGTACACATAGCAGAGTGTGAATGCACGTTGCCTCCGTGCATTGCCCATAGACATGCTGCATTGCAATCACACAACAGGTTGTCAGTCATGTGCATTGTCCATTGATCTATATAGGTTGCACTACAGTGGTATGTAGTACAGGGACTGCTCAACATAACTCAGCTGGCAGATACTTATGGTATACTAAAGTAATATAGGATATCTACCTTTGCCTATTTCAGGCAAGCATCTGGTAAAACAAATTTTTTAAAAAGGAGACTACAACCTGAGTTCATTTGCTTTTAAAACTGTAAATACTATAGGATTGTCAATGCATATCTATTTCCCTCTAATGTGGAACAATCAACATCATACAGCAGAAGTGAGCAGTCTGTAGCCTGTAGCTTGCTTGTGTTATCCCAAAAGGTGGGTGACTTAGAGGTCTACCCACATGCCGGTGCCTCCATGGAACAGTAGGGAATTATTAGCTCAAAAGAAAGGATTGTGAGATTGGGGTAACCTTACAAGATCTTTCCACCGGTGCTAATGCAGAGGCACCAATTGGAGATTAAAATAATATTTTATTGGGGAAAATCACAAACACGAGCAAGATTCAAGCAGTCTCTTGACCATACAAGGATAACTGAGAAAAAGGGGGTAAAATTGGATAATGAGAAGTTGGGGCAAAGTGGGCAATATTTACCAATTCCTCAGAGAAGAGACAAAGTGATGTGGCTCAGGTTAAGGGTCCAAGGATAGCAGAAAACTGGGAATCTGAGCAGCAGAGTGATGGCCTGGACCCAGTGTATTCAAAGTTTTCTGGCTTAAAGCCAGGGCTTAAAATGCCTTGTTTCTACTCTGGGAAGGTGTTAATGGCTCTCTGGCAGAGCAACAATGGGGTCCAGAATAGGCTAATGGCCTTAGCATTAGGTGACAAAGTCCTGATGGGAATTGTGATGGCTTCTTAATGTCTAGACAGGTGAGGAAACAAAGGAGAGTTTCAGTGGAAAGAGCGAACAAGTTAATGACAATTGGTTGTTCTATTGAGACAAATTCTTGTTTGAATGTTGAATCATTAAGTTCAACATTCAAGTTGCAAGCTCATTACAGTGAAGCTTCCCAACTGATCCCTGGAACTATGACCCGGCCATGCCCTGAGGTCCCATCTGACCTACTTTGACACATGTGCAGCCAGTCCTCTTTGTCAGCATGGCTATTCATCCCTAACAGTGTATGATTTATATTTTATTCCAATTAAATAATGTGCATAACTAATCATGTCATGGAATGGGGATGTACAGCATGCCAACATTTGTGGCCATTGGCCACTCTCTATATGGCTTACAAAGCCTTGAGGAAACCTAACTGCTTTTCCTACAGACCACTGATCAGGAGAAGGAATGGACATTAATCCTGAAGTGTATAATTAGCAACAATGCAGGAAAGGGGGCTTGATACCTACCCAGTGATCTCACTGCAGTCTGATGCTTGTTTTCCTGCTGCTGGTTGGGACCCCTATGTAATCAGAATCATTGGAGAGATCAAGAATGTTTGTGTGTCTGTATATTGAGCCCCTGACCAGCCGCCTTGCACCATATACACACCATGAGGTATGACAAGTCCTCAATGCATGTGATAGTTGCAGAATATCCAGGATGTAGGTTTTTTAAAATTCCATAAACGAATTTTGTGGTTTTAAGAACTAAAAGCCAGAATGTCAAAGGGTTCAATATCTATAGGTTGTTGTGGGTTTTCTGGGCTTTAAGGCCATGTTCTAGTAGTATTTGCTCCTGACATTTCGCCTGCATCTGTGGCTGGCATCTTAGGTTCAATACTTGTCTTCATGACCAAGCGGAACTGACCAAGCAGAATTTCCTTGTCTTTCTCCCAGCAAGGGACCCAGAAAATTTCAGAGAGAATGAGAGCTTTTTATATATACCAAATCTTCATTAATCACATTGACATATAGTGCTTGAATTCCATGGAAAGGTTTACATTGTCCTTTTTCTCCAACATATTAAAATATTCCAATAATATTCCATCTGCTATCGGTGAATGAATACCCTCACAATTCACAACCAATGTTAACCTTTTCAACTGGAATCTCTCTCCCAATCTCCACTGAAACTTCCAAAGCACCATCAAGACAAAATCAGTAGACTATTATTTAGTGAGACAATATCTAGGCGTATTACAACACCTAAAAATAATCTTATGAATTTCTGCGCTGTAAAAACTTTTTAAGAGAAAAAAAAATCTTTCAGAAGTGCCAGATCTTTACCATCAACAAGAACCAATTCAGAATGCAAAATGCAGAGTTGCCACAGTCACATATGATGCAAAACTGTATTACTTTCTTGGACTACTTAAATTTCTCCTGAGAGATTTAATTATTTACAGGATTTACTAATGGTCTAGCACTGTAATTTATGGCATTAAATTCAGTTTGTAGAAATATGAGGTAATGTACAGTAAATTGTTAGTACACTGCCAAATGAATGCATGAGTCATTAGCCAATTTCTGATTTGAAGTATCAGTTATGACTATTAATCACATTTGTATTCTCCTAGGAAGCACAAGATAGTAAATGAGGCCTCATCCAGTTTTGTTCTCCCAAGAACCTCCTGAGGTGTATTAACATGGGACCCTTTCACACTGCACAATTATAACACTATGATGTCATTTTAACTGCCAAAACTGCAACCTATGGTATCTTGGGGCTTGTTAGGTAGGGGCTAGAGAATTCTAAATAACACCTCCTCCCCTCAAGACCCAACTGTTAATCTCAGGATGCCATGGCAGGTAGCCATGACAGTTAAAGTGGAATCATAGTGCTATAACAGTAGGAGTGAAAGGGCTCCATCTTTCTCCATATAATCATTATCTCCATTTAGCTCGCTCCTTAGAATCAAACTATATTTTTTTATTATTTATTTGTATCCCGCCTCTCCATGACCCTTTTCGCACGGGCTTTCCCGAGCGAAATAGCCCCGTGAGCCGTGCGGGAGTGGGAGCGCCGCTCCACACGACGCACTCCCACTTCCGGCACTCTCACGGGGCTGCAGCGGCACGAGTGTGTGGTTTTTGATTTTCGCTTCCAAGCGAAAATCACCCCACACTCGCGCAATGCTCCCGGCGCCCACCCGCACTTACCTGTTGTGCAGTGCGTCGGAGAGGCGGCCGGGTAGGGCTTCCTTCCCTCCGCTCCTGCGGAAGGAAGGGGTGGGGCGGGGTGCTTGTGTGACGGATGCGATGGCATCCTGCTTCGCGCGGGTGGGGGGCTGCTCGCGACAGCCTCCCGCTTCGCACACGCGCACGGGGGGTGGGTGGGCGCGACTGTCGCTCGCTCCTGGCATGCGCGGGGGGGACGGGCGCGACTGTCGCTCGCTCCTGGCGCGCATGGGGGGGACGGGCGTGACTGTCGCTCGCTCCTGGCGCGCATGGGGGGGACGGGCGCGACTGTCGCTCGCTCCTGGCGCGCGCGGGGGGACGGGCGCGACTGTCGCTCACTTCCCGCGTGCGTGGGGGCGGCGCGAGAGGCTCCTGCTTCTCGCGCAAGCGGGGGAGGATGGATGTGCGAGCCGCCTCCGCCTCCGGGACGCTGCCGCTTCCCCGCTTGTTCCTTTGCCTGCGGAAGGAACGAGCGGGGAACCGGCAGGCTCTCGGAAGAGACTTTTCGCGCAAGCCGCCCACCCCGGCTCACGCAAAAAGCCTCAGTGCGAAAAGGGCCCATATGGATCGAGGCAGTGAACAACTTACAAATAGCATGTATTTCGAAACATTTCTATACATTTTGAAACATTTCTATATATTCTTCCATATAGTTTCTTCTTTCACCTTGGTTCAAAATAAGATACAAGATGTTGGCTCTGGGTCAGAACTCTGATGGAACTTTAAGAAGTTGCTCCCAAAAATGGTCCTAAACCAAGTGTGTATGTGTGAAGGGAGACTGCTCCTTCAATCTGTATTTATCAAAAGTCATTTATTCATTCTTCCCATAACAATTGCCTCCAGAAAGCATACATCTTGATTTAAAGCAGGCAAGCATGTACATTCACAGAGACTGAACAGGAGAAAGCAAGGCCAATCCCAAAATGATAACAGTGTCTGTAGAAGCAGAAGCATAGCTCACATCGTCTAAAGCAGTGGTTCTCAACCTGTGGGTCCCCAGATGTTCAAAAACTTCAGCTCCCAGAAGCCCTGAGCATTGACCATAGTGGCTGGGGCTTCTGGGAGCTGAAGTCCAAACACATCTGGGGACCCACAGGTTGAGAACCACTGGTCTAAAGTCAAAGGAAGCAAACAGTCCTGAGTGGAGTCCAAAATCAAGAAGGTAGTTGCCAGAGTGATTAGTCCAAATACAAGTAAAAGCTCAGAAATACGCGAAGCTGATGATATCTCACAAGTTTACCAAAACAGGTTGGATCTGCTGTCTACAGCATTGGAATGGCTTTGGCTGAGCTAATTGGTAGCACAGCTGGCCTCATTAACCAGCAAAGTTTACTTAAGGTGGAGGAGAGTGTTCTTGGCATCTCTGTTCTTGGTTTCAACTTTTGGTGTGAGACACAATACAAAGACTCAGTTTCTGCCTCCAAATCTGCAGGTGCTGCCTGGAATGGATCAGGCTCTGCCTCTGTCACAACAGGACTGCTGGCCTCCTCTGGCTAGAGGGTCATCCTCCTGGCACTCATCTTCTCCTTCTTAACCTGAGGAGGCCTCCTCCATGACAGCATGCCATTTGGATGCATTTGGATATCTCGCAAGTTGTTGTATGCCACTGGTTCTCAAAATTCATCCCACCAGATGTTTGGGATGCCAAACCCCAGAATTCCTGACATGCTAGTTGGAACTTCTGGGAGATGAAGTCCAAAAGGTCTCTAGAGAATCAAATTCTGACATCCACTTTTTCATTCCAAGACTTCTTCTCTAGATTTGTAGAGACAAAGTCCCCCATGTGGAAAACTATAAACATTGTTCAAAACATTGCTTAGCTCCTAATCTAGGACAGGTCTGAAAAAAACTGCAGCCTCTAAGCTCCATGTCTTTTATTCAAATCCCTCAGTTACTACAAATCAGAGCAGTTTGGATATATTTTCTTCCACACTCTGTAAAACCTAAACTTCAGAAATGGAAATACTGTTGGAATGACTGCAAAACATTAATGCACCCCATTGGAGTATGCAACAAAAATTGGTCCCTAAGTCAGTTTACTTGCTCACTGTAGTCTAGAAGTTGGTGAATTTGGAGTAACCCAAATCTAATAGATACGTTATTTCAATCCAACTCCTAAATTATGCCATAACCAAAATTCTCTAAATGAACATTGGGATCCAGCAGTGGATAAGGGTGCTATGATGTATTGCATTGTTTTTCATTTCAAATGCTAGCTGGCAATGGGAGAAGATTTGTTTAATAAGTCATAATAGTGTCACCATTACAAACAGAGAATCTTGTTTCACTTTAGACACTTAAATGTCTATTGGGTGTACAATTTCCTGAGCTACGATCCACTTCATCAAAAGCATGGGCTCTTACCTGAATAGACAGTTATTTATATCCATGGCTGTGAGAAGCATATAGGAGGAATGGAAATGCCAAAGAGACATACCTTGATGATTACCTCTTTAATAAGCAGTCATTGGGAGATGATAAGGATATCCAAGTATACATAAGTGGATTCACACATGATGTTGGTGGAAAGTCTTTGTCCAATCTAAGCATAAAGGGAGGGAGACAGTGAAAGAAGAGTTGAATGTTTAGGGTCAGTTTAGACTAGGGAATTTTATTCAGAAGGGTGAGAAGGTATAGAAAATGCCAGAAATGATAGAAATTTAAAAAATAAAATTAAAAACAGTGAAAATTGCTTAGCTCATAATGCGGACATTAGGACAAAGTCTTTGCTTCTTTTCAAGCCACAGAAGAAGAATTCCTTTTCATTTTTTTTCTTGTTGGAATTGTCTTAGAAGTTCTTTTGTTTCAAGATTGCCATCTTGAGATTAGAGGTAGACAGAATATTTGCATTACAACAGTCTGCATAAACCCGGAATTTATTGTTTGATGTGTTCAGAATTCTCTGTTCTAGAGGTTTAGTGCCTTACTACAGAGATTACAAGTACTCTTTAACAAACTACAAAAATTAGGTCCTTACCACACAACATTGTCATCATGGCAAAGCAACGTATTGCTTCTGGTCCAGGACCCGTAACATCATAAAATGTCATCGTGGACCAGTTGCTGTCTTGTGACTATCTGTGAAAAACCCAGCCTTTACAAAAAAAATCAATCAATCACAGATTTCCCCTTCCCACCTTGATTCCATCAGCTGCAGGTGTTTGGTAAGGGTCAAAGTGCTTGATAGCACTTTCTTCCACAGTACAGTGCATGAACCAATGGGAAAAAGGTGGGACTTGCTATTGATAGTGTAGGATGGAAGAAAGGACAGTGTTCCTGATGCTACCCATCTATTGTAGCTAAGCGGGTACAGTGGGGAACATTCAGGCCCCAATCCCACCCCAGTAATGGCAATGCTGAGATTCCACTGGGATGATGCACTATTGGGGCATTGTGTGGTAAGGGCCTGAGGACTCCATAGGAAGAAGTCATGACAGTTAAAGTGGTTTCAAACTACTAAACTTGTGTAGACACCTCCAGAATCTTCCATCCTGGAACAAAAGAAGATGAACATCTGAAGAATTACTCACCAAGAAGTCTGAGTTTACCTCCTCTAGCCTGAATAGAGATTGCCACACACCCTTTTATAAATGTCTGCACATTTTTGGATTTTTATAGCACTAAATTCCCCTCCCACCCAAGCTTGTGTATAATATAGTAGGTTCATCTTAGGGTCATAATTCATTGGAAATGACTTGAGATCATACAACAACATCAATTCAGGTAACACTCCCAACATTTGATGATATAAGCCACAATCCACAAAAGTTTAGACAAAATAAAAACATTTAGTTTAAGAATGTACAAGATTCTTTGTTGTTTTTGCTGCATCCCACCTCCAAATTGTAACTATTGTTTGCAGCAGCAGCAGCAACAGCAGCATCAGTATTAGTCTTATAGATAGTATGTGGCAAAATTAGTAGAAGTCAGTCTGAAAATATCCTGTAAGAAAAGGAATACATTATGTTCCAAGAAAAGTTCCTTGATACATTTTTTTCCTGCAGAACCATAAATACTTGTCACATATATATGGGGACACCCTTCACAATTGGACTTATCAGGTTGACTTGTTCAGATTAAAGTCCCATTTGCAGTCCGCAGAAGTCAGAATAATAATTCGTTTGGTAGACTAATTATTCTAATGTGTCAGTAAGGAAGTGCCTGACATCAGTTGTCCTGGCACTCAAAGGTAACAGGCTGGCTCAGACATTTTGATCACAGATAATCACAGACAATCTCACAAAGCCTTGGTGCACAAATTACTCAAGACACATGCATTCACTATAGAAGTTTGCATGTGGAGTCAGGGAGATGCTTTCTCTCTCCTGATCTTCCCAGGAAATGTCACTGAGGATAGCAAGTTTGGTGGCGGGAGTTACACACTATCTAAACATTTTCCTTTAAGAAGAGTTGGTCTGTATGCATTCTTTCTCTCTGTCTCTTTTACTGGCTGCTGGTAGGATGGTGGACTAGATCAGTTTTCTGCAATTCAGTGCCCTCCAAGTGTATTGGCTTATGATTCCCATCAGTCTCAGGCAGCATGGCCACATTTGGAAGACACTAGGCTGGAGAAAACTAGACATGATAATCGTGTTATATTATGACTATTTAATGCAGGATGAAATGTATGTTCAAGGAAGCCTCTAAATTATGTCATGTGTTCTTAGCTCACATCTAGCTTTACCCAGCAGCTCAGGATGCAATTCAAGGAAGCCTATAAATTATGGTACATATTGCCAATTTGCATCTAGCCAAGCAAGCTGCCATCACAGTTGATTGTCTAGAGTTTTGTGAAGGTCACTGTATATAATAAAAAGCACATTGCTGTTACTTCCTGAAATGTCTTTTCTTTTTTGTTGATATTAGTTGACCAGGATGTAAGCTGCCACCCAACAATATTGACCATTTTGGCATTAGACTACTTACAACTTGATTTTCGGGTGAACTAGCTGCATATTGGTCCAAGATCACAACTTATTGGTTCAACTCCAGAACAGTTATGAAAATATCTTAGGGGATGTTCAGACACTTTGAGGGGCCCCCTGGGGAATTTGGGGTGTACAAAAGGAGTTGTGAAGTTGCATGGAGGCTCCTGGCCATAGTGTGCCCATCCCTTTCTTAGGCCATTCCATCATCTGTAATGTTTAAATGGTATCAAGCAGATGGAATAATTTCAAGACAATTTCTCGAATACTGAATGTTATGCTACACCTGGAAGATACCTTTGAGATGTCAGACATGCCGAGAGAGACAGTGAATGCTTACACATGGTTTTGTGCACCCATGTGGTTGAGCAGTAATTTGGTTCTTTTGCTTTTTACATAAAAACTTGCTCATGTTCATATATTCCTTCATGAATGGGATAGAAAGAATTTGTGATCTTAACATACCAACTGAGGAAGAAAGTGAAACTGACAGATTTAAGAAGATTCCAAATGGTTGGCTCTTAAAAGTCTGGCTAGGAATTCCTGCATATACTTCTATGATTTCCATGCTGAATTGCGGTTGCCAGACCCTTTCTTTGTCTTGCCTTTAACAGCTGCTCAGCAGACAAATAAAACAATTCTTGTTTCCTTGCTGAAGATAGCTGTTCCTATGGATTTTGGCAGGTTCCTTTGGGGGGAGGGGAAAGTAATTTTGTTCATAAACAAAAAATAACTTAGCAAAATATGTGCATTACTTAATAAACAGAACTGGAAGACTTTGAAGTTTTTTTAAAATAAATAAAGCAATAAGTCAATGGAAGCAAAACTGATAGATGTGTCCATCTCTACTACCCCTAAAAAATAACTGTTCACTCAGCTTTGTGAATGTGAATCAATATGTGTGACACTCCCAATTTCTGTAACTCTTCCTATAGATCAAAAGCAAGGTTAGAAGAATGAAGAAATTGGCTTAGTATGTTGTCGGATGCATTCTTATTTCCAATCCCAGCGTTACTCAAACCACCACATGGATGTCACATAGCTACTTGTTCAGAGGCTTGGAACCTTTCTTACAACACTTCAGTGAAAGTTTCTCCAAAACTGAAAGCTGATATTTTCCTCTAAATAGCCCACATTTATGAAACAGTTTTCTATTTGCAATTAAATTGTCACAAATGTATTTTTATTGCACTTTGGTTTGCACAAAAACACACTGAACTTAAATCAAAAGAAGCAGTGGATGTCGGATGTTATAAGCCTTACGAGATATCTTACATTTTTCCAGGTGCTGAACAAACAATCCCTATGTTATATTTCATTTATCTTATTTTCATGTGTTCCCATTCAGTTCTTCTTTGTCTTACTTTACAGTTGTCACAGTTTAACACCAATCATTTCTAATAAAACTACTCTTAATGGGGAAGTGTCTGTTCTTCTTGGGTTGCTTTTTGTTATTTTAAACAATACAAACAGCATAATTCAATGCAATATGATACATTGCCACTTACCCACACAACCTTGAGCCTATTAGAATACTTGTCTTTCTTCGATTTTCATTTAAAACCACAAAGACATCATTTGAAGCCTTAGCCTGCCAAGGTAATTGCTTTGATATTGATGGTATCTCATGAGGGTACAAGGAACACTTTAACTCTTAATGCAGCCTCTTTACATAAGGAGATAATTTTCATGCTATGAAACATGAAGGGTAATGCAATCTAGCTAAAGGAAATGTTCAGAGTGAACCAACAGGGAATGTTTCCATGGCTTCACCTCTGTCTCAATGTCTTCCTCAGTCTACTTCCCTTTGAATAGTTGAATAGCCTGTCACAAAAGTACTTCTACTACCTCATAGTGCAACCAGGTATCTATCTACTCAAGGATCCTTCAGAAAGCCAAAGATCTCAATGACTCTTCCTTCTTAATAATGACTGTATGACAGTTCATGTAATCAGAAAAATCAAACAAGAAAGCTATATTTGGGTAGTCTAGTTTCAAATTGTATATGGTGGCATGGATTTGCATGTTTGTGTATTGTTCCAGAGGTGTAAAACAACAGTATCAAACCCCAGCACACATCCCTGTGGACTGTGAAAGATTCTTGCTGATATGACACCTAACTCTGCAATGGGGTATGAAAGACAGAACAAGGAGTGGAGAGCACAAGTGGGCAGTGTAAAGTTAGGAGCACATTTAAATTTGTGTATAGCATATAATTGAAGTCTCCAAGTGACTCAGTAAATAGCAATAGATAGATGATACCTGGAGACCACAGTTATGTGCAGTTGTACTCAGAAAATGTAACAAACAAGGATGCCCTTTCAAAAATAAAAACTATTATGGCACCATGATTTTTCTTTTGTGGAAATACATCAAGTTTCTGATCACAGTAATGGCTAATTGATTTACATGTGCAAACCTTCTGAGATTCACCTCAAATCCACCAATTAAACTAATTAATCCACAAGTCCACCCATGATATATTAAAAATAGTGATGAATGAGTTGCAGAACTAGCATCTTACTTTGGCTTCTGATGGTAGCTACTGTGGCCCTGGGATTGGAAGGATCCATTGAAACTTTCTTCAGCCCTGGAACCCACAGACCAGATGCTTACAAGAAGGTCATTTTCAATTTCCACTTCAGTTCCAACTGAGGGCATTTTGCAAACCGACTCCTTTGTTTTGATTGGGTTCCAAGCTCACAGGGGAAACAGAAAACAACAGTGAAAGTTATTGTCAGTTCAGTTTAAAGGGAGAATAAGCCAGGGTCATTTTCATTAAGGTCAAGGCAAGGCAAGTAATGTAGAGTCACATACAGATACAACAAAGGTCAAAGCAGATAAAAAAAGATGGGGCGGACCATGCAGAAGCAATCAGGACCATGGACAGATCATTGCTGAGAAAGCCGGGCAGAAAATTCTTATCCAAGGCAGGGAAACTGTTTGCATCAGCAAAGTGCACAGCACCTTGGAGACCTTCACAAGGCTAGCTAGTTCTGTCCTGCTATGATTTCAACCCCTCTAAGGAGCTTCTTTGTCTTTAAAATGTGACTGCATGGTTCTGCAGGCCCTGGTTGATAAGGCATGAGGTTGGTGTCAAAGATGCTCTAGAAGCGAGTCTTCTGAATCTGTTCTTTGCATTGCTGTGCAGTATTCTTCTTCAGTATGATATATTATCTTCAAACTGCATTCAGAATTGTACAGCAATGTAAAAAGAGGAAACAAAACAATACTACAAATGTCCACATGAAAACTAGAGCAATACACTTGAAGTTTGTGTTTTCCTGCTGGATGCACAACCTGACCCTGAAGCTGCTTTTCTCTGTTACCTTAATACTCATAAATAATGGTTACTGTTACTACAAACTAACATTTGCTGATGATCACCACCCATTTTAACCCAGAAATAGAAACTTAGCCATGGGAGAAGTAATGACAATGTGACTGTGTAGTGTTTGCAACAAAGCTAGTGAGGATGAGCTATAATGAACCAATATCTTTGGCTGCCCAGAGAAGCTGAAAGTCACAGAGAGAATAGAAAGGCTGACTAATCAATTTTCCACTTGCCCAGAGTGTTGTTTTAATCCTGGGTGGGTATAAATGTCTCCAAAGGTTATTTCAAGTTAGCTAGTTAGAGGCTTTTAGCATTATTAACAGCACAGTTTGCAATAAGATATCCTCTTTTCACACTCTTGATTGTCCTTTTAAATGGTTTCCAATGACTTCCCTTCTTTTCAACAGAGATGAGCCATCTCTATCTCTTTCTTTCTCTCTCTTCCCCCACCCCACAATATGCAGACCAGGGAGATGAGATAGCAACTAGATAAACATACAAAGGTTAAATGCATTGAAGGGAGGGCAAAAAGAAACAAAGTTCATTTTTCAGCTAGTCCATCCACAGGGTCAGGGATAGAGTTCATCTGGAAATAAAAGCCTTCTTCCAGTGAACTGAAGGTCAGAGAAATAGCCACTGTCGATGAGTTCCCATGGGCATAAAAGAGAATGGAATAATGAGGGGAAAAGTCAAAGGTGATTGTTTTTCTGTATTCCATAAATACATTCCAAAGGACAGTAAGCAGTGGCACCAAGAAGGGAACAAAGTTGCTAAAGATGTCAGTAGGCTACACTATAATCAGTGAGTACTTAGACCCTTTGCAGGGGAGAAGGCCTCATCTTTTTTTCACTGGGTTCAAAGAAAGTCAGAGACTTGCAATTCAGTCAGCTTTGTAATCTCCTCAGAAGATTTCTACAGCAAAGATTCTCTTGTGGAAAAAGTGCTGTATCAATTTCAATGAGAGAACCACATAATCAGAACAGAGTGGCCGAGAGTTTAACATAAACGCTGCATGTGTGAGCCTGTGTAAGTGTGTGTGTATTTATGTATGTGTGAACTTTATGCAAGCAAGAAAGGTAATAATGAACTAATGCCTAGATCACTTCCAAGGGTGGGGAATAGTGTAACTCTTGCAGTGAAAAGCTTTTTTGTCCTATTGAAAACATCAATACCCCAGGCTGTGACCAGCACTCCCACTGAAATAAATATTGATTTCTCTCCATTCTTGAGTCTTACCAACAGAAGTCAAATATCTTCCTTAACTCTGGAGTTGTTATTTTCACTTTTTTCTAGGTGACAGTTTCTCTGCATACTTTTAAAAATTGTTTTATTGTTCTTCAACTTGCATATTATTTACAGCACACAAAGCAGCTAAGAAGCTGTCAGGATACATTCAGTTCCCTTGCCGTTTTGTAATAATAAAGGCCTGCTTGGGAAAATAGCCTCTTGACTCTTACAATGACTCTTTCTGTGTGTAGGAAAAGTCTATATATCACAAAGGATAGATGATCACTATACCTCAGTGTGAACTCAATACTGGGCTACCATGGCTTGGGATGGACAAATCTTCACAAGTGTTTTCTCTCACTTTCTTAATTAATGAATTAGTATTCCACCTTTCTCCCAGTACAAGAACTGGGGTGACATATAATGCTTCAAATGCACAATGCAATCAAAAACTCTTAATTCGAAGGGTTAAAATACAATGAAGCTAAACTTCTGTTAAAAAACACAAGTTGAAAAAAGTTTAAAACAGCAGTAAAAGACACTGAAAATATAATAAAATAAAATCATTACACCCTCCCCTCATTAAAAGCTCCATCTGCTATAATACGCTAAAACTCAAAAGGTTCCTTAAATAAAAAAAAGTCTTTTACTGGATAATGGAAAGACAGAAGTCTGGAGGCCAACCAGACCTCCTATGGAAGGGAGTTCCATAATTTGAGAGGAACCACTGTCTTGCCAATGGTGATTGGACAGTTCACCAAAGGCAAGGGTTTTGTTTTCAGGGATCTGGAGGCCACAAATGATACTTGTTGTAATAGGAAAGACTTAAATTTTGTTAGACAGCAAGCAATTTAAACAACATAAGAATACAAGTAATATTAGCATATAGATGAAACCCATTTAAGCGTATGATGCCTAGATAACTTAAAAATGGATTTCTTTACCAAGCAAAGATTCCTTCAGTCAGCTGCCCTGGAGCCTGGAAAGGAACAGTGAAGGAGACCCTTTTGTGTAGCCACCTGTGCATGGCACTCCAGCTGGCAGCCCATGCTGAACTCACTGTAGGAGTGGATTCTAGGGGGCATTTATACTCCTTGGTCTGGGAGGACTGGGCCGTCTCTCGTGGGAAACTTGTGATTGTTTACAAACCTGGGGTGAGTTAAACTCCTTTCAACTGTCAAGGTCAACTGTCAAGGTCATTAAGTGACTATCTTTTGGGTTCCTCCCAGCACTCATTATCTAGTAGATATCCTGAGCCAAGAGCAGATGCCACTTAGCAAACATCACCTGCAACTTTTTTTTATCTACATTTTAAGCTGACAAGCATACAGAGTACTTCAAAGTAGGATTAAGATGAAATACAAAAATCAAAGCAGTGTGTTTAACAAGTCAGAAGACTTTGAACAACAGCAGCATGGAGAAACACCAGAAGACCTTTCTCAGACCTTTCTTAGCAACAATATGGAAAAACTTAGAACATGGAAGAACAAACTGGGGTCAGGCCAGAACTTACACCTCCTCAGGCAAGACCTTACACCTCCTCAAAATTACAATAGTCTTCTGGTCATTTCCCATACAGCCACCGAAAGGGGTCTTTCTCTTGTCCCCACCAGAGGTACCTGGGATGGTGATAAAACCAAGAGAAAGCGTTCCTCAGAGATCTTAGAGCAAAGAGTTGGCAGGCTCATATAGAGAGATATGTTTTTGTAAAATAAACTGGACAGAAGCCAGTTACAGCTTCAAAGATCATAACTAGCACTTTGAATTCTAGCCAGAAATGAATTGACAGCCTGTGTAGTTGCTTCAGCAAAAGAGTTGTTTGTTGTCAGCTGCCATCAAGTTAACTTTGATGCATAGTGATCTTATGAGACCTCCAAGTTCACCAGTTACCATCAGTCCTGCTCAGATCTTGTAAACTCAGGATTGTGGTTTCCCTGATTGAGTCTATCCACCTGTAATGCAGTCTTCCTGTTTCCTAACTGCCTTCCATTTTTCTAGATATTATTGCCTTTTATAGTGAGTCATGTCCTCTCATGATATATCCAAAGGAAGACAGTTTAGTCATCTTGGCTTCTAGGGAGAGTTCAGGCTTGATTTTCTCTAGGACCCATTTATCTTTCTTTTTGGCATTCCAGAGCATCTGCAGAACTCTTCTTCAGCACCACCTTTCAATGAGTTGGCATTCTTCCTATCATTCTTCTCTATTGTCCAGATTTCACAACCATACATAGAAAATGAACATACATACAATGGCATGGACAGTCATGACTTTGGTGTTCAATGATATATCTTTACACTTGAGGAGCTAGTTTAATCCCTTCATAGTTGCCTTTCCAAGCTCTAATCCTCTGATTTCTTGACAGCTGTCTCAACTTTGATTCATAATTCAGCCAAAGTATAGGAAATCTTTGATTATCTCAACATCTTCATTGTCTACTTTAAAGTTATGTAAATTGTCTGTGGTCATTATTTCTATTTTCTTAAGGTTAACTGTAAATATGCCTTTGCACCTTCTCCACTGAATTTCTTCAGTGATTGTTCCAAGTCTTTGCTATTTTCTGCTAGCAGTATGGTATCATCTGCATGTCTTAAATTGTTGATGTTCATGATGCCTTATAATTTTCCCCAATGAGCAAGCTTGCCACAGCATTTTGGTCCCACTGAAGTTTCCCAAGAGTTTCCAAGGCACTCCACAAAGAGTGTGTTAACAATAATCCAAATGGGATGTGATCAGAGCATGTGTCACCACAACCAAATCCAATGTGTCAAGGAAGCGGCATAGCTGGTAAACTAGTTTTAGCTGTGCAAGCATACTCCTGACTACCACTGAAACTTGGGCATCCAGGCTCAGATCTGAGTCCAAAAGCATGCCCAAGTTGCAAACCTAAGATTTCATGGAGTATAAACACATTCAACACAGATTGAATCCGAATTTCTTGATCCACCTTTTCATTGTCCAGGACCACCTCTGTATTGCCTGGTTTAAGCTTCAATTTGCTTGCCCTTATCCAGTCCATTACTGACATTAGACATTGGCTTAATACATAGACAGCTTCCTTGGAATTGGACGGAAAAGAAATATAGAGCCCAGTGTCATCAGTATACTGGTGGCATCCAACTCCAAAACTCTGGAGAACCGCTCAACAGAGGTTTTGTGTAGATGTTAAATAGCATAGGGGGAAAAAGTGAGTCCTGTGGGACCCCACCGGCCATGGCCATGGTGTCAAACAAAAAATCCCCAGAGCTACCTTCTGAGTTCACTGCTCCAAGAAGGATCATAACCACTGCAGAATAGTGCCCACAAGTCCCATTCCAGAGATGTGGCTCCATGGTTGATGTATCAAAAGCTGCTGAAAGGTCCATCAGAACCAATAGAAATATACCCCTCCACCATTTAGTTTCCTGCATAGTTCACCATCAAGGCAATCAAAGTTGACTGTATCCCATGGCCAGGCCTGAAGTCAGATTGATATGCATCTAGACGATCTGTTTCATTCAGAAACTCTTGGAACTTGGAGGCCACCACACACTGCAGTGAGGCATTCACTACTACCATTACCCACTCAGCCAGCGTCCCCCAATTCTTTTATAAGCCAAGAATGGCAAAGACCTGGTGCACATGTGGCTCTCATCCCACCAAGGATCCTATCCACACCTACAAACTATACAAACTGAAATTTAACTATTAATCTGGAACAAGTAGGAACCAAGGTTACATTCACTGGACTTATATCTGTTCAGAAAATTAAAAATTGAAAGATTTTATTAATTCTCCCAATTAGCAGAGCATTTAGGAATGCACAAAACAGAAGCTGAAGAGATTACCAGCCCCATCTCTATCACCCCATTCCAGACACACTTAATCTAGCTCAAAATAAGCACAAAAACAGATTGGTTAAAAGTATTGTCATTTCTACACTAGACTGCTATAGTGCTATTATTCCACTTTCTACATCCTGTGGAATCCTGGGGTATGCAGTTTATGGAGGAGTCTCAAGGTCCCTTCCATTCAATTTTTGCATTAATATGAATCTATCTTAAAAAGAAGTCCATAGGATGTTGAAAGAGGAATAATAGCACTATAACAGTCTAGTGCAGAAATGGCCTATGTACAAGATTTACTCACAGAAACTTCTGTATAGTTTACACAGGTTCACATTCTTGAAGAAAAGTAAGAAGAACAATAAGCAATCACATGCTTACAAAGAGGATTGCTAGAGATTGCTAGAGGATTGGAAATGACATCCTTGCAAGGAAGCAGAAGAACAAAAGGAGTTTTAAACAAAAAGCAAGGGCTTTTCTAAAACAAATGAGTATGTGCAGGGGAAAGTGGGTGTTCACTAAGCAACAGGAAGTTTAGTCTAGGCAGTCCCTCTATACCTACCATAATCATGCAAACTAACTACCCAGTTAATTAAGCACGCAAAGGTTGCCAATTCCAATGATGTCAACTACAGCACTCAAGTTGAAATGGATTTGAGAAATTTTATCCTCAAAGTATTGAACAAACTCTTCACAGAAGGCTGATGAGTGGTCTACATGATGCTTCTATGGGGCAGAATGAAAAAGCCCCCCAAATCACTCATCTGAATGGCACTATGCAGGTGCTTCATTCCATCAATGTTTGAATCGATGTGAATCTTCCTAAAAAAGAAGTCCAAAGCTTTCTTTGAGGACGGAGGTGGCACATTTCTAATAGTATAACTACCAATATGAGTCTGCCTGAGCTCTACATTCTTTAGGAGAGGCTCTTCCCTCAGTCTTATTCTCAGATATGTTTGGTGGGAATACATGAGTGGTCCTTCTTGGTGGGTGTTCCCAGGCTTTGGAACTCCTTCTCTAGAGAGGCTAGGATGGCTCCCTCCTTGATATCCACCAGCAAGAGGAACTTTTTTATTCTGACACATTTTTAGGAACTGACTGCAATGGCGTTCTGTTTTGATGGTTGTTATTTTCTGTGTTTTAGATTTTGGGTGGTCTTAATTCTATAAATTGATTAATTTCATTGTATATGCTTCTGTTGAAGTCTTTGTATACATGTTAATCTCTGTTTGGTATAATTTTTGTAATCCACCTTGGGTCCTAGTATTGGAGAAAGGAAATACTACTACTACTACTACTACTACTACTTCTTCTTCTTCTTCTTCTTCTTTTCTTCTTCTTCTTCTTCTTCTTCTTCTTCTTCTTCTTCTTCATTCCAAATTCAGTTCTACATGATATTCATATTTGAGATAAGGACTTTTCCCGATATTAACTTTTCTCTTGTTGTAGTTTCTAAATTGTTATTCTTACTTGTTGTACATCATCTTGGAGCCCCTGGTGAAATGAGAGCTGAGAAATAAATACTTTAATAAATAAATATTGTCTTATCAATGAAATATCTTTCTTCTTTCCAATTCTTAATTCACACAGACCCTGTCTGTGTTCAACCGATCACCCTAACTGCTGTCAATATATTCCTGCACATCCTCTGGAAGATTGGTATGAATCACATCATGGAAAATGACTAACCACAGGAGGAGAAAGCAAAAGGACCCGTGTACAATGGAGGTAATGGCCAGCGTTCAACAACGCATAAACAAGTTTATGTTCCCGCATTAAAGGCTTTACTAGATGTAACAGAGCAGTCATATTTATGTAAATATTCCATTGATGTATAAAGTGAGGGTTTGGATTCTTGTGTACGTAAAAGGAGCATAGGATTGAAGTAGGGCCACACATGGCACGTTTTAGTGCTTATTTACAGTTCATTTTTAATGAAAATTTGAGTGGCTTCTGCAGCCCCAGATTATGCCCACTAACCACTGCCTTTGTGGCAGTGGGACAGGGGGCTGAAAACAAAGAGAATAATGTTCTTGGAAGCTTCTCAGAAGCAAAATTCTCCTTTAAAATAAAGCACATGACATTCCCACACCTTGTTTTGAGTGGGTATTATATATATACTGAAAATAAGCTGGGCTGGAAGAAAAGACCCTGAAGTGACAAAGCATAGTGTTACAAGTGAAAGGTGATGTTCCAGATCCCTTCAATTAAACTCTACCTTTGTTATAAAAACTATAGATGCAACCTTAGATGTGAATGGAGCAGATACTCATAGTAAAGAGGTAAAGCTCTGTGTGGTAAAGTGATCAGGCTAGAATGAAGGAAATCAGGACTCACATTCACACTAATATATGAAACTCACGTGGGGACCCTGCACCAATCACTATTTCTCCACTGAATTTATAGCACATGATTTTTGTGAGGATAAAGTAGAGAGCATTTGTGCCAACTTTAGTTTCTTGTGAATAGAAATATAATAAATTTATTATTCATTAGTTACATTAACCTCTCTTTCCATGAACTCAGGATGGTGTACATGGCTCTACTCCTCCTCATTTTATTCTCAGAAGAAAGTGTTTATCAAGTTTCAGTCCACTTCCTAACCTTTCTACAACTCTGATTTTCTGTTGTTCTCCGAACCTACTTAGTTTGGCCCTGCCATATTAGTATCTCTCTGAAGAAACAGATTGTTCTTTCATACAGACTATTACTGTTTCCTAACAATTTTCATTCTTTAACTCAGAGCGACACAGAAATGATGTTTAACCCTTCATCCTGATGGAGCATTTCAGAATTAACAAACATGAAGAGCATGCAAAATAGCATTCAAGTATCTGCTCTGTTGGCCATTTAAATATGTTTTTGTCCCCACAGAGTCTGAAAAATGTATCCAATTTTCTAAAATGCAATCAATGCCTACTTGACTTTTTTGAAAGGTGTGTTCGAAATTATTGGAGAACATAACTCACTAATGTCAAGTATACTTGAGTTTCATTTTAGATAACCATTTTGTTCAAATACAACTGACAATAATTATGGAAATATAATTTGATTTTAATTCCCATTGAAATTTTATTATTTTTCCTTTTAATCACTAGTTCCTGTGTTCTGACTCTCTTGCTTTCTCTCTTGTGTATGTGTGTGTGTGAGAGAGAGAGAGGGAGGGAGAAGGAGAGTGAGAGAATGAGATCTCTACTACCTGCAGGTCATTCATGGGAACTCTCAGGTGGAGTTTAAAATCCTTCTAAAAGCTTAATTCTATGTTGTAAGTGCAATTAAATTGAATGAGATTGCCCCCATGTATATCTGAATAGGGTTGATTGTGGGCAGTTCTTGAAACAAGAACAGAAACAGATTGCCTTGCCTAAGATCTAATACCACCTTGAACATGCCTGATCTCATTACAGGGAAAAATCCATAGTGGTGGGAACCCATCATGGCCAATTTGGGAGCTGTAATCCAAAAATACAAGTGTAGAATCCAATGCTTCCTGTTTTTATTCTTTTTATTTTCTGCATTATTTTTATTTATTTATTTATTTATTATTTATTTATTTATTTATTTATTTATTTATTTATTTATTTTTGTTAAATAAGTTGGTGGGGACATGAGATAAGGTTTTCTTAATGGCTGCCCTAGACATTTCAACACTGTTCCTAGGCTAGAGGCTAGAATAATTCCCTCCTTGCTGTCCTTTTATTATCAGGGAAAGACTTCTTAAAATTCCAACACACTTTTAGAACTGAAAGTTTTTAAGAAACGGGCTTGTTTAAACTCTGTTGTAATCATTTAAGGATCATACAGCTACTCTGCTCTGAAAGCTCCACTAGCTGTCAGTTTGACTCCAGGCTCAATTCAGAGTGCTGGTGATGACTTATAAAGACATGTACCGCTAGGTCTAGGCTATCTGACAGACCATATCTCCTGATATGAGCCTTCCCAGCCCCAGAAATCCACAGGAGAAGCCCTTCTCTCAGTCCCACTACCTTCAGAGGTATGGCTGGTGAGAACATGAGATAAGACTTTCTCTATAGCCATTTCTGCACTAGACTGTTATAGCGCTATTATTCCACTTTAAACATCCTATGGAATCCTGGTGTTTGCAGTTTCGGGAGGGGCTGGTCTCCAGGTATTGTATTGTTTTTAATTGTATTGTGTAACATTTAACATCTTTTTTAGAGTGCATGTTTTTAGTGTGGTTAATAGATTATCAAGCTTTTAGTTGTGATCTGTTTACTGTGTAAAAATAAATTAATTTATATCCACATAAGATATTTAAATAGGAGAGTCAGTGTAGTGATTTGCGAGTTGGATTATGTGTTACCCTGATCTCTGGGGGTCCCAGGAGGGACACCTAAATAACCAAACAACAACACAACTTTGGGGAGAATTAGCTGGAGCACTCACTAAAGCTAGCGAGAGGCAGGGTAACTTAGCAGGATCTTGCAACTCAGCATCTACGGGGTCAGGTCAGTCAAGAAGGCAGACGGTTTAAAATAGCACAAATGATGTTTTATTAAACGTTAAAGACACCGCAGTCACACAGCTAACTAAAGAATCAGAGATAGACTTGAAATAGGGATTTTTAGAGGGAAATGGGTGATACAACACCTGTCTCGTAGTCCAGGACCTTGAGAGTGAAGTTGGGGTGCGAAGAAGAAGCTCAGCGTGTTTAGCTGAGGGGAGCTCGCCAAGCAGAGTGGTGGCAAGGCTGGATGGAACTCGGGAGCGATCCGAGGAAGGTTTCGGAATCAGGGGTTTTTATAGGGTGAATTGTGACTGCAGGCCATACCTTACTCAGTGAGAACAATGTGTTTTAGGAGTGGGACAAAGCTTTGGAAATGTCAGACTTTAGCATGATTGACTTAGAGCCGAATTAACAATAGTGTAGTCAGTATGCAAATGCGGAGCACTTAGTACAGCTTTGTCAGCTTGCCTGCTCGGGGCAGGGAGCCTTTGTTTGTATTGCGCATATGCACTGAGGTGTTTGCTGGAGAGGTCCCTGAAGCAACAAGCCAGCTGTATCTGGCCTGCCTAGGTGGGGAATGGAATGTCCAGCAATTATCGGCTGTGCCTGTTTACGTGCTTGTCTGGAGGTCTCACAAACATGTGGAGCGGGGGTGGCAGAGGAAAGCTGAATTGTTTAATATCAAAGTGATATTGAGTGCTATCTCCGGGTAGGCCTGGACCGCAGTAACATATGACTCTGGAGACCTGGGTTCAATTCCTTGCTTAGCTGTGGAAATCCAGACCTTAGGCACCTCAGACACTCTCAGTCCCAGAAAACTCCATGAGAGTTTCACCTTAGGGTCACTATAGGTCAGAAATGAGTTGAAGGCACACAACAACAACCATCATTGTCATGCTCATTGGTCACAGTGCTGGGGAAAAGATGAGATATAGGCCCTTTTCGCATTAAGGCTTCTCGCGCAAGGGGGAGGGCGGCTCGCGCAAGAAGCCTTCTCCGGGAGGCTGCTGCTTCCCCCCTCCTTCCTTCCGCAGGCGAAGGAGCGATGCGCGAGCCACTCTCCTTCCCCGGCCGAATCAGGAGCCTGTAGCGTCCGCCCCCCCCACGCACGAGAAAGGAGCCTGTCACGTCCGTTTCCCCCACACGCGCGCGAAGCAGGAGGTGTCGTGTCTGTTCCCCCCCGCGTGCGCACGAAGCAGGAGGTGTCACGTCCGTCGCGCTAGCGCCCCGCCCCGCCCCTTCCTTCCACAGGGGCGGAGGAAAGGAAGCGCGACCCGCCCGCCTCCCCGATGCTCCGCACAGGAGGTAAGTGCGTGCGGGCACTAGGAGCGTTGTGCGAGCGCAGGTGATTTTCGCTTTGAGGCGAAAATCAAAAAACCCGCGATCGCGCCGCTTCAGCCCCGTGAGCCCGGCGAAAGTGGGAGTGCGTCATGCAGAGTGACACTCCCACTCCTGTGAGGCTCAAGGGGCTGTCGCGCGACAGAAAGCCCGTGCGAAAAGGGCCATACATAAAGGCCATTTCCACACTAGACTGTTATAGCGCTATTATTCCCCTTGCAACATCCTATGGAATCCTGGGGTTTGTAGTTTTGGGAGAGGCCAGGATTCCATAGGATTTTGCAAGTGGAATAATAGTGCTATAACAGTCTAGTGTGGAAATGGCCAAAGAGGAGAAGATGAAGGGAGGTGATGGTAGAGGAGGAGGAGGAGGAGGAGGGAGAGAAGAAGGAGGAGGAGGAGGAGGGGAAGAAGGGGAAGAGGATGAAGAGGATGAAGTGCAGGATGAAGTAGTGGCCTTCTTGAGGAATCACCATCAGATCTGAGTAGCCCAGTATTTTTGGTGGACCTGGAGATAATTTTCAAACCCTGAGTCAAAGCCCAACACAAGATTTGTCTGCTCAGATAAGTTGTGCAGGTAAAAAGAAGTATGTTGTGCTCTTTCTCTCTCTTTCTGCAATTAACTTAGGGACAGGAGAAGGGGTTGGGTTCAGCTGCTGTCCCCCAGACTATCGGCAAGTATAACAACACAGTAGCAAAAGACAGTCCCTTGTATTTTAAAGTTTAGAATACTCCTTTGTTATTGAATACAGCTCCTTCATCATCATATAGTAGCTTCCTAGTTCCCCCCCTCTGTCTAAGAGTAGGACTGGTTGGAACATATGGTATAATGATGTGAGTGAAGGCAAAGTGACAAGATTTGAGTTGAGGCTCAATAATCTAAAGTACCCGTTAAGATAATTATAAACTTATTACTCATAGGTGATGGGAAAGTCTTGTTTTGTCACTGAATCACCATTGTAAAACCTCTACCATAAATGACATTCCAGAGAGGAGGAGAAACAGACACATTCAACTTTTTGTCTCTCCCACAACAAGCTGAATGTGCTGTATTTGTATAAGTAAACTTTTCTGTGTGTATTTTAAATACCCTCTAAAGCTCAAAGGTGTTTGAGATGATTTATTTGTATTCATGATTACTAATGACTTCAGCACAATCATTTTTGCAATATGAAGAGTTTCATCACAGCCATTTTTCAATGGCCTCAAGTACCGTATTCACTTCTGTCTCATGAATATTACATACATGTCAAAGGAACCTGAAGGAATGAAAATGAATGCTTAAAACAGATAGGAATATTTAAAAGGCTTGCGGGTTAATGAGAGTACTCATTACCTAGCAAACAGCTTTCTTAAGGGGGCAGAAGTGGGATCATTCCTTCTGTCTGGCTCATTTCATGAGTCATTTGAGTCACAGTACCTGTAATGAAATGGGTGGTCTAAATAAGATCCCCATAGCCATATACTGTGTGTGTATATATATGTCGAGGGGGAAAGAACTATGATCATACTAGTTGCCTTTGCTACTTTGGCATGCAGTTATCAAATATTTGCCCAGGGCTGGTAGCCATGCACCAGAGTAACCCAACCCGAGCACCACAAAATAGCAATTGTGCAATATAAACTTTTCCACGTGCGTGTAGCTCCCTGTTGAGATGAAGTGGACAATAGGATTTCTAGCCCTTCACACTGTGGTAGAAAAACATGAAAGGAAGGAAGAAAGGAAAAGAAATGACAAACACCACTGCAGAAGGTGCCCGGGATATCCTTCCTGAGGTTTTCTGCCACTCATCCACCCTGGACAAAGGTAGAAAACACTGTATTCAATAAAATTAAAAATGATGTCATAATTGACTGTAATCAGCATTTTCCTCCAACATATGTTTTTATTTAGCTTTTGTTTTTTATAAAACTTATTTTCAAGAAAGAACCAAACCAGGCTTTATTAGGATAATTTGGGGTAAAGTGAGAAGTTCAAGCAATGGTCATTAATTGTTGTTATGGTCCTCTAAAATCCTTTCAAAAATGTCACAAACTTTAAACAACAGGGTGCAAAAATCCATGCATTTTCACACAGCTTATTAACTCATTTTGTGGTTTAGCAAAAAGTTGTTGTTCCTCTCTTCAGTACTAAAAATATGTCTTTTAGATTTTCATATCACATAGCAACACCTTTGAAAATAGGTTAAATCGATGAAACCACATTGCATTTTGCTGGGATAAAAAAATCCCTTCCAAGGGTGGGGGAGGAGGGAGAAAGAAGGTAATGAGAAATTCAGAATGGAGACCTATTGAGTTTGGTATCAGGGGATTCCTTGAATGCTTATGGGGAGGGGGGAAATACACATGATTGTTCAATCCCACGCCAGGAATGTATCAGGTGGGGATGATGCCATTGACTCTCAGATAAGAATTGTGACCGCAGCCCAGGATATTTTCATTCTCTCCCCAAATTTCTAGCATTGCTGAAAGGGAGATGTTGAAAATCATTCACACCTAGAACTTTTCCATGTGCTGTGCTTACACTCCCTTGGTAAAATGCCTGCCCCTTCTATTTGGATGCCTAAACTGTTTTTCTTAATGCTCAGCTGAGTCTTAAGTTACTGCAATGCTGGATTTTTTGTTAATTACCGTAGTACTGGAAATTTTCAGCCTGAAGAATAATTTCATTGGACTCAGAGAAATATTTTATTCTGGGTTCCAATACCCTTATTTTGCAAACCCCATAATTGTACTCCATCCCAACCTTGCTAATCAGCTCAACTAGATCAGCTTGTTTTTTGGCTCACGGTGAGCATGTCTCTTTGCAATCCGAAATATTTGCCTTATCATACATGTGTGTGGAGAGAGACAGAGGGAAAGCTGTGTCTAAACACTTTGTTCCCACAGAATGCTATTGTGAATGCATTAGTTTGAAGAAGAAGAATCAAAAAGAGAGAGAGAGAGAGAGACCAATTTCAAGAGGTGAAGAAAAAGGCATCATGTTTTATGCAGAAATTCAATTGGAAAATTTTTAATAGGAAATCAGTAAATAGTTGATTAATGAGGAAGGCCCTTTCTAGTGCCTACTAATTAGATCTGCAGAGATACTGAGTATTGATCATCAGGAGCAGGGACAATAGGGCGAAAGCTTCATTTGCATCCCTTCTTTCTTCTCAAACTTTAATTTCAAGGTTATCAGACTCAGCAGCATTGTGTTTTTCCTCTCTTTGTTCCACTTGGTTCTTATTGTGAAGTGAAAAACTTCTTGCTGTCAAGATCAAACTTGCCATCAGGTCTCAGGTGGGACCTGTCTTATGCAAATATCCAGACATGAAAACTTTTCAATAATGCTTGTTTGGTAGCAGCTGAATAAAGCACTGGAAGGACACAAACACAAGAATATACCAGATGTAAATGCCAGAATCTGTGATGACATTGGTGGATGATGATCCTGCAGTGGGATACCACCAGGATAAAGAGATGCCAATAAAGATGCACCAATAAAAAAGTTAAACAGAAATAAGGTAGTGGGATATTGTACATTGTGTACTCTACAGTCAATTTACAAAATTTGGAAAATAACACCATGTGAAAGATGACAAGCCCAAGTGAATCTATGGAATGTCCAACAATAGAATCATAGAATCATGGAGTTGGAAGAGACCACAATGGCCATCAAGTCCAATTCCCTTCCCTGCAGGAACACATATCCAAAGCACCCCCAGCAAGTGGCCACCCAGCCTCTGTTTAAAAACTTTGAAGGAAGGTGACTCCACCACCCTCCAAGGCAGCATATTCCACTGTTGAATGACTCTTACCATCAGGAAGTTCTTCCTGGTGCTTAGGTGAAATCTCTTTTCTGTAGTTTGAATCCACTGATCTGTGTTCTAGTCTCTGGAGCAGCAGAAAACAAGCTTGATTCATCTCCAACAACATCTCTTCAAATATTTAAACATGTCTATCATGTCACTTCTTAACCTTCTTTTCATTAGGCTAAACATACCCAGTTCCCTGAGCTGCTCCTTGTAGAACATGGTTTCCTGACCATTCAGTATTTTGGTTGCCCTCTGGATACATTCCAGCTTGTCAATATCCTTCTTGAATTGTGGTGCCCACAACTGGACACAGTATTTTAGGTGGGGGTCTAACCAACAAACAGAATTACTTACATCCCCACAATTTTGTTATACAAACAAATTGATGATGTTTATCATGATAAAGTGTCTGCATAAGTAAACGCACACACATTTTTCCATGCTTTGCCAATGTGTTTTCAAATCTTTCTTTGGAGGTTTCAGAGCTAGAAAAATTGTCATTCCCAAATGTCTACATTGTTTTTGATGGGCAGTGAGAATGGTGGATCTATTTGCTCCATAAGCTCTGGACCAAAGGAGTTCTCCAGCAGTTCGGGAAGAGGGCAGGCGGTAAAACATAGACATTTACTCCTACGAATGTTTTCTATACTTAATATTGAATGAAATTTGTTAGTTCATCCTGGAGATTCAAGGAAGCTGTGAAGGAGCAAAGGCCAACTTCAGTGTATCGACAATATTAAAATAATATCAACTGATATTAAAGATGGCCCCAAAATATCCTCAGATATCCTCCAACTTATTCTAATGTAGACACTGAAATCCTCCAACCTTTTCTAAAATAGATTCTGAAGCATCTTCAGTTTTCTTAAAATTCTTCAGAGACTCACTGACATTCTTCAACAATTTAGAAGGTTGAAAAAGCAATTCAGAGGAAGTCCTCTGCAAAAGAACTTAGTGTGTGTGGCAAGCTAAAGGGAGGGAAGATATCTCATGTGATGTAAAGGTATGCTTGAAAACAGAATATAGGCCAGTGACATTGATGAAATGTGTATTCAAAATATACTTCGGTATCTAAGGGCTTTTTTGCACTTTGGGAAGAAAATGGGGCAGTCTGTTACTCACCGGACTGGCACACTCCCTCTGATGATCCACGCTGATCTGGAGCAGTACGTGCCCACGCTACACACTGCTCCGGGGACAAAAATGGAGGCTTCCAGTTGGTGGAGGCTCTCCACCAACCGGAGAAGCTCGCCAGCTGGAAGCCCGCCCCCAGAAGATCTGCAGCCTCATGCTGGTGCTAGCCTGCAGATCTACACAGGAGCGCAGCGACAGACTGGGGTGTGGTGGGCTATTGAAAGACCCTTTTTAAGTGGTCTTTCAATAGCATGGCGAACCACCAGTTCTGGTCGTTCTGGAGCGGGCTGAAGACTGAAACTACAGAAAGCAGTCTGGACCCAGTTCGCCCCCAAGTGCAAACGTCCTCGCTGGAGGACGTGCTGCCCCGTTTTAAAAACAAAATGAGGAAAAGGCCTGAGTAATCTCCAGAGGCAGCCCAGCATGTTTTACAATTCAATAGTCTAATCTGGAGGTTACTGAAGCTTCAGTAACTGTAAGATAATGTTTTGTTGTGTTTTTTCGAGGACAGATCAAAATTAAGTATATCTGCTGGTTAAAGATGTTTTGCACCACTGAGGCCACTTGAGCAGCACTCAATAAATGAGCATCTCAAGACTGTTAAGTTCAACCCCTTTCAGAACAGACTGAGTGCCACATTCCTAGATAAATGGAACCAACAGAATGTCATCTAAATATTAGTGAGAGTCAACATGAAAAAGCAGAAAAAGGCTATAAACCATGCAAAGCAAGATGTAAACCTGGAGTATCCCATTGTTTAGGCTGAGTGGGAGTCCTCCTGTAAGGCTTATAAGGAGATGTCCAGCACCAGCACATGGAATAAGTTCTTTAGATAAGGATGAAACACTATGCCCACAAACATCTAAGTCAGATAGCCAATTCAGAACTACATCATGGTCAGTGGTATCTAAATGTTCGGAGTCATCAAAGCTTAGAAAGTAACTAGTTGCAAAGAGCAGTTGCCAATAACTAATTCCTTTAACAGTAACAAAAAAAATCACTTGAGTTATAATTTGATTGTAACTCAAGAAGGGATAACTTGATTCCTTTTATTGTACAATTGCAACTTTTAAAGAAAATCTCTTTGCCAAAATCTGATCTAAATGCAGGCTGGGTCCAATGGTAGCATAATAAAAGTATTTTTTAAAAAAAAAAAGCAAAGGAAATGAAACTTTCCTTACAAGTTCATCCACCAAAATGGATCTTGGGTAAAATTTTATATTTGCAAAAAGCAACCAATTTTGTTCATCTTCACATAAGACTTGAAGAGGCTTTTTCTTCTTGTCTTCGAAGTGACAGGATAACCCTCTTGAGAAAGTGAAGTTTCATGCTAATAATGAACTCTAAAAATTGCTTCAGAAATGTCTTTAGGGTTGGGAGAAAGGAATATGAACAGCACCTAAAGTGTTGCTTTGAAGTGTTTTCCCTCCCATCCTATCGCATTCTGTGATATGGTAGGAAATGAGAGTGGTGTCTGATGAGCAACCAAAATTGCATTGCTTTCACGGCTTTATGAGTTCCATAGCTCCTGTAGTGAATTTAGAATGAAAACACTTTTCAATAATTAAAATAATATCAATCACAGTCATCTGTAGAACTATAATATTATCTTGTGATCCTGTTGAAGCCCTGGCTGTTATTTGGAATAGGAAAATGGCCAGGGTACTGGACTGTTCCCAAGCATCCTTTCCCATGGTGTAGAGCCAAGGACCCTCCCAGTCCCCCCCCACAGTTTACTTGGTAGCTGGTAGTGATGAAACAAGTGGGACAGAGATTAGAGCACTGATGGTGAGTCTGACCAAACAAGGGTTAGACCCAGCCAGTAAGTGATGGGGCGATAGGGAGAGTGAATTGACTCAGGTGGCAATGTTTTTGGGGTGTCCTGGCCCATAGCCACACCCCCACATACCCTACCCATGCCCCCACAAACTGCAGCCACGCTCCCATGCACAGAGGCCACGCCCTTCACACTGTAGCCCCACGCCCCTCCCGTCCCCTTCCATACACTCCAAGCTCCACCATTGGTTAGACCCCAGTGGAAAGCCTGTTCCATGGCAGGGAGAGGGGCAACAAAGAAATTATACTTCTCTGACACTATTGCATGTGCATATTGTTACCCACTGCAGCTGTCTCAAGTGGTCAAGGGCCTTCTGCACTCCACCTCACAAGATACAAATGAAGACCACTTGATGGCCCATTGTGAAGAATTTGTACAACACTTTGCAGATAAAATTCAGATCTACACTGACCTGGATGCTATAATTGGTATAAATCCATTGGATGTAACTTTCTCTCAGAATTTACATTTGTACATTTTGATATGAATTAAAGGCATTTTTAAATTGAGAACTGCATCAGATTACTCATGAAGTACAAACACTAAGCTTATATGCACCCATTGGCTGGAATGTGTGGATCAAGTCAGTTTGTCCTGAAATATACAAATTTCCATAAGCATCCCAAGAGTGCATACTGCCACTGCTTCTTTGGGGTGAGGCTTTAACATTTTCTGCTGTTCTTTTTATTATCAAATCTATTTCTGAATATATTTATTTCAGTAATAATTTAATAGCAATCATGAGAAGAGAATGGAGTAATGTCAAGTACTTTACGCCTTTGAACAAAGACAAGAAACAAATGAGAAATAAAATAATGTTGAGGATCATTGTTCTGTAAATGGTAACTATTTTTTCTTTATAGATAGATTAGAAATATACTACCAATAATGAGTTGGGGTTATTATTTCCTGGAGGAAAGAGCTGTTAGATTCAAATGATTCAAGTAATGGAACAATCCATATCTACCCAGATCTAAGCCTCTCTGGGTTCAATGGGACATATTGTTACTGATGTGTGCCTTCAAGTTATTTCTGACTTACAGTGACTTTAAGATGAACCTATCATGGGGCTTTCAGGGGCAGAGAGTTTGCAACATGTCAAATGCCACCTAGTGTGTTTCCATGGCCAGGAGGGGAGTTAAACCCTGCTCTCCAGGGTTATAGTCCAATGCTCAAACGACTACATCATGCTGGCTCCTACACCAGTGGGGCTTACACCTAGTTAAAAGTGTATAGGATTGCAACCTAATTGGACTAATCCTAATTTCTTTCAAGGGGAAATTTGACTGTATCTAGGGTCACATTAGTATGTTCTTAATTATTTCAAATAGGTTAAGAATTCCATTTTCAGAGTCACTGGGACAGATCAAGCAAAAGTCTCCTGAAGATGGAAGGGCTCTTTCTATCAATGGGAAGCATCAGATCTAGCAGAGCTATCTCAATGGTTGAACAGGGTAGAAAATGATCCTCACAGATCCTTCCCTGCTCCCTCGTTCCCTGCATTGATCTAGTGTGGAGGCTTGGAGAATCCTTGAGAACAGTGAAGATGGTGGTACTGGATCTCAAGAGGAAGGGAAAATTGTTAAAGGTGAGCATTGTAGTGGAAAAAACCCACAAGAGCTTTGTAGAAGGAGATTTAGGATGGTATATACCAATTTCCCATTATGCTAAACTTCTTGCCCTGCTTTTCCCAGAAGCATCTGCAGTTTTAGCTAATGCTAAGTTTTGCACCATTGTTGATGTTCGATTTGTATAACCTTTAGCATTCAACCATGTTTATCACCAATTTGGAACAGCCTTAGAACCCCGGAAGGAACTTGTACTGAACACCTGCTAAGATGCATCCTTAATGTGCTAGACTTAAATAAATATAAGTAGTTATCAGAATAACTATTATTAATCATTCTGTTTAGATGTACAGAGTAGACACAAGTGGCATTAATCAAAAGCATATCCAGCAGAGAACAGGTGTGACTGATAGAGAGTATATGTAGTCCTGCGAAAATGTTCTGGGAAAGCTCAGCACAGGCCACGAGGACCAGTGAGATGCTAGACATCATTGCCCCGAGGTATCTCCTCTGTTGCTGCTTTTGACTCCTAACAGCTGACTGGAGATGTGAGTTGCTCTAGGAGACTTGCTTCAGGTACAGTCTTTATTTTAACACCTGTACGTTTTGCATACTACTTCATAAATCTATCATACCTTTCACTCACTGGTATGTTTATTGCCTCCATGTGCCCCCCCCCAAAAAAAAGCCTACTACTCCCTTTCTTCCACTAGGAACCTTAGAGGGAGGGGTCTACACTCAAGAATGCCCCTGCAACAAAATTAAAATTTCTAAATCCAACCATTGGATCAATTAAACAAAAGAACCAAGAAATAAAAGGAAACTTGTGGGTGCCTGTTTATATAGTGATTGTGCTGTATCACTGTAAAGCATGATGCCTTATGATGACAAATGAAATTCAGAGCAACCATAATACATTTTTAAATTTCTTTTGTGCAGGGTTTTTAATGGATTTTTTTTCCAATTTTTCCAATTACATTTTGTTGTGAATAGTTTGATCTTGAAATGAAATTTTACTTTTTCCTTCATTTTACTAAGGCCATTTCCGCATTAGCCTGTTATAGCGCGATGATTCCACTTTCAACATCCTACGGAATCCTGGGGTTTGCAGTTTAGGGAGGGGCCTTTAGAATTCTCAGCCAGAGAGCTCTTTGGCCTCAGCAAACTACAAACCCCAGAATTCCACAGGATGCTGAAAGTGGAATAATAGCACTATAACAGTGTAGTGCAGAAATGGCCTAAGTATTAAATTTGTTTCTTCAGTTTATATGTATTGTTTTAGAACATTTAAGTAATATTGCAGAAGGATGGTTTTGAAGAAGGATAATGTATCCTTCTTTCTGTTTGTCTAATGTTCTGGAGTCAGGGCCACCGTTTGAAAATAAGGACATTCTTTACATTCAAGGACATCTTGAAAACCTGATTCAGGTATCTGTGAGTGAATAAATTTGTAACACCAGAAAAGTTCCTAATTCTAAATGCAGTGAATATGGCACTCCATGCCATGATGACGAATGTCCTGCTGTGTTATCCAGAAGGTGTCTGAAAATAGTTCAGCATCCAGCAGGTCTGGAGAACTGCTCTCTCTTGAATTACCATGTATTGGAGGTCCACAATTGTTGATCACACTAAGAAGCTATTTGCTGTCCAGCTTCTCTTCCCACATGCTGGCTTCAATATTTCTTTTAGCACGATCTGTGAGAGGCTCTGGTTGCATTTGAGCATGTATTAAGTCTGCTTCTGTTCCTGACAGTCCACATGCACTGGGATGCTCTTTGCCCTCTGCTTTTCTCAAGAACAGAAATGGAGTTTAGTAGGACATCTGCCATGATAACTGAAATCCACATAATTCACATTATAGTATCAAAATAAAGAATTCTGGAAGAAGAAGGAGGAGGGGAAAAGATCTGATTTATCAAGTGTTGCTTTTTCCTGATGATGTCTTAAAGCTAAAACACTATGAAGGGCATGGGGATAGACCATGAAAATATGTTTCAAGCAATCTCACATGTGTGCCAGTAACAATTCCTTGTGCAGCTCTGCTGGGTGCAGTCATTTGAAAGAATATATCTCTGCTATCTTCTTGGTGCATTCGAATTGTGTTCAGGTTTTTTTTTAAATGCATACCAATTTCATATCATTCATTTATTTCAGAAATTTACATTTGAGAAATTTGTTCTCTAACTTTCCCATTGTATTGTTTATGAAATGTATATATGCCATTGGGCTGGATCTAGCATTAATCATGCTGAAAAAGATCCATTAATCAATTAGATTTAATTCAAACATGATTAGCTTAGAGCATCTTGATTTCCATGGATATGGTCCAAATACGACCTTTGTATCGATCCTACTTTTTTTTTATTTTTGAAATCTGTTTGTGTGTGTGTGTGTGTGTGTGTGCGTGTAAAATTTCCCATGAAATGTAAAACACAGCAGAATTACAAAATAAACAAGTCCATAAGCAATGATAGATAAATCAGTTTTATTTTTATGTCTTTTGAAGAAAGCAGTAAAAAACAAAACTGTGATGTTTCTAACTTGCTCTCTCTTGCTCTTTTACTTTATATACTTACATTTTATATTTAGTTATTTTATTAATATTCCATATGCTACCCTAAAAGTACAATAAATTGAAGAGTGGTATATAAAGATACCAAAAAAATGAAAGAACAAAACATAATCTGTCAACATTATATTATGCATAACCTTACAACTGAATGCAAGTCTAGGGATAGTGCTCCAGAGTTCAAGGTTTTACAAAACGAATACTATTAGCTTTTCTTTTTTATATTATGCTACCATCATCTGACTGCTCACATCCAGCCATCCTATACAATTCATTTGAAAATTTGCTCTTTGTCAGTGCTTTAAGATGAAATGTAGAACTAATCATTATGTGCTCGAAGGAAGTGTGTGTGGAATAAGCAAACTATTTGACAATATGGTAACTAAATCAATCTGTCTTTGAAATCTGACACTTAGGAGTAGTGAATCAAAGGCATGCCTTGACAGTCCTTTTCTTTGCTTAACTATGCTGGTGTTCTAAAATCTATGCTGCTTCTATCAATATTACCACATTCATATCAATGTCATTACATAGCCAGAGTAGTATAGTAGTTTGAATGTTAGACTAGGAACCAGGAGACCAGGGTTTGAATTCCTGCTCAGCTATGAAAACCTACTGAATTCTCTTGGGTAAGTCACACTCACTCAACCTCTTAAGAAGGCAATGGCAAGCCTCCTCTGAATAACAAAACTCCAAGAAACTTCCAAGAAACTTCCAAGAAATAACTGCCAGGAAAACTCCATGATATGTTCACCTTAGGGGCACCAGACACTGGAAGACTATGTGAAGATACAATAAAGAATGACAGAATAAGAACTCAAGATGTGAATCCTTACACTTTATTCTCTTGAAAAAAAATCTCTAATCTTCTTACTTATTTATTTATTTATTTATTTATTTATTTATTTCAGTGCAAGAGTCAAATGAGGCTGAACTACAGCATTCATCATCCATAATTATGCTGGCTACTTCTGATTGGACCTGCCATTCAACAACATGATGAGGGTTATTCTCTGGTCACCACTGATTTAATGCCTCCTGTGCTTTCCAATACCTTATTGCTTTGAATACTTTTCAATATTTTGTTTCAGTATGTTGAGCTCACTAAATTCACCAGCAACATTATTTCAGATGAAATTTGAATGCCAAGATTCTGTTCAAGCTTAGGGCTATCCATAACTAGAATGATTCACTGGCTACCTATATAAAGCCAGGTTGCTGGCAACAGCCACATTTATCTACTATATATAAGTCAAAGTTTGTGAGTTTGTCTGTTTGTCTGCGTCAGACAGGCCTAGACCTCATACAATTGGCTGTGTGAGGTGAGAAGACTTCATATCATTGGCTGGCTGTGAAGATTCTATGGAATCCTAGGGTTGTGTCAGTGCTGGGCGGTGGACAGGAGGAGTCAGGGGAGCTGGGTGGAGGAACAGAGCTTTAATGCAGCCAGCAGCCAGTAGTACAGCAAACTGTCCTTAATGCAGGCAGAGCTTACACAGTCTTTAACAGAGATAAAGGGTTGCACCACCCAGGAAGCAAACGGTTGCAAAGAAACAAAAGGCTGGTTACTTCACCAAGGCAAGCGGCAAGGCTGGACTCAGGCGCGGGCAGGAACAAGGTACGGACAGCAGGACCACGGTAGACCGACGGTTGTTGCTCCGTGCCTTCTCCCGCCCGGCGCCCGACTCAAATAGCCCAATCCTGGGGTTGGCAGTTTAGGGAGGGGCCTTTAGAATTCTCAACTGAGAGCTCTTGGGCCTCAGGCCAGTTGCTATAGATATGAGGACTAGCAGCAAGGAGGAGGACAGTGTATTCCCTAAGTAACTCAAACTGTGTACATAAACAACTCTGAATACAGATTGCATTGGGAAATATAGGGAAAAGTTACTGGTACTGGAGAAGACAGCTTGGTGAATTCTCAAGAGGAAAATAAAATCCTAGGCAATGCTGAAAAAATACGCTAGTACAGAATAGATCTGAAAACCTAGCTTCCATAACTTCCTAGTGTTCACAACCTCTCCTGGATGAAGCACAAACTGTTGCCCCTTGAGGCAACCAATACCAACATATGAAACTAGCGGAGCTGAGACATGCATGTTAGTTCTGCCTTCAAGGGAAGGGAAGATCCTTGAGTAAAGCAGAAGTGAGAAATCATTGGGAAAGATGGAGTGAAATGAAGAAATTTCCTTGATAAAAATATATTCTCAGAATTCATTGGAAACCAAATGTTAGCTGCTTACTGTATTGAAGTTGTTGGATTGTGGGTAACAAAACAATGTTTATGATAGAGGACTGTGTGTGGTTATGCAAGCTCTGAGCACAGAGAGAATGTCCTATCTGATAATCATATAACAAGAACAGAAACAATAAGATGATCAACAACAACAACAACCAACAACAAGCCAAGCATTGAGGAGGAAGTCCAGGCCAGAAATATACATTACCTTTCACATTGCCCATCACCACCCAAGGCCTTGTCCCCAGTATACCAAATGTCTTCAATGCTACATCAGAGCCCTGGGAAAGGAAAGGGCGCAAGACGCTTTACCATTTATCCAAACACTTCAATGCAGAGCCCTTAAAATTTTCAGGGCAGGAAGGAATTGTAGGCAAGTCAGGGCCCAGAGACATTTGGAGGAATGAAGATGGCTGCCATTATAGTCATTTGAGTCAGTTTATCACATCCTATCAGGCTCCTTTAAAAAAACAAAATAGTAAGATGGACAGATAAGTTTTTTTTTACCTCTTGTTAATTTCTTATGTGATCTCTGGAAGTGTTGTAGGGGGATACTTTGAAAATAAAGTCTTTATTAATTCGTACATATAAATCAATGACAAATACAAATACATTCACAAAAGAAAATAAAAATATAAAGAGCAAAGCAAAGGACAGAGAAAGAGAAAAAAACAAAAAGAAGAAGAGAAGAACAAATACAGAGAGAAACACTTAAGTAACCTACAAAAACAAAAAAACAGCTAGATTGTTTCCAGGTTTCTTCATCTGTTGGTGGTAACTTCACTTCAACACCTCTCTCTAAAATAAATATAATCACAATATATAAATAACTATATAAATTCTGTATATAAGTTCTATATATGATTCTGTGTGTGAGTTCATATATGGTTCTTTGTACCCTTCTTCATCCTTTCTACATTAACTCCCATATCCATTTTATATTACTTTTATATAACTCCCTACTACCTATCCCTCATTGCTCTTCTTACCAAATTAAAACCCCTCATGTAGTTACCTTTTATACATCAAAACCACTAAACATGAAATCTCCTTTTTTTTCCCCTTACATGTTCCGTGAAAGTTTTCCATCTTCTTAAATATGATTCTATTGAATTCCCTTTTAATATAGTTGTGGGCTTGTCCATTTCTGCAAGCTCCATTAATTTATTCAACCATTCATTAAGACGAAGATCCTTTCCGCACCTTACCTTTTTCTGGCTCTGGAGTGTGGGTGTCGAGCAAGCAGCCTCCGGCGAGAGGCTCTCATGTCCCTGCTGCTTCAGCTCCGCACGAGCTGCCTGCTTGCATGAGAGCCCCGCCTCTTCCTTCCGCAGTGCAGCCTGGGAGTTTCCCAGGCTGTGCTGGGGCAGGAAATGTGACCGGCGCAGCTCCAGAGGCTCTGCACGCCAGGTAAGTGCACGCGAGGCATGGGAGCAATGAGCGATCATGTTCCATTTTCAGCTTCCAGCTGAAAATGAAAGGTGCACAATTGGCGCCTGCTGGCCCCTGGAGCGTCATGCAATTGTGAGTACTTTGTGCAGATTGCTCCTCACAATTGCATAATGCTTCGGGCGCCCTTTTGCATGGCAAATACCATGTGGAAAGGGCCTAGGTGTTCACTTACATTTTCAATATTTAGCATAAATTATCCTTGCTGTGTTACCACGGTTCTGACATGCCTGGTGATAGCATTAGATATCTCTTGATATCAAACTTATTTGGCCTTCACTTGACCTTTCTCTGCCACCCTGCTCCACGTGTTTGCAAGGGCCACCGGACAAGCACATAAACAGGTGCGGCTGGTAATGGTTGGACATTCCAATCCCCATTTAGGCAGGCAGATTAATGCCTCTCCGTTGCTTCAGGGACCATTTCTTGCAGACGCACCTTGCTTAAGCGCAACTCTACACAAAGACGCATGGTCCTGAGCCGGCACCCCCTCAATGCTGAGCCATTTGCATACTGGCTACACTATTGTCATCCAGCGCTAGGCTAATCATGTAAAACCTGACCTTTTCCAACGCTTTTGTCCTGCTCCAAATTTCCTTTGTTCTCACCGAGCATGGCATGGCCTGTAGGCACAATCCATCCTATAAAAGGTCCCCAAATCCGAGGCCACCTCAGAACACTCAGGAACACTCTGGACTGCTATCCTGCCTTGCTGTCGGTTGGTCCAGTGAGTCGCCCCCTCAGCAAACCGTGCTGAGCTTTCCTCCCTGCAATCCTCCGTTTCTCTCCAGGACTACGAGAAAAGGTGTCGTATCACCCATTTCCCCAAAAAACTCTCATTTCTATTTCCTAGTTAGTTGTGTGCTTGTGGTGTCTTTTCCTGTTGTTTGTCCTTTAATAAAGCTATCATTTTTACTATTTTAAAACCTTGCCTGACTGCTCTTCTGACCTGACACTGTATACATTGGGTTAAAAGATCCCAGCTAAAGTTACCCTGCCTCTCGTTAGCTTAAGAGAGTGCTCGAGTTAATTTCCCCATCTTGCGTTTTATTTGGTTATTTGGGCATCCCTCCTGGGACCCCCACAATACAGGGTAATAGCTGCTGTTACCATATTTTTTATCAAATCTTTATATTGCCTTTCTCCCTTATCTAATAAATCTACCATATTAAGAAGGAATAATTCTGATCAGAATATAATTTTTATCTTTAAGATCTTTTGCATACATTTACAAATTTTTAACCATTTTTTAAAACTTTATCACACTGCCACCACATATGGAAAAAGGAACCTTCATGGTGTTTGCATCATCATCGACTGTTCCTCTTTTTATATATTTTAGCCAGTTTGCTAAGAGTCAAATACCATTTGTATATCATTTGATAGAAATTTTCTTTCAAATCGTTAGATCTGGTAAATTTCAACCCTCTCCCCCAAATTTCTTCCCATTGGTCTAATTCAATACTATTTTCTATCTGTTGAGCCCAATATATCATACTTACTTTTATTTGTTCTTCCTCTGTATTTATCTTCAATAATAACTTATATACTTTTGAGATTAAGTGTGGTTCCTGTGCACATATTAATTTTGCAAATTCATTCTTTTTACTCTCAAAACCATATTTTTTATTATCATCTTTAAATTTCTCATTTAATTGATAATACGATAATGATTGTATCTCATACCCGTCCATTTTCAAGACCTGCAACTCTTTCATCATCCAATTGTCTCCATTCTCCTGTATTCAATCACTATATTTCAACCAAATTTTAAAACTTCCCATCTCTCTCCTATAAAAAGACTCTTGCACTGACACCCAACCTGGAATTTTCAGACCAAACCTACTCTTCTATTTTTCCCAAATTTTTAAAATCGATCTCCTTATAATATGATTGTTAAATCTGGCATTCACTTTTACCTTTCCATACCACAAATAAGCATGACAACCAAATTTCAATTTGTGGCCCTCTAATTCTAATAACCTTTTATTTTCCAATACCACCCATTCTCTAATCCATGTTAGCCATGCATCTTCAAATTATATCCTCAAATCTGGAACTCCAAGACCATAGGGGGACACTTTGGACACTTTGAATAGATGATAGCTTCAAACTGGTGATTGAAGGGGAACATCCCCCCAACCTGACAACAGCCATGCTTGTTTCTTGGCAGAAGATTCATATAAATCCAGAAGTTCTTATACAAAACTGATTTCCTAGTACACTAATTTGTGCACACGTATTTTTCATACAGTTTGATGCTAAGAATGGATATGGAAAAGAAAGAAGATGACCACAAAAATGATCAATTATGTTCCAGGTCCTGGAAATCTGGAATTCTGGAGGACTAGGAGTGGCCATGATACCATGGTTCAGACTATGCTCAACCCAAATGACTCAATGTAAGAATCTGAGCTAGTAAATCTGCTCCAGAGGCAACGTGCAGAGGGTGGAGGAATTAAAAAAATATATAGCCACCCTGTATTTCAAACCACAGAAGCAGACTTTGGCACATTTTTCTTCTTGGTGCTATTCTCTTCCATGTTTGGTTTTCTTGCTCTTGCTTTATAACACATTGGCTGCTTCCACTTTTCATTTTAATTGCTGTCTGCCCAAGAAAGGCACAGACACAGTTTCTGTGGGGGTCTCTGCTATTTTTACCTCAAAAGACATCCAATATCTGCATCTATCATTCATTGTGTTTAAGCTGAGGATTGTTCATGGATTCTGATTGCAAATTTGGTTGCAGAATCCTACTGAATAATTTCAATAATTCATTGGACAGATGATTTTTTTAAAAAACAAAATGCCGGTCTCAATATTTTTATTTAATTGAGGGGCATATGAATTATATGTAAGAGAGTGTTGGACTTAGAGACCAAGGTTCAAATTCCCATTTAGACATGAAAACCCACTCAATGACCAGACCAAGTCAAACCCTTTTAGCCTAAGAAGAGGACAATGACAAACTCCCTCTGAATAAATCTTGCCAAGAAAACCCTGTGCGAGGTTCACCTCATGGTCATAAGAATTCAGAAATGACTTGAAGGGAAACGACAACAATATGGACTATGGTATATACATTGTTTTATGAGATGCTTTTATTACTTACCATACTTTTTACTGAAAAATGGTCTACATATTTACAAAAAATGAATGATTAAAGGTAGTTTGGCCCAAAGTAGCTACCGTGTGGCTTCCAGTGGCTTCTTTCTTCCCTCACAGTTTTTAAATACCAGTGATGTATTTAAATGCTTTATACATCGTCTTGATACTCTCTCTGTGTTTTTTTCTAAAGGGAAACTCGACATTATTCAGAGAAATTTACCCTAGAGGGCATGAAATTCTCTAAAGGAGAAGATAGAATTTTAAAGTCCCTGACTATATGTTTTCAAGTAATTTATTCATTGCTTTGCTAACCCCAAATTCTTCTGAGAGTATGACACATATCCACATAATATTGCTGAATGCTAGGTTTTCATGGGACTCTTCTGATTTATCTGACAGATGTAAGAGGGGAGGGGGCACATGTCAACAGGCAAGTCCCATTTGTCTACACTCAGTTGCTAAAATGCACGAGTTCTTACGGTTAACATTGATTTTAACTTATGTTCCAGTTGTTTCCTCCTGATATATCTTTCTCTAGCGATTTAAGTAAATGCCACTGAATGGGCTTTTCTGAGGGTTTTGTTTTACTTTTCTCACTATTGTGGGATAGGTCTGGGTATTATCTTGTTTGACAAGTAGAGTGAGGTAATATTGAATGGGGGGTCATGCACAGAGGTGCCCAAAATAATCTGTTCAGTTTAAACAGATAATATGCACTTACATTTTAAATCAAGTTCTACTCTGGAACTCACATTTGGGACCATCATTTGCACAGACATATGGCAGGGCAGGAAATACATACAACTTGCAAGGGGGAAAAAAAAAAAGATTTGGGCTGCCACCCTGTTAGTTATGATGGCATAAGTTAAACTTGCAGCCTTGCTCACTGCTTCATATTCACACTTGTGATTGCGGCACCATTGCCACGGTTGCAGTCCTGAGCAATGGAGTTCTGTGGTGCTAATGAGTGAGATGCTGAGGATATGGGGTGAGTGAGGATGGTGGGACCAGCTCCATCCAGTCAGTGAGTGACAGTGAGAGGAGCAGAAATAAGGACCTTTTCACAACTCTTCTGTGTGTCATTACCCGCTAGTGGGAGGTGGCTGATCACATCATCCTGCAGCACCCCACACTCCAGCACCACAGAACTCAGCTGCTTTTACAGTGAGTTTCATGGGCAAACTCAGGAGATGGAGTGTAGCTATAACATGGTAGACATGCCTCTGATGCAGTATCTCATCTTAGGCTTTCTGAAGACTTAGCCAAGGGGTCTATGGCCATTCTTGGAAATGATTGTAGTAGCGTATTGAAAACATAACTAAAGAAACTACCTCAGCAGGAGGAGAAAGAAAAACAGAAAGATATTTGGCAGGCTCATTGACTACAGGTCTCAATCAATGATGTCATGCAACATTATCTTTGTAAGTCATGCATATAACCTGCTGATACCATTTGGTGCTAGCCAGAGGTATATAACCTGGTGATGCCAGTTGGTTCTAGCCAGAGGTATGGGCCTCAGACCTGCTTGGAGTGTGGGGAATCACCATCCATCATTGTGTGCATGCTGTATAAACATTCCAAACACCCAATTTCAGGACTTCTGTATTTTTTCAGTGGCCTCTCTGCTGAGATAACCCACCAAAAAAGTCCCCAGGGGGCCACATAGAGCCACAATCTGCCCACCCCTGCATTTGTGGAATTAAACCCTAATCTATTATTTGACCATTTTAATATGTCAGTTGATAACATTTTTTTAAACCATTCTAATATTCTTTCAGGACTTTCAGTTCTTCTAGAACTCTTTCATGGCCATTATGAACTGGGACTTTTGCCACACAAGATAAAGGGGGGAAAAAACAGGAAAAGAAAAGAAATCTCTTTACAAATGAGGCTGTAAACTATGATTCATATGAGAGATGACATCTCCTATAATTGCATCTGAGGGGAATGCCTGGCGTGCCCTCTGCCAGGAACTTATTCAATTATACTCATTGCCCTATGCTTCTCTTCAAACTTTCTTTTGTATTGGCCAGGGCCTCGTTCTGAGAAATCCTTTGCAATCTTCATCTCTCCCCACCACCACCATGCAGTTCTGATTAGCTTTGCTATTACTGCACTCAATGGCTTTTTTTATTGGGTGAATTGGCTCCTGAGGCAATGTGTTTTTATTACATTTCACCAACAAGCAAAGGAAAGATCTGGAAATATTCCTTTAGCTTTGGAGGTCAGAAAGGCGATCGCATTACTACCTGCTTACAGAAGGCTGTTGGGAAGCTAATTCTGTCCCCCACTTCCTATATTTATCAATTTATTTATAAGAAAGGGCAGGTCTTCAAAGGATGTGAATCATCTTTTCATTCCCCCACCAGAAGAACAAATGGGGACACGAAGTGTTGTTTTGTCCTCTATGGGTTTCATTTTAGCATTGCTTCATGCCATGGAAGACCATGGCCAAATCTTATGCCAGGCCATACAAAGAGGAACACATAATAGATTAGTGGGTCTATAGCAACAGACAAGCTGCAATTCAAGCTCATTGCAACAGGGATGAATAGCTGGATCTTTAGAGCACTCTGCTGATTCAAGCTGAGTCCTTTTGACACTGGCAGAAGTGAATGAGAATCAGAGACAAGGCACGTCTAAGGACATAATAAATACTGGCTATATCACCACCTGATACATGGGACTCATGAAGACAAAATGAATGCCGCTTCTGTTGGGCAATGTATGCAGCCAGACAATTTTGTGCTAATTCTTGCCTATTGTTAGTTGGCATTTCAGTAGGCTACTGCTTTTAGGAGACATATACCATTTTCTGTATGCACATGTGATATGCCTGCTCAATATGACGGGATATGTATTTTCAGTATAAAGAGAGTAGTTGTTAGCTGTGCACATAATATTTGCCATGCACTTTAGGTTGTCCTCTTGTTAGCAGCACATGCAGGAGTAAGTCCACCTTATTTTTGCTTGTTACATAAGTTTGTAATTGCTTTGTCCTGAAGGGGATCCCCAGACTGCTGCTATAGCCCTGTTCTTTTGGCCATTATGTGGCTAGTGGAGAACAGTGGATGATCAGAGAAGTGTCTGGCTTTGTCCTTGTACATCACCCACTGAAACCCCTGGAGGAGGAAACTTCATGTTTCTTTTTAAAAGGTAGTTCCTGGGTCTAAAAGGTCAGGGCTGTGTGGGTTGTGATGCAGGGAACATTAAAAAAGATGTGAGTAGTGCTGGGGAGTATTGGAAGCCTTAAGAAATGTGATTGGGAAATTCAAAGTGGCCCACCAGCCACAATTTCTCCAGCTGTGTACTATGGTGAGACATTTGGAGGACTTGTATTATCAAGAGATATACTAGTATAACTGGTTAAGCACAAGTCTTTGACTTCACTGGTTAACAGGATTTCATGATACATAATGGAGTGCTGCTATTCTAGAAACAAGGTTCAAGTTGATAAGGCTGAATATTCCTGTGTAAGAACAGAATCTTTTTCTGAAATAACCTCAGGCCACAAAAAATAAGGATTCCTTGCTCTCCCAGGGCTTCACATTTGGACATGATGACCACCACACATGTATGGGTTTATATTTCTGTTAGGGACCCTGATCTGAAAACCAGTGTATCAGGGAAAGAATGAAGAGATCAAGGAACAAAACAACTCTCAGGAATTATAAAATAAGGCAATTGTAAGGGGCTTTGGAACAGGACTTGTAAAGTATGAAATGTAAGTAAGTGATACAGAAAAGCTGTAACTTTAGCTAAGTCAAATAAGAGAAAGAGAGAGGGGATATTATTACATTATAATTTAACTGTTATACATTGTTTATGGTCTGAGACATTTTTCTTGCTGCTTTTCCCAATCAAGTGCAACAAATCTTGCTTTCTGGATAGAAGTAGGTTAATTTATAATATGAAAGATGCATTTAATCCCGCTTCCAGTAAGGCTAACTTACTGTCCTTGCTTACGGTAAACCACATTATAGAAATAGTTAAAGAGATATATCATTGTTGTATCATCAGGCAGCAGCAGATAGCATTGAATGCCTTTTGTCTGTTACCTGCTTTCTGTGGCCAGAAAATTATGTTTATTATTAATAAAATTTCCAGAGAGAATGAAATATGCTAGCCACATAAATATGATCTGAGTACATATCTGCCTCAACCAGTTTCATCAGTTGTGGGGACCTTATTTCTTTCATCTGGTTATTTTAAAATGCCCAGTATTGTCATTATTTCAATCATAGCTGTGATAAAATAAGCATTTTCACATGAAAATATTGTTTGGAACATTTTTTTTTTTAAAAATGAACCTGTTAATTGTGAAATATTAGGACTGAACAAGAAAGACTTGAAATATAACTTTTCAGGGAATACTTTGGAAGTGCTAAATGTGGCCCCTCTTTAAGTTGTTGTCCTGACTTTCTTTTCTTTTTTCTTTTCCTTTTTTTTTTTTTAAATATCTCACCTTTTATTTGGAACACACTCATATTCCTTTAGCTTCTTTGCCCTGAGTAATACCACATGTTATGGTGTCTGTGTAATATGGCTTCACAGTACAGTGATGTATTCCCATTCTAGGGAAGGGCCAACTGAATACTCGAATCCTCAAATCCTGGGCAAGGATTTGAGATTCAGGGATCCAACCCCCCCTGCCAAAATAGGCAAACTGAATCTCTCAAATCCTGCCCTGGCCAGGGGGAGAAGGTGGTGGAGAGCACAACCTTACGCTCCCTGTGCTTCTCCCCCTCTGGCCGCAGGCTGATCCTGCCCAGAGTAGGCCGCAAAAGCTGATGGAGAGTGTGATCTGATGCTCCCTGCTCTGCTGCCACTGGCTGCGGGCTTGATCCTGCCCAAGGGGGACAGCAAAGCTGGTGGATAGTGCAATCTCTCACTGCCCATTGCTCTGCTGCCACCAGCCATGGGCCTGATTCTGCCTGGGATGGGTGGCACAAGGTGACAGGGAGTGCGATCTCATGCTCCTGGTGGCAGGATCCTGCTGGGGCAGGCGGCAGAACATGGTCAGGGTTTTCAAAATTGGAGCCTCTGGGGCCTGCCAAAGGCCTGATTGGCTGGCAGCCCCTGGGTGCACGAAAATCATGGCATAAAGCTGCGGGTGAGCTGGAGGCTGCTTGTACCTGAGGCTGCTGCCTGTGTTTGCTCCTGCTGCCTGTGCCCATGGCTGCCTCCCTCTGCAAGGTAATAACCGGTATTCTTTTGACTTGAGACTTATATACTTCAGGTAGTAGATGAACATGTCAATTGCATGTGTATCTTCTTAATAAGAAGTATGAGTAGGTTTTCCTGAACTGAAAACTATTTTTTAATTTCTGTTTCATTAAACAAAGATGTCAAATTCTGCTTCAAAAACACTTTTGAGTAGAGGTGCTTTCTTTCCCTTGCTTTTTAAACCCTTAAAAAAAAAAAGGATTTGAAAGATTTGAGATTCTTGAGATTTGTGGATTCCCAGAACCTTCCAGGGATTCAGATCCAGATTCAGATTCAGAAAATTCTGGATTCGTCCCATCCTTATCCCATTCCTTAATTAGCTAAGAACAGTAATTTAAATGATCATTAGGAAATACTGTCCAGAATCTCAATGGCCTTCATGGATATCCCAGGAAAACTTGAGGTGCTAAATAAAATCACAATATAATTCCATCTGTTATGTGACCACCCATATGACTCCCACCCCTGCTTATCATGAAGCAAGGTGATTTCATAGCTCACCTTTTGGAATCCAAGGAGTCTGATGTAGAATTCAGGGGTTTCTGCCTCCACGTGATAGCTCCCACCCTGAATCTGAGCAGCTGGTAGCTAAGAGGGTCTCTTTTCAACAGGACTTGATGGATACTAAAGAGATAGAATGATAGAATCATAGAATGATAGAATCATAGAGTTGGAAGAGACCCTAGGGGCCATCGAGTCCAACCCCCTGCTATGCAGGACACTCATCAAAGCATTCCCAACAGATGGCCATCCAGCTTCTGCTTAAAAACCTCCAAAGAAGGAGACTCTACCATACTCCAAGGCAGCATATTCCACTGCTGGACAGCTCTGATCATCAGGAAGTTCTTCCTGAGGTTCAAGTGGTTCAAGATACCCCTGTCCTTTGAAGTCCACTGAAGAGAGAAGGAACAATGTCATAGGAGTCAATATTTGTTAAATAGAAAACCCTGAGTAATTAAGTGTTTGGCATCCAGAGTCAGCAGCTGTTCCTTATTGCTCAAAACCATTCAGTCTCCCCAGCTGGCAGTTCCCTTTGTGCTCTTGTATTTTGTGTGTTAGGGAGGAGGTATTTTCAGTCTCTGGACTGGCTATGCTTAATGTATCTTTGCTTACCTTTTCCGTTTTGGTGATCTCAACTACTGCCTTCATGTAACAAACTCTGGACAGGTCGAGACTTTTACATACCTTTCATAAACTTCCTGGATTATGTGGCACGGTCTGGACTGGCTTGATTTACATGCACCTGCTTCCTCTACAACAACCTGTCTCTCTGAGTACTTGTTCTCTGACTGCAGACAACAGTAGTCACTTCAGGCATTGGGATAGTAAGAGCTACATGTTCCAGACACACTCCAGAGCACTTCTCCTTCCTCTCCAGAATGGCTGTTTCCAAAATAGCTTGCTCTGAGGGGTTTTCACAGTCAAGTCGCTATGGAAGGATTGACTTGATCCTGATCCTTTGAATCTGAGCTAGGCATGTGAGAAACGAGTGGCTCTGTGTAGAACCTGTCACTAGTGGGGTGCAGGGGTATCTCTGCCACTCTGCTGCCACTCTTTTCCCCTCCTCCTCTTCCTCTATGTGCACAAAAATGTGTAATGCTGTTACCTCAAAAGGTGGGGACCTTGAGATCCACCAGTAGTGTCAGCATCTCCTTAAAAATGTGGGGAATTATAGCTCAAGGTCTGCAAGAGGGAGGGTAACCATGGGACATTTTCACCTGTGTATACTGGTACTAACTGTGAGACACCAATTGAGAGTCAAAAGAATGTCTTTATTGAGGGAAATTCACACACACACACACACAAGTAATCAAGTTGTCTCACAAACCATACAAGGCTAGCGAAGTGAAAAGGTTGGACATAGAGATGGATTTCTGGTGAATAGGATGATATTTACTGGACTTGGAGAAGAGGATCAAAGATGAGTGGCTCAAACATGACAGTCTGAGGGCAGCATGGAGGAATGAGAGTCTGGAGTGCAACATGATGCCCAAAGTACTAGCAGAATGCAGGGGTCAGAGCTAAGATTTAAATACCCCCTTTCCTACCCTGAAGGGGCAAGTGTAAATTGTATTTTGGCACAGTAAACAAAAGCGGTCTGAAATACATTGATTGTCTTACTTTGGGTGACAAAGAGAGTCCTGACAGCCTCTTAATGTCTTGGTTGGGTAAGGTGAATAGGGAAAGTTTTGCTAGGAAATATGCACAGTAGGGGTGTTTGCCTGCTGTACCTGGGCAGTTTTGTCGGCTATTGTATTCATATGTCAGCTTGTTGACAAGATTACTGGAAGTCTATTCACTCCAGGCTTTCCTGTTTAACTCTTCTTGACCTTATGATCTGGCCATGCTGAGGCCATGCTGACCTAGCCCAGGTGTACAGCCAGAGTCCTGCATGCCACAAATTTCCCAGCCATAAGTGTCCAATTTTTATATATTTCATGCCAATTTTACTACCCCTCATGATGATGTATGCAAGGGATGGTAACACTGTTCACTCCTACCTTGGCCAGTGTAACAAGTGCAGTTGCTGCCCCCACCTCCACCTTCTCCAACCTTTCTTTACTTTCTACTCCACTAGCAGGTTGAGACAGACTGAGAAGAAAGGGTGTGCAGGTTTTAAAACACACGTAATGGGGGCTGAAGGACCTGCCATATAATGTGGGAGATGGCAATTTGTGCTTTGGAGAGCATGTTCATGGGATGATTAGCCATTCATGAGGGCCCAGAGCACTACTTAGCTTTTAAACAAAGTAGATGCTCCTCACATGTTTTATTTTATAACATGCCATCCCCAGTACCACTGGGAAAGGAAAGCAACAAGTAATTTTAACCATCTTCTTCCACTTCGAGAAAGTCCGAGGCTTGTTCTGAACAAAGTTCACACATTTTGCATTGAAGAAGTCTCAAAAGGTGAAAATTCTCATCATTCCAGGAATCTCTGACACTCAAGAAACACATTTTTTAACCATTTTTTCTGTCCTTATATAGTATCCTGACCAGTAAACTAAGAGACCTGACTTCTGTTCAAGAGATTTGCTCAGAACATTTCCAGAGGAAATATGGAATGGGAGTTTAACCACTGACTAATCAGCTTAAAGGATGTGCTATATAATGTTCCACCAGTTATTAGCTAATATGCTGTGTCCTGGGAGTTTTAGCGAGATTGCAAACATGACTCACAGAGTCATTTTTCCTTCCCATTTAGCTTTTCCTTAATATAGAACATTTGTAAGAAAATTAAAATGCCCATACATACATCTTTTTGCCAGCCCATAAGTAAACTTTTTCACTGGCAATTTCTTTCCATTGAAAAGGAGGTATATATTATAACAATCACAAGTCATCTCAAATGCTATGGAAAATTCTAACACAGAGAACATTGCTTATAGGCAGCCATAAATCATCAGCAAAAAAAATCTGGATAAGCAAGCAAAATCCCTGCGCTTCATGAAAAGATCTATATGGGCAGCTGTGTGCTGATACATTTCTGTCCAAACACTGCAGGTAGCACTAAATCCAATATAAAGTTATGACAACAAGCATTTATATAAAAGGAATGAAATAAAGGTTCCATTAGACTATTGTAATGGAAATTAAAATTAAAATTAAAGATTCTTTTAAACGCTGTACTCTAGTGAGGTAGAACTCATGGCTCCCTGAAATTTTAGGATCTAAATCTACTTGCTAGTTTCAGCTAGAGAAGATGCACTGAATCAGTTGCTGAATACCAAGTCAACACTTATCCAAATCCTATTAACTCTGTGAGCTTGGTCTAGTCTGAACTGACAAGTGAATTTAGGTCTTAGCAGTTTGTTTTCTTTGCATTATCTACTTTAAACAAAGATAGTCTGGGTGAACAAAATATTCACATATGCTACTGAAATGTCTTTAGCCGATGAATGTATTCAGTTTGCTCTATTGATGCATCAAGGAGAAATACATTACAAAATTAGTTCATAATGGTAACAATTAGGGAAATGAAAAGCATTAAGTATTATATAGCTATGATGTTTTGAGATGCATAATCTATAAAACATTCTTTTCTCTGTTCACCATTAACTTCATGATGATCTTCATTTAATTAATTGACAATCCAAAGACTTAGAGAAGCTGGACACTACCACAGCTAACCCTACTTAAAAGAAAAAAATCTGTATGCCTGAAACAAGTAAATAGATAAATTGATGTCTTTATTTACTGAATTTGTACAGCAAGGTGGGAGAACATGTAACTGTCCAAATGCTGATGGACTACAAATCCTTTCAGCCCAGCCAATGCTCCCCTGCCAAGTATAGCCAGTGTTGATGAGAACTGCAGTACGACAACATCTGGTTGCCTACATATTTTCCATCCCTTCCATTAAAGCTGTACCAATGGTTCATAGCAAATTGGGCTGAAACCAAGTTGTTCTTTGTAAGGCCATCTAAAGAGAAAATGGGAACATGAACATCTTTGTTAATCCTCCCTGGTATACCATGATGATAGCTCTGGCCATTTGAATCTTTGCTTTATTGCAACTGTATCTCATCCTCCACAACTTCAACAACCCTGTGAAAGCAGTTAAGGGGCAGGTGTGTAGCTATGGGGGAGATGAGGGTGTTGCCCCTCAAATAAGACTTCTACCCCTAAATGAAATTTCCCTTCAGTCCCCAGCTTTCTAACATTTCAATAACTTAAAACTTCAGCTGAACATTTAGAAATCGAGTGTAGGCCAAAAAGGGGCAGGCAAAATGACCAAGGGAAAGTGAACACAGCAATAAGAGTGCTAGGTATGAATAGTCTTTAGTGTCTGATTCTCTACTAGAAACTTGAAGAAAAATTTAATTGGAGTGGCAGACTTCTTTTGCCCTCATTTCCCTGCCAGTTGGCTACATTCTTGTTTTGGGTTCTTGTAATATAATTGTTACCAATTGCTAATAACTTCCCAGGCTGTGGTATGATGCTAGGAGTTGTGGTATAGGATAGGAAAGGAAAGTATTAGAGGAAGCAGTGCTTTTATTGTACTATTTTGAACTCTTTAAAGCTATTATTTGTCTCTTACCAACACCAGTCCATGCCTGTCTTACTGTGGAAGCATAACTCTTGTTGACTTGAACAGAAGACGAGTTAAATTAGCGAAAGGAATGAGACCTTGGCTGTGTAAATCCTTGGGGCCTATTATCAGTCACATGGCCCTTTCTCACAAAGCGAATCCTGCCAACGTCTGGCTTCTGGAAAAGGTCAGAGTATTTCATTGACAGTTTGTTCCAGAGCCATGAGTGCAAAGCATAAGCACATGACAGAGTTCTAATAATTTTTTGACATCCAGCAGATCAAAAATACACAGGGGTATTTTTGATGGGGAGTTGTGGTTACAAAAGAGGGAACTGCTTTGTCTCTGAAACAGAGGAAAGGTTTTCTAAATGGAGAAGTAAAAGGGTTCTGAACAATAGCTGCTCATTTTAGAAGTAATTAACCTTCATATACTGTCTGCATTATTAATACTCCAGAATTATCATAATTTCCTAACGTATCTGAATTCCCCCCCAATATTTCTGTTTAAATAAAGGCAAATGAACTGAATAAAAGTGTTGTCATTGGTTTTCATTGTTGGACATGCACTTTCTTTCTCTCCTCCCTTTCTTCCGTTAAAGTTATGATTTTGAACTTGATTATATAAAAGAATTGTTGATGCATGGAAACAAGAGTAAATTGTTCTCTAGTGTCCTTCCACATCTCTCTTTTCACCCCCCCTTTTTTTTTGCTTATAGTTTTACTCCTTGGAATGTTTATAAGGATTCCAAGAGACTACAGCAGCTTCTTTCAGCCATCTGTTTTTTTAAACAGAAGGCAGAATTCTTGGGCCAACAGATAGGAAGATTTTAAAGCAGGGGCAGACAAGGTGTGATGCTTCAGACTACAGCTCCCAGCTCCCAATGATGAAGAATGCTGAGAGCTGCAGTCCAATAACATATGGAAGGCTGCATTTTGTCCAGCCTTGTTCTAAAGTCTATACGGTGAGCTAGCTTCTTTTCTTTCTTTCTTTCTTTCTTTCTTTCTTTCTTTCTTTCTTTCTTTCTTTTCTTTCTTTCTTTCTTTCTTGTTTTCATTAGATTGACAGAACCATTAATTTTTTTGGGGGAGTGGCAAGTCTTTGGACTCTAATTTGGTATTCTTATTTATACACTAAAGGTTGTACTCCAAGTCTATACTCCAAGGCTGGTTTTACAGGGTTGGCACAAGACTCATTTATACTCAGAGTAGGCTAGACCTTAGAAAAGATACTTTTTTTGAGCTGCAATTCAAACTTCTTGTCTTGCTATCTTGGCTCAGAAACTGGGGTGGCGAAGGGGAATAAGGGAAGCTTTAGTCAACAAAGTTGCTTTTTCAGACTCTGAAGCAGATTATTGATACCTGTGGTTCTTATAAATTAATTGTGACTAAATTAAATTTCACTGATTTCAGTGGGTCAGTTCTGACCCATTACTCTGTCTTGATCTAAGACATAGTATTGCATAAAGGGAAAGGGGTATTTTTTAATACAGATGTAGCTTTCCAAAACCATTGAACTAGTAGTTTTTTCTGTATATTTAAAATATTAAATCAGGTGCTGAACAATAATTTACCTCTATATCTTAAGAAAATATTTTCTCATGTGTTCTCACACGCATGAAGGCCCTACTGAGCATTCTCTTTTATTTGTACAAGATTTTAATATGCCAGTACCCAGGCATTCTCCACAGATGCACTGATAAATGTGGAATTCACTCACTTGTCGGTATAGCTCCATCACTTCTAAAAGCAGCTAGTGTGGAAAAAGACAGAAACTTAGGTGTTTGGCTAGCCTTTGAAACTAGTTTTTGATAAAGTACTGTTTGACACAGGTTAAACCCATTTTGTTTACTCTGTGTTTTTAGTGACCTGAATTGCTCTGTTAAAGCACAATCTTAATTGGCAAAAGTAGTGCAGTACTGGGTGAGCTTGCACTAGGGCAACTGAGACTAAGCTGAATCCCATTCCCTCTCTAGCTGGCATGTTGGAAATTACTTAAGTCTTCCCCAGTACTGACCTAACTTTGCACTAGCATTGCAGAAACCTTGCAGTTTGTACTGGTTTTGTATCACTATCATAGAAGTGTTCCTGAGCTGAAAGAGGGTTGGATTTGGGATAACTTGGCTCTTCCTTGCTACACTCCTTCTCTACCCTCTTCTTGGGCTTTCTGCTTGTACAGCAGTTCTACCAGCAGATTGATCTGTAGACAAATCACTGAGATTAGCCAACAAAATAAGTTTTTCTTGGTGGAAGGGCATTTTTTCCAATTTTCTAACAGTGGAAGCTGCAGCCTAATCCTAAACCCCTATAGTCAGCATGTCTTTGAATTACAATTGCACTGTTGTTGTGTTTTCATATAGTAAACCACTTTGTCAACTGATTTGGCAAAGCAGTATATAACTAATATAAAATAGAAATGATGCACATATCTGTTCAAATTTTTGTACTGTCCCATACCAATATTCCAGGTTGAAGAACAAAATGTGGTTGCCTGCCATAAAAGTTCCCCATGGAAAATTGTCACTAGATATGCACTCCTGCTCAACTTTGCTTATTTCTTTTTAATGTGAGTCATCTCCATGTAATCCCATTTATTATATTGATTCCGCTGTTCAGGGCTCCTTTTGGAAATGTCTTTTGGAATTTAGCTCAGTACAGAAGTATGCAAAGCGATCCCAAGGTGAACATGCAAATATGGCAGATGATAGGCACTCCCTGATGGGAGAAGTAGAATGACAAAAGCAGATCAGTTTAGGTTAATGAGAAGCTATTTATCTTCTCTTCTACATGCACGAAGAAGGCTCTGTTGGGGGAATTACTGTCTGTCTCAATATAAGCCACTTGGTGAATTTGAAGTCAAACTGACAATGATTGCCATGCAGAATTATTTTAAGGATACTTTCATAAATCATGAAAGTGGCCCCAGAAGAAGTCCATATGCTGATATCTAAAGTAGAACAGTTATCCACTTTAGCGTTTATCAATGACTATCACTTCCATCCAGTGGTTGTGTAATCACATTGACACACAGAACAGTTTTTGCAGATCTTACTTTTGGAGTTCTTACTTTGTTTGGCTTATTGCAACGTGTGGCAAATAATGTGAGCGTATATTGGGCAGGACCCAAAAGTAGATTTCTGTTTATAGAACAGGAAAAACCAATGGAAGCCAGAGGAAAAGATATCCTCCCCTCACTCCATCATGAAGGTGACTCTAGCGAATAGTCCACAGGGTTTTCTAAGGGGTGAAAGTGTGATATAGTGGTCTGAGTGTTAGACTAAGGCATTGAGAGACAAGGGCTTAAATGGATACCCATGGTGTGACCTGACAAGTCACACTTTCTCAGCTTTAGAGGAATGCAAGGGCAAACCCACTTTTGCCTAGAAAACCCTATTGTTCCAAAAACTTACAGACAGAAGGAAAACCCTTCAGAAATGTTTTTTCAGAGGACTAAAAGGACCAATTAAATCAGTACCATAGGCTAACATTGGTTTTGAGAAACTGGATACCTGCCAGAGGCACAAACAAAATGGATTCAGCCTAACTTCTCTTTGGAGGAGCTTCCACAACCAAGGGCTTCCACCAAGAAAACCCAGTCCTATACATCCACCCACCAACCTGGCCTCAGGAGAAAGTGGGACATGCAAAACAACGTCTATTGAGGATATCAAATTCTGGGTGAGTTCATATGGTGAGTTTGTATGGTTTAAACAGCTTGCTTAATCCCTGCACACCCAAGTGCCACCATCCAGATGCTGTGGACTTCCACATACCAGCCTTACATGGCCATCTCCTGCTGGGGCTAGAACTCAAGGACAATTCTCTTTATGAATGAATCCCAAAGGATAGAGAAGGAAGTCTGACTTCATTATTCTTCTCCCCACTTTGGGTGTTTTCTTTTGCAAGCATCTCAGTAAGATGCAGTGTGGTCAAGTGGTTTTTGTGTTGGACTAGGTTTCTGGAAGACCAAGGTTTAAATGTCTGGTCAGCCATGGAAACTCACTGGGTGACCTTGGGCAAGTCACACTCTCTCAGATTAAGAGGAAGGCAATGGTAAACCCCTTTAAACAAACCTTGCCAAGAAAATTGTTGGAGAAGGTTACCAAGAGTCAGAATCAATGTGAAGGCACACAACAACAACAAATGATATTGTTTCAGAGCTGACTAGAATGCTTCTCATCAGTATAAATTCATTTCCAGTTCTTAATCACATTCTCCCACAATTAATGAAATTGTAAAGGTCTATAGGTGACCCAATGAAAACAAACTGACCTAAATTCTATTGTTAGTCCTGACTAGATTACAAGCATTGACTAAATCAGGTTCACCATGTTGAACAACATTAATAGAATCATAGTTTCCAAACTGAGGTAAGTAATAGTCCCATTATATTCTGTGCTGGTCAGGCTAGTCTGGAGTACTGTGTTCTGGGCATCTGATTTGAAAAAAGATATTGATTAGTTGTTCAGAGTTCAGAGAAGGGCAACAACGATGAGAAGAGAACAAAACATATGAGGAAGAGAAGATTGAGGAGTGACATGAATGCACTCTTTAAATACCCCAAGAACTGTCACAGTGAGGAGGGGCAGGCCTGTTCCCTACTGCCTCAGAGGGTAGGACCAGGTCTAATGGTTTGAAGCTCCAGGACAGTAGACAAGATTCACTGTATAGCACTGTAACTACAGTGTTTATGTACACATAAATCACCAACAGGATTTTGGCCATTATTTTCTGCTCAGACAATTCTGTCCTTTGAAGAAGATGCTATACAAAATACACATGCAGTTTTTTGCACAGAATAAGTCTCAAAGTGTAAGGGTTCCCAATAGACCTAACTTTTTTTTTACTTTTAAAAATATTTTCTCATATTCTTTCCATACTTAATTCTTCCACTGTGGAATGAAAAATGCTCTTTAAAGTGAAATTTGGTGGAGCTCTACTCCTTGGGTTTCCTCTATTCCGGTAATTTTCCCCAAGGGTGTTGTTGCTGTGTGCCTTCAAGTCATTTCTGACTTCTGGTGATGCTAAGGTGAACCATGACAGGGCTCTGAAAGTGTGTGATGTGTTCAAGGTCACCCAGTGAGTTTCCATGGCTATAGTCCAGGGTCATAGTCCAATGCTCAGACTGCTAAGGGGCATTTAATCATGTCTCCTTTACTCTGATATCTGATGTTCTATCATTGAAAAAAAATTCTTACACATTCCAGGGAAGTAGTTTTTCATTCTATTTTGTTTTCCCTTCTGCATGCTAATATAATATAAGTGTTGCCATCACTCTGGCATTGATTGGCCTATTGGCCTGCTCTTTCTGATAAAACATTTACACTGTTTTCGATATGTACAGCTCCCAATGAGAGTGAGCCAGGTCCTCTTGCATCACTAATGCAGGCTGAACAAAACTTCTGAGGCATGACAGCAGCCAATGTGAATGGAAACAATCACTGAGTCTTCTGAAAAGGTCACTGAAGACATGATTAATATTATGAAGCACTTGTCTCAACACGGCTGCAAAATATTCGGTTGACAAAAATAGTAAATTTTTTGGGGAAAATATAAGCAATGACATGAGAAGATGGCTAAGAAGCTGTTAGTCAATTGTTCCCATGATGTACCATTCATGTTTCTGCAATAGCAACATTACACATTACAGTGCAATTCAAATGAAAGAAAAGAAACTTATTGGAGCACATGCGTGAATATGCCACAGCACAGGAAAAGAGTGATTTGTCCATCTCTCTCATAATGAATTAAACATAATTGCATAACATATAATCAAAGTCTATGTCTGACCATGAAGAAGATCCACTAAGTTTCATGGGACTTAATTCCAGATAAATGGGTAAAGGATTGCTAGCCTAAATAATGAATTTTTAAAAATGTAAACATTTATAATCATTTAAGACTTCCAAACAATGATATCATGGTCCAAAAGCAGAAAAAAAAATTGAATTACTACTTAAACACTCTGGAGTTGCAAAATGAAAGCATCTCTCCTGCTGTAGTTCAAACAAAAAATACATGTTCGAAAACATTCTCTCTGCAGTCCCTTTCTTCTGCAACTTTTTATAACATTAGTCTTCAGAGGTTATCAGTGAAATGAAAATTGTCCCATTCTTTCTACAAATGTCATGTGTGATTTCCCTAAGACATTCTGTAAACATTTGTCTTGGTTTTGTTTCCCGAGGGGGTGGAGAAACTATGCAGTCATGAAACCTAGAATGTTAGCTGAGGAAGTGTATGAGGGGAAAGCACAAGATCCAATCTACTGACCTAGAAACCTTGGATTCTCAGTCAACATCTATGTCTGATGACCAACCTGCTGATAAACCAACATATCCTAGCATCCATCTCCTGTTCCTGCCATTCAATCTCTAAATTTCTGTTTTGGCTCAAATCCTGATCTGTTAGACTCATTACAACCCTTTGATAGTACTTTCTAGAATCATTCAAACCTTGTTAACTTCTAGTATTTGATTCTAGCCTCATTGAATTATTACTGTGTTCAATTGTTCAATTACCATTTTTATTCCCAGCCAAGATCGTATTCACTTCTAACGGTACATCCTGGTATATTCATGTTCAGGGAGGGGATTGGGTTATAAGACTTTACGATGTACTAAGTACTATGTAACTAAGATAGATAAACAAGTGAGTAGCTGATCTAGAATCAAGGTCATATACTTTTAATCGTTATAGAAATTTATTAATTAAAATATTAAGGAAACAAAATCACTAGTGGAGAAATTAAACTTACTTGTTTCCAGTTTGTTTCCAAAACCGTTTCCTGAAAACAGGAAACATATTGAGACTGTGGAAACAAAACCACAATAATAATTCAATGAGGCCAGAATCAAATATTAGATGTTAATAAGGTTTAAATGATTCTAGAAAGTAATATCAAAGGGTTGTAATGAGTCTGACAGGTCAGAAACAACACAATTATGGAGTAACATCTGTTTACATGCAAGTCCAAAATGTTTATTCTATTTCACATAAAGAACAAATAAAGCTTCTACATGACTTGCTTGCCCCATTTACTTCAGACATCTCCATATAAGGTGGAGGGGCATAATGGTAGGGAAGTGCACATGGATATATTCTTAGAGGTGTATAGATTAAATAATGGATTGATTGTGTTGATTGTACTAATTGGTTGCATTGATTTACAATATTTCTATGCCACTCTTCAAATATGAACTCCAAATTCTAGGCATCTTCAGTTAAAAGATCTCTGGAAATGTATGTCTAATGGTGTTGGGTACTAGTGTAGGAGAAACTATTTTAAACTCATGATCAGGAGGTTTATGGTTCCAGGAATGCCATGCAGTTAATACAAATTTCAACAATAGATATTGTAAATGTGGATCAAACACGGGAAAGGGCCACTCCCCCACACACATTCACACACTGTGGAAGTGTAATAAGACAAGCACTCTAGATACAACTTAAAGTTGCAATGGAAGCACTAACTGAAGAACTAACAGAATTAGATCCAATAGCATTTTGTACTGACTTGAGCAGAGAAAGTATCTGTACATTTAAGAGCACTAATATTGCCATCAGCGCAATCTTATATAAATGATGGAGACAACCTCACATTGCTGCAGTTGTCAGTTTAAGGCTCTAAAACAGTAGAGAAATCTCAAACCACAGTTGATGGATTTGGCAGTCAAATTTACCGTTCTTGTGTCTTAAACTGAGTGATGTAGCAGTGTCAGTGTACCAGCTTTTAACTACAACTACAGTGGTTCTAGAGGATGCATAACACATGAATGGGAGCAGCTTGATTTTTCAATGCAGCCATTGTACTTTTATGACACAGTGTTGCTATATTTCCACAAGAATGTGTCAGAAAGAGACATTAAAAGGAGTGATTTCCAAAACTCTTTGCAAATCAGCATTTTTTAGTGCTGAGTTTGAAACTGTCAGTCCCCGATATACTGCCAGGGCCTCTGAGAATAATGGCACGAGAGAGACCATGTCAACTCTGTGTGACAGTAATGATGTGGAAGAAGTCAAAAGGCCTACTTGGCCTACAAGAGGCAACCCAAGTTCAGAGAGATCTGATTCTGATTAGTTTGCTAAAACCTCTTATACCACAGAATTAAAGAATACTGCTGCAAAGAAGGCAATTAAAAGTTTAAACGAAAATTTGGGATTGAAGCTGTTTCCCGTAGGCTTGTCTGAAATTTTGTATTTTTCTATTTTATAGATGTGTGTGTGTGTGTGTGTTCATATATGGAGAGAGAAAGAGAGAGAGAGAATTAATATATTTTTATACATGAAATATATAAATATAATATGTTATTTTTATATAAAATCTCTTTAAATTGAAAAATAACACAGCCCTTCATCTTTTTGATTTTAAAAATTAATCAAGACATGCACTGAAGTTTTTTTCAGGACTACTTATTAGCAGTGGTACTATCAGTAGTACTGTCAGCAGCAATAGTACTACTATTGCTGTGACTGGTGTGACTTGTAGTTCTTTAGTGTTAATGTGACTGAGCTGATGTTTTTCCTAAATTCAGCAATCAGCTCCATTCCATTTCTTTCTAGCATTACTTTTCCTGGTCAACTTACACCTCATACACACTTGCCTGTAGTTTTCTACCAGTAGTTCTTATTGTGCTTCACAAATAAAAAGGTAGCTGTGAAGGGCTGGAAGGCTGGAATCTTTATAATAACCACTGGCTGGGATGACACCATGCTTAATATTTCTCCTTGGGATGCATTTCTGGTTAAAATTAAGGATGTGAAAAATGCTTGCAGTTTTTCCGCTCTTTAACAAGAAAGGTTGTCTCAACATACAGGGACGTTCTGCTAAGATAATATTCAGTAGCAACGAGAGTGTTGTTGTTATTAAACATTTTGCAAAAAAAGTCTGCTCCCTGCAAAAAAAACTTTAACGTGTGTGTGTGTGTGTGTGTTTTAAAATTCAAAAACTTTGGCCAAGATCCCACATTGTCAGATGCAGCCATGACAATGGACCTCCCTTGTTGTTATGCTACTTATGCCAATGTTACTTCCCCAGAAAACTGCCTCTTAAGCAAGGCAGTGCCTCAACTAAAGAGTTTCCCCAGTGCAACAGATCAAGGTGATGAGAAACGATGTCTGAAGCCTTCTCTGCTCATGGGGAGCACTGAGAAAGGCAGATGGAGAGACTCCCAGGGCCCCACCACAGCTGCTTGTCTCAACACCCCGCCCCCATGACCAGGACAGTGCTGCAAATACCATTTCTCAGCACTCTAATCTCTAGTGCCTCATGGATTATTCAGCTGGGGTACTGTTTGGCTACAGAGAAGATTGTTGTGGTCACGTTTGGTCATTAATGATCCCAAATGTAAATCCCACAATTTACAAGATGATAAATTCAGTTAACAACTGAATAGGATGCCAGCCACTATTTTTGCATGAAAAACATCATATTTTGCATGGTAGTTTTCTGTACCAAAATTTTCTTTTTTGCATAAAAACAGTGGAGGTTTTTTTTCTGCCAGAAAACTGAAGTTTTATGGATTAGCGACTTCCCCAATCCCCCCAAAAAAGTCTCAAAATGTGAAAAATCATGAAAAAATGTGCAAACTTTTTCATAATCTCACCTGGCGGAAGAAAACATTAACAGTTATGATTTAACTGCTGAACTTGTTTAGAGTAGTTATGATGTTATTTATAGCTGTGCTTTCGTAGCTTATTCACAACCAGCACATTCTGGGAAACTGGCTTGTCAGATTGTTGCAACAAATAATAATAATGGACTTTTAATTACTTTTTAAATTCTTCACCATGCTGGCAGTTCCATTTGTATGAATGTCGGCTGACATGCATGATCATGTACGTGCCACATAAGGATACTACTTCATGTATCTGATGTTCAGCTGTTAAAGTCTGTAGATTCTTAACAGTTTACAAGATGAGTTGTTTCTCTCATTTCTAAACTGCCCAATATTATATACTGACATACCTGCATTGTTACCGATGATATTAACAGCTAGATCAAGGGAACAAGCAACATCTCTAGAAGCCACTCCACCCAGAACCTTATAATGACGCACACACAAAATCATCACTTTCACTCTGAAAGCCTCCCTGTATGTGCACGTTAAGTACACGTATATTCACAGTCCCAGAAGCCCCTGGCCCAGAAGTGAAAATCTACTTTTAAGTTAGTTGTGAAGGGAATAGGTGACTTGTTTCATGTTTTAAAAGACATTTTAATGAGGAAGTGCCACTTTTCTGAACTGTCTTTCTCTGAAAGTTTTTAAACAGAGGTTGGATGGGCATTGGTACTTATTTGTGTGTTCCTGTACAGCTTGGGATTAAACTAGAGGGCCTTTGATTCTATGTTTCTTACCATTACAGCAAGATATTTCAGTGTCAAAATCAGCCTAGAGTAGAAGGTCGGGGGGTGGGTGGGACGGAGGACAAAAGTGGAAAAAGCTATATGTGGTCCATCTCTGACCTATGCTTCTCTATCATTCGGTGACAGACATGTGAAGATTCCTGCATCAAATGTTATCCCATAAATGACAAACAGAGAAAATGTGAAGGTGTTACAGTCAAACAGACCTGATGATGGGTATTCATGAATATATATTTTTTTAAAAAAAATGCATACTGGAAGGGGAAGAGATAGGCCTCATTTGAGTCAAGGCCATGGTGTATATGGGTTAACCCTTTCTACAACATTCTTTTTATAATAAAAACTAACAAGAGGAAGAAAATTCTACTGGTGGCTTTTCTTAGTAAAAGATTTGTGAAATTCCACCTTTCTTTCTTTCTTTCTTTCTTTCTTTCTTTCTTTCTTTCTTTCTTTCTTTCTTTCTTTTGAACTGGAATTCATTTATTGTTCCAGGTCCATGTCATCCAATGAAACTTTATTTCTTATACCCTACATCTATTTATTTACATCTATTTATTTATTTCAGCCTTACACTGTTATAGTGCTATTATTCCCCTTTCCACATCCCATGGAATCCTGGGGTTTGCAGTTTAGGGAGGGACTTTTAGAATTTTCAGCCAGAGAGCTCTTTGGCCTCAGGAAACTACAAACCCCAGAATTCCACAGAATGCTGAAAGTGGAATAATAGCACTAAAAATTCCTTTATAGTGCGGATAGGCCCTCTCATGTAATCCTTGTCTTTTTTTCATATTTTTATAGCTAGAGTCAAGGAAGGTGATTTATCATGAAGAAGAAGTATCATTTCCATGGTGTATTTTCATCCAAGCACTCAGAGCTCCTCTTTAGGAAGAATGGTTGCTCTCAAAAATAGTTAGAGCAGAGAATTGGGCTTTCTTAGGCCTTTTCTGCACAATGATGCTCTCCCATGTCATCTTGCCATAATCCTGGCAGCATCTTTGGTGGGATGGCAGCATGTTCCCAATGCTCCTCCCCTCATGCAACCAGCTGCCTGTGGAAGGGAGTGTGAGGGACATATTCTGTCCTCCCGGACTGCAGCTGTTCTTCTCCCCATGCTGCAGTAGGGGAGGAAGTGCATAGATCATACTTCCAGCCCTTCTGCATGACTGGCTGCAATGGAAGGTTTGCACAATCGGGGGTCATTGATGAAGTTTCTCCATCAATAATATAGACCATGAACATGCTGGACAACAATGTGAGAAGGGCAGAACTGTGATGATATCATGCAGAAGCATTGTGACAGTCCTGGTCCTTTTGTGTCCGCATGCTGGGATGCCGTCATCCTGCGGAAAGAGCATTAATGGCAGGTCCTTGAAACTTTCTGTCCTTACGAAAAAAGCCTTACAGTTAGCATGCCACCCTTGCATGTATGCAGAAATTATATGGGTATTTTCTGTGGCTTTGTAAAAATACAATTTCCTTACTGACAGCAATAATTCCATTCTCTCCACTTTTTTTTCACATGGACGGCCAAAGGGAGGAAAGGGAGAAATGGAAATTGAGGAGCATTCTCCAGAGTTCAGATCTCTTCAAATGTACTTACTCCATTTGTGATGCATATTCCTTTTAAGAGACTTCATTTTGATTTAGAGGAAATTATTCTGCTGGTCTATGAATAATATCATTTAACTTTAAAATATCCACTTTTCTTAAGCTTTCTTTTTTTTAAAAAAAAGTCTTATTATAGGAATATGAGCTGCATCTTGAATAATATTTTTTTTCCTGAAATTATATCAGTGAAATTACAGCTGTTCTCACTTCAGTGGCAGATCTTTAAAAAGTGATGGACAGGGGAAGTGTTTTTGCTTTATGCTGGCAAACATATTCTGTTGTACATTCTTAAACTCAGTGAAATCTATCATTTGGATCCTAGGGCAAGTTAATTCAAGAAAGTTCATGAAGAAAAATTTTCAGACCCTCCCTGGCTGCTTGCTGAGAAATAAGCCATTGAATTCTGTAAAGATCATTCCTAGTTTACTGATCACTGTTTAAATGGTTAGGGATTGGAATGTTGCTTTCAAAAAGTAATTACTTTAGTTCTAGTTTCAGGAATCCCAAAATTATTAACATACAGTTACGACATTTAAGTAACTCTGTAGTTTTACCATTTCTCGGGAAAAAAAATTCCTCTGGAAAAGAAAATCTACAATTCTTAAAAACTTTTCTAATTTTTTTTTATCAAAAAGAAATACACCAGAATGCCACTGATTGGTGGCCCATGGTAACAAATACAGTCTCCCTATCTCACCCTAATTTTCATGTCTGCATCTACCAGAGAGCCCCTCCACAGAGCATAAAATAGTATCTGAATTGTATGATGTTCTTCAACTGCCATTTAGCCCCTTTTTAACTATGGAAATTCCTAGAAGTTACAGTTATAGCAAAATTACTTCTCTTGAAATTGCTTTTATAATGTAATGTAATTATCCTTTTGAAGCTGAACATGTGAGATAATTACAAGTGACTTTGCTTAGGATCCAGGCATTGTTTGGAGCAATTACTGTCTCTTAATAGGTATGCGTGTTTGTGTGTGTGTGGCATTTGATAGATAAAATGGGATTGTACTTTAAAGTTGGCATGTTCTGTGATTTCATGTTTGAACTTTGGCAAAACTGAAACAAAGCCATGTCAACAATTTGAACCTACCCGAATTTGTACATTTTACATTACATCTCCCATGTGGGAATTAGCAAAATTCTTTGTATAATTCCTTGCAGTTTGAGGCTAGGAAGGGGCTGAACAGTTTGATAACAATATGCAAAGGACCAGAGAAACTTATAAACAGCTGTCTTACCCAACATAACATTCAAATGTAGAAACACTCCTGTGTCTTTCTGTCAAAATGGCAGCAATATCAGTTATGTTATTGTTGTTGTGTCCCTTTAAATAGTTTCTGACCTAATAAATAGGTACAACTATTCTCAGCATGAAGAAGATTGCCTTGTGCACATTAAATTTTTAAAAGTAGCAACTCATATTCAATATTAACATGGTTAATTTCACCGGAATTTAAGCTCAGACTTTTTAAGAGTCAACCACTCCAAACCCTAGACCTGGATTCACAGTTTTGCCAATCTGGGTTTTCATTTTTATAAAAGTTCATGATTTTTCTATCCAAAATATGGAGAAATTTATTGAATTTGGTAAGTAGAAAATGAACTGAAACAAATTTTTCATCTGTCTGTACTCTTATCTTAGTAGAGAGAATCAATAAAAGTTTAGGCCATTAGAAATTTGTTCAACTTTAAGTTGCCCTTATTGTTTTTGCTTTGCTTTTCGAAGATGGTGACCAGGATGCATCTCATTTTTAAAACTCTTAAAATCCAAAATAGGAGAAGGAGAAGCAGCATCAGCAGCTGCTTCCAACACGAGGATCTCTGCATCCAAAGAAGCTCTCAAGGAAAGGGGTGAAGCTTCCCTCATTTTTTTCAGATGACATCCTGAAAGGGAACCTATTCCTTTTTAAAATTTAGAAGAAGCCCCACAGCAGCCCAGAGCCATGAGCTCCCTTCCTCACACTGAGTTTTTGGATCTGAAATACCCACAGGACAGATCTGGAAAGAGAAGCAAGATGCACAAAACCTTCTGAGCTGTTCCAAGGCTCTTTACAGAACACTGTGGTGGTTCTATTTAAACAGCAATCCACCACCTTTGGCCACCTTTTTCTTTTAAAAAATATGTAGATGTCAACACATTACTTGAAAAAAAAATAGAAAAGATGGGAGGACAGTCGTGGATGTTTGGCAGCTGATGATCTAATTTCTATTTTCCCCACAACTTCCCTCCCCACAAGCCTTAATCTGTCAGCTGGAAAAGCTGTGCGCTTTTCAATAAAAGCTGTGCAGCTTCCTGCCATCTCAGATGGAAAAAAAAATTCTCACACCTCCCAACAGTGCAGGGAGAAAAAAAAATAAATGAATTTTCCCTGACACTCACTGGAATGGGCAAATCATGAATCACCATCCCCAGTACACAGCTTTAATAGGCATCATCGTCGTGGTCGTTATTGATGATTAACATCGCCCTCCTAATGGGGAAGAAAAAACACATTTTTCCATTACCTAGGCAAATGGGTGATTTTCCTCTCTTCGCACATGGAGCTGTGGTGACTCATGTTCAGCTCTGAAAAAAGGAGACATTGCATGAGGCTCTCCTGTATACTGCCTACCCGAACCTGTGTGGCAAGGGTGCTGTTGGGGAGGATAGCATTTTGATGTCCTCCAGGGAAAGAAACCAGTGCTCCTTGTGACTGGCACAAGTCATCAGAATGCTGCATGTAAAGGGGGCAGAATTAAAGGATATTTAAGGCACTGTCACCCCTTCACATGTCTCTTTGATCTACAATTCTGACCAGGTCTGGATGAGAGGCTTGGCTATTTCTTCCCTTTAATTGCTGTGGCTGATGGACTGACTGAGGCCAGTTCTTGTGTGTTTTCAAGTCATTTCTGCCTTATAGTGATCCTAAGACAAAGTTATCTTGATTTGTTCAGGCAAGATTTGTTCAGACGGAGTTTGCCTTTGCATTCTTCTAACACTGAGAGAACATGGCCTTTTTCGCACGGGCTTTCCCGAGCGAAATAGCCCCGTGAGCCGTGCGGGAGTGGGAGCGCCGCTCCACACGACGCACTCCCACTTCTGGCGCTCTCACGGGGCTGCAGCGGCGCGAGCGCGGGGTTTTTGATTTTCGCTTCCAAGCGAAAATCACCCCGCGCTCGCGCAACGCTCCCGGCGCCCACCTGCACTTACCTGTTGTGCGGTGTGTCGGAGAGGCGGCCGGGTAGGGCTTCCTTCCCTCCGCTCCTGCGGAAGGAAGGGGTGGGGCGGGGCGCTTGCGTGACGGATGCGATGGCATCCTGCTTCGCGCGGGTGGGGGGCTGCTTGCGACAGCCTCCCGCTTCGCGCGCACGCGCGGGGGGTGGGCACGACTGTCGCTAGCTCCTGGCTCACGCGGGGGGGACGGGCGTGACTGTCGCTCGCTTCCCGCGTGCGCGGGGGGCGGCGTGAGAGGCTCCTGCTTCTCGCGCAAGCAGGGGAGGATGGACGCGCGAGCCGCCTCCGCCTCCGGGACGCTGCCGCTTCCCCGCTTGTTCCTTCGCCTGCGGAAGGAACGAGCGGGGAACCGGCAGGCTCTCGGAAGAGGCTTTTCGCGCAAGCCGCCCACCCCGGCTCACGCAAAAAGCCTCAGTGCGAAAAGGGCCCATGTCTTGTCCAAGGTTACCCAGTCAGTTTCCATGGCTGAGCAGGGATTTGAATCCTGGGTCCTTTTCGCAGCGCCGGCGCTTGCGCGACAGAGGAGGGCGGCTCATGTGAGAACCCTCTCCCGAAACGCCACTGCTTCCCCCGCCTCCTTACCGCACGTGGAGTCTTCTTGCGCGACGGGTGCTCTTCAGCCACGCCCCCAGCTTCCGCAGCCCCCCCTGGGAGTTGTAGGCGCCGCGGGGTGCGGAAGTGGGGAGGAAGCGTGACAGGCCCACCTGCAACGGCGCTCTGCACTCTGGTAAGTGCAGGACGCTGCCGGGAGCCTTGCGCAAGCGCCGTTTATTTTCGCTTCAAGCCGAAAATAAAAAAAATCCACGCTCGCGCCGCTTCAGCCCCATGAGCACTGCGGAAGTGGGAGTGCGTCATGCAGAGCGACGCTCCCACTTCCACGAGGCTCACGGGGCTATTTTGCGAGAGAAAGCCCATGCGAAAAGGGCCCTGGTCTCTAGAACCATAGTCCAATGCTCAAACCACTACACTGTGTCAGCTTTCTTGCAGCTCCTACTATCCCTCACCATTACCCATGATGGTCAATTCTTGTATGATTTTGCTTGTATCATTATCTCCTCTAATATAAAAAGTAAACATAAAAAATCCTCTGGTGTCTAGGACTGATGAAAGTTGCAATTCCACAACATATGGAGGGTCGCTCTTTGCCCATGGCTGATCTTGTATACTTCAGTTACTATGACGTGCCTCTACCTTTCTTTTCTCCATTTGATTCTTCTTCTTACAGCAACATTTATAGAAACTCTGGCAGAGACAGCAGTGCTTCAGAGTCCGCAATCCTTTTCAGCAATGACAGATAACAGTTTTTCTAGAAAAATGATTCTAGGTCAGGGTTATGTCCCTGAAGCGCTGCCATTTGCGATCATTTTTGTCTCCAAAATTTATTTCCTAAATGCTTCTTGAGAAAATCAGTCTTTTAACCCTAGGGCCAAAACTGGGTATAACCACTTCTTTCTTTTTCTCCATCTTTCTGCCCCTCTCCAACAACTTCTCCTTGCCATTCTGATTTCTCCATCTGGCTCCTTTTTCTTTAAGAAGGAAATGATGTGAAGCCCTAAAAGAAAGCATATGATACCCTATGTTACTGCAGGTTAGGCCTCCTTGGAGATAGCATAAAGATATCATTTTGATATCAATAATTTGACTCTCTTCCACCACTCCTCTCCACGTGTTTGTGAGGCCCCCGGACAAGCACAGAACTAGGCTTGGCCACTAAACGCCACAATATCCCAAGACAATACAGGCAGGTCAGAAATAGCCAGATCACCGCTTTAGGAGACTTCCCTCCAAACACCCTCATTATGTATGCACACTGCTTACAAAGAACTCCCTGCCCCGAGCAGGCAACTTGGCAAGCCGAATACTCAAATGTCAAGCACTCTGCGTTTGCATACTGTCTACCTCTTTGTCAGTTTGGACTTAATCATGCTAAATTTTGACCTTTCCAGAGCTTTGTCTCGCGCCTGAAACTCATTGTTTCCCCCCAAGTACGGAATAGCGTGCAGTTACATTTCTCCCTATAAAAACCCCTGATTCCGAGACCTTCCTCGGATCGCTCTGGACTTCCATCCCACCTTGCTGCCGCTTTGTTTGGTGAGCTGTCCCCTCAGTCCCACGTACTGAGACTCCATATCTCCGAACTCAATCTTCAGATCTCTCCAGGCTTCAGGACAGGTGTCGTATCACCCAATTCAACAATCCCTCTCAAAAATCCCTCTATACCACTCCAACCTTTATTTTCTATAGTTACTTCTGTGAGTGTGTTGCATACACTGTTTGTCTGTTTTTAATAAAAATTTCAATTATTCTTAAACTTGGTGTGCTCCTTGGCTTGGCCTGACCCCGTAGATATTGGGTAAAAGATTCCGCTGCGTTGCCCTGCCTCTCGCATTGCTAACTTGTGCTCTTGGCTAATTTCCCCAAACTTAGTTAATCAAGAGCGCATATCGGTGTCCCTCCCGGGACTCCCAGTAAACAGGGTAACAATATGATACCCTAAAGCTTGAACAAAGCCCTCTGTGTCTGAAGAGTCCAAGTCAGGGCCTCATGGGTTGTTCCAAAGCTATAGGTTGCCCACAATTGCTCCACTTACACGCATGGCAGTGAATCCCATTCCATTCAGGCAGATTTATTTCTGAATCAACAAACATAGGATTGCACTAAAATTATAAAACCAGATATTTAATAGTTATCAAAGGCCCATTTGATATTGTAGGTAGCAGGATTTTAAGATGAACAGGTTTTGGGTTGTTTTTGTTTTTTTATTCTTAGAGGTTGCTCTTTGTGACCTAAGCCACCGGGCTGTTGATAGAACTACTACTACTACTACTACTACTACTACTACTACTACTACTACTACTACTTCTTCTTCTTCTCTTCTTCTTCTTCTTCTTCTTCTTCTTCTTTACTTTTTCTGCAAAAGCTACCTACTCTGCCAGGCTACTTTCTGAACAGGTGGTGGTGGAGGGACAATGAAAGAATTGCCAGAAATAGTTACCAGCTGAAGTCCTGACTTCTGTCTTCTAAAGTTCTAGGAAGACCAGTGAGGTTTCCAAATCATGCTCAGTTCATAGTTTCTCTGTCCCAGGGTCTCTCATAATTGAAACAGCAGCAGAGGGTGGCTCTGAGAAAGTCTCTATCTTTCTGGATCTATGGCAGCATAAGGGTCAGTGCCATGGCTAACTTTCCTCTTGCAAGATCGTGATTTTTTTTTCTTCCTGGCTGTTGGTGAAACATTTTTCCTTTCCTTATCCTTCTTCGTTTTAGCTCCAAACAGTTAAGCAACTGTTTTACTAGACTTAATGCTTTGTACCCCATGAAAACAAAGCACAATAAACAGCAGAATCCCAATCCAAAGAAAGATATTCTGGGGAGTGAAATACATTTTTTTGTTTTGAATTCATCATGCCTTTTCAAATCTTTTATTTGACATAGAAAAAAAATGCAGTGTAATTCTGACAAAGAAGTGATGTGTCAAAAGCTTTTCCTTTTGGGGATGGATGAAATACTTCATTAGCTGTGGGAAAACATTTACTGGCTTTCGCTTTTGAGATTAAAGGAGTTGTCACATTACTGTTACAAATAAGTTACCCACCCACTCAGCCTTAAATACCCTCAGGCCCAGTTTTCAGTGACTGATGACATGTGTTTTATATGCATGACTACACTGCAGTTAGGCTTGTCATATGCCTTAATAATACATATCAAAGATGTATATCATGAAAAGATAAAGGGCTCTCTGATGTGTATCATCTCCTTCAGCAGGATTGCCAAGCCTGGGGAATTCAGCTGTTGCAAACAAGGCAAAATTCTCACACTGTGTAGGCATGTTTGCTTGAAAAGGAAGGGCCCAGATGGATATCTGATGCGAAATAGGGTCGATGTCTCCTATTCTGCCATGATTTATTTCTCTTTGTGTGTGAAGATTATTTTAAATTTTTTATCTTCTATTTTTTGAATGAAATATATATATGGAAATAGCTTCCTAACCAAAGAAGCTAAAGCCTGAAAAGAAAAAGTGTAGCCTGAATGATGGTAGGATATCACAACTTAGAATTATGCCATCTTGTATAACTTGTAGAAAATGAAACCAAAGGCCTTAGTACTTTCATCAATAGCGCAGAAAGGATGAAAGAGAAAATTCATTTTTTTTAACATTGGAACAACCTGTCACTCAATAAACCAGCAATAAGGGACAATGTGTGATCCTCCAGGGGATCCAACTCCCAACAATATACAACTCCCAACAATAGCCAATGGTGATGATTCATGGGAACTGCAGTCCAACAACATCTCGAGACTCACACATTCCTTATTCCTGCACTAAGTTGAATGCAGACCACTACTCTAGTACAGTGACCCACTGGCAACATGGAAAACTACCTGATTCCTGTCAGTGGGCAAGAAAGAGTGTGTGATAGACTAATAGCATTGCTTAGCGAATGATGACCAACACAATACTGGCTCAAGTGAAGCACAAGTAAAACAAAAATGGGAATCAGAAGTACATATACAGCTGTTGAGTTCTAATTGTTGGTGTGTGCTTCATTCTGTTGCTGTAGGAGCTACTCCTATCCTTAGGAGTGACCTATACTTTCAGCTGCTGGGAGCCCAAGGTTTGACACGTAAGGCCTGAAAACTCCACAAACTGAAACTAGGTGAGGAAGACTGTTCAAACCCACCCCACTAGTCTGGGTTGTCCAGCAACTTCATCAGGTCCCCAATAGAGCACAAGTGAGAGCCTGATAAGGTATGTAAACTGAGCATACTCCCCCGTCCCAGCTGGTCTGATTTGTATTGTACACCCAAATTTTCACAGACACTTTTCCTAACGTTACAGCACCTACCTGAAAGGCCCTGTTGGATTTATCATGCCTAGAGTTAGCCACCAGCTCCCTGATGCTCAGGGCCCCTAAGAAAGCCTGTTGAAAAAGTTGCCTGAAATAACTGAGCCTCAAAACTTGAATGGCAAATGCCAGACAGTTGTATCAAAATCTTGCCAAGTAGCTAAAAAGGAACTGACCTTCTTAGATTGACCAATGAGGTAGATGACCATTCGCACCCTTCCACTGTCTTATGCACTAAAAGTAAAGCTCATGGGTTAACACCCCCCCACGCCTTACTAAGGAAGGTTATGTCTGCAGATGCAGGGTCATTGCCCAGGGAGATACACCCTGCTCCCTTAGGAAGGCCTCCAACTTGGAGGCAGGCCATACTGCCCCATAACCTTCCTGCACAGGGAAAGAGAACTTCCTTACTACCCTGCCATAGATCCACAAGATCAAAAGGGCCACTGATTTAAGTACTACATGTATTATACTGTATTTCCAAGACTGACTCAGAAATTATAAAATCTTGCTTGAGTTCAGTTGTAGTGCAGTGCTGATACATTAGCAGTTAAACTTCTGACAGATCATCCCTGCTTCAGTTCCCTGTGTCTTGTCCTCAGCTATTCAATGACACCCAGACTACCCTCTTTCTGGCTAGTTCTCACTAAAGGCTTAAAACCCACACAGAAACTTTGCCTTATATAGAATTCCTCTTATCCATAATCCCCTCCCACACACACCACTGTGCTAGGTTTCATTCTTAAGGTGCTATTCCTTTTGCCTAGCAACCACCCATGAAGTTGAACTGGCATTTGAAATAGCTAACCCCCAAAAAACAACTTTGTCACACTCACATGAGAATCTTTTTACCTCTTCTCAGCAGAGAAAGGGCTTAGGGCCCTCACTCTTGCCCTTCATGTGTGGGCCTACCAGAATGAGCCACAATTTGTCATTGATCATATCCCACCAAATCTTTGCACTCTGTCATGACCTTTTTTGGAAAACCATGTTGTCTTCAATTGCTACAAAGTTCCCAGGAAGGGCTGGAGCACATTCACCAAGTGGTTTGAGAGGTTCAAACCCCTCTCTGGACATGTAGAATGAACAACCCCATAAACAAACAGTGAAGCCTGCCACCACTTATAAAAGAATGTTACTCTGACTGCCCCTTTTCTTCCCTCTTATCCTTTTTGCCCCTCTTGGATTTTCACTCCATTTCATTATCAGGTTTTAGCAGTGAAAAAACACCCACATAATACCTGTTCTCACAGATGGATGCCAGGAGGATCCTTGTGATCCTCAAAAGTAGAGAGCTTAACCCTAACTGTGACATCACTCACACTATCCCACTGTTTGTGCCCCACTTCTGCCTCCTCCTAATAGTCTTTTCTGGAAGGGCCAGAATGTGCTTGGGCACCTTCCAACAATCCCCTCTATCCTCTTCAAATAGAGGACCCACTTGATGTTTCACTGCTGAGTCCTCACATGATACAACTAACTTTACGGCCTCTTCTGATCAACCATCTTTTTCTTTGCTGACTGGCTGCTCCTTGACTCTTGGTTCAGATGGCTGGAAGAACTGGAGTCCTTACTGCTGATTGCTGAGCACGGCCTGCAGCGCCTCTCTTTGTCTGTCTCTGCTGCTATTGGTGGCTACTGCCTGGCACATCCAGTGACACAGATACCCCGGCTTGTGACCCAAGGCTCTCCACCTTTTCAACAGGCTTCTGTATCATTCTACACAGGCCTTCCAGTGTTGTCGTGCTGCACTCTGCTTGTCTATTCCTGCTTCTCCCAGCTGCTTCTTTTGTTTTCTGGTTTTCTCCCTGTCCCTCATTGGGGCCAGCTCCACTTAGGATTTTCATGCTCACCTGGCTTGTCCCCTAGTATTGGGGAATAGTTCTTGCTACTGCTGCTGCTGCTCCTCCTCCCTACCTTTGGATGGTATGCTGTCGTTCACAAATGCGAATAGACAGAAATATCCCCCATAAAGCTAAATTACCCAGAATAAGACTGCACAGAAGACTGTGCCAAGTCAAATCTTTAAAGATACGGTAGGAAATGGCATGCAACAGTTGAAATAAAGGGGAGATTGTGCTACACTTAAGATGGCTGCCCTATTCACAAAGAGGTGTGCAGTAATGCTCTAACATTAACCGGCAGTGATAAACTGAGCCCCATCTCAAGAGTTCAATCTGGCTGTGAGTTTTCAGCTCATAATCTCTTCTCCCAGTTCTGCAAACAAAGAGAGAATATAGCTGTGCTGGTAGCTTGCTCTTTGACAGACAGACAAAGAAAAAAAAGTGGTTGCTCTCACACAGCCCTCTTAGCTGGTGATCATGCCAGTTACTTGGTTATTTTGTCAATTTATAAGACCCAAGTAGCCTTCTCTTTCTTAATGTCCAGCTTAATCCTGTATTTCTCCTTTCTTATCCCTTGCTATATCTGGTATGCTAAGCTATTCAAGGTCTGGTGGCATTTTAGTCCCCATTCAGGCTAGTGATTTTTAAATGAATAGCCCTTAAAAGGGCTTAAAAAACACACACACAATGGCAGACAACAATGTTGCCTGGAGCTTTGTGGGTGCAGCTGCTACCCACATCGCTTGCTGCTGTGTTACTGCTGCTTCCTCTTCACTCTGCTTCATCATCCTACTTCCACTTCATCATCCTTGCTGTCCTTTGTTGGCCTCACCACCACAGCTTTGACATCCTCATCACCACCACTGCTGCTTCTGTAATCTTGCTCCCATGGAAAGACTGAGGTTTTGGTGCTGGGAAGCTTATTTAAATATTTGAGGGCTGGACCAGAGTGAAAACTTTCAACAGTTCCTCTCAGGTCTCATCTGCCAGCCAATAGCTTTTATTTTATTGGCTGGCATTTCCTTCCCTTCTTAAAGCCTGTATGAAGGTGCACAAGATTTTAGAAAGAAGCCCAACCCAGTGTTGCAAAAAGCATGACACCGTCATTCTGCCATGCCCCTGGACTGCAAACTCATCTCCTGGTAAGTCAGGGAGTATGGTTTTCTTAGCAACAGAATACATTTAAAGGGGTCCAGTTAGGCAATAGAGGCAGGCAATAGTGCTGGGGGGCTTTTCTGGGACCTCAGAGTCTGCAGATTTGCCAAACTATGGCCATTTCCACCCTACACTGTTATAGTGCTATTATTCCACTCTCATCATCCCATGGAATCTGGGGGTTTGTATTTTAGGGAGAGGCCTTTAGAATTCTCAGCCGGAGAGCTCTTTGGTCTCAGTAAACTACAAACCCCAGAATGTTGAAAGTGGAATAGCACTGTAATAGTGTAAAGTAGAAAGGCTTTATGTGGCAAAATGTCACAAGAATTGGAAAAATGTCACAGGAATTGGAAAACAGCCTTTCACTCCCTTCCAATCCAACTCCTTTCCAGCCAATGAGAGGGGTGGAGCTACAGGAACCACAATCATTTTGTGTATGAATTCACTAACACAAAATTCCTCAAGTAGCACTGAACTGAGCATCAGAAGGGGATGGAAGGGCAGGAGCTTCACAACCACAATTTTGGCTTAGTGAACAAAGCAAGTAAAATAAATAAATAAATAACCCCTTCTGTCATCAAATAGTGCAGACCTAGTGGCACTTCTCCTCTGTTCTCATTTCAATTCACACTCCGTATGTTACATTTCCCTTGCACTGGGCCAACCAAAATGGTAATGCCTGGAGACCACAAAGCACCTCTCTGAGGCCAGGATCCTGTTGGTATGCAACATTAGAGGCTGTACTTTTTCCAGGGTCTTCTAATGGTGGCAAAGGAAGGCAGACAAAATCTGCAGATTCTGGCAGATTATTTCTCCAGTGCCTTAACTTCCTTCATGACCCTTATACCTGCACTCCTGCTGTCCCTGTTTGCACTGGCATGTACATGTTAGCATAGTCCACCAGCAGGATTCCTTCCCCAAGCTGGTCATATGCATCAGGGAGTGCCTATTTTACTGGTACTGCAGCCAGATGTCTGATAGCCATTTGCCCAAATATAAGGGAAAGAATATGATACTTCTAACATGTTGAGAGAAAACACATCCACACAGCCAAGTATAGCCGTCAATATAAAATAAAGGTAGTTTATGAAGCCATCCTTCAGTGCAAGGAGGATTTGTACGATGGGAGCAATAATGTCACCAAACTTATTCAAAGGGATTCTGCCAGTGGTCAACACCGGAAAATTGCTGAACTGTTATAGGTTGCTGTACTGTTCAAACTCCATTGAACCTAATGAGACTTAGGATGAATACAGTGAGACAGGATCAGAACCTTTGCCCAGAAGAAATATGATGGGTTGATTAAACCAAAAAGCCTGATTTTCTCTCTGTAAACTTCCACTATGAATATTGTTTCAAATGCAAACTGAAGATTAAGTGGGTGGGTGGGTGTGAGTGTAGCTCATCTGAATTATATTTTAGCACCATTTGATTTTATTTTGTTTCCATGGCTTAATAAAAATGACTAAAATAATAAAAACATTTTATGCAAGTGATGGAGGGGAGAACAACTGTTCCATGTAACTGCCCCAGGGTTTATTTCAAGGCTTGTGAGAAAAACTGTATGTGCCTGTGTGCAATAGCTGAAAATTAGCTTTTCTTTTGTTTTTAAAGCGATGGAAAAATTAAGGAAATTTGTGCTTTTATTTTACTGGGTGACACTTCCTTTAAAAGAAATCAAGCAGTGAAAGGTATAGGAACTTTGGTGTGACTTTTTTGGACATAATTTTTTAGAGAACAACAGCAAAATAATAATCATAAAATGATACAGTTGAGAAGGGTCTGGTTCAGCACAGTACCATGCAGAAATATACATCTTAAGCACTCCCAGAAGATGGTCATTCAACCTCTGTTTAAAAAGCTCCAAAAAATAAGAGTCCAACACCCTCTTCCAAGGTAATCTATTTCAGTGGTCACCAACCAGTAGTCCACGGACCACTGGTGCTCTGCAAGAAAATTTTGGTGGTGCGTGGCCCACAAGGGGGATGAGACCACACACACATACCTGCTGTTCTCTCTCACTCGTGCCAGCGGAATTGCTCCTGCAGTGGGGAGAAGGACAGTGAGTGGGGCAATCAGGTCCTCCTCACTGTCCTTCTCCCCCAGTGATGGGGGCGGGGTGTCCCTGGGGCATTTTTTTGGGGGGGCGACTAAACAGAGACTGCCACCCAGAATTCATCATTTATCCTGCCAGAGTAGAAGCAGCCAGGCAGTGCTTTTTTCTCTTACTGTTTCTGTTTCCTCCTCCTCTTCCCTTCTTGGTCTCCCTCCCCCATCAACCTTGGCTTCCCCACTGCCCTTTCTGTAAAGACTGGGGCTTCTCGTCCTGAAGGGCTGCGTGCTCTTTCTCCATAGGGCAATGTTTCCTGCTTGCCCCTTGGTTCTTTCACTTGCAGGGAAGGGGGAAGAGAGGTTTCTCAAAGGCTATCTCAGGTTTGTGTTGCTTTTTCTTTCCCTATCAAGCAGAGCTTGGGCTCTCAACAGTGGGGGGAGGAGAGACTTACCTGGCTCTGTGTGTATTGTGGTTCCTTTTGTGTGGCCAGCTTTTAAATGGGAATTTCCTCTTTACTAATTAAGTTTAGAAGCCATTATGAAGACTGTGCTTGAGGAACATTAAATCAAGGGAACAAAAATAACCATTACAGTGTTTTAAATCAATAGATTAACAAATGCGACCTGCGAGAAAATTTCACATCCTGGAGTGTTTAAGTTCACATGTTCACTACACAAGCCTGTTTTTAAGCTACTCCATACCAGCCAGGAACATTCTTCTTCCTTTCCACAGTTTCCATTTTTTTCCTCCCATACAGTAAAATAGAGTCATAGAATCATAGAGTTGGAAGAGATCCTCAGAGGCCATCCAGTCCAACCCACTTCAGCCATGCAGGAGCAAACACTCAAAATACCCCCAGCAAATGGCCATCCAACCTCTGCTTAAAAAAAATCCAAAGAAGGAGACTCCACCACACTCCCAGGCAGCATATTCCACTGCCAAACAGCCCTGACCATCAGGAAGTTCTTCCAGAGGCTCTGCTAGAATCCTTTTTCCTATAGTTTGAATCCGTTGGTCCTTGTCCTAGTCTCTGGAGAAGAAAACAAGCTTGCTCCATCTTCGACATGACATCCCTTCAAATATTCAAATATGGCTATCATGTCGCCTATTAACCTTTTTTTTTGGTCAGGCTAAACACACTTACCTCCCTAAGCAGCTCCTCATAGGGCATGGCTTCCAGACCCTTCACCATTTTGGTTGCCCATCTCTGGACACGTTCCAGCTTGTCAATATCCTTCTTTAACTGTGATGCCCAGAACTGGACACAGTATTCCAGGTGAGGTCTAACCAAAGCAGAATAAAGTGGTATTTTTACTTCCCTTGATCTCAACACTGTACTCCTGTTGATGCAGCCCAGAATTCCACACTTTTCACACATTGTCCCTTTCATACATACTGTTGTCCAGCCAGGTGTCTCCTGTCCTATATGTGTACATTTATTTTTTTCTGCCTAAATGTAGGACCTTACATTTCTCTGTGTTGAGACTGAGTTTGTTACCTTTGGCCCAGCTCTCCTAGCTGTCAAGGTCATTTTGAATGTTGATCCTGTCCTCTGGGGTATGATTTTGTTATAATTAAACAAGCTTTAATAATTTTGTTATAATTAAACAAGTGCATTTCATATTAATAAAATTGAAATTTTCTGATCTTTATTTTATAGATGTTTGTACCTTTTTTTTTTTTTTAAATCATGTTATTGGTCTGTGGGATTCAAAACTGTGAGTTTAGTGGTCCATGAAGTCTGAAAGGCTAGCGACCACTGATCTATTCCACTGTTGAACAGCTCTTAGTGCCAGGATGTTTAATGTTTAAGTTACTGCTTAAGTGGAATTTTTTTCCTTTGTATTTTGAATCCATTTGTACACATCTTACTCTCTGGTGCAGCAGAAAACAAGCTCACTCCATCTTCCAAGAACATGTCTTCAAATATTTAAAGATGGCTATCATATCATCTCTCTAAAGCAAATATAAACAGCTCCCCAGGCCATTCATTCCTCATTGGTTTCCAGACTTTTTACCATCTTGGTCGCCCTATTCTGCACATGTTACAGTTTGAACTGTGGTTTCCAGAATCAGATACAGTATTCCAGGGGTAGTCTGACCAAAGTAGATTAGAGTGGGATTATTACTTCTTTTCATCTGGATACTACTCTTGTTAATGCATTCAAGAATTGCTTTGGCTTTTCGGCTAATACATCACACTGCTGATTCAGATCTACATCTAGTACTTGTGTTGCTAGTTATGATATGATTGACCTACGTTAAAGAATCATATCAGTAACTAGATCAGTGGGATGTATAAATGTGTGGGAATAATTATAAGGATAATAATCATGATCATGATAATAATCCGATCTCACTTACTTCTTTTAGCAAAAGAAATAAACTGAGTTTGATAGTGGCCATTTCAAGTGTCATCTGTTCCCTGCTAGGCATCATTTTATGGATTTTTCTTTTTCTTTCTTTTTTCTTTTTTTAAGCTGTTCCCTAGTACATGAAAAATGTAATCTCTGCCTAGAATGTGAGTGACTTACTTTCTCCAGACTCAATAAACTATTCAACCATGTCGCATTGACAACTGTCAAGGCAAAAATCCAGTCTGAACTGACTCACAAAAAGTCAATTAGACTTCAATATTTAGTCACTCTTTCCTAAATGTAGCAAATTCAGATACTAATTCAGCCGTGTTCATTTGCAGCCATGAAATGTAGCTTTGTTTTGCTTTCTCTTTCCGTCACCCACACAAATATGCATTTTGCTCAGACTTTCTGTCAAAGAGAACCACTACCTTCAACTTTTTATGTGGAACAGAATGCACAGAATGTTTCTTATTAGAAACAAGAGCAGTGGATGCCTTCTGATGAGCAGTTGTGTTAATATGCGGTACTGTCTACAGTATGATAGACAAATATTATAATATTCTTACCACACTATCGCCATATTCTCCTTTTATATTCCTAGGTGGTACTTGTGTGTCTTACCCAGAGCTTGGAAGAAAATAATTAGAAATAACTAGTTACTTATAAGTCATTTCCTTATTGACAATTAAGGCATAACCGAATTACATTAAAATTGCAGCTTAGCAGGGAATAATGGCCTTTCTTCTGTGATGGAAAAGTAAATTTCTATTTGTATAGGTCAAAGTTTTCCAAACTGTGTGCTATGACATGTTAGTGTGTCCACTGAAGGTTGCAGGTGTGTCACCACTGCCGCCCTGAGCCAAGAAAGATCCTGGCCAGGGTGGTGGTTAGTTAGTTTAACCTCTGGTTCGCCAGTAACTAACCCCTTATAAGAAATATAAGAGATATGGACACAGACATAAATTGTAATAACAAAATATATGGGGATACAACTTATCTCATGAAAAACTTTCATTTGTATTTTTTAAAATATATGATTTATGCTTATTTATTTGTTTTTTTATAATACATAAAACTGAATTACTCTGTCACAAAATGATGCATGTGTAAAAAGTGTGTCACCAACATGAAAAGTCTGGAAAGCTCTGGTATAGGTATAGGAGTATGCTAGCCATTTCTAGGTTTATCCTCCATGAATTAGTCTCAGCCCCATTTTAATCCATCCAAGTTGACAGTCATCACTAGTTTGTGTTCTGTATGGTTCAAGTACTTGTTGTTGGAAGAAGCACTCCTTTATATCTTTCCTGAACCACCCACCATTTCATTCATAAGGTGACCACAGGTTCTAGTATTATATAAGGAAGAAAAATTTATCTTTATTAATTTTCTCTGCATTATGCATAATTTTGCACACATTTGTCATCCCTTCTGATATATATCTAACTTCAGAGCTTCCACTATTGTAGATTTTCTTGTTAGTGAATAATTCCAGTTGTTCAATCATGGGTGTGCTTTTTTCTTTTCCTGTGTCTTTGTTGTTGTTGTTGTTGATGATTATGATGCAACTTCTGCTACTACTCCTTCTGAGTACCCTCAAATCACTTCCAACTTATGGCAACCTTAAGGCAAACTTATCATGGGGTTTTCTTGGCAAGAACTGTTTAGAGGAAGTTTGTCACTTACTTCCTCTGAGGCTGAGAGGCTGAGACTTGCCCAAGATTATTCAATGGGTTCCCATAGCCAAGCAGGGGTACCCAAGGTCCCAATCCAATACTCAAACCACTACATCATGTTGGCTTTTGCAATGTGCTTTTCCAGGTGGAGTGCCAAGAAGTTCGCATAATATGCCCTATGCCCTATCGCTTTGTATAAGGCCAATATGAGATTGACATTTTATTTTTTCTGTTCCATTTCATATTATATCCAACATGGAATTTGTCTGTTTTACAGCAGTTTAAATCATATGAGAAATTAAAACAAGACAGTTCAAAACCAGTTACAACTGTCAGGGTTGACAGGATTTGGCTCCTCTGAGCATGAACAGAGTGCTATCTGTGAAGCAAGGCTTTGCCGCAGCAGAGAGTCCCAGTGAAGCAGAAAAAATTCCAGAGGCTTATTAGTTAGGCTCAGAGTACTGATTTATTGCCACACTCCAATATAAGACATAGCAAAAACATGCTAGCTTGCCAGCAATTAGACAAAGAGGAAAAACAGAAGATAATGGAGAAAAATCGGGCAGCATCTCGCCTTACAAACAGTATATGGCCAATAGCATGGCAGGTCCAGCTAGGGAGTCTAACTGGCAGCTGGTAAAGGCAAACACCAGCCTTGTCACCCTGGAACGAGTGAGGTGACCCAATCGGTGCTCTGGCGTGTGGCCTTCCCTAATACAAAAGACATAGCCATAACAATCCTGCTGGCCTTGCACCTGGCTGTCTGGCCACACTGCCTCTTCTCTCTGCCATCCACTCATATGAAAACTTTGCCTGCCTGGCAACAACCTTGACAACAACAGGTTTAAGACAATTTAAAACTAAGGCCTTTTCTGCATCCTACTTTTGTCTCAGCGGCATCCGGTGATGATGGCGGCAATGACTCTCCTGGGAGGAGAGTGCAATGGAGCACTCCCATCCACATCAGCTGTCTCTGGGATCCAGGAAGCACAATGGTCATGCCTCTTCCTGCTGCAGCACACCTGGGTACTGTCCCAGACTATGCTGGGGCAGGAAGCACAGCCATTGAACATCTATGATTTGTGGTGAGATCATGCTGCCGGGGGATGGGAGAAGGATGGGACTGGGATGATGTTGTGCATAAGCGTTATCCCAGTCCTGTCCTTCTCCCGTCCCTATAGTGGGTTGGGTGTGTTGAGTGGAAGGAGCCTAACCAATTGTGTAGATTTGGATGAAATCAGTTAGATCCCAAAGGATAAAGCTATGTTTTTGTTTGGCACCAGTGTGCCAGGTAAGGCACAAGGACACTTGTGTTGGTGCCAATCAGGCCTCTGAAAGGAGGCACTTCACATCTGGAGTGCCACAGCAGTGTAGACTTTACCTCACATTCTTCCACAGTGCATTGCCCCCACTACTGGGACATGAAAAGTAGTCCCTCCAAGTCAACATCAATTGGAACATGATGTCATCAGAAAACATAGTAACCCCATTGAATGGGATTGTTTAAGAGCAAGTTGAAAGGCATCAATTCTGATGCAGATTTTTGGAGGAGTCAAGTATTTATGTCTCTTCATTTCAAGAACTGACTTTTTATTCAGTCTCGCTATACTCATCTGCTCCAGTTATGTTTTCTTTTTTGACTTCTATCCTTAGAGACTCCTATTCCAGTACTGACTCTATAACTAGTCCATGAAAGGGTAGAGTGGAGGCAGAACCCTGATTAAGTTTACTACAATCAGAATCATAAGATTTTTTTATTAGTCAAAAGTGGCCTTAAACCCTGAAGTGACTGGTGCCAGGAAGGTCTTAATGTTCTTTTACAGGCAGATTTATTTTCATCTAGGACAGTTTTTACAGTATCTCATGTGGGGAGAAAACTATTTTTTCCCAATTTGCTAGAGACTGAAATATATTTGTGTCTATTGGCTTACAATTATTTCTTTCTAGAAACTCTCCAGGGATCAGCAGGTGATAGCCTGTGGACCAGCACTGGTCCAGGGACCACCACTTTGAGTAGTACTGATAAAGGAAAGCACTGAAAAATGCCCTCCGACAGTTATGCATAGTGTACTACAGAAATGGGCAAACTGTAGCTCCAAAAACTGTATTTGTGGACTTAATCTGGCTTTTTCTAGAGAGAAATTGCATTTCCTGGGAGCTTTCAGGAGCAGCTTGTTATCATTGCTTAACATCAGGAAATATCCTCTCTTTTTCAAAACCAGAAATGGTCTTCCAACCACTTCCAGTTTTTGTTTGGTTGTTTGACAGTCCTTGCAGCCCCCAGAGAATGCCATGGTGGGAAATTGTCACCTAGGTTTGCCATAATTGCCCATCCCAATGTAGGAGTTTTCTACAACATCATTTTGCTTTGTGTACAATCCATTCTCCAGGCTTCTGTGTATTTTCTGACCGTTAGATGCAGATGATAGTCTCCATATGAAGGAAGGTAGGGTGGGTAAACTGGTCTTGCTATTCCTGATACTGTGGTTTTAAACCAGCTTGTATCCTAAATGGTTATGACTGCTGTAGAAGAGGTATTGATAGCAAAGACACAATGACAAACTGCATAGAATTTGACAAACCAACCAACAGTTTGCATATTTCAGGTGGTAAGCTCAGTAACTTTTCTTTCTTGAGGCCAGATTCTAACTCCAGATTGTGGTTAATAAAACTGAAAAATGTGTATGATGGCTATACACTAAAATTCATACCTGCTCATAAAGGCCGAGGCAGAAAGCTCAATGGTCTGACTGAACCTGAATGTACCTTCTGCTTTATCACAGAATGCCAAAACTAACTCTCCGAGTAATATATGAGACACATCCTGGATCAAAAAGAGAGCAAAGCCTACGGATGTCAATATACATCTAGCTGGGGTTTTCAGGCTACTCAGTTCTGTTGATATTTTAGTGATAACTGAGACAGCCAGGAGTTTGAAAGTTTTAAAAAGAAGTCAAGGAGGGTAATTTGTTTCTTAGCTTTTGGGCAAAAAAGAAAACAGGGGTGTGCTCATTAGCCGTAAGGGAAATGTGAATGAAATTGGGGCTCAGCTCGTTTTAGCAGGTAAAAAATCCCAGCCTCCTTAATGACCAATGTTACCATGATTTCTGGGGTTCCTTGGGGGACACCTCAATGTGCTCCACGTGATGGAGAATGGAAACTTGCCAGAGCACGAGCAATAGCTATGCGAGAGGCAGGGTAGCCTAGCGGGGTCTTTTTACCCAGTTTTTACAGGGCAGGCCAAGCCAAAAACCAAACGAAAATGTCTAATAAATGATTTTATTGAATGAAAGTCTCACGCAGCAATGCAATCACGCACACACACACTCAACACCTATTAAGAAGCAAAAAGAGAGGAAAGTGGATAGGGGAATATTGAAGGGGTAGTAGCTGGGGTAATACTGCACCTTTTCCTGAAGTCCTTGGTCCGGAAGTGGGGCTCAGCATGGAGAGGCCTGAAGGGATTACTCAACGGACAGAGAAACCATCGGCCAGGATGACCGGGAGTTATCCAAAGAACCGCTCAAAAACTGGGACTATTTGTAGAGGAAAAGGTACCTGGAGGGCTAATCCTTTCCCGGGGAGAACAATGGGTGTTGCAAGGAGAAAGAAGCTCCACAGTGGTAACTTCCTTTGTGTGATGAGATTACAAGGCGTTGCCAAAATCTCAGGATCTTCAGCTGCACTGAGTTGCGGTGTGACTTTATGTAAATAGTCCTCGCCTGATAGGATATTTGCTCAACTTGGGGCAAACATGCTAATCCCCTCAAGTCGGCTTCTCAGGGGCTGAGGACCCTTTGTCTACTGTGGGTTTGCACAGCTTGAGGTTCCTGGGGCTACATGACTGGGGATTTTACTGGCCTGACCTGGTTTTCAATCGTTCAACCATGGCTGCCTACGTGCTCATTCAGGCAACCTCACAGGCACATGAAATCATATTTAATATCAAAATTGTAGACCCCAGGACAGGGTTTTCCAGTGGAGTAACACCAAGGAGTGGGTGCCAATTGTATATAGTGGACCATCCTAACTCATTAATAGGATACTAGCCATTCTACATGATTGTGTACTTCACTATTTGATTGTGTACCTCACTAATTCAAAATGTGTCTCTCCTTGCTGGGCAAGATCTCAAGAACTTTTAGACAGTGAAAAATTTGGACTTGAGTAAATGTGAAATGAGAGCCAGCCTGGTGTAGTGGTTTGAGCTTTGGACTACTATCCTAGAGACCAGAGTTTGATTCCCTTCTCAGCCATGGAAATCCATTCATCACACACTCTCAGCCCCCAGAGAATCCTGTGATAGATTTGTCAGGAATCAGAATGTTAGTGTGGTGTGTCAAAGGTGTTTTTCTGGTGGATAGAGACAAGAGGTCATTTTGCCCTTTGCAGTGCAGCTGCAAGATTGTTTTGTCCATGCAGTCTCCTAAAGTTTCCTGTTCCATGGTAAAGTTCTAAGCATGGGAATCTTGTGTGTAATGGGTCACATGGTTTATATCTGGAAGTGGCTAGCTCTGGGTTATAAGGTTCCCTTGCTCTTCCCTTTGTTCCTTGTTGCTTGGCCCTTGGCCTTTCTTTCCTGTTTTTGCCTGGATTTGTTTATGCTTCTAGACAGAGCTGTCTGAAGCGCTATGCTTATCATGTGTTCTGCTATGCTTCGATAAACTGTACTTAGCATAGACACATTTTGTGAGTCTGTTTTTTCCAGTCTGGAGCAGCTGGCAATGATTAAGCAATACTTCCTGTTTTTGCACTCTGCACATGCTCTGGAGTGCACACCTAGGCAGCTTGACAAGATTCACCTTAGGGTGTCCATAAACTGGAAATGAATTGAAGGCATACAACAACAGCTATCTACGTGTGTGCTTTAGTGAAGAAGCATAAAACACTTGACATTTGTACTTAATTTGTAACTCATCAGGTTCAACACAGCCTACTAGCCATAAATGGTGGTCTAGGAACCTGCTGTCATTGTTGTATTTCTGAGAACATAGAAACTGCAGGCATATCAAATGCCATGACAAGTGTGCTATGTTTTACTGATTGGTCATAACTTTATGGGACCAAAACAAACCACTGTTGTGTTGTTGTTAACTGTAGACAATTATCTTCTGAGAAATTCCAGCTCTGTTAATAATGAATGAAATATATTATCAGTGTACCCAGATGGAAATGGGAAGTGGCAGGCCAAGAACAGAAAAATAAAGAGGATAAAGTTGAACCTGTGGCTTCCTTCAACAATTTGATTGATCAAGCAAATGAGGGTTTGTATGCACATTTGTGCTTGAAATTCTCTACTCTGAGGAGGAAGAACTACAGAGAAGGTCTCACTGAATATTCTCCAACCAACCTGCTCCCTGAAAAAAAAAAATCTCCAACAGTCTGAGTAGAGCCCCCAAAATAATTTATCAGAAAATTATTTTCTGATATATATTCACCTAGATCTACTTTATATACATCTATATATGTGAAACTTGAAGATTTTACAGGCTAAAGGAGCATATATGGAAATATTTTCTCTGCTTTCATTATTATTAATGTGCCCAATGCACCATTAGACAATTAAATAATAGTTGTTAATACTAATTACAATAATGTGTGGATCCTCAAATTGTGTGAAGAACATTGCTGTTCTCTGATGAGCTTCCCATCTAAATAAAGGGTAGGAACTATGTGGCCTTCTGGTGCTGTGAGAGTGTAGTGCCTAACAACCTTTTCCATTTATTTATTTATTTATTTTGCCCCATCAATGTACATGACCCTGTGAAATGTGAGTTACAATCCAACAACATATGGAGGGCTGTGCAATTCCCACTCTTGATCTACATAGATTTAACCTTTCTTTATAATGATAGTCTATAATTTATAGTCTGTAATTGCAGACCATTGTTGTTTTTGGGTTACAAGACCCTAAAGAGAACCTTTCATGTGACTTTCTTGGCAATATTTGTTCAGAGGAGGTTTGCCATTACCTTCCTCTGAGACTGAGAGAGTGTGATTAATACAAGATCATATGGTGGTTTCTATGACCAAGTGGATGGCAGTTTAACCTTTTAAGGAGGTTGCTTGGAGGGTTGAATAAAAAGATAGATAGATAGATAGATAGATAGATAGATAGATAGATAGATAGACAGACAGACAGACAGACAGACAGACAGATGATAGATAGCCTGCTTGAAAATAATGGAAGGAATTTGAATCCAAAAGAGGGGAAAGTTAAGGACTTCTGATGTAAGTACATGGCTCTTGAAGTTCAAGCTGATCTTAGCTGGGTAGTCATACTGTCCTTTGGCAGTAGTAGATTCCCCGCAACTTTGAAATAATGAGTCTGAAGGAATCTAGTTACCTACAATGAGATCCTCTTGTTGGTGGTGTTTTCTGGAAAAAATGGCTTTAGAAAAAACAGGGATATAATAAAATAAAATAATAACAACAACAACAACAATAAAATTTATTTATATCCCACCTCTCCCCATGGATCGAGGCGGTACTACAACAATACATTAAATACATTAAAAGCATTAAAACGTAACCAATCCTCCCCACCCACCAACCCAGCTAAAATCAACCCCCTAAAACACATTAACAGCAATCAACTGACTATTAAAAGAACAGCAAGACAGTTGGTGGGAGGCGGTGGAAGTACTAGTCTGGGAAGGCCTGTCGGAAGAGAGCAGTCTTGACTGCTTTTTTAAAGCTTCCAAGACTGGTAATATGCTGGATCTCCTCCGGCAGGCCATTCCATAACTTGGGAGCGATAGAAGAGAAGGTCCTCTGGGTAACCGCAGCCAACCCAGTTCTGACTGGCTGCAGTAAATTCCTCCCAGAGGACCTTAATGTGTGGGGCGGATTATATGGGAGAAGGCGATCCTGTGGGTAGACTGGCCCCAAGCCATGAAGGGCTTTAAAGGTAAGAACCAACACCTTGTACTGTGCCTGGAAACTAATAGGCACCCAATGTAAGGACTTCAGAATTGGTGTTATGTGGTCAGTTTTAGGTCTACTGGTGACCAACCTGGCTGCCATATTCTGAACTAATTGAAGTTTCCAGACTAAGCTCATGGGTAGCCCTACGTAGAGCGCATTGCAGAAGTCAAGCCGTGAAGTTATCAGTGCATGCACCACTGTTTTTAGGTGTTCCAGCTCCAGGAAGGGGCGCAGCTGGCGTATCAGCCAAAGCTGATAGCAGGCACTCCTGGCCGCCGCATCAATTTGAGCTGTCATCTGAAGTGGCGAGTCCAGGAGCACCCCCAAGCTGCGAAAACAGTCTTTAAGGGGAAGTGTATAATAGCAAGTTGTGATAAAGTTGCTTTGGTTTACTTAGTCATAGTGCTAGTTATTTTTTAACTTATTTGCCAGAGGAATTTTAAGGCATTTTGTCAAGAAATCTTTTCAAGATGTACACAATGTTCTTATAAATTCTAAGGGTTTTTTTAGCGATGAGATGAATTCAGAATTTTCTGAATCCGAATCCAAATCCGAATCTGAATCCCTGGAAGGTTCTGGAAAATCCACGGATCTCACGAATCTTGAATCTTCCTAATCCTTTTTTTTTTAAAGGGTTTAAAAAGCAAGGGAATGAAGGGTAATCTTGGGCAAGATACAGTCTCTCAGCCTTAGCAAAAGCCTAGGCAAAGGCAAACCTCCCTCTGAAGAAATCTGGCCAGGGCAATTGTCACAGTTTTGCCTCAGAATCTCTCCAGACTGAAAATGACATGAAGGCCCTTTCTCCACAGGCAGGAAAATGTTGATTAAAAATAGTGCTGAACTTAAATATCAAATGTTCAATTTAAATATCGTAGAATACAACCCCAGATGAAATTTCTGAAATTGTTAGCAAAGGCCCTTATTACTCCAAGGGAAAAACTCATCTACTTGCCATCTTCCCATCTCCCAGGTTTTCAGGCCTCCCAGTCACCAACAAACTATTTGGTTGGTGGATTTCAAAGATTCGGCTTACCTCTTTAAGCATAGGGATTTTGATTTGTGAATCTCAAATCCTTGCCGAGGATTTGAGGATTTGGTTGGCCCATCTCTAGTCCCCTCCCCCTTAATACAATTAAAATGTCTGGAAGCAAGCTATATGAGGATTGACTTAGGCCATTTCTGCACAAGGCTGGTATTGCAACTCCCATCTTCCAGATGGAATGGGGGAGAATAGGAGCAGTTCCCACGTAAGAGACATTGCACTCCTCCATGCAGGAAGGCGGAATGGAGTGTAAGGGTGTTTGGGAGCAGCAGCCTTCCTGGGGGAGATTTCCTCAGTACTGCGACTCCCATCATCCAGATGGTATGAGAGGGATTTCTGGGTGCAGTTCCCATGTGGGAGATGTTGAAATCTTCCATGCAGGAAGGAAGAATGGAATGTAAGGGTGTTTGGCAGCAGCAGCCTTACTGGGGAAAGGTTTCCTTGGTACTGCAACTCTCATCTTCCTGATTGAATGGGGGGGAATGGGAGCAGTTCCCACATGAGAAACATTGCACTCCTCCACGTGGAAAGATGGAATGGAGTGTAAGTGTGTTTGGGAGCAGCAGGCTTCCTGAGGCAAGGTTTCCTTGGTACTGTGACTCCCATCATCCAGAGGGTATGGGAGGGATTTCTGGGTGCAGTTCCCACATAGGAGACGTTGAAATCTTCCATGCGGGAAGGCGGAATGGAGTATAAAGGTGTTTTTGGAATGGAGTATAAGGGTATTTGGGAGCAACAGCCTTCCTGAGAAGTTTTCTTTCTTCTCATGGAATAGGGTAGCACCCACATTGGCAGGGGACACTCCAAGATAAAACAGACAGTCATACATATTTATATTGCCTGTTGATCTTCTGGAGGCCTCTATTAGGGAATGCATTGCTGCAATTGTTCACCAGTGGTATCATTGGTCTATAGGGAACATGATGGTAGCAGCATACATTCTTGTGATAGTCTCCCAAGCACACAGTGGAAGACAGCAGAACATGCTTGGTGGCAAGGCATAGCTCCACTGCTATCTCTGCCACAGTTGAGATACCCAGACCAAAGATGTTTGTAGTCTTCCTGTAGATGGGGGGGGGTGTTAACCACCAAATTGCAATGGCAACCCACTCCTCAACAGGTATGGGTTCGTGCATTACAGTGACTTCCTTCTGCAGACGTGGTCGCAGGTGTTCAGCTATTTCAAAAAGGGTAGACCCATCATCCGAAAGTGGTAAAGCCACAGGTCATTGTCCCAGGTAGCGAGTACCTCACTGGTCCACCAGGTATGCCTCATACATTCCCTCATCCACCATCTTCTTGGACGGGGATCTACATCCACTCAGGCTTTATACTGGGTGGGCAATGAAGTGTCACCCTCAGGGGAATCGTTGATATCAGCGAGTAGTTGGCTGGCGAGACAGGAATAATTGGAAGTGTGCATCGGGCTGCCTCTCCTGGCCGGTTGTCGACGTAACTGCCTTTGCAAGAGCCCGTTTACACAATCTAATGTTGAGCTTTGCACACGGAGCACTCCCAATACAGCAATGATGTGATCCATTGTGGGGGCCATGGTGACAGAGATAGTAATAGCGTGGAGGAGGTGTACGATGTGTCGTAATTGTGGCAAAATGGCCCCGATAAACCCGCAGCTGGAAGTAACGTGTTTCCAAAGATATGTAGTAACGTGTTTGTTTGTTTGTACATTGGCCAATAAGAGGTGGCAGAGTGGAGCAAGGCAGGAAGTGGGAGGGATATGAGAGTTTTCAGAGTGGAAGCAGAAAACGATTTTCACTGCACCGAAAGAAAATGAAGGGCGTGCGTACAGAAATCAGGTAAAATAGTCAGATTAAAAAACACCACTCACAAAGTGCAGTGAAACGCTCCTCCACCGTGGTGCGGAAACGGCCTTAGAGAACTGGATATGTTTAGCTTAGAGTAGCACATATAACTGTGACAAAGGTTTTGTGAGGGAAACAGACATAACAAGTGCTTTATGCTTGATGATGTGAAAAATATCTTTATTTACTTGTTTATTTATAATTTGATTATTTATTTAATTTACATTCTGCCTTTCTCCCAACAGGGGTCTCAAAGTGGATTCCCCATCCACCACTCAAAAACACATAGTGATTTGTCAGTAGAGATGCAGTTTGCTTTCTCCTCCTTCATGACTTTTCTGACCCGGATATCACAAATACTATTGGAATAATCCTCTTCCTGTCTTTCTGACACACTGGATTTATTAAGAACAGGCAATAAAACAAAGGAAAATGGAACATATTTGGGAGTAGGGATGTAAACCATTTTGGAAGCTGACTGGAAATAAAATAGTCCCCCACTCCCAGAAGTCCAAGATATGCACTGGCTGTTATGTCCTTTCAACTTTTCTTCTAGATGACTCATCATAGCACCCACATCACAATATGTGCTACACATATCTGTGCACACTTTCCAAATGATGACCTATGTTTTCGTCTCTTCATCAGTGATATCAGCTATATATTATTTCTGCCCAAGTCCTATGCTATGGTGACTTCTGCTTCCTTCTCCTTGGATTTGGTTACTTGATTAGAACCCAACCAAACAGGGATCGTGCAGTGACTGGGGTAATGCCAAAATGTTACATAAAGAAAGATATTTAGTTACAGGAGAATGTAACCATGCATGAGTGAGCTCAGTATAAATGGGGGGGAAATACCTGTCATCACCTCTAGCCCTGGATCTCACACTGCTCAGGGAATGACTGAGATGAGGAAGAGATATAAACTGGTCCATTGGGAGAAAAGGACTCCAGCAACTCTTCCCATATCTAAGAATTTTCACCATGATCAGGCTCCAGGAAGGATTTCCCTACAGTGTCTCTATTTAATCAGCTTCAAAGGAGCCAGCAGTTACAGACTCAGTCCAGGGTCAACTGCACAATCCCCCACAGTCCCCAATGGGTCAGGATGGTCATACTTTCATTTCAATATATATGGCTTAAACAGGGCAATTCTACCCTTGGTGTTGGAGGGCCCAATATAACCAACACTTTCCCAGGACCCTGCCAGCTGGAAGTGAGGAAAGAACAATGTTCATGACAATTCTTCAAAAAACAAAACAGAACTCTGCATTGTTTGACTGACGCAAAGTCTCCCTGAGGTTGGGAGATGGGCAGATTTTGGATCCATTAAATCCAAAGCCTTTCCTGATCTATTTGTGCCACTCTTTTGATCTCCACTTCTTCCATCTCTGCCAACAGAGCTCCACTGACATGGGTAATGACCTTTCATATATCTCTGGGGATAAGCAGGTAGGACTGAAGGCAACATTTCCTCAACATGGAAGATGTCATTCTGTGACCTTGGAGAGGAAGGTCCTTTTTTTCAAAGAGTACACAGGACATCAACCCAGAGACTATAACGTTACACCATTAATAATTTCAATTGTGAACATAATTGTATCATGCACATTCTTTTAATCATGAAACTTATGGTACATTGTATTCATTACCATTTTAATGAAAAACAGAAACAAAACAGGTTTCACTAGATGTAATTTAAAAGGCAACATGACTCAAATGGCTCATCTACAATGAGAAGAAAATAATGAATAGTTTCTTTCTACCTGGGTAAGATACTCTTCAGGGGACAGCAGCAAGAATATGAAAGAGGAAAAGACACAAGCGTGTGCATATTTTCATTTGACAAGACCTGCACTGACTATTCATTGCTGGATATAAGGTTCTCTGCAGATCATATCTGCACAGCTATCAAACTGTAGCATGGCACAGTTAATTCGAGTTACCATGTAATTACTAGAGATGGAACAGGAAGCATAACAGCAGTAGGTATCAGAAAGCAAGAATGAAAACTAAATCAAGGAATTAACCACCCACTAAATTTTGTTATGAATGGGGGGAAATCTTTTATTTAAAACATAGCATGTAAAAAGAATTGAAACATATTGTATAATATACTTAGTTAAAGTTTCATCATGCTGTTTAAAAATACTTTAACCAATCACACCATGATATGAGAAATTATTGCATTTCAAACATACTCTCATTTGAAATTAAACTAGAGGCTTAGAGTACAAACAAAACAGATTCTTTTCAGCTATCAGGCATGATCATAGAATCATAGAATCATAGAAATGTAGAGTTGGAAGAGACCACACGGGCCATCCAGTCCAACTCCCTGTCATGCAGGAACACCCTCAAAGCACTCCCGACAGATGGCCATCAAGCCTCTGCTTAAAAACCTCCAAGGTAGGAGACTCCACTACTCTCCGAGGCAGCAGATTCCACAAGATGATCATAATCTTGTAACCCTCTGTACTTTTCCGTGAAGCTATGGCACTTAATCTGCTGAACAGTTCTCAGAATGAATGCCTTTCCTCACTCTCATGAGCTGTGCCTGATGAGTTGGGTATTCCATCTAACATGTAAGGTGCAGTGGTTTGGGTGTTAGACAGAAAAATAGGGAGATTTTGATTCCAGTCTCTACTGAGCCACAAAACCCATGAGTAGGTGACCTAGGATAAGTGACTCTTTATCAATTTGACTTGCCTCATAAGATGGAAGTGACAAAATAATAAAGAGAGGTAAGCCATTTAACTAGTAAATATTAATAGATTCATTAAGGTTCACCCTAGATTTTTTGTTGGATTTCTTTTAATGGGGATCCCCTATCACTGCCTGTCTGCCTGCCTGTCTGCCTGTCTGTCTGTCTACCTATCTCCATCCATCTTCCTACCACTGAAGAGTTAATTTTGGGCCAGGATTATGACATGAGTGAAAAAGTAAAAACTTTGCTTTCTCACCATCTCCCCAACCACTCTCAAGACTGCCATGAGCCATGGAGGAGAAAATGTATTGACATCAGATTTTCTTTTTTTTTCTTAAAAAAAAAAATAAAAGCTTTCAAAACAAAACAAAATGAAAACAAATTGCAACAACAAATACACAAGTAAAAGAAAATAATAAATACTAAAAGAGAACTAAGGAGAATAAAAATACTAGCGGGGAAAATATACATTGGCTTCTAGCTTTGTATTGATACCATGTTTTCAGGCCCCTAGACATGTTCCATCATTGCTTCCCACTTTTTTGACAAGTCATCAACTTCTTCTTAAAAGTGAATGTACATATGATGCTACATGTTATTGTTTCCTGAGTCTGTGCTTAAGGAACCCTTCCGTGGTTTAAGGGGCATTTTCATACTACACAGTTGTAGAACTATAATGCCCTTTTAATTGCCATGGTTCCATCCTTTGGGAAGTTGAGGGAGGTGCCTTTAGAATCCTCAGTCAGAGATCCTGTGGTGCCTCTGAATTATAGGCCCTTTCCGCACTGGGGTATTAAAACAGTGCAGAGCGACCTCCGACGGAGGTCGTCTGCACCGTGGAGTGGATTGGGGTGGACTACTTTTTGTAGTTGCACACCTCAGTCTGCTCCGAAGTGACCGGAACTGGTGGTGTGGCGCGTTTTTTAAAAACCTCTTTTCAGAGGTTTTTAAAAAGCACAGATTACGCAGCCTCATGCAGCTCTGTCGCCTCGCTCCAGTGCAGATTTGCAGGCGTGCACTACTGCGTGCTTGCAGATCTGCCTGGGGTGGGCTTCTGGCTGGCAAGCTTCTCTGGTTGGTGGAGAGCCTCCGCCAGCCGGAAGCCACCATTTTGAACACCAAAGCTGCCATTTTGGACGCTGGAGAACTGCGAAGCAGTGAGCTTACGCTGCTCCGCATGGCGACGGACTTACCCGGCTGCTGGTAAGTTCCAATTTAGCGCGTTTCCCCCGTTTCCCCCTCCACATGCGGAAAGGGCCTATGTTCTACAATTAAAGAGGAATTTCAGTTGTATAACTATGTAGTGTGAAAGGGTCCCAGATCTCTTTTTTCACAAGCCTTCTTGAAGATTTTTGTTTGTTTGTTCATTTGGATGACTGCAGCATATATTTTCCTGAATCCTATTTGTTAGTCCTGATTAGAATGGATATCCTATTTTGGACTAAAACAGACTTTTTTCTTACATGGGAGTTCATGATGTGTTTATATGCATTTGCTTTCGTGTTGGTAGGCTCAGGTGAGTTATTCTGTCATTCCTCTCACAGCACTTATTTCTCTGAGCTGATTTTGGTTTTAAATTTTATTTTTATTTTATGATCATTCTCTAATTTTTGTTTTTACCATTCCTTTGAGAACTACACTGCTTTGAGTACATATAACATTACTGAAACTTTCCCAGCTACTTAGCAACTGTGCTTTTGGACTGCAGCCTTCTAAGTCCAACACTAGAAATTCAAGAAGTATGTATAAATCTGCCTTTATCTCTTCTCTGGCCTGTTATAAAAGTAAGTTAATTTTGCAGATAGCACAGTAGACCAGACTCTATCTAGTGAACTCCTTAATGAGAGACCTTGAAACATTTTCCAAAAGTTTGCAGTTTCTATCAGTAGGGATGGGCCAACTGAATCCTCAAATCCTCAAATCCTGGGTAAGGATTTGAGATTCCCGAATCCAAATCCCTGTGCCAAAATAGGCAAACCAAATCTTTTGAATCTGCCAACCAAATAGATTGTTGGAGATCGGGACACCTGAAAACCTGGGAGACTATACATACAAAGGAAGATAGTAAGTAGGTGAGGTTTTCACTTGAAGCAATAATGGCCTTTGCTAACAATTTCAGAAATTATATCTGGGCTTGTATTCTAAGATATTTAAATTGAACATTTCATATTTAAGTTCAGTACTTCACTGGAAGCTACAGGCTTGAGATTTCAAGGACAGCTAAAATATTCCTTTGTATAGCTCCCTTGCAAACCTCTTTCAGACACAATTCTGGGGTTTGTAGTTTTACAAGGGGTCACAGCCTTCTCTGCCAAAGTGTGCTGGTGCCTCATAATACTGCAAACCCCAGGATGCCAGAAGGAGCTATGCAAAGAAGCCAGTTTTGACCTGGATTATCTCTCTACTGTAGTATGTGGCCCTGTTTACAAAGGTAGGAAAATGTGGGATTAATCCACATTTTCCTGCCTGTGTAGAAAGGGCCTTCGTGTCATTTTCCATCTGTGGAGATCCTGAGGCAAAACTAGGACAATTGTCTTGGCCAGATTTCTTCAGAGGGAGGTTTGCCATTGCCCAGGCTTTTGCTAAGGCTGAGAGAGTGTGTCTTGTCCAAGATTATCCTTCTTTCCCTTGCTTTTTAAACTCTTTTTTAAAAAAGGATTCAAAAGATTTGAGATTCGTGAGATTTGTGGATTTCCAGAACCTTCCAGGGATTCAGATCCAGATTCGGATTTGGAAAGTTCTGGACTCGTCCCATCCCTACTATCTGGGCAGCTTTCAGTAATACAGAGATAATGATGATGGTGATGATTTTACAAAAAGCCTGTCACTGTCACCATTAGATATCAAACTTAACCGCTCTGTCTTTTTCTTCCCCCAAATAATTCACCTTAAGACATTGCTGACCAACCATGAAATAATGAGACCACACAACAGAGATTGGGCTGAATATAGGCCACATTATTTAAACAATCAATCTTTTTAAATTTGATCCCCTGAGATGTGCAAAAGGAGGGAGCAACCTAGTGTGGGAGCAGCTGAAGCAGATAATCTCTCCTAGACCTCCTCCCCAGCTTCCCCTGGGCAAAACATCTGAGACCCAAGAAGAACTGAAATGCTGGGTTGCTCCTTAGCCAGCCTGCTACTGAAAGGCCAATCTGAGAGTCCAACCTTCAAGACACATGACTTCAAGTGAAGGCTGAACCCTCAGACTAAATCCCTGCGGGCAGTTCCCTTCACCACCCCTTGCGTCTCATAACCTATAAAAGAAGTTCCAGAGACCTCTATGCCATAGATGTTCATCAAACTCCTACTCTACCCCCAATACTTATTAAGGACAATGGGCAAGTGTCTGCTTAGCCCCTTCGCCCACCAGGCTGGCCAAAGGTGCCCTCACACCCTGTTGTAGCCCTCCCAGGAATAATTTGTTCCTCTCTTTGGAGAGGTGAGCCCTATCACCTCTGTAGAGCTCAGGCTGTTGGAAAATTATCTTGGGATGTGGCAAAAAGTGACCCAACCCTCTGGCCAGGGTAGTCCAGATTTCTCTATTAACAATCTTTTAGGCTCTGCCAATATGCTGGGGATCAGCCTCCTCTGTCCATACTTCCCTGGCCAAAGTAGTCAACCATACAATAGTCACACTGGGCCAGGTGGACCGGATAACCCCATATCGTGGATAGCTTATATAACTAGGTTTAAACAAACCTAGGTCATTACCTCCAAGGTGAATGACCACAGCTATTTCCACACTAGACCATTATAGCACTCTTATTCCACTATCAACATCCTATGGATGTTGGGGATGGGGGCCTCAAGACCCCTCCCTAAACTGCCAACTTCAGGATTTCATAGGATGTTGAAAGTGGAATAATAGCGCTATAACGGTCTAGCACAGAAATGGCCCACCACATGCTGCCACTCCCCAAACAACAACAGTGGCCATGCCATTGAAGGCCCCTCTTTCCCAGCCACTCAAATGAGCAGGGGCCTAATCATGTGGCTGATCAGAGGCCTAGTCAACTAGGCTACCACTCACTGACCTGGCCCAGACTGGCCAAACATTCCCTCACACCAGGGCCCTCTAGGGAGCTGAAATCCTCACACTGTACATCACCCTAAACCAAACCAGACACACTTCTGAAGCCCGGCTGGGGTCCAGACCCCTACTGCCCACCCCGATTAGAGCCCAATCAGGCCTAACCTCATCCTCTTGCCCCGTCCCAATCCAAATAGACAACTAAGCCCATGAACTAAACAGGAAAGGGAAAAGAAGAGAAAGGGAGGGAAGATAAGTAAAATAAATGAAAGTGAATAAATAATAGCTGGGTGGACTGGATCATGCTGCAGTGCCAGACAATCCTGTGCTGAAAACAAACAAGGCCAACCACATACCTGTGTCTTTCTCATTGGTCACTCTGCAGTTGCTGCTTGATTTTAGTTGATTTTTTTTTTTGTGAGCTGCCTTGGAAGAAAAGTGACACTGAAATGAAATGAAATAAGAAAATAATTTTTGGGGACAGTGTATTGTTGTTTGTATTCAAAATCTAAATAACAAAGTAATAAAAAAGTATGAAGAAATCCTCCACACTGAACAAAAATTTGAAAGCAACTCAGAGCAACATTTCACCTGACTCAGTGTTACAATAATAATTCTTGAAATTAACATTTGACCATATTGATAGAAAATGGAGAGCATATGAAGTTAGGGGAAAATTCTAAAACAAATCATGTTTGTTTTTAAGGAGCAGGGAAGAATGGAATTTGATTGTTCCTGAATGTGTGTGTCTCTCTCCTTCAAATGCCAGCAACAGCCAATCTGCTCACTCTTGGCCCATGATCTGTACTTTTTTTACTGACTGCCAGTTGAGTAACAGATGGCTGGGGGCTGCGTGGCTTTACCAGAAATTCCTGCCAGGATCATTTCCCTGAGAATATGGGATATAAATATATAGCACTGAACAGGGAGAGAAATGGCAACATAAAATTAAGACAATTGTAACATTCCATATGAATTGAAATATGGTAGGGTATTCAAAGAATATGGATGCTTCCCTGAAGACTAGACCCATTGTAGAATTAAATAGAAAGGAAGATTTTTTTTTCCTTGGGATAGATTTGAAACTGAACTTTTTCAGCTAATGGGAACATTACTTTGTGAGTGTTAACTTAAGGAAGGATTGTTATCCCAAAATATGGGTGCCACAAGGGCCCACCAGAAATGCCAGTACCTCTGTTCAAAAGTGGGTAATTAATGAGCTCAAAATCAGGAGGCCTTTGAGAGGGGGGTAACTTAACAGGATCTGCCACTTAGGTTTATGAGGTCCTCGCAGAAAAGAACCAGCCAGAGAGTATAAATTATAAACTAAATTATTGAGAGAAAATCATGCATGCATGCAAAGATCCAAGTACTCACACAAGCATGCAAGGACTAGCTGAAGGTAAAGGGAAGAAAGTGTAATAGAGGACTTTCAGGGATGAGGCTATAATTACCGGTCCAGAAAGCAGCAAGGAAAACAGCAACGTGGCTTCAATAACAACCTAAGGACAGTTCTCATTTGGGAATTAAAGGGACAGTGTGGCATTCAGAAAGGTGAAAGACTGCCCTGGACATCCGGAAATCAGGGGTTCTTATACCCAAAAAATATAGTGTGGCTATAAGTGTGAATCGCTCTCCCAGACAAGCGGACAATGGGAGTTGCAACACAAACAATGAAGTCAGACGGAGCTAATGGTCTTAGTGTTTAGGTGGCAAAAGGATCATGGCAGTCATAATAGCCAAGTCTTGTGGAGAAGTGGGGAAATGTCTGGGTGTTCAGGGTCAGAGTTAAGACAACCACAATTTGGTGGGGATTTCTCCTTTCAGCTCCGAGATGTTCAGCTTGTTATCTTTAAGCCTATTGTCTCAAGAGTGGCCACGCTATTAGCCTGAAAATGTCTTGGCTCCTGCATAAGAAGTATGTGTGACTGACGTGGCTTGCAGTCTCAGGTATACAGTCAGCAATATACCCCTTCCAGTGTGACGTCCCAGTCACCTCAGATATTACTTATATCAAGGTCAATTAATAGTTCCAATTAAATAATATTTGCCACTTAAACCATGGCAGTTGTGGGGGGTGCACAGTACCATAACAAGATAATGTAAATCCTTTTCTGGTGCAATTATTTTAGCTTTATTTATCATTATACGGGTGTAAACTCATCACATGGTGCCAGAGCAATGTCATATGGTTCAAGAGTTTGGGGTCATGTTCTCTTGCCTCATGCTTCTTTATGTCTGTGCTCTTTCTGGGTGCTGAAATGATGGTGGGGTGGATAGATGGGTGAGTAAAGCCTAGAGAGTGTGGTGAGGAGAAGGTAAACAGCTTAAAACGTTGAGATATTTTCCTAAATATTTTCCTAAAAGTAACTGTTTAATTACTCTTGAGAAAAAGAATAGCAGCAAATTACTATAATGTTAACAAAGTACTGGGGGGGGGTCAACTACCACTGCAACCAATTACAGTTAAAATAACTTTCGAAGCAGGAGGACCCACTTCCATCATGCCATTTGGGATATGTCCACCTACACATCTATTGCTAATTTGTAGTTCTGTCATTTGGGGTCTTCAAATAACCCCTCTTCTTTCGGGTTCTAAGTAGCTACCTGCAAGTGAATTCTATGTTAATAGATATACATTGCAGCTGTTAAGCTGATCCGTCCTTTGGTATGCATCTTAAAAATAGTCATTATTATTCCAGAATTCTGGACAATGCCTTTTTTTAAATAGAACCAGAAGTGGTAAAACAGGGCAATTAGAGCCTTTCCCCATTTGTCATAGCACTATAACAGTCTAGTGCGGAAAAGTCTTAGAACAAGGGGCAGAAGAGTCTGACTTAAAACAAACTAACTGGAGCCCCACTCCCTGCTTTGCATATTCACATAGCAACATCTATGGGCCAAGATCCTGGATCAGGGAATGTACCATACTTGCATAACAATAATATGTCTCTTAAACCTCCAACCCACATTTTCTCTCCTTTATCACCTCCACCCACAACACAGCCATTTCCTGGCTGGTGGAAAATGAGAGAAGCAGCAGAGAAGAATCCAGATATTTTCTTACAGCTGGATGCAAAACAATGCCATCCTGCTCAGGGATTTATGGAAGATTCTTGGAAGGTTCTAGAGAAAACCTAGGAAAATAATTGGATGGTTCTTTGCTGCTCCCCACCCCCCAACTCTTCACTGGCTGGGAAACGGTTGTGTTTGGAACATGACTGCAGCACAGAAAAGTGGATATGGGGAGGGATTTAGGGTCATTGCACAGGCAGTATAGAATCTTAACCTTCTTAATGACTAAAAAAGGTGCCTAAATGCCCTAAAAGCACCAGATCTCATCTGATGTTGGGAGCTAAGCAGGATCAGTTCTGGTTAGGACTTGCAAGGGAGACCATCAACAAACACCATGTGCTGTAGGCTATGTGTCAGAGAAAGGAACTATCAAAACCACTCTGAGTATTTCTTGTCTAAGAAAACCCTGTGAAATTCATGGGGTCACAATAAGTTGATATGTGGCTTGAACACATACACACAGAGAGAGATTAAAAAGGGGAGCTACAATGGTGTAAGTCATCACAGTGTAATGGTTTCAGTGCTGGACTATGACCATGGAAACCAGTGTTCGATTTCCCAGCTGGCCATGGACACATCACACACTCTCAGCCTCAGAAAACCCTGTGATAGGTTCTTCTTAGGGTCACCATAAGAAAGAAATGATTTAAAGATACAAAACAACAACAAGCTGGACATATGTCATTGTAACTTGCTACCAATTCCAGCCACTGTGAATAACAGCAATGGGCTGAAAATATGACCCATTCTTCTCCCACCGCAATTCCATTCTGACCCCTACCTCTCTTTCTCTCTCTCTTTCTCTCCTGTTTTTTTCTGAACACAGGCATACCAAAGCAAAGCAAAACAGAATCTAGTGGGTCCCCTTTTAAAACATCTGCTCAACATCAGAGACACTTTTTTAAGACAATCTAGGAATTAGGCTCATCTACATGGCCTCAGTTATACTACTGATCAATGTATCCTCTATGTTTGCAATTGATTTACAATGTATTTAATTTTCAAATATAACTTACACCCCACCATCCATCACATCCAAAGTTTTACAGTTGTAAGCTTCTATTTTACAGTTATACGCTTCTAATTAATGCAAATTTCACATTACAATTCATTCTTTGTAGAAAGTAAGGGGCAAGAGGGGAAGAACAGAGAGAGAAGAGAAAAGTGAAGACACAGAAGAAGATGAAAGGAGAGAAAGAAAAGTAGAAAAATGAAAAAGTTATTCATTGATTTGTATAATGTAGTGTTGGACTATTGTGATTGCACATCATTTTTCTATATGTAATTCAAGAAAGCTGTGTCAAATTGTTTTAAATCTGGACTCTTGTCTAATTCAGTACAAAGAGTATTTTCATGAGCTGTCAATAGCAGAATATGTTGAATCCAAGTATTTACACTACAGTTGTTCTCAGATTTCCAATTTTGTGAGATCATACATTCAGTTTTTAGCAAATCATTTTACCATTCCCCTGGTACTGGAGATATGGCTTGCCAAGACATGCACAGTGTCTACTATTAATGACTTGTCAAGAACCATATGCATTCCTGCCTTGACTTCTGTCCAAGAGGTGCTATAGTTTGACATATCTGTAAAAGATATATCTGATCGGGCAGTATCAAGATTTAAATAATTTTCTCTGTTGCTTGGATTCATCATAGAGATATAAAGGAAATTTTGCCATCCTTCAAGACAAATTTTCTAATCACCTGTGGGAAAGGATTTCCTGATAACTATGAGACACCTTGCCAGAAAATGGTCTACTGTCATCAGACTTCTCACATTTTTGTGCTGGCATCCTGTTCAGTTATTACGAGATCATAATCCAGGAACAGAATCATGTGACTTTGGAGATTCACATTTATGGTTCTAAATGATCAAATGTGACTGCAAAAGACTACTGCTGCGACCAGATAATGGCCCATTTGAAGGGTTTCTGAGGTGGTGCAACTTCCAGAGCTGGAAAATGACATCTGCAATGTCCTTCCTGTAATGGGGCATGTTGAGAACATACAGCTGGAGAGACTCCTCAGGGTCCTGACTTAACTGCTTCTCACAATCAAGAGAGCACTGCACATGTCAGCCAGAATTCACTAACACAGTTACAAAATGTGCAATGACCTTAGTTGAAAGCTATGAAGTGTCTCCCAACCCAGCTCTCCAATCCTCACTTACCAGGCAGCAGCCACTGTAATTGATGCGGATCTTTTCCCTTGTTAATTGGGAAGTGGCTAACTGATGTTTCCTCTCTCTTTGGAGTGATTCCTAGTGTGACAACCAAAGGCACAGTCCTTCTCACAATGCCTTCTGGCACTGGAGATCCCTTGTATGGGGGTGGAGATGAGGTGTGGGTGGGAAGATCAGTCAGCTGCTTCCTTGCTGACAACTGATCAGAATCCTATGGGTCACAGTTGCTGCTGTCTGGTAAGTGAGAATTGATAGATTTTCACTGTCTCGTATGTTTTTCCTAAATTAGCGAATACACAGAGATTGTGAATATGAACCACTCACAAATGTGTAACTCTAGCTCATGCATTTGTAACAGCCTTAGTGAATTCCAGCCATCATTTCCCTTCACCTTGCTTGGGAACACCTGGAAAACTTTCAGTTAGGGTGCTGCCTGGCTGAAAAAGTAGGAAGTAGGTTTTAGAGGGGTGGTATCATCATGCATAGCTGTAATGCAACTGTAGTAACCTCTGATGAAGAAGGATTTCAGCCATTTTTAAAAGCAAAAAATCAGTTTTATAAAAAAAAAACAACCCTCCTGTCTTTTGCACACACGCACACACATCTTTCCTCCGAAAAATTGTTACAATTTTTGCACATTTTCTTTATTTTGTGCTAAAAAAGTACCAGAATACAATAAAAAATCATGCAGATTTGTAGAAAAAAATTATCATGCTCTCATCTAGTAGGAAGAAAATCTTTGAAATTCTCTGTTCTTCCATCTGAGAACCAATAAGTGATGATTTATTCACCAGAAGTCTTCAAAAAGAGAGAATATGGAGATACTTTGTCTTCATCAGTGCCTGCTGTAATGTCAAATGCCGTTCAGTTCACTGTTCATTTTAATGATCTGGTGTCGTTCAACTTCATTCACAAAAAATGTAGACATGAGTTGGCAGGAGGGAGAGAAGTGAACAAAACCTGGGTGAAGCCAAAATCACCTGCCTTACGTACAAAAATAGTAAAATTACTTCAGATTGCATATCCCCTTTCTTTCTTCCCTTCCCTCTCAGGAATGACCAAGAGTAAGGTTGATGGATGTTCATTCATCATACTGGAAGCTTTTTCTGTCTGCTTCTCCCAGGGCTGCCGAGCAATGATCAATACAGTTCTCAGTACTAATTCAGCTAATCGTTAGGAAGTGCCTGTCAGCTGTGAAAACAATCAGTGTCTAGATTTGCGCAGCTCAGTCAACTGTAACCTTTTATCGCCTCTAATAAGAAAAGCGGGGCCCATCTTCTCTCACGCATATTACTGCCGCATATTTTATCAACTGTTCAAAAACAATAGGGGAGTTACAGCGCTTAAGCTTGAGTTTCTTATAGGCTGTTTGTCATTAGATCCCTTCAGAGTCAAGCTTCAAACAAATAGTTAAGCAAAGAGTAAGTCCATGGTAACAGCAACACAAAAAAGAAAAGAAAAGAAATGACATCACATATGTGTACCTCTTCAGAGCTACAGTGAGGTTTACTCCAAAGTAAGCATGTTTGATCTGCATAAGCCAGCCTTGTGCTGTGGTTTGAGCACTGGATTACAACCTTGGAGACCAGGGCCATTTCTGCACCACACTGTTATAGTGCTATCATTCCACATTCAACATCCTGTGGAATTCTGGGGTTTGTAGTTTACTGAGGCCAAAGAGCGCTCTGGCTGAGAATTCTAAAGGCTCCTCCCTAAACTGCAAAAGTGGAATTATAGCACTATAATGGTGTAGTGAAGAAATGGCTCAGGATCCAATTTCCTGCTTGGCCATGGAAACCTACTGAGTGACCTTGGATGAATCATATTCTCTCAGCCCCAGAAAACCCTGTGATACATTCAGCTTAGGGTTACCAGAAGTTGAAAATGACTTAAAGGGACATAATAACTTGTATGTTTGGCAGGTATGGGCAACTGGGCTTGTCTAGCTGTTTTGGGCATAGTAACTAGTGAGGGACTGTGGGACTTGCAGTCCAAAGACATTGTGATGGCCACAATTTCCCACCCTGGTATATAGAGCTGCACCTTGATTCTAAATTCATACTGATGAGGGTGCAATCTTATACAAACACCTACCTAGAAGTAAGCCTGAATAGATTCAATGGGATTTGTTTCCCATTAGACATGGATAGTATTTTTCTGTTAATATGTCATAAGGGTCACTTGACATAAAAATAAGCGTTTTCGCCCCTGTTTAAACAATTTACTACCAAACATCTCAATTGTTATAGTTCTGTAGCAAGCCCATGCGTGCGAAGACATTGCCAAAATGGACTCTGCCGTAGCTTCATCCATATTTAAATACCTTTCCATTCCCTTTGCTGTTAAATGGAGCTACGGTCCTCAAGTGCTGAACCTCATTTAAAAACATTTACTGAAAATATTAATGAATGCATCAATATAGTATCCATCCAAGGAAGTACGATGCGTATTTTATGTAAAACCTGAGGGTACTTTGAAGTGGGCAGCAGTTATCCTCCTCACCACGTTTGCATCCCAGCCTTTGACCACTTTCATTGAAGGTGGGCTGAGGAATCCTCAGCCAAAGTCTACTTCCCATGAAGACAAGAGTTTATCAGAGTGAACTATATATTCAGGGGAGAGGGTAGATGAGATCTGTTATTGTGGGCTACCTAAGTAAGAGAGACAAAGAGAAGGAGATATGAAGAAGAAGAAGAAGAAGAAGAGGAAGAAGAGGAAGAAGAGGAAGAAGAAGAAGAAGAAGAAGAAGAAGAAGAAGAAGAAGAAGAAGAAGAAGAAGAAGAAGGAGTGTCTCCAAGATACTCATTTGTTCCATTTATCCTCATAGCAATCCTATGTGGTAGGCAAGTATGAACAGTTTGCTCAGGGCTAACCATTGGGTTTCAATGGCCAAGAAAGATTTGAATGGAGATGTCAAAGGTCAATGTCAGCCTTCTGTTATACCTTCTATAATTTGGCCTGCAAGACTGATTAAGGCAAGAGAATAGAAATGATGACCAGAAGGGATTTGCATATATGTAAACCTGCCCCCCAACCCCACTTTCTGGACATGTTACCCTGAGTTCTGGGGTCCCTTGGGGGATGCCTTAATGTGTTCCACATGATGGGGAATGGAAGCTAGCCAGAGCACCAGCAATAGCAATGTGAGAGGCAGGGTAACCTAGTGGGGTTTTTTTATCCAGTTTTTATGGGGTCAGGCCAAGCCAAAAACCAAATGAAGATGTCCAATAAAATGATTTTATTGAATGAAAGTCTCATGCACCAACACAATCATTCACACACTCACTCAAGATCTATCAAGAAGCAAAAGAGAGGAAACTGGATAGGGGAATATTGAAGGGGTTGTAGCTGGGGTAATACTGCACCTATTCCTGAAGTCCTTGGTCTGCGAAAAACAGCAGAGAAGTGGAGCTCAGCATGGAGAGGGCTGAGCGGATTACTCAACAGATGGAGCAACGGTCTACTGGGATGACTGGGAGTGATCCAAAAAACCGCTCAAAAACTGGGACTATTTGTAGGGGAAAAAGTACCTGGAGGGCTAATCCTTTCCTGGGGAGAACAATGGGTGTTGCAACGGAACAGAAGCTCCACAATGGTAACTTCCTTTGCATGATGAGATTACAAGGCGTTGCCAAATTCTCAGGATCTTCAGCTACATTGGGTTGTGATATGATTTTCTGTAAATGGTCCTTGCCTGATAGGATTTTATTGCTATCGGTGCTCAACTTGGGGCAAACATGCTAATCCCCTCAAGTTGGCTTCTCAGGGGCTGAAGACCCTTTGTCTATTGTGGGTTTGCACAGCTTGAGGTTTCCTGGGGCTATGTGATGGGGGATTTTACTGGTCCTTGCCTGATCTGGTTTTCAGTCATTTGACCATTGCTGCGTACATGCTCATCCTGGCAACCTCTCAGACACATGGAATCATATTTTAATATCAAAATTGTAGACCCCCGAACAGGTTTTCCAGTGGGGAAACAGACAGCAGCCTCTGTGATTGACAGGTTCTGTTTCCTAGTCACTCAGAAAGCAGCTGATTGCTGTTTCTACCCCCTCTCATGAGTGATCTCTTATATGACAGGCAGAAACTGGAGCTCTGCACAATTTTACATTTTGCCAGAAATCACTCAGATGAGGCTATGGTTGGGAATGTCAGTCCATCGCATCCCAAGTGATAGAGCCCTATTATTTTCAGCAGTTGCGGTTCAGTAAGTGGAGATCTCACAACTTTCATGGTCCTTACATAGCCCCAAAAGTAGGGGCTACATAGGGACTGTGAATATGTAACAGTCAATAGTGCATAACATAAAAGAATAATTTAGAGATTGTAGTTTATGATTCTGTGAGGAAAAGTTAAATATCACACAATGGTATTTTGCTGTTTACAATTAAGTGTATGTACTATACTGTATGTTCACTAACTATTCCTAGGTCATCATAAGAATAGTGGTAGAGTTCTACTAAAACGAAATATATTTTACAAGAGATGTTGGTCTTAACAGATAAGGTATCACACTAACTTCCTTTGAATGTACGACTAACATATGTGGAAAAGAGAAGAGGGAAAAGAATTCCATTGTTTATTCTCAATGAGTTTATTTCTTATTATACTATATATATATATATATATATATATTGTTTTTACTTCCCTTTTTCATAGTTGTACTTATTTATTGAATTACTAATGTATACAGTGATGAAGATATCTACATAAATTTAATTAACAGATCTATTTTGACTAATTTAAATACAATAGTAATAAGTGTGTATCTATTTAACATTTTATTCTACTTATTTTCAAACAACTTACTATTCTTAGATTCTCTGTATATTTCTATTGGGTTAGCTTATAATGTATATATCTGGATTATTATACTACTTGTTTTACGTTTGTTCAAAATTTCTCCAATAAGAAGATTTATTTAAAAAAAACATTGAAAAAGAGTGTATAATTCCAGATTATACATTTGTAACTACCATAGAAGATATCAGACATTGATCTAAATATAAAGGTTGTCTCATTGAATCAATGGATTTTCCATAACTCTTACATGTCAGGTTCCTATTAGTTCCACAGAGTTATTCTATTTGGGATATAAATTGGATTAGGCCAGTGGTAGAAAGAAAGAAAGAAAGAAAGAAAGAAAGAAAGAAAGAAAGAAAGAAAGAAAGAAAGAAAGAAAGAGAAAAAAAAAAGGATAGATAATTCTTATAATAAATAGCTATAGTTTAGAGATGTGGGGAAAATATGTTCGGTTTGCTTTTTGATGAGCATCTGACTAATTCACACCTCCTGAAATATAGATGAAATCATATATATAGTTATTCTTTTGTAAACACATTTTGAATTTTGGGGTGTAATTCTTTAATTAAAATCTATACAGAAAAAGAGGATGTGTAGTGTCTATTATTCAGAATATGCAAATATTATTGGACTACAGTTCCTATGATCTCTCACTATTGTCTAGGACTGATGTTGATTACCCACTCTACTGTTAAACTACAACCGGAGAGGGGTCAGATTCATGTACTTGCTGATTAGTGAAATTCACTTATCATTTCAATTTTCTCAGCATTCCTTTGAGAACAAAGGACTGGCCATGGTATAAAATCCTTGGAATAAAAATGTTGTTGTTACTATCACACACAAATGCACACATCTGTACATGTAGATAGATAAGATGAGAGATGGATGTGTGTGTATGAGAGAAAGAGAGAAACAGAGAGTGTGTGTGTATTAGTGCAAATCAAACCTGAACTCTCATTAGAAGTGAAGATGACTAATCTCAAGCTGTTGTACTTTGGACACATCATGAGACAATGTGACTCACTGGAAAAGATGATAATGCTTGGTAAACTGGAAGGTAGTAAGGCCCTTTTCACACAGCTTTTTGGAAGCAAGAGGGCCCCTTCAGCATCACGTAAATGTGAGGAGCAGTTTGCATGATGCACTCACATTTATGCGACGCTCAAGGGCTGGATGCAGAGCAGGCATGCATCTTTTCATTTTTGGCTTAAAGCCAAAAATGGTGCACTGTCGCGCAATGCTCCCGGGCCCCACGTGCACTTACCTGCATGCTGTGCCTTGGGAGCCGGGCTGGTCGCACGTCCTCTCCTCAGTGCAGCCTGCAAGGTCCCAGGCTGCACTGCGAATGGAAGAGGCAGGGCGCTCGCGTGAGGAGGATGGAGCTGCAGAGCTGAAGCAGCAGGGAAGCAGCAGGGAAGTGACAGTGTTCCTTCCAAGCCTTCTCACATGAGGACCCCAACCCAGCAGCACGAACAGGTAATATGTGAAAAGGGCCTAAGAAAAGAGGGAGATCACAGTATAGGTGGATTGTTCCTATTGAGGAAGCCACAGCATCCAATTTGCAAGGCTGGAGCAGGACAGCGGATGACCGGGATTCTTCAAAATCTATTAGTCATAAATCAAAGTCAACTTGATGGCAAATAACAACAAAAATATGTAGTTGCCAACGTCGTAAGACTTGGAGAATAGAAGAGTCCTGCAGAAACAAAAAAGACATTGCTCATATAGTTGTGATTTGGGGTTTTTTTCTGAGACCATGAGTAATATCCCACACATGGGAGTCATTCCCAATCCAGATGGATTCTTGAGATACCTCGGGTTTTGCAGATGATCTAGTTTCAATGGAAAACACTTGTCTGCTTATGGAAGCATCCAGTATATCCATGGCATTATGATAGGAGTGAACCCTATTTGATCAGTATATTGTCCATTTCTTTTTTCTGGGAGGGGTTGGATTGTAATAAGTTGTGCTTGGATATCCATGAGAAAAACACCTATTTAGACAAGTTTCTTGATTCTCCAGTTTCCCTCCTGTGAGGGCTTCATGCTATGTAACCCTTGGCCCTGTAATTCCTTTCAAGATGCTGCTTCCTATCAAGCTAATAAAGAGACTCCTTATGAGGAGAAAAATAGTTTGCCTTCAGTTTTTGTCTTAGGCCCTTTCCACAACTTACCTCTTCTCGAAGCCATCACGTGGGGATCCAGGGAAAGCCTCTCCTGGGAGGGGATCATGACAGAAGTGCTGCTCTCTACACCAGCTGCCTGCTGGACAGGAGGCAGCACAATGGCTCTGTCCTTCCCTTCTACAGCACAGGCCAGCAGTTTCCCAGGCTGTGCTGGGGGAGGAAGAGCAGCCATTGTGCCTACTGCTATTCTGCATGAGAAGTAAGTGTGGGAGGGAGGCAAAAGGCCTGTGCAATCATGTGTTGACAGGAGAAACCCGTCAATGATTTAATCCATGATTGCAATGGGTGGCCATGGGATCATGACAGGATTGCAACGATGTCATGCAGAACTGTCATCATGATCCAATCGCAATCCCGTGGCCATTGTGGGTTGGGTGCGGGATGGGGAAAGGGCCTTAGTTGACTTGTGCAGTTGTTCTCTTGAAGAGGTTCAGTTTGCTAGTTTCAGAACTCCTGCCATAGGAAAAAAGATCATCTCGATTATAGTTTGCCACATGTGGAGAACAGAATTGATAGTTCTGGGCTCTTTCACTTTTGTCAAGCTTCTCTCCAGGAGAAAAGTCACCAACATAACCAGATTTTAACTAATTAATTAATTATTGATCTATCTATCTATCTATCTATCTATCTATCTATCTATCTATCTATCATGTATCTCCTTCGTGAGAGTGAAGAATGGTCGACCTTTTAAAAGGAGAAGCAGCCATGGAAATAGACAGCATTCAAATTATGTTTTCTTTCTACCCCAGGAAAATAGTCTCTACCAAAGTAAGGTTGACTGGCAGACATCTCTTACATGTACACTACAGGCTAGTTCAATATTGGGCAGATCTGCCTCTATTAGATCTCTTTCACAGTAGATCAGAAATGATTTTTGACTCCTATTAACAGTAACAAAAAATTTATCCCCCTTCTCCTACTATAAAGTATTCTACAGGAATGAAGACGGCTTGGTGGGACTAGAAATGTATTTTTGCATGGGGAACCTGTGAGTTCCACTCAGTTTCAGTACGGAAAACAAACAAACAAACAAACATAATCTCTGCCTTGGGATTTCATTTCTTTCATCTAGCTGGAGCATCAGATCTCAAATGAACCCAACATGACAGGAAACCCTTCTCTGCCATTCTGCACACTTGGTGGCTGCTGTAGGTGGTGGTATTTGCCAGCTTTCAGGAAAAAGGCAGGACACTAAGATCCTTTCTGCACCCTACCTTTTCATGCAAATGTCTGGCGTGGATCCTGGCATTGGCATGCCTCTTCCTTCTGGAGTGCAGCTGGGTACTTTCCCAGGCTATGCTGAAGCAGGAAGCACAGTCATTACACTTCCTGGGCTTCTGCAGGACTGATAAGTGTGAGATGGTGGCACGATCATGGGAAAACCCATCAATGATTCAATCCTTAGATGGATCCTTTGTTAGCAGCTTGTACACCCCCATGCTTTGATATGGTTTGATTGGAAACATATGATTTGATTGGCAAAATATATTAATTGGCATAAAGATAAAATGTACTCTGCTATGGCTGTATGGCCATGCAGGATAAAAGGAAAAGACTGGCAGAACATGTACATTGCGAATTAGGTCAGAAGAGACCTGCAGGTGTAGCCAGGTCATAGTCAGACAATCGCTAGGAAAGTCCAGTGATAATAGGCTTGCAGTTAGCCTCTGATAATTCAACCTTTTAGAGACAATAGCATCTGGAGGATTCCCACAAGATGACTGATTGTCTTAACTCCTCTCTCTCTCGACCCAGCAAGCTTCACTTTTGTCCCCACACCTGTCCAACAAGTGCTGAGCTATCAGGACTGCCATTAGCCCTTTGTTACCTAATGGTAAGACCATGAGCTCATTCCAGGCTCTATTATCCATTCTCAGGAATCCATTGTTTACTCTACCGGAGAGCCATTAACACCTTCACCCTCCTGGTAAAAACAGAGTATTTAAAACCCAGTTTTTGACCAGACAGCTCTCAGTAACCTGATTGTTGGTTTCCACTGTGCTCCTCTGATTTCTAATTGTGTACTGTCCTTAGACTTGCATCTAAGCCACAGTACTGCTTCTTTGCTGCTCTTCTGGGTTGGTAAATATCGTCCACTTCACCATGAAATCTCGCTATCCAAAACTTTCCTCCCTTATCCTTCAGTTAGCCTTGTGTGATTGCGTGACTGATTAGGTCTTGTGTGTGTAATTGTTAATTCCCCCAATAAAACATACAATAAGCTTACTATTGGATCTCTGGCTGGTTCTTCTCTGCATCAGTATGATTAACATAGGTTACTCCTCTGTTGCAGGCCTCCTCTTTGAGCTAATATTCCCCGCTGTTTCATGGGGGAACTGGCATCATGGGAGAACCTCTAAGTCACCCACATTTTGGGGAAATACCTTTAAAGTTCAGAGTAAAACCCAGAATGAATTCACTGCTCCAGTGACATTGGAACCATCAGCCACTGATGATAAGGGGTGCAATTCTATATAAGCTGATGAACAGGATTAAGATTCTACATCAGCTACTTAGATAGATAAGTAGCATTTCCTGAACTAACACCTCCCCCCATCCTCACTTACTGTGAAGCAGCTGCTGTGAGCAATGGAAGTCTGTTATCATGTCGATTGGACTGCAACAGACTGACATCTCCATCCCCTGCCATGTATGATCTCCAGTATGACAGTCAGAAGCAGGATCACTATCACAATTCCTCCTTTTACCAGTGATTGCTCACAAGAAGGTGGAGACATCACTCTGCTACATCTGCAGGAGCATAGACCCTTGCCACTTACAGCAACTGCTGCCCAGTGACTTAGGCCTGGGGAATTTGTACTATTTCTACATACTCCTTATACCATTGAATACATAAGAATTGCAAATTGTAATTGTAAATAAATGAATTCCAGCCTATATTTTGGTGGGTTTACACTGGACTTGTGCTGCATTCAGGATCCCCCATTCCTTGCTACTCCAATATATTTTCACCTCCTCCTATCTTAAAATGTCAGCATTATGTACCTATTAAGCTTGTCCAGTCTTCAGCAAGCTAGCATGGGATGTGGGTTTTATGCTCTATTTAGTCCTTAGGTTTTGGGTTTTTTTTCCATTTCTCCTTCACACTTTGGATTTTCCCTGGCTATATCTGTCCCTATTTTCTCTACAGTCCTATTTGGAATGAGTGTGTATGATTAGAAACATAGTTTTAGGTACAAGTGTGGTAAATCAGAAGCCAGGTTCACCATCAGTATATTCATTTAATGTCTAGTGACATTTGTATGCATAGGAGAATTTGAAGTGTTCATCATTCATTATAGTGTATATTGTTAATGGATGTGTGATTAATTTGATTTTAGTCATGAATTGCATTTCTCACTGTGCATGACATAACTCTGAAAGACAGTTCAACCTCCAATTGTTCTGCATTGTTCCCAGTTCTTGAATGTATCATGGTGTGTTTTGCTATCATAACCTCAAAATCATTTGTATAGAATCAGAAGATTTCTGTCACCCTTGTCTTGCTTTGCCCATAAAGCCTTCACTCAGCCATTTCCTTGTTTATGCTCTGAAATTTTTTTAATGCTCTTTCCAGCTTAACAGCTACCCAGTACATCATGGCTGTGCTTTTTGTAAACTGAATAAAGTATGCTGTTTATCATTGTTTTCACTATGTAGGAAGCCGTATCCATTTCTTCTTTTCAAATTACTTCAATAACACCTTTTGTTCTTTGTTGAGATGCCCTTTTTATTTTTCCTTCACATAAAAGCTTGGGAAATATATATTACCTTGTAGGAATTCTGAAAAATGTAAGCAGGGGTTGAGAAGAAGCAATGAGTGTATAATAAAATGAGACATTTCCCTTGCAATGAGAAACAAAGCGCTTTTAAAAATGAAATGACATATTCATCAGTCAATCAATAATTTCATTATGGTCATACACCAGGATGAAATTATATATGATGAAGACTTTAAAACATTGTCCAGAATTTGCATATTTAATAGTCCCTTATGCATGTGGACATCCTTTTTTTTTTTTTTTTTGGTGCTGTGGGGTTGGCATTCCCTTCCATCTTTCACAGGGCCCCAAAATCCCCCTTCACTTACTATAAATCTTCCAAAGCCACCTCATATTACCATTCTGCACTTCATGGTGAGCTGGAAGGATCAGAGAAGCAACTAGACAGATTTTCATAGCCAGATACAAAATTGTTACCCCACTGAAAAACTAGAAAATGAAGCACATTAATAGATCAAAAAGGACAAAACAAATGGAATACTACCATTCATTCTCTTTTTCTCTCACAGATGAATGATTTTTTTTCCAAAATGAAAAAAAAGTTTGTAATTTAATAAGGCATTATTTAATCAAAAACATTGTATTATTCAAGCAGTAAATGCACCAAACTGTTTTTCATTTTAAAAGAAAAATTTATAGCAAAAGAACCATTAAAAGGAGGTAGAAAGAACCTTGTGAACTGCGTGTTTATAACCCATATGCAGATATAGGCATGGGTACAATCTTTATTGTATTTATAGGTCTAAATCCAGAGTAGGAATGTAATTATTCTCTAAATTTTCTTCTTGAAGGAAGCAATGGGTAATTTTGATGAGTTTCTTTTAGCTTAGAGAAAGTATTTCAACTAACCGCAATTTTTGGTGACTATTCACAGTTTGAGACTTAGACCATTTCTGCACTACATTGTTATAATGCTATTATTTCACTTTTAACATCCTGTGGAATTCTGGGGTTTGTAGTTTACTAAGGCCAAAGAGCTCTCTGGCTGAGAATTCTGAATCCCTCTCCCTAAAACTTCAAGCCCCAGGATTCCATAGGATGTTGAAAGTGGATAACAGTAAAATGTGGAAATGGCCTTATTCTGTTCAACATTCATGGGTAGTATTCTTGCACAGAAAACAGCACTGTCTCCACATAAAATAATATTACTGTGCAGAAATATTACTGTTTACAGTGTAGAAAATGTTGTGTTTGGAGTGCAGAAAATACTATGTTCCATAGAAAACAAATACATGCAAATTTTGCATACAATAGGTGTAACATAATAAGTCTCAATCTGTGAAGATTATCATCTGTTCAGGATTCTTCTTGACACAGTTTCTTGACATTCCAGAAACATTTTTTTAACCAGTTTTCCAACATTTTCAAAGGCACAGTTTGACAAGTTAAATATGGAGGTTTGGTAATTATGGGGGCATGGTTATGAACACAAACACACAAGAGAGAACACTGAATGGAAGTGAATCCTTTTTTCTTTCTTTCTTTGCTACAGCATATCCAAGTGAGCTTCAGATAGTTATCAGGCATTCCTTTTTGCTTGGAAGCCTGATTTGTTCCCATGGCTATTAATCATGTCTTCAGTGTGGTAGATTCCTGCCTAGCACATGTGGTAAGAGCTCCAATACCCTAAGAAGAAAGCTTTTTTTGGGGGGAAGGGGTTTGATTTACCACCATAACTATTGCAACAGGTATTGACTTGAGATGACCTTACAATAATCTTTTCTGAGGAACGTGAGCTTAGCACTGAGTTCATAGTCTTCCTAGAGTAAACCTTAGGGGAGCTAATTCAATTATATTTTTCCCCTCCCTCAAGTCACTTTTCCAGTTTTTTTTTTTAATGATCCCTCCTTTTCCATTTCCTTGTCCAGAGGAGTTTTTTTTTTAAAAAAAAAAAAATAAGTCAAATACTCAGTCCATCCTACTTAACTCTTCCTCACCACATCCATATTGTGTTGCCTTTTGAACTCATTCCTCAAGAAATAACTGTCTAGTGCATTAACCTACTGCACCAAGCATTTCCCTTACATGAGACTTTGCTAATGCCTTCACCGTTAAATATATTGACCAGTACTATTATTTTGCCATTATCATTAATTGAATGGTGTTTCCCTTCTGCTGCTGTTTGAACTCAGTGTTACCCATTCTGCTAATACAGTACTTCTGGACGACTGTTAACTAATGGTGCACTAAGATTAGTTTAATCATCAATTAAGCTGAGAAAATTAAGAGCATCCTTCTGACTTTATATACAAAACAGACTTTACAAGGACAAAATTAAACTTTACAGAACTGAAAGGAAAAGGTTGTTCTTTTGCCTATAGCAAGAGGATCACTCTGGTCTTCCTTGTGTGTGTGTGTGTGTTCCTGCCACTTTGTAAGTACACATCACTAAATATTTCATCTGCTTTCCTAATCTTATAATGACTAAATTGGTTCTGGCCACGAAGGAATATTTCCAACTGTCACTTTTCTTACAAGCCCATAATATTACGGTGTCACTCACATCTATTGAGAGCAAGGTCATCCACCAGACACTTGAGAGCAAGTTCTATTGACTGATCCCAGATGCCTTCTTACTGAAACTTAATATATTTTTAAAGCTAGAAAGGTGATGAACACGCACTGAGACACAGACAAATTCCTCAACCCTTTCCCTTTCAGCCAACAGGAACTAGGATTAATAAAGAGAGTGTTTTAGGGGAGAAGAAGGGCTTTACAGTTTTGAAGGACTTCTGTTTAGGTTTCATCAGATTTAGAACCTCTAAAATCTTTCTCCCGCCCACACCCACCCAGTCTTCAGATGGAAACAGCAAAGGAATGTCTAACCTAGCACTCCAGATTTGGATATAAAAGGTCATTCACAGTAAGTGAAAATTTATTCGCCATGTCAAATCTTTCATGTTGGGGAGAATCCAGATCGTGGGCTGCAAAGCTTTTCATGTCATGCTTCTAATTAGGCCCGTGACTCACTCTCATGAATAATATATATCAAGCCGCATATTAGCAACTAATCCCGCTAAATCATCAATTTACAGTAACCCTTGGCTGCAGCAACTATAATAATGAAAATGTCAAAGAGGCTGCAGTATTTTTTCCTCAACAGATGTTGGAAGGTCTGTATTGTCTCCCTAGATGCTAAACTTCCAAAGCTGCTTATCAGAACTAAAGGAAAAGGCAAGGTATGTTTCTCAAGGTGAACAGAGATGACCCAATTAGGGCCAATCTGATCAAACTTTAGTAATTGTACATTTTGTATGAATGAAAGGAATACATACACCCTCAGTTTATTGTTTAGTTTACTAATCTAACTCAGAATAAAGCACAGCTTCAATCATTTCTCTGATTGTCACTCCCACTTACAAATTCTCCATGCATGTGAATTGTAACCCTCCCACATACACATGTTCAACGAGCATGGCAAAAGGAAGCAGAATTGCACCCACTAAACATGGCTCGTACCACCTATGTGCTACACATTCACTTTTAGTGTGTGGGGGACATGATGTGAAGTCATACATATTTTGCATGCTGAGGACCCCTCTTCCTTATTTATTTAGGTTTTCTTACTGTGGTGAGGAGCCCATTTTGCAACATATGGATGCCCCTAGACCCCATTTATATGTTCCCTTAAATTGGGTCTGGACTACTTTGATGTGTCTACTTTGCAAGTAACAATATTCCAAATATTTGTATGCCAAAAAGATGTGGAAGTTCAATAGATATTTTTGATGTTAAACTATGCTGTGGATTCCTGTGATCTCTTTAAAATAAGGCTTCCAGGAGAGGCAGTTCACTCTTATTTTGTTAGACAAACACAGGTACAGTTCTCACATGTAAAATTTGATTATAATCAGTTTATGAAGTACAATTCCAAATCTATCATAATAATATCACACAGCTGAATTAAAATCTAAGTCATAACATTTAACTAACATTAAATGTGGAACTTGGGCATGTCTTTTTCAGCAGAAAAAGCGCAACCATAAACAAGCTTCCTAGTAAGCATATCTAATCGAACTCAGTCAACGTTATCTGTGAGGGAGAAAAAGAGAAGTTACTGTATATTTTGAAGTCACTGTGTATCTTATTTGTTTCAATGGGGGAAGAATTAAAGAAGTCTTGAGTTCCCACATTGAAATCTATAGGAATAAAATATACTTAACTTGCGCGACTCTGCTCTTTGAAGTTTAATCACAGGATTTTACACCAAAGTGGCTTAACAGCTTAGTAAATCCAACTGAAATGTGGAGGACGTATTGTACATCTCCATACAAGCTTCTCCTGATTCCATTTTGACACTTCCTCACCAAAGTGTAAGTTTAAGAGAATTCCACCAGTAATGAATACTCACAGAACAGAATGTACGGTTGAATGGGAGAGGGGAGAGAAATAACTCTAGACCTCCATTTCTTCATGGCTTGTGATGATAGCAAATATACAATAACTCTCACAGTTGCATTCAAAGGCTGCACAGATGGAATACTTCCCCATGGAGTACTTGTTCATGACAGCAATGCCATGGGCACATGGGGTACAGGAAGCAATTTCAGTCAGTGAAGAGGCGTATTTATTATACAAAGATATACCAGTATTGATAGATTTGTACTAGATGAATAAGGCAAAGTCACAGTATCAATTGAGATGACATGCTGGTCAGATGGAACCTGGAAAATACCTAATTGAAACCATTCAGAATCTACCCATGAAGAAGATGAGGGTGTACCCTTGGAAGATGGGATGTTAACATTTCAAGGTTACCTTAACCCAGACACTAGGCAACACTATCCAATTTGGCTTCTCTTTATTTTTTTCTTAGCACACCATCCAAAATTTGTTTACAGCTTTGCTGATATAAACGTTGCTATGTTTTTCTTTACTTATAACTCCTGCTCTCAAGGATTCTACATATTTCCACTAAAAATTTGGAGACTGAATAATAAATGGATCTTACATTTCAAGAAAGTAGAGAAGACATTATATGTTTGTTCATCCTAACAATTGTAGTTGTGACCTGAAAAATGCATGACACCTAGTACCACTTTAACCTGAAATCTAAATCCCTTTCTCTATCTCCCCTTTAAAAATTCTGACATTAGAACATTAAGAACCATGGTCAATGGGATCAGATCTAGGACCTATCTAGTCCAGATGATGATGATGATGATGATGATGATGATGATGATGATGATGATGATGATTTTAAACATGTCTAGCAAAGCTAGACTTGTCCTGAGCTTTGGCTTTTCTGGTTTTCTCCCAACAAGTGCTTTCTATTCTTGTTCAAGCAACTTTTAAATCTCAATCCGTCTGAACATTCTTTGCACATCCATCCTGCTTTCTTCTCTTTCTCATTGGAGTTGTTTGCAAATATCCATTCAATATCTCTCCTTTAAGAAACTTCTATTATTAGGAACTCCCTTCCTTTGAGCATTTCTGATAATGAAATCACAACCAGGGTTTCCTTACATTGATTGAAATCAGTTTTATTAAATTCCAGTGAGCATTTCTGCCTATATTTGGCTCCCTCTTCTTTGGGTATAACAAATCCCAAGGACATGTGGTCACTCCTATTGAAGGATACCACTACTTTCACTCCACTGATGAGTTCTTCTCCAAGATAGTCGATCCATTTGTTGCCTCCTCCATCTTCTGGGCAATAAATTATCAGCAAGGCAAGTGAGAAATTGTTGGATCTTACATTCTTGAGTAAGTTTGACTTCCAACAAATAATAGGTATGAAGTTTCCCACCACTATTATGCCTCTCCTTTTTGAATATAACACACCTTCATAGTGATGTCACTGTTTTTCCCTTCACTTTAATTTCTATCCAAATGCTCTCAACCTATTTTCCAAGGTTTAACTAATGGACCTTCTCACAGGTGTATATATTCTTGACATATAATGCTATACTTTGTCCTTTCTTGCTTGGTTTAGTTCTTTGGAACAGGTTATATTCCCCAATTACTACATGCCAATAATGAGACTTCTCCAACCAGGTTTTCGTGATCTCTATTAAATAATTTTGCCTTCCTGTATTAAGAGTTCAAGTTCATTTTATTTATTCCCTCTGCTCCTTGCATTAGTGCAAAAACATGTAAGGCCATGGGTCATTCTGTGTAGCTCATTATTTGTTGTTTTATTTTTCCCAATCACACAAGAACAAGTGCAATGAGGAATACCCCATCTCTTGTAAAATTCTTCAGGAATGTGCAGACCATGGTCCAACATACAAATCTTTCCTGATGGCACCATCACAGAACAAGTTCTTCACTTCTACGATTCTTCCCCATACTCTTGAGACATGTCTTTCAACAGGAAAATATGAAATAACAAATGAATTAACAATCTTTGTCTCAAAATTCTTTAGCTTTCCACCCAGAACCTCACAAGTCCTTGCAATATGAAGGGGGCTATATTATGATGTGGGTTTTTTTTCCTATGTGGGCCAGAGAGAAGAGATAATGGTTCATAGTTTTGATAAGCCTTGTCAGCCTCTCTGTTACATCATTGACGTTTGTCATGGGAGATACCACACCTACACACAACTGCTTCACTTCCTCTCCACAAGACAATCATCTACCACCAGCGCATGCCTCTTAGTTGACAGAAAACCCTACATCTATGTAATCTCAAAGATAATCACCATTCGTTCTAAGGAATAAGGCTGTTCTCCTTGTTCTTGTTCCTGTGTTTTGTTATCACTTATTAAGGAGAGAGCTTAGCATCTATTGTGTAACTCCAAAAGTACAGCATGGTTCTTGATAGTTCTGCTTCTGCTTGTCATAGTTTTCCAAATATCTGTGCTGGGGAATTATCCTCTAGCCTAAAGGCATCCCCTGTATGTTTCTCTTTTAGAAGAGTCTGCTCTACTATGTCCAAAAAGTCTTCATCCTTCCTGACAAGTCTAATTATAGATTTGTGAATGTGAAGCGGTTGCACTTTCTTTTCCAGCAATGTAACAAGCTTGCACTTGCTCCAGTAATAGCTCTTCACATCCCCAGGTAAGAGCGCAACTGTAGCACAAATGTTGTAGGACGTGGTAGCAGCGTGCTCATGATTTATATTCCAGCATCTTATATAGAATGTGTCACAGCACTCTGAGCCTCCCCTCAAAGTTTCTCACAAACTTCCCATGCAAAATTCTTGTTGAGCTCCAGTTCATCAAGGCAAGGAGCAGCTATATTAACTAGGGGCTGTTAGCCGAGATCTCAACCACATCAATGATTCTCTTTCTCTCAGCAGAAGGGCTACCCCTTAGACCATACATAAAGGCAGAGCACCAAGAACAAAATACACAAAAAATGCACACACAATCTTCTAAGCTTCCAAACAGCTCAGACACAAGTTCATCTTATTTTGACTCTTCCACCAATCCCACACAAAATGCCTGTCGACCATAATACTCAACACAACAAGACATAGAATTTTAAAAAATGGTCAAATGCCACAAGATTGTTCATATTCCAGGATGTTTGCAATATATAACAATAAATATATGCAATATATAACAATACATTGCTTTTTTGTGCACGAAGAGGAATGTTTTGTCCCAGAAAAATGTATTTTGTATAAAATGAATAACTTTGTATGAAACATTTTGTGTAAAACATATTGGCTGGAATCCTGTATGGGATTTCTGCATGCATAAACACTGTAATTACAGCGCTATGCAGTGAATTCTGGACTGACCTTGTTACCACGGTTATGATATGTCTGGTGAGAGCACTAGATATCTCTTGATATCAAACTTATTTGGCCTTTATTTGACCTTTCTCTGCCACCCTACTCCATGTGTTTGCAAGGGCCACCGGACAAGCACGTAATAGGCACGACCATTAATGGTTGTACATTCCAAACCTCATTTAGGCAGGCAACTTAATGCCTCTTCGATGCTTAAGGGACCACTTCTTCTTGCAAAACAGCCTTGCTCAGCACAACTTTACACAAAGACAACTGGCTGAGTGCTGAGCCATTCCTTTACGTTGGGCCATTTGCATACTGGCCATACTATTGTCATCCAGTGCTAAGCTCATCATGTATCATCATATTCAATGATATCTATAATTACTCTTATGTTATTTTTTAGGTGTCTACCTGGGAGAAAACCGTTTTGGTCTTCGTGAATCCAATTTCCCAATATTTTTTTTAATCTACTGACTAAAATTGATGTAAATATTTTATAATCTTTATTTAGCAATGAAATTGGCCTATAACTTTTTTTATCAAGTTTATCTTTCCCTTCTTTCAGAATTAGTGTTATATCCGATTCTTTCCAGGAATTTGGGATTTTTTGATCTTTGATAGAATTCATTACTTGAACTAAGATGGGGATTAGTGATTCTTGAAAGACTTTATAATATTTTCCAGTAAATCCATCTGGGCCAGGTGCTTTACCTTCCTTTAAATTTCCAATTGCATCTCTAATTTCTTGATAATTTATTGGTTTGTCCAATTCTTCCCTTTGCATCTCTGTCAATTTATTTATGTTAATCTGATGTAAATATTTATTCAATTTAAAACTCCCATTAGGGAGTTGATCTCTTTCCTTGAAAAGTTCTTCAAAATAGCTTGTCAAAATATTTTTTATCTTCTCTTGCCGGTAATGAATATCCCTTCCCTCCTTCAACTCTGAAATAATCTTTTTCTCTCTTTCTTTCTTTAATCTATATGTTAGCCATCTACCGGGTTTATTCGCAAATTCAAACTGTTTTTGCTTAAAATATTTTAACTTCCTTTCTATTTCTTCTGTCATTAACAATGATAATTGTTTTCTCCATAATTTAATCTCCTTATTAATTTCCATATCCTTCGGGCTTTTCTTTAATTGAGTCTCTTTCTCTTGAAGTTTATTTAAAATGTATAATTCCTTCTCTTTCCTACGCTTATTTAACCAGGATTGCTGATTTATAAAGAACCCTCTCATTATCGCCTTACTAGTGTCCCATACCAATTGTACTGACTGGCCTTTCCCTATATTAATTTCCCAAAATCTCTTCAGTTCTTCCCTTGCTTTAGTGACTACCCATTCTTCCCTTAATAAGCTATCATTTAGTCTCCAACGCCCATAATTTCTAACAATTTTTAAAGTCAATATAATTGGGCAGTGATCCGAAATTACTCTAGGGAGGGTTTCCATATTAACCATATTTCTGATTAAATCTGTCGCTATCAAGAATCTATCTATCCTTGACCAGGAACCATGGCGTTCTGAGTAAAAGGTAAATTCCTCCCCTTTTTCTTTTATTTTGCTTCCCGTATCTACAAGGGACATTTTATCTAACATATCAAAAAAGCTTTTTGGAAGTTTCCTTTGGTTCTTTTTATTTCCTCCCGATCTATCCTTTGTGGGTCTATTATCCCATTCCAATCTCCCATTAAAATTACCTTGTGATTCTCCAAATCTAATAATTTCTCTGCTAAATTTTGATAGAATTTACTTTTATTCCCTAATGGGTCATATACTGCCCCTACAATCAATTTCATGTCCGGCAAGCTTACTTCAACTATCACACAGCGTCCTGATTTATCACAATATAGTTGTTCTGCTTCAAATTTCTTATTTATATATATTGTTACTCCTCTTTTCTTTTTATCGATTGATGAAGAGAAGCTCTGACCCAATTTTGGATTCTTAATATATCTCAATTCTTTAGTCCTAATATGTGTTTCTTGAATAGCAATAACGTCCAGCTTTAGCTTCTCTAAATAATGAAATATTTGTCTTCTTTTATGGGGAGCATTCATTCCATGTACGTTCCATTTTTTTTGTCTGATTCACTCAATTAACCTCTTTTGTATACTACCTTGTTTCTTCTGATCCTTTTCTTCTTTGTTCTTCTGTCTCTAAATCCTGTGAGGAGTTTGTTTCCTCCTCCTCTTCTCCCTCCACCTCTTCCTCGTCTTGATCTTCCTCCTCCACACTTTTTTCTTCTACCGCCTGTCTTCCTTCCAGTTCTTCTTCTCTTCGTACTTTAGCCATCTTCTGCTTCATTTGTTCCTTCCTACACTTTCTCCTCACGTTTTGTGTATTTCGAACTTCCTCTTCTCTTTTCTATTCCTCTGGTTCTCGTGTTATACGTTCTCTTCCAGTTATTTCTTCTTTATGTCTTCTCCAAAAGTCACGTGCTTTCATAACAGTGTTTAGGACAATTCTCTTCTGATTCCATAAGAAGGAAATGCCTTCCGTTTTCTCCCACGTGTATCTGATGTTATGTTCTCTCAACAATTGCGTGAGGAAGTGATAATCTTTCCTTCTCTTCAGCAGAGCTGGATGTACGTCCTTGAAAATTTTAACCTCAACCTCCTCCACTATGAATTTCTTCTCGTAACTACATTGTAAGACCAAATCCTTAACTCTTTCTCGCAAAAAGTACAAAAGTACACCACAATGTCTCGTGGTATACCTTTGCACTTCGCAATCGTGGAATTTATCCGGAAAGCTTTATCAATCTCCAGATCAAGTTGATCCGGAATCCATCCTATAAAACGTGCTAGTGGCGTAATAAGTCTTCTATATAGATCTTCTTGAGTAGTCTCCGGCAATCCTCTTATCTTTAATGATTTGCTTCTACTTTTTATGTCCATTAATAGTGTCCAACGTTCTAATGATTCTGTCCTCTCTTCGGTTCTCACCGCCTGGGTTTCCAATTTCTCTGTTTTCTCTTCCACTCCTTTCACCGTATCATTCAGTTGTTTTAATTCTTTTGAGATGTTATCCAATTTTGTGTTAAAAGTTGCCAATTCTTCTTTCATGTCTGTCTTTATTTCCGATCTCATAAGTTTCATTTCAGACCTAACTTCCTTCATTTCATTTTTAAATGTTGTGGTCAATTTCCTTATTTCTTCCATTATACCAAGTCCCATATTCTGGCTTGTGCCCTGGTTTTCCGATGTATCCATCTTCATCTCTAAAGTTGTGGTTTTTGTTTCTATCGATGCTCTCCTCTGCAAGAGGGATTGAATCTGTGTCTGTGTTTGGGCTCCTGCTCCTACCTTCCTCTTTCCTGCAGCCATCATTTTGAATACTTTTGATTAAATTTACCACTACTTAGTAGATTAAATTTAGATTTTAAGTTAAATTGAATTTATTTTAAGTTATATTAACTGAATCTAACTTAAACACCAGAACACTAGTATTTCCGTTTATTAATCTTAATTCAATTTATATAAAAAAACCTCAATTAGTATATTTCACTTAACTTTATTTAGATCGGTTGGACAAACCTATTTAGATTGAATTGTTTAATTATTTAACTATTTTCTTCTTACCTTCTCCACCTACTCTCTACCTTCTACTACCTGCTAAACCAACTTCCTCTTCCTACTTCTAAACCTTCATCTAATTCCCACTCACTCACCTTACACTCACCTTCTTTATTTTTTCTTAATTCTTCTTCAAACTCAAATCCTTCCGCTAATTAACTGTACCTATTCCTCAACTCTTTTTCCACCAATTTGATTCCAAAACACTTATGCAACCCACCTCAATACAGACTTTAAACCACAAACAGACCTTACCAACTGGCACTTAAATGAATTGTTTTTGAATGAATTGTTGAGTGGATTATTTTCAGGGACTATTCAATATCACTTAAGTATTACTTAATTACAGTATTTCCACAAACTATATTAGCACTCCGTATAAAGATCAATCCAATTTTGACATCAATTTCCGTTTGAAACTTACCAACACTTTAAGTTAAGTAGTTTAGCTAACAAAAAGGAAAAAGGAGAATAAAGAGAAATCAACAAATTCTGATAGGTCATCAAAATATAATGAAATTAAAATAAATATTATAAGCTTCAATGAATTAATTAAATTATTGAATTATTGAAAGTTGATTAACCAAGTGGGGGGGTTAGTAAGAACAATAAAATATTACAATGAGATGCTTACGATGAAATGTAGCAAAATTTTTAACTTCCTCACTTTTGAGAGGTTTCACAATATCTCTTTAAAGATAGCCCATTATTCTAATGAAACCTCCCCCCCACAAGTCTTATCAAATCCTCCCGTTCTCTTCTTGTTTGGACTGTATAGATTATACCACACTCTTCTGCAAATAGCTCTTCTGCCTTTAACTAAGTTCTAAATGCTTTCCAAGGCTCTACTCGGCACGTCACTTCCCAGAATCTTCCTTTTTCTCCCCGTAACCACGATCACCAGCGCTCCGCCTCTCCGGCCGCTCGATTCCAATTCCGGACTCAGGGCTCCGAGTACCACAATCTCTCCTTCAACAAAATCTCCCACATCCCAGTCCTGTTCTTTAATAGAAGACGAGGAAATCTTAATTGCAACCAGCCTCACATGTAGATCTCAAAGTTCTTTCCGTCCGCTCCTCCAACTAATCAGCCGGGCAACCACAGATGAGTGACACACACCTCCCATCCAATCAAACAGTCCGGGGTGGTTCCATAGGGGGAGAAAAGATGGCGTCGGTCTGTTCTATAATAACACTTCAAAGTCCGAGAAGGAACACCCGATTTTTCAACGATCCTATCCGTCTCCAATAAATCTCCAAAAAATCTCCTTCAGGTAGGTCCGAAATTACACTATTTCGTCACCCTCCAAGTTTATAGGAAGATGAAGGGAAAAAGAAAAAAGAAAAAAAGGAAAGAAAAGAAAATTCCGTTCTTTATCCCGATCCTTATGTCCTTTTCACAATTACCTTCTCAGCCCTGGAAATATCGTTCCAGGGACCCGCTGCTTGCTTATTAGAAAAGAAGAAAAAAAAAAGTCCAGTTATATCAGGAAAAGTCTGTCCAGGCGACTTACCCAAGGCTCAAATTTAATCGCTTATCTGATATGTGTTAAATTGTATCGGTGGGAACACAGCTTGCCCTCACTGGGCTCTTCAAGCGATAATGGCGGCTCTGCAGTCCCACAGCCCGAGTATTTGTCCTCACCTTCTTCTTTTCTTCCTCGCACTTCGGGGTGATCCGGACCCCCATCGAGCCTCCTCCGCGATCTCCCTTCTTCGGGAGATCAGATTCCCTCTAAGGATATTCACTTTCCGAGGGAAATACCGATCGCTTGAAGATTGGAGTTCCACAGCCTCGTGGACTCCGACTTCTCGCTGTGTCGCCGCCACCGGAAGTCGTAAACCCTGACCTTTTCCAATGCCTTTGTCCAGCTACAAATTTCCTACAGGATTCTCATCAGTGTTTTTATGGAAACAACTTCTCCTCAAAAAAGGTCTGAAATGCAAAAAGAAATTGAAAGGATGCACATTCATGTTTGTGTTCATGTTTGTGTGTGGGAGAATGAAGTAAGCAAAGATTTACATTCCCAGTAGCAACTGTTGCTTAAAAAATAACAAGGCAGACTTCATAACTTCAACATTGGATGAGTTTTTCCCTCCTTCTTCTCCCCCATCCTCCTCAACACTTTTTTGTACTGCCTAGCATTTTCAAATGCTTGCACATCATTTTGTGATGTTTTGCTTGGTCTAATAAAGATATTGACCTATGATGAATTGTGGATGGAGTGCAGGCAACACTTTGCTTCTTCTTTTTATTTTCCCCCCCTTTTATTCAAAGAGGTTATGAGTTGATAAGGGAGAAACAGTGTTGATAATGATCACAAAACTAACATAGACCTGAAATATATTGATCCATCAGTCTCAGTCTTCACCATTAAGTTTGCTTTTCTTTTCTGTAAAAAGCCATGTGAAAAGAAACTTTATACAACGTGGCTATTTATTTATTTATTTATTTATTTCTCTATGTGGTTAGAAAGAAATGATCCACAATGAATGGAGCAAGGGAGAAAAGTGCAAATATAATGAAAGAACTGAAACTGTACTGTGCTCTCTGCAGAACTGGGAAATAATTGAAAGAAAACCAAACCACAGAGGATCTCTAATGCAGAGCTTCTACTTTAGAAGAAATGGTAGGCAATTTGGAACTCAAAAATTTGGATCTAGGAAAGAAGAGTTCCAAACTATTCTTCAGCAAGTTGCCCTCCATGTGTTGTGGGGGAAGATGGGTGAGAATTAGAAATGACAAGACATTCTGGTGAACTCAACAGTTTCAGTTAAAGAAGCTTTTTCACAGTCCTTCAGATGTGATATGAGAAAATGAGTACCTCTCCCTTGGCATTCTTACATTTTTCAAGGTGTACAGGGTTTCCCCAAGAAATAAAATGCCCATACTTTGCATATAATTTGAATTCTGCATGACTAAAATGTGCCTAACATAACATATGGTCATTGGTCAACAGCAGAATGTTACAAATACATGCACAAATTTAGAAATATGCATGGACATATGTGAACTTTTTTTGTAGGATGAAGGCACTGAGTTTTGCAACCTGGCCTTAAACAAGGGTATGAAAAAAACACAGGTCCAATTTGGATGAATTCAACAAAATCAAGATTGGGAGATTGTACTTTCTCTGCATTTTTAATATCAACTTACTAACATTTCTTCATATGTAAGGGGTGGAAAGAATATGAAGTTTTAAAAACCTAAATGTGACAGAAAGTGACAGATTTGGGGCTGGAACCATCCCAGCCCCAAATTTTGAATGTATAACTCTTAGAAGTCTGGACTTGAATCTCACTTTGTGTGTTAGTGTTGAATTAGGGTTGCCACCTCCTTTTTAATTCATCTTGAATGAGACAGGCAGGTACAAGTGTAGGAAAACAGTCTCCATGTTTAGCTGTCCATAATGAATTTGACTGGTACACAAATATGAGAATTTGTGTGTGTGTGTGTGTGTAAAGAATGTACAGAAATGTACCTATTTCTTCATATGTACAATAGAAAGAACTTGATTTTTTTTAAAAAAAAATAATGTGTGAGAAAGCAAAATTAACACATTTTTACATTTAAGAAAGGGTTCTGAAAACATGCTAGAAAGGGACATAGAGCTAACACACACCACCTCCTCTTATGTATAATCTACTTGCTTTTGGAATGTCTGAACAGGGGTAGGAATAAATCCAGATGTGGGCAGAGATGTAAAATTTCCAAAAATCTTCAAGTGATGTCAGGAAAAAACACATTTTCTCTGTGTTTTTTTTCCCTGCAAACAATGGAAATTTTCAGAATTTTTTTTTAATGTGATACTATCATTCTTTAAAAACTGGACATCACTTTGTTATTTTACAAGCATCAAATGTATTATATATAAAACATGTTTGTTGTTAACTGTTGTCAAGTTAACACTTACTTATGGTGACCTCCAAGTCATCCAGTCACCAACAGCTCTATTCAAGTCTTGCAAATTCAGCAATTTGGCTTCTTTAAGTGAGTTTGTGCAAATACAAAGTGGTTTTCCTTTTTTCCTACTGCCTTCCACCTTGCCAAGCATTATTGCCTTTTCTAGTGAGTCTGGTCCTGTCTTGATATATCTAAACAATTTAGGACAGTTTCAATTTAGTCATCTTGACTTCTTGGAAGAGTTCAGGCCTGATTTACTCTGTTGTTGATGATGACGATGATGATGATGTGTGCTTTCAAGTCATTTCTGACTTAATGCCACTCTTAAGTGAACCTATCATGGGGTTTTCTAGGGCAAAGAGTGTGCGATTTGCCCAAGATCACCCAGTGGGTTTCCATGGCTGAGTGGAAAATCGAACCCTGGTCTCCACTTATTTGTCCTTCTTGCAGTCCAAGGTATCCACAGAACTCTCCTCCAGCACCATATTTCCAATAAGTTGACTCTTCCTGTCAGTTTTCTTCACTGTCCAGATTTCATAACTGTACCTAGAAATTGGAAATATGATGGCATGGACAGTCCAAACTTTGGTATTCAATGATACAGCTTTAGACTTGAGAAACTTGTCTAGTTCCTTCATAGCTGTCCTCCCAAGTCCTAGTCTTCTTCTGATTTCTAGACTGATTAATGACTGAGTCAAGGTATAGGAAATCTCTGGTTATCTCAATATCTTCATTGTCTACTTTAAAGTTGTGTAAGTCATCTGTGGTCATTATTTTTGTTTTCCTAATGTTCAGCTGTAAACCCGCCTTGGCACCTTTTTCCTTGACTTTCTTCAATCACTGTTCCAAATGTTTGCTGTTTTCTGCTAGTAGCATGGTATCATTGGCCTATCTTCAACTGCTAATGTTCCTTCCTCCAGTTTTCACACCTTATTCCTCCAGGTCTAATCTTGTTTTGTGTATGATACAAATAGGGTAAAAAATAGGTTAAACAAATACAGCAATAAAATGTGGCCTAGCCTGACTCCCTCGCTAATTCAAAACCTTTCTGTACACAGGGACAAAGTGCCCTCTTGTCCTGAGAACAGGTTACACATTAGTATAATCGAATGTCATGGTACACCCATTTTTTTAGGAGTCATCTGTGAATTTTCATGATTAACACAGTTAAAAGTTTTGATGCAGTCTATAAATAAAAGGCTGATTTTCTTCTGAAATTCTTTGGTAAGTTCCATTATCCAGTGCAAGTTTGCAATATGATCTCCTGCATCTCTTCCTCTTCTGACTCCGGCTTGGATATCTGACATTTCTTGCTCCTTGTATGACAAAAGTCTTTATTATAGAATTTTCGGGCATCACTTTGCTTACACTGGACAATAATGAAATGGTCCAGATGTCCCCTTTCTTGAGGATTGGAATTTATATTAACTGTTTCCAATCTGTGGGCCATTCTTTTGTTTCCATATTTGTTGACTGGTTTTTACCTAGAACTAAAGTAAATTCTGTTTCTGTTGCTTGAAATAACTCTACTGATATTCCATCTTTCCTGGTGACTTTTCTTTCTCCCAAGTGCTGTGAGTGCAGCTTCACTTATTAAAACTGTAGTTCATCTTCATATTGTTCTTCCTTGAATGACTCTGTCAGCCTTTCAGCTCTTTTATATCATTCTTCCACGTATTGTTTCCATTTTATTTTTATTTCTTCTTGATTGTGCAGTGTCTTCTTCTGCTGGCTATATAGCATCCCCACAATTGGTTTAAATTTCCCTTTGAGTTCTTAGATCTTGTGAAAGGTGTCTCTTGTTCTCAGTTTTTTGTTGTCTTCTTTTATTTCTCTGCATTGATTGCTATTGTAATTCTCTTTTGTCTCCATGCAGAAAATATTAAACAAATGTGTTCAGGATTCTGTCCCTCATTCTTTTCACTTTTGCTTCTTGTCTATCCTTAACTGTTTGAAAAGTTTCAAGTATCATCAGTTGAGGCTTCTCTTTCTTTTTGGTTGCAGAAAGTACCTTTTTTTTTGCATTCTTCCCTAACAATGTCTCTAGCTTCAGTCCAGAGTTCTTCTGGCTCCTGGTCTGTAAGACTTAGCAGTGCAAATCTTGTTACAAGTGAAGTTACAAGGTCCTGAACTTTGTTTTTGCCACTTGATTTTGCAGGTAAAAACCAATAATGACAGAAGAAATAATCAACATTAACGTTACAGAGAATATTACTTTGTGTTTTTAAATCATCTATACAGTGAAGCAGGCATAAAACATTCATTCCTATAAAAGTAATGATGAAAAGTATATCAAAAGCCAGAATTGCAATGATTAGACTGTCTTGTATAAAACTCTACCTGCTATATGACTTTCAGAAATAATTTGGAGGAGTAAATACATGAACATCTTGTGTAAATCTTTTTATTCATCATTCTGAAAAGAAGCATCACGAAATACTTTAATTTTTTCCAATTGGGAAAAAAAGATTTAGAATGAGGAAAAAAACTTTTTCCCATTTTGTTTTCCTGGACATTCACATTTCTGGATGAGGAGGAACCTTAAGATGTGGCTGGAATTCTAATTGTGAGCAATCCTGACAAGTATTGTTAAAAAGCTTTGCTCCATCATTTGATGTTTATCACCAATTAGCTTGTTTGACAGTTAACAGCTTCCAGCTGTTCTGTGCCACTACTGGGTAACTACCAATTATGAACACATGAAGCTGCTTTATACAGAATCAGGCCTCAGGGCTTAACTAGTCTGGCATCTGATCTCTTGTGAAGGGTGCTAACTCTCCAAAGTTTCAAACGGGGCCTTTTCCGCTGCCCTAATCCCTGAGATCTTTTAAATGGAAAAACCAGAGATTGTTTGAGGAACCTGCTTCAAACTAGATTTGTTTTCCACAGCTGAGCTATGAGTTCTTCCTTCAAAAATCTGAGCTTGGAAAAATAACTTTTTGTGTTGCAACTCCCAGAATCCTAGTCCCTGGGGAATGGTGGGGGTTGCAGTCCAAAATTTTTCCAAGCACTTTCAAAAATCAATACCAGCAATTTCAGTTGATTCCGAGAACACCACAGCAATGTTAGTCATGCTTATTTCCTTGCAGTGTGACAAATGCAATATCTGCAATTTTGGATTTAGGTGCATATGATTGATGTGTTGTACAGGCATGCACAAATATATACAACTGAAAGAAGTACACTGCAAGCCTAGTTCTAGATGGTTTCTTCTTCTCTAGACATTTTGAAAGTAAAGGACAGATATGCTTTTTTCTTGATAGGCATGGCTGCAGTTCCTTACAAATATGAATTGTACAGGTATGGTAAAATTGACATCAGGATGGTTGCCAACAGTTAGACTCCCCACAATACTGCTAGTATAGAAGACAGTAAAAGACTATCCAGATGTTAATAATGCTTTGCTGAAAGACTGGAATATTGTAGTCTTTGGGATTGACAGTTCTGGGATAAGCCACCTGGGGTCCTCCAGATATTTTGTACTATAGCTGTTACAAATGTCGGGCATCATTAGCTATAATAATGGAGCAGGCAACTATCCTAGGTCCAGGGGTTGCACAAACCCCCATGACAGAGCTGGGGAGCCACACTCCATCTTTCTAAAATCTACAACCTTTTCTTAATATGAAAAGATAGATGGAAGAGACTACCTTCCCCACGTTGGCCATGTTTTGATAGGTGAACAACTGACCTGTTTTAGTCCCAAGTAAGGTCTTTATTTTTATTTTTCCTACAACCAGGAAGTAACTAGAAGTCACTTTAAGTATGGGAAAAAGCAACACCCTTCTCTCAGCTTAAAACATTCCCGATAGGCAAAGGTTTTGGAAAACACAATTTCTACGGGGCATAAGTGTATGCGTGTCAGCCATTTTTTAAAAAAAAAACATAAATGGGGTGGAGGGGAATCCATACCTTCCAGCTGTCCCAATATGGCAAGAATACTCCCAGTTAATCTTCTGATGTCCCACCATTTCAACAACCCTGAAAGTGACCCTGTTTATTTCACCACCTCTTACTTTCATCCTGTATCTCAAGGGCACATCGAGACTGATTGAAAAAATCCAGATTTTGCTCCTGCTCTTTCTGATTTTATATTGGGCTAAAATAAACTGATCTAGGAAGCTGATATAAAAAGTCTTTCATCATACTGGAAGCTGGCAGAAAATATTCTGGAATAAACAAAATGCATATGGGTATACAAAACAAAACTGGGGGGGGACAAGAACAAAATCTGGGATGTTCTGGTCTTTTTATTTAGTCTGGGTGTGCCCTCAGTTGCTACAGATTGAATTCAGAGTGCAAAAGTAGTTTGTACTCAGTTAACTCAGCTATTGTCCCAATATGGTTCTTTCCTGTGGACTCAAACAAAAGCAAACTCTTGCATCCTCTCCTAGCTTGTCTATTCTTTTTCAGGAGTAGTCTTTGCCATCTAGACCACAATCTGATGTTGCTTGGCCACCTGCATCCTGTTTTCTGCCTGTGAAATGTTGGAGGGTATGGTGATTTGAGAGTCTGGGGGACCCAGGGGGCCTCAATTTTCACCAGGGGCCCCACACACCACTGATAGCACAGTGGTTACATGCTGGTACTGCAGCCACAAGGTTGTGAGCTTGATCCTGGTGGGTTCCAGGTTGCCTCAGCCTTCCAGCCTTCCGCAGCTCGGTAAAACACGTACCCAGCTTGTTGGAGGCAATTAGCTAACACATTGTAAACTGCTTAGAGAGCACTTAGCTGATAAATGGTATAGAAACACACATGCTATTGCTATTGCTATCACTAAACTTCATTTTACCCACCCTAGTTAAATCTGTTTCAACTTCAGAATTAAGTTCAGAAATTCAGTTAGGTTGCCTAGGGGAGAACTCACAGATCAGGATGAGAACAGGAAAAATTCAACTGTCTTTATGGAAATCTAACACATATTAACCAATCAAAAGAGGCCATAAATAATAGCTTGTTTGTTTGTTTATTGTATTTATATGCCACCTTTTTTCCCCAAAGTGGGACCCAAGGCAGCTTCCAAAAAAGTTTAAAAAAACATTTAAAACAATTAAAAACATTAAAAACATATAAAATAATAAAACATTTTTTTAAAAAATCCAACAGATTAATAAATAAATAAAGGCTCCCCATCTCACCCGTTAAAAGCCAGCTTGAAATGAAATGTCTTTGTCTGCTGGCAAAAGGAAAGCAGGGAGTGTGGCAGCCTAGCCTCCTGTGGAAGAGAGTTCCAGAGGGTGGGAGCGGTTACTGAGAAGGCTCTATCCCATGTCCTTACCAGGTGAGCCTGAAATGGTAGCAGGACTGAGAGAAAACCTTCCCCAGCAGATCTTAGGGCTCTGGCAGGTTCATATAGGGAGATGCAGCTGTTGAATAAAACTGCATGTGGTTATTTTACCTGGGGCAAGGAGACCTAGGGGCAAAGGCAAGGAGACCCATAATGCAATCTCCCAGATAACTGTCTGTATTGATGGGGATTTCCTTTTCAACAAGTTGGGATAGCTCTATCCACTTGAATGGAACATCGCCAATGTCAGCCCTCTTTGCCCTCTGGGCCACAGCTATGAAACTTACCAGGAGTGAAGTCAAAGTCACAGATTGTTTGTTTCAGCACTTAGCAGGATTTCAGAGCTAAGCTCCACTTTACTCCCGGAGCTTGATCTTTCAGTCATTAGGTAGACAAAATTTCTCCTTGACTCCCAACAGGAAGTAGAAAACCGTGTGCATAATGAATGCGCACTGAACTCTCAGCAAGTTCCAGGGGCGTTAATCACAAAGGCACATAGACACTGTTAGCTTTTGTGCTTTAAATAAATAAATGAATTCTTTGCATTCTGTTTGGGTTTTGAAATAAAATAAACAGCACTTTCAAGGTTAATGGCATTCTGTGCAAACAGCTGAAGACTCTATGCAGATCAATGGCAAACCTGACAGAGTTGATATCCTCACTTGACTTATCAGGAGGGCAACACATAGTACTGGCCACAGTTTAAATTAAACACTGCTGTGCAGTTTGAGATAGGAACATCCACAAGTCTGAGTTAGGGACGTATGCGAAATTCACTGCATTAAAGTGTTTCTATTGTTGTCATTGGTCTTACTGACTTAGCTGAGACATCTCTCCTAGATGAAACATGAAAACAAATTTCAGCAAATGGTGGCTAGAACCCTGCTGATGGAATGTGCAGGTATAAACCTCTTATATTTCCATGTTTATTTTTATAGAAATTGTGGAAGAAGATATGTTATGACTTCCTCCGTAATGATCCTCTCCTTGAGTGTGCAACAGCAGTCAGACTGCTCACAAAAACAGCTCTGCTCCCTCAGCTACAAACAGTCATATTCTGGTTTCCTTCACATACCCAGGGTAGAAGGAAAGGCCTAGGGAGGGATCAGAATCTACTCTATCTTTGGCCATTTCTGCATGAAATTGTTATAGTGCTATGATTCCACTTTCAACATCCTATGGAATCCTGGGGTTTGCAGTTTCGGGAGGGGCCAAGTGGCCCCTCCCGAAACTGCAAAACCCAGGATTCCATAGGATATTGAAAGTGAAATAATCACACTATAACAGACCAGTACAGAAATGGCCTTCCTCAGGTATTCAAAGATGGCCATCAGCACCCTACACATGACTGTAGCTGTGAGAATAGAGCTGATTATTATGTACTCAGAAAGAAACTGGTTAAGATAGAGCAGCATCCACCCAACAGACTGGTGTAAGTAAGCTGGCAGAGACTTGCAGTTGGTCAGTTTCCTCACTGGATCTCAGTCTGTGTTTGCAAATTATGCATTTTTTTTACAATCTATCTGTTAGGCATCTATTGGTCTAACTCCATATTAAAAAGGACACTGAATGAAACTAATTTCTCACATCTTTAAACTCTGCCTAAGGCGTTGTTTTCCTGATAAGTTAAGTGAGGATATCTACTGGACTAAGCTTGTCATGGTTAACATAGAGTCTTCAGTTGTTTGCATACTGTACCACAAATCTTGGTTTATCTATCCTTCTGATGAAGTTGGAGGCATCATTGTAGACAATATTGATGAGTGGAAGCTAACATCTAAATACACTGCTTTTGGAAAGAATAGTGGGAAGGCAACAATCACAGGAAGAAAAGGAAAGGATGAAATCTTCAGGTGCTCAACAAAATCTCTTGAACAACACATTTCAGTTCAAACTGGTTGCTATAAGGCTGTGAAAGTGTGCAGCTGACAGATTGAGAAGTCTTGTTCAAGAATGCCCCTGAGCAAGAAATCTGTCTGAAACACGTTGGTTCTTTAACCTAAGAAAAAAATATAACAACATTTTCCTAGTGTACCTAGAGGTTTCTCTCTTTCTTTCCTTGAATGTTCAGCGGGTCCATTTCTCACAAGAGCATTAGTGTGGAGTGGGGAGCAGCACTGGAAGCTGGTGACTCTGATTTCAGTGAAACAATTAACCCATTCTGAGTTTTAGGCCATTTCCACATTACACAGTTATAGTGCTATTATTCCACTTTCACCTGTGGAATTCTGAGCTTTGTAGTTTACTGAGGCCCAAGAGCTCTCTGGCTGAGAATTCTAAATGTCCCTTCCTAAATGGAGAATTCTAAATGGTCCTTCCTAAACCAGGATTCCATAGGATGTTGAAAATGCAATAATAGCATTATAACAATGTAGTGTGGAAATGGCCTTAGTTTCAACTCCAAAAGAGTTATCTAAAGTATGAATGTATTTGGTGGGTAGTGTTCAACACCTTTGAGGTTCAGATTAAATCCGAGAGGAAATTAATAACCCAGTTTACATCAGAGTCACTAAACTCCACTGGAGCCAGGTGTTACTTACATGACTGGCATAGGAGATTTCAAAAGATAGGAAGATTCCTGAGGCTGTCCCATGTATTGCAGTCATGTAGCCAGACAAAAGTATAGAGAAGCCCCCTTGGTGGTACTATACAGTCTTGAAATCTATTCCACAGAGATGTAGAGCAGGGCATCTAGTGTGGTGTTACAACAGCTTTATGCTGCAGTATTATTATTATTATTATTATTATTATTATTATTATTATTATTTAATTTCACAGTCCAAAATGTGTTACTGATTGGAGTGTTGGACTATCAGCGATTCAGATTCAGAATCTAGGAATTTATGTCGTAGTGGCTTTTTGCTTTTTTTTTTTTTTGGCGGTGGGGAGGTAATTGTGCTATTGTGATCTTATCTATGGTGATTTAATTCAGATATTTAGTCACTCCATTTGGAATTGTTCCCAGAGCCAATGTGGTATAAAATGCATCTTACAAAAGTAAATCAGATACAGATAAAAGTTCACAGTAGTAAAAATATACATAAAGGTAAAACATAGTACAAGCCTATATCAGGAGACATACAAGAAAATGCTACTCACCTACCCCCAAAACCAACCATGGAAGCAGTGCAATCCACCCCCTAGCATGTTCATTTCTGTGTTGTTGAAGACTGGAGAGATTAGCAGGATTTCATCCAACTATTTTCCTTTAGTTGGACATACTGTAGAAAGCATCAGCAGGGACCTCCAGAATTTTCCTGAGGACCAGCAGGGGAAAGATCTGTTGATTTATTTGAAAATATTTGAGAGAGCTTGCCTTAGCTACATCCCCAGGGGAATCTACATGAAATCCGGGAACCTATAAGGGCAGTTTTAAGGCAGATGGAAGCTACTATTCCCCAGGCAAGAAGTCTGCAAATTATGACCTAAGTGATTCAGATATCTGCTAACATGTCTACATTGCTTGCTATATAAGCCCTCTAAAAGTGAGGAAGACCTAGATGCTGGGAACATCCAGGTCCTACTTATGTAGTCACCCAGCCAGTGTCCCCACTTATTGGAGAATAAAGGTTTAACAGACAGGTACGGTAAGGAAATATTTATCCTTACTGAAAAGATTATATCTGGCTAGTAAGGCATCTTAAATGTGAAGACCCTTCTTCCAGGTTGCAAGCTTAAACATTTTTACAAAACCAAATTACACTAGAGCACATTTAGAACCATCAACCAGCCAGGGAATATTACCAAAATTCCTGCTACCTCTTTCTAAACATGCAGTTGGGTGTTCTGTGCTTGAGATTGTCCTTTGCTGAAAAACTGGGAGTCTGGACTCCTTCTCTGTCTATACCAGTCTTCCCATCACATTAGTTAAAGAAAGCCCACACTTTCTTTCTTTTTGGGGGAGGGGGGAATCCTTTTTTGTGTGTGTGGGTGTTTCAACACAGACTCCCCCTCAAAAAAAGAACATGGGCTCTGAAGATTTGAGATCTCTTCCAGCCCCTTAATTTTCCATGGAGCTATAGTGGCAAAGAATCTTTCCTTTGATCTTACATAACTCTGTTCCATCCAAAAAAATTAAATAGTCCCTATGTTAATTGGGTGCAGCTTGGTTTGTAGTCATTAGGTAATGATAGGTGGCATTATCACACCACCTTTCTGTAAGTATAATGTATTTTGAAATGCAAATATTGTGTCTTGATTTCATGTACTGTTTTAAATTGCATAATTATTAATACTGTATGCCATTTTGTAATCTTCAGGTCTAGGCAGTCTATAAATGTTTGTAAACAAACAAACAAACAAACATAAAGAAGATTACAATCAGAAGTAGATACCAGAGCAGATGTTACATAGAATCGTTGTGAATGTGCCTTCTGACATTAAGCCTGACTGGTGGTCTTCATCACCAGTGAGATTCGGGAGAATATGTTTGATCTTTTTCATTACTGGATGTTTGGCCAATCTAAACTCTCCTTTCCAAGCTGCTATTAACCATATGGAGAGACAAGATACATATGCATCTTTCTCCAACAAGCCTGTCAGCATCATTGGAGTGTGTTAAGTAAGGTGCCCAGCCTAAACATCACCCTAAAGGGGGTGCTTTACTAATGCTTTACTAAAAAGAGGACAGAAGGGACACTGGTCTGCATAAATTTACATATACTGAATTATGTATTACCTACAAAGAAAAATATCCTACTTGATTTCTTCATTTCTATTCTTTTGCTTTACCATTTTCCTTAGATATATATAAAAAAGAATGCATGTGTAACAGGTGTATCATTCTGGAATGTATGCTTTGTAATTTGTTATTTATGACTTTTTGGCATATGAAGCTAGCATAGTAAGCAATATTCTTTGCACTTTGTGGCCAAGGCTAATCCCAAAGCAAAGCAGCTGAGGGAGATTCTTGTCACAACAGGTAAACAATCTTCATGTGTACCTGACAAAGAATGACTTCATGTCTTGAAGGCCTGGCCGACGACAACAGTCTGACCAGTAGAAAGAAGATGAACATTTCAAGAGACAAACATGAACAGAGGAGACTTTAACAGTGGAGACAGAGAACTACTCTGAAATAGCAGTTCCAAACGCTTTGAGAAAGAACAGTGACTTTGAACTCACATTAGCATCTGACACCCATGATTGGAAGAGCCAGAGCAACTTGATGAAACCAACAATTTATCAAGACATGAATATCATAAGAGCTGAGGAACATAAAATCTTTGGATGACTGGAACTGTGAGTGGGGGAGGGAGAAGAAGGCCACAACAACATGCAACAATACTGGGGTATTTTCCTCTCATTTACACACACTCTCTCCCAGGCTGGCCTTCAGGTTTGAGTGAGATATGCATGTTTTTGTGTGCTTGTGTATGTGCATGTATGATTAGGGATGTGTCTCTGCTATTTGTGATCCTAGACTAAAGTTCACCCTTAGGTTTCTCCTTCTCATTTCCTGCGTCTGATGGGCTCTATTATTTCCTAAAACTTTGCTCTTTTCTTCAACCAGTTCTTCTTCTGAACTGAACATGTTCCTCTGTCACCCTTCTCTGGTAAAAACCTGCTGCACACTCCCTTGTCCTAATTTGAAATTTCTCCCATCAATCCTAAACGTCTCCACACCCCTTTTTTCCTTTCCTTTACTCCTTCAACTCTGTTTACCAGAACATTAGAATAGACTGTACCCTGCTTACTGCTTTACCCTCCTGTGATATAGTCCTTTGTTATATAATAAGGTACATAGTATAATAAAGTATATTTAGTATATTAGTATGAGTATATTTAGTACAATAGTCTCTTTGAACAGGTGGGTCACACGCCACTTGAACACAAGCAAAAAGATGACATGCTTGTGAACAGAGGCAAAAGTTTGATTTTAGAGAAGTCAATTAAAATGATTTTTTTAAAATCTCCATATTCATATCTGTGATAAATAGATATAGATGCAAAATTAGAAATGTCTGCTGTAGTTTAAAGAGACTTGCAGTACATTTCTCCTGAGTGCAGAAGACTGTGACCAGATGGCCTGTGTGTCTACTACGGATGCTGTCCATGTGCTAACTAGATGGGAAGATTAAAGGTCTCCATTCTTTTCCTTCTTATGGTTCTTTATCTTTGAATCAGACTTAGAGTGGACCTGTCTTCCAGTAGAGGATACATTCAAAAAGACTACCATCCTCTAGCAGCCCTTCAAATACAGAACAGTTTTCTTTAAAAGATGACACATAGCTACCCAAGGCAGGAAGCAGATGATGTCTGGTGAAGACCCTGGACCTTTGCCAGTCAAAGCAGGATTAGGGGTGGATTAGAGGTGGCTGGGGCAAAAGAGAAGAGGGTATTTGCCTCCATTCTATGCATAGGAGCTGACTGGATCAACAGCTGAATCTTCTTTCTACACTAGCAATGGAATGGGGGTTATCTCTGAAATACCAGAGGACAGCAGGTTGGTTTAATGGGTGGGGGACAGATTTGGTAGTACACACAGGCCCTTTCTGTAGGTTACTGGATCCTGGCATCAGCCTGCAGGGATCCCAGTAGAGCCTTTCCCTGGAGAGGAGTGCAACAGGAGTGCTCCCTTTTGCACCAGCTGCCTGTGGAAATGGAGGAGGTGAGATGGCCCCACACAGGCCGTTATGCTTCCTGATCCTCCACAGCAAAGGAAAGTGTGGGAGGGTGGCAGGTGGGCTACATGATCATCAGTCATTGACAGGTAAAGCCTGGGGATGGGAGAGTGATGGGACATGGATGATGTCGTGCATAAGCATTATCTGGGTCCCGTCCTTCTCCCATCCCCGATGCAGGATGATGATATCTTGTGGAAAGGGTCACAGTCTATCTTCCAATAAAAAGAAATGGCCAGGGGCTCAGGAGGAAGACTGAGATTGTTGTCAACCAGTTTTTGCCACCTGATGTGGTTGCTCAAATCTGCCTAATGCTAGGGACCGCTCTTGTTGGATAAATAAATGATCTGATCTGGTTCAAGGCTTTTGTTCCTCCATTCCTGATTCCCTGCAAGATTTTCCCCTGGCACTCTAGAGATACTTTTTGACCCTTTCTTCTTGGAGACCTTTGCGATATGGGAGAAATGAGCAGCTGGCAGGAAGAGCTGAAAGAATCCTTTATGAAAAGCCCTTTGTCTCTCAGCTGTGGGGTGTCAGGAGAATATTTGATTTTGAGGCACTGAGTAATATCCATAATTATATTTTTATAATCTCCGTGCATCCTGAAAAGGCCACAGAACAAAATGGAAACAAAATCAGGCAATGGGATTCAGAGGCCACAGGGTGGGTGGCAGGGGTGGGGAAGTCTTCACCAGCAGGAACTATATTTCTCAAGGTAAAATGCATTTGTTCATGTTTCTCTTCCTCCCTGCCCCACGCAACCTTTTCCTTTCCCCTATTAGAAATTAAAATGAATTAAACTCAAGGACATGCTGGGGAATCAAAAGTGAATTGTTTACTTAGCCTAGTTATTAATAGTGTAGAATTTAGAACCCCGCTGGTACAAAGGCAACCAGCATGTGACAGAAAGAGAGGGTGGGGACAGAGAAATGTAGCTCAGCCATGTTTATAGCATAGAGCACATAGAAAGTACAATTCACTATGATGAACTGAAAGGCTAATGTGTTAACTTCTTTCCCTTTGCTGCTGTTGCACTCCTTTGTTATGCAAGACCTGCAAATCCACAGCATATGGTTCAGCTATATTGGCCTATAAAGAAGGGAAATAATGGCATATGACTTTTATTTGGAAGTGGAAGCTGAAATAGAAATGCAAGAAGGGGGCAGAATACCCCGGTGTCCCAGGAGTGGTCTCTTTTTTTGAGCTAAAAGCCAAGGTGTTTGATGCTATGTCAAGGACTGCTGAAGTATATAATTCATTCCATCTGCTCTCCTCAGTGCACAAGAGCAGCAACATCCGCGCCAGCTGCAGATGACTGAAAGAGAGGAAAAGGAAACCTTGGCAGCTGCGTTGTGTTTGTGCCGTAGTGCTTAGAGAGTGTTGACAAGCAACGAGATCTAGCTAATGTGCAGGCAGGTCTCTTTCTTAGTTGCTAGTGAATAGACTGGGCCTAAAGAAGGGAAGGGGCACATGGCTGGGGAATATTTTATGTCTCAGAATGTTGTGTATTCCACAGGGTGGTGTGGTCTCTGTGAAAAGATATTTATGTGGGTCAAGCCATTCTCATTCAGCCACTGATAATATTCAAGAGAAAGATCTGTGGTGCTCTGGGAGAACTCAACATCTTCAAGCTGAATGGATGATCCTCTGTTTTTCACTCTTCCACATTCTTTTTCTTAAAATAAAATCTTGACTTCTTTCTATCAGATTTATGAATAAATTTGCAAAGTCTGGAAGGTTCAAAATAAAATGAGATAAAAATTCTCACCCATCCCTAAACAAATAAGGTGGAGAATCTGGGGAAAACATTCTTTTCGAGGTTATCTTTTGAGCTGAACAACCTGCTTTGATTTTGTTGTAAGGGGTCTGTTCCTTTAAATCTCTTATTTCCCCATCCCATTTTTCTATTCTTCATAAAACAGTGACTATTTTTATTTATTTAAAGTAATTATAAGGCACAGAATAAGGCACAGAATTCTCTAAGTTTCGCTTACATAAGGTGATGCAGGTTTAGATACATGGCAGGATCAATATGCACTCTAATATGTGCACCATTAGCTGTCTAGGCATCCAGTGTTCTTCCTTTCAACAGCTCACCTCTGACCCATTTTGCTTTGTGTGTCCACCAAAGTTGTTCTCAGCTCATGTTCAGAAGTATTCTCCCACAGTGGCCAAGTAGCTTGTCTCAGTAAGGTGGTGAAGGGTAAGGAAATGAGGGTGCACTGTCACCTGGAGTGTAGCTGCTTTTCTTTCCCTTGGAACCCAGATCAGTCTGATCTTCATTGTGCTAATCACCTGTACCCCTTCCCTCTGGTAAGAAGGAGCAGGGACAGCCACTTCAGGGCTTGATAGCTGCCAGGTGGTGGGAGATTTTGGGATGAAGCACAAGTGCAAGAAAATGGCTTATCTACTCCATTGACAAAGGGATGTACACATCTGTAAGCTGCATTGGTGCACATGTAAATGTAGGATGCTGGCCTACATACTGAGAAACACAGGCCCTTTCTGCACCATACCTCAATAGCGCATTGTTCCTTTACAATCCCAGCATTGTCATTTCCGTGATGGTGTCAGGTTAGAAATGCTCTTTACCACACCTTTTTGACTTCAGCAGATGAGTAGCATTATTGTCACTGATGTTTCCTCCACATCACAGTGACATTGGCCAGTCCTCTTCCCTGCCTTTTCCCCACCCCACAGCTCCCGATTGCTTGTTTTTGTTTTTTGTTTTTTTAAAAAGCCATACTAGCATAGCAATGTTGTAATGGGATGACGTACCAGTATACCATTGCATTTTATAATGCTTAAAAATGTATTTAATTTTTTTTAAAAAAAAGTTTTAACTCAAAGGAGAACTTTAAAGTAGACACAGGTGATAGATTTCAAAGTTACCATGCCATGGGAGTAGCTGAAGGAGGGACAATTTGGGAATGCCCACATCTCACCCACTGCTGGATCTGTGATGACAGGAAGCACTGTCAAGCACTATTATAGCACAGCACTGACATGGCTGATGGGATTGTAGCACTAAAGGAGGCCCTTAATGGATTTTTTCTGAAAATGAAATAGAGATGATTTGCAATGTTTGGGAACAGGATAGCAGCTGGATAGCAACAACATCATGTGGTAACATGACTCCTGGACTGGGAACAACCCATTGTGGCAGGATGGTGATATCATACAGAAATGACCAAATATTCTTGCAGCTTTGGGCAGTTATTCAATCATAGGCTCCCAGATGACTTCCCAGGACTTATGTCACAGCACAGGTTTGATAACTCTTCGAAGACAAAACCCAATGAGTCTTATGTGGACACAGCAGCTAAATGATTACACTTCCAGAATCCAAATGCCAAGAGTTCCAGGATGCTTCAGAGCATCTGAGTCCTATCAATTTATTTTGCTCTTTTCTACGTGCAGCGTCTATATAGTTTTCTTGCTAAAAATGAACTAACACAGAACACTGGTGTAAGCTGTCAAGTTCACTGAGGGAAATGGAGTATACCAAGGCTGATCTCCTACTAATATTTTGAACTCTAGATCTCGGATTGTGTTATCCCTCTGAAAGTACTGAATAGCACAGTAGTGCAAACAAAAACACACAAGGAAAAATCAAGGGAAATAAAATATGGACCTGCTTTATTTAGCTCCAGTTAGAAGCTTTGGCTTAGCTCCAGTGTAACTCTAGTGGAGTGAAAAACTCTCCCACCATAGATGCACTAGACATAACCATTGTGCGGCAAAGAGCACACATAGACCAGCCCTTGTACAAAGCAAAGCTTAGACAAAATTATATTTTTAGTCTACAGGTCCCAGAATACAATTGGTTGCTGCTTCTTGGAAGTGGGGCATTCTGGGAGCTGTGATCATAAAAGTAACTTTTCCAGGTTCTGGAACAAAGATAGGTGCAGTAAAAAATTGCTTTCTAGAAATGCATATCTAATACTTCCACTAACACAGCAGACCTTGAGCTAACACAATGTCACTGTTGGATACAGGTCTTGGTTTCTGTATCAAGAAGAATAAAGTCTGGATTAGTTTTCAGTGTACCCTGCCAGAATCTCTGAGAGGTTTAAACACTGCAGGAATCATCTGACCATCCTGGGTCCATTATGCCAAATTATAAAATGACATGGCCCTTTTCGCATGGCATTTGCCATGCGAAAGGGCCCCTGGAGTGTCATGCGACTGTGAGGAGCGGTCCACACAACTCATTCACATTCGTGCAACACTCCAGGGCCTGGAAGGTGCCAATCATGCACTATTTCATTTTCGGCTGTGAGCTGAAAATGGTGCGTGATCATGCATCGCTCCAGGACCCCGTGTGCACTTGCTGTGTGTGCAGAGCTCCGGAGCCATGGTGCTTGCGCTTGCTGCACTGAGGAAGGAAGAGGAGGGGCTCTCGTGCAACCGGGAAGCAGCTGTGGAGCTGAAGGAACCAGGATACAAGAGCCTCTCGCTAAAGGCTGCTCGAGTGATCCCCGCACCCCAGCTCTGCAAAAAGGTGAGTTTCGGAAAGGGCCATAGAGTGGATTGACGTGGTATGTGGGCTCTGCCCTTGAAAGCAAAACTCAACACTATACCATAAAGCTCTCTCAACATTTCTGAAGTGAAAAGCAGCCATAAGCAATTGACCAAAGGAACTCTGAGGGAAAGGCATCGTTTAACCCTTTCTCTTCCAGCTGCTTTTCTGTTCAAATTTGCTTCCATACTGTTTTTTTCTTGGCTTGATCTCTCTAGTGTACATAAAACTATTAAGATTTTTAATGTTACTCTCTGGATTCAGCAGAGGTTAAGAATATGCCACCCTCCCTTCTCACTAAGGTTTTGTACTATTTATAAATACAGACAACCTTTTTCAAAAGAGTAACTTACCACAGTAGGTACAAACAGCCATTCAGCAAGCATGAATATATGGGAAGTTATTTATTACTGGTACTATTGGCAGTTTCCAAGATGTCTGATAAATTCTGTTTGTGTGTGTGTGTGTGTGTGTGTGTGTGTGTGTGTAAAACAAACCTGACATCTCTGTTCCTTACATTTGATCTACAAATAATGGAATGCCAAAAAAGTGGATTCTTATATGTTTCATGGGCCACTATGAACTAATTTAAAGCTACAATTGTATAAGAAGAAAACCCAACTTGCTTGGAATACTTTCACAATTAGCTTGCTTTTTTCTTACAAAGTTTTCTGTGCCTTTTAAAATACCTCAGTGTTGTTATCATTATAAAATTGCTTTGGGGAAAAAAAAGAAAAAAAAGAAACAGATTTGTAACTGAAAGTGGCACCCAGGGACAACTGGTCAATACAAGCATTGATCCCTCATCATGCAATCATTTTGCTTTGGATGGACATGAAAAGGAAAATATGGACAATATTTTATCCAATTCAATCTATAAAAGAATCAAGGATGTTATTATTTGATTTCAAAACTTTATTTCGTCATTTGTCATTAAATATGTTTTTTACAGTATTTTATCGCATTTTTTAAAATGTGTTTTCAGATACTGTAAAATTTTAAAAAATACTCTGTATCCATGATGTTTATAATTTCCTTTATGTAAGCCTAATAAAAGACTGGCCAAGACTGGCGCTATTATCCTGAACCAGGGCTGGAGAATCTACACCTCTCACAATCTCTTACAATTTCACATGTTGGCCCAGACTTTGGGGAACTGAGGTCCAAAGCATCTCAAGGGACACAGGTTCTTCACCTTTGCCCTATGTTCTTGAAAGAAATATTTTGTATGCAGAATCATTCCATAAGTTTGGGAAGGTGTGTTAACATATAAGAGTGCCCATTGCCAGTTATAAGAAACCCAGAAAGCACTGTTCCTTGGTTGGAAATGGAGTGCAAAGAGTCATTTCCTGTGAGACATCATGGAGCTTGCACTTTTCAAAACTGAGTGGAGATGGGACTGCACAGAAGATCTGGACTGACCCAAGACGTTCTCCTTCCTTCAGTGGAGCATCAGCCAATAGCATTTTTCTCCCAGAAAGAGATGACATAGAGCCAAAAGCCGGCCAAGTTATGTTGGACCATGAGACAGAAAATCTGAAGGGCATATCTCTCTAGCTGAGACTCTACATAACTTCAACATACGGTGAATATCCACTTGCATAGTTACATTTCTCTGCCATTATGCAACCCCTATAAGTATACTGATGCAGTACAATATACATAGAAGTGATCAATGTGCATACTTGACAGCCCACTGAGCAAATGCAATGCACGATCTAAATACTTTCATGTCCTATCACATGCATGTGGTTCTGCATATGCAACTCCACTTCCACTACCATAGCTGGGTACAAGCACTGCACATGCTCTGCAAAATTCACTGCTCATGTATAGGGCAACTTGCACATGTGACAATCGGGATTCTGGCCTCCATGTACCTGGCTGTAGAAATTCAGCAAGAGTAAATTAAATAATTATTGAACTTGATCATCTTTAATGACACCAAAAATCTTCTTCTTGAGGTGGTCATTCCACTCTGCCTAATGATAACCAGGCTAGCCCTGAGGGAAGGGGGAAGTCATGATCTAAGCCTTGTTGTTAATCCAAACAAGAGGGATCTACTGAATCAGTTGGATTTGCCTATGTGTCAATATACCATTCAATAGTTGTGTTTCAGTGGATCTGTTCTATCTGAGACTAAACAACAAGACTCCGACCTATGACTTTCACATTTGATTTCCTAGTGAACATTCACTGAATGAGATTGGTAGCAATGGCTTGCAGGTCAGTACTGGAAATGAGGAGGAAAATATACCGACATTGCGAACATATTTGGTATGACTCTTAGACTGCTGACAACTCGGGCCATTTCTGCACAACATCGCTATTCCACAACAGCAGCGTGTTGTTTCTGTTCCAGGAGTCATGCTACCACACAACGTTATCACTATCCAGCTGCTATCTCATCCCCAAGTGTTGCAAAACCACCTTATACTATTTTCAGAAAAAAAAATCTGTTAAGAGCCTCCTTTAGCACTCCAATCCCATCAGCTGGCTCAGTGTGGTACTGTAATAGCGCTCGATAGCACTTCCTGTTGTTGCAGATTCAGAAGTGGGCAGGGTGTGGGTGTGCCCAGCTTGACCCTCCCCCAGCATCTCCCATGGGCTGGCAAGTTCAGAATCTCCCACCTCTCCCTGTTTATTTTACATTTCTCCTTTGAGTTAAAACTTTTTATTTTATTTAAATACATTTTTAAACATTATAGCACAAAAGTGCAATAGTATACTGGGGTGTCATACTATTACAACATTGCTGTGCTCATATGGCTTCCAAAACAAACAAACAAACAAACAAACAAAAACAAACAAACGCCCCTCACCAATCAGGAGCAATGTGGCAGGGTGAAGATGGAGGAAGGGAGTGGTTAGGAACGCTGTAGTGCAGAATGAACACCGACAGCAATAGTACTACTTGTCAACTTAGGGCTGAAGGGTGTGAAAGAGAACAATTCTAAGTTGCTACCATCGCACAAATGGCAGCACTGGGATTGTAATGGAAGAATGTGCTCATGGAGTATGGTGAAAGGGGCTTGATTTCAGCTGCCAATGTGTAGCTTATAAATATAGCCCTAAGTTAAGTTTTGGTGTTTGGTCAATTTTTCCCCCAGTTCCCTTTAATATTAGCTATATCTGCAGCACTTGAAAGAAGCCTGACTCTTCCTAGCTGTTCTTATAATATAATGAATTTATTAAAATGTCATTATCTGAAAGCTCTGTGACTGTTCCCCATGTTCCCCTAGTGTGTGTGTGTGTCTGTTTGTCTGTCTGTCTGTGATGTCACAATCTCACTGGTGTTTGTTGCCTTTTCAACTAATATGGGTGTGTGTGTGTGTATATATATATATGTATATATATATGTATACATGTCCATCCGCACACACACTGTCTCACATACATATAAACATACACAATTGTATGTGTCTGCATTTAAAAAAAAACAATCAATAGTATTATTTGCAGGCAGAATCTAGATCCCTGAAGGATACTATAAAACTGGAGTTGGCTTAATAAAATTTGATAAAAATTAAAAAAACAGACTTTTTTTTTTTTTAAAAGTCCATTGTTTGGGCTTCTGCCTTCCTAGATGATGTTCAATAGAATACATATTCTCTTCCTTCAGTCCTTTCAAGGCCAGTTTGTTCCTCATACTTGTTTCCCACTCAGATCCATATAATATCCCACAGTCTTAAGTTTTCTCCCAACCCTTTTATAGCATTCTCTTCTGCTTGTGCCTTTTTCAGTTAACAGACTTGAGACTCACAATCCCGAATGGGCTTGCTGAATCTATAAATTGCCCATTGTGTAGAAAATACATTTTTCCATAAAAATGATGGAAAGGAAAAACACAATGGCTTGTTCTAGTTATAGCTGAGCTTCCTTTTGAAAGTATTGAATTCCTTATTGCTTCAAAGTGGGACCTGTGCCTCCGAGCCATTCAACCTTTGCAAAGCTCTACAATGCAATTGCACGTAAAGAATCCTGAAAAGCCATCTACTACTCCTCCACCAAAGGAGAACATAAAGTCAAGCAGACTTGTTCTGGTGATTTCTAAAATAATGATTTCTTTTTTAGCTTTATCAAATGTTTTCATGCAGGTAGGTCATGGTTTCAAATCAGATGCCTCTTCTTTCATTCTCAGATCATAGATGGAACATTGTTTTTCACATTCAAGGTATTACTTCACTCATATATTTTTATTTATTTATCTATTTGATTTATCTCCCGCTTGTCTTCCAATCCAAACTTATGAAACAACAGACCTGAATCTTATTATTTAGTCCCAGGTGGTGTACACCCATTGAATCAACTGTTGAATGATGAATTAGCAAAGAGAATAATTCATGGACTTTCTAGGGTGTGCCACTTCAGACTGCAGCTTATATATTGACATCGACAAGGCCAGCCCTGCCAATGGGCAGAGTGCAGTAGTCAATTCGGGGGACTAGCTTGGAATGGCATGAAAATGCAATGATTTTTTAAAATTATTATTATTATTTAATGTGTGGGAAGGTTGTTGCTTGTTTTTCTGCCAAGGAAAGAGACTTATTTGTAGGCATTTTGGCCTTTGGCACTAAAATAACTTGGCTCCTTTGGGTACTGTCATGCACCTTGACTTGCCAGAGGGTGAGGCACCATTTGTTGCTTCATTTCATACAGAGAAGTACGGTGGATCTTTATTTTTAAAAAGAACACAGGAATCAAGGTTTGGGGAAAAGGAGTTCTAGCTTGCCCTTTGCATTGCTGACATGCTATCCTTTCTCTTCAACATCTTGATTTCTGTGCACAGAAAGCCCCTGTTTCTCCTCCTTCTCCAACAGAGAAGCATTCAGACATCTGAACTTTGCCTGCAATCTGAACAGATACTGCCTATCAACCCAGGTTTACCTGTGAGAAATAGCTGCTTGTGCTAGAATTTTTATTAATAACAAGAATAGCAGCAACCCAAATCTCTGCCTTTGAATCTACTCCTGAGCATGAACAATTGCAAATTGATATAGTAACTGAGGTGGATAGATAGATGGAAGACAATGCCAAAGAAACCAATATATGGCTCAGTTAGTCAGTCTTTATTGTTATGATCAATGATCAGCCATGCCAATATATAGCTGGATTCAAGTCATGAAAGAAAGGGATATGGATTAGCATTTTTTTAAAAAATTCAAAAGCAATATATATGAACTTTATTTCTTCTTCCAAATCTCATTACATGTCTGTCCTATTTCTTAACTAGACAACCAGAGATATTTTCTGTTTGCCTCCAGGCACTATTCACAATGGGAACGGCTATTCAGCTTTAAAAGTAAATCAATATATATCATGCCATAAGATAGGACCGTGCAGCCCAGACAAAAGAAGCTTATAAATGAAATAGATAAATAGAGCCAACAGAAGGTGGAAGCCATTCCCACAATTGATTAGAGGGTAGTGTTTGGAAGGCTGCATTTACATTCCCATTCAAAAAGAACTTGATATCAATTCTTTTTAGCCTTTTGATAGCATCTTTCTGTGTCTTAGGCTGTTTTCATAAGCTTTGTGTATATCAGCATTTGCAAATCCCCCAATGCACATACAAAACCTCCAGCACCTGGAAGCAATTTGAAAATTAAAATGTTTGCTGGCTACAGCCCGGATAACACCCATATTGTTACGTGTGTCCGTTCTTAATTAAGCTGTTTGCTTGCTAATAGTCGGGAATAGATTGGTTAAGTCTTGGTGCATGTGGGTGCGAGGTCACCCTGCAGAAATGACAGAGGCCAGGTTTGATAGACAGGAGAGTTTTTAGGTGAAGTGGGTGGATTTTATTAAAGTACATCTCTTGCCTCACCAATGGCACTACCTTTCCATAGTGGGGTGATTGCATGCTCCTGTGAGGCAAGAGACTATGCTGACAGCAGCAGTGCTGCTGGTAGGGTCTCCTGTGCCAGACAGGTTTTTGCTGAGGAGCCAGACTAAAGGGTCCAAACAGCTACTGGGCAGCAGCAGTAGAGAGGAAGGGTAACACTGGAGGAGGATCTCTCCAAGAGAACAGCAGTGGCATCATAGCTAACACTTCTCAATACTCTACAGGGGGTAAATGTCCTTTTTAATATCTCTTATCAGGAAAACCCTGTGATGAGAATGAAACAAGAGATAGTGCCAGAAGATCAGACTCTAAGGTAGACTGGCACTCAACAAGTTACTGGGGAAGAACAGATGACAAGTAGCACTGTGGCTAATAATGGTAGTGGACTCAAACTTCAGCTGTTGACTTGCTCAGAAGCTAAAGGAAAGTCTGAAGCTGCACAACCTGTATTACAGGAACACAGAATCTAAGCAGTATGAATCAAGGGAAGTTAGACATAGTGAAACAAGAATTAGAACATATAAACATTACGATACCTGGGGTGAGCTAACTAAAATGGACAGGAATTTGACATTTTGAGTCAGTTGCTCAGATTATGAAAATCTAAGAAAAAATGGGGTGGCATTTATAGTGAGGAGAGATATAGCAAAAGCAATTAAAGGATACAAAGTCTGACCAAATCATGTTATTAAGTTTAGGGAAAATCCATCAATATAATCTTAATCCAAATGTATGCTCCAACAGTAGAGGCAGAAGAAGAAATTGAAAGATTCTGTGCAGGAGTCCAGGGGAAAATTGATCAAACACCAAAACAGGACTTTTTGTTAATCAATGGTGATAGGAATGCAGAAGTAGGAAATGACAGAATCAAAGATTGTAGGAACATTTGGCCTAGAACCACAAAGTGAAACAGGGCATGGACTAGCTGAATTTTGCAAGGCCAACAGTTTTGTTCTTCACAAACACATTCTTCAAACAACCCAAGAAATAATTGTACACACGGACCTTACCAGATGGCCAAAAAAGAAATCAAATAGACTACAGCCATTTCCGCTGTTATAGTGCTATTATTCCACTTTCAACATCCTGTGGAATTCTGGGGTTTGTTTTTTACTGAGGCCAAAGAGCTCTCTGGCTGAGAATTCTAAAGGCCCCTCCCTAACTTGAAAATCCCAGGATTCCATAGGATGCTGAAAGTAGAATAATAGCACTATGACAATGTAGTGTGGAAATGGTCTAGAAATCAGAAGACTAAGGCCATTTCTGCACTGGGAATTTAAAATGGTGCAGAGCGACCTCCAACGGAGGTCTTCTGCACCGTAGAGTGGACTGGGGTGGACTACTTTCTGTAGATCCACACCTCAGTCCGGTTCTGTGCGACCAGAACTGGTCGCGCAGCATGGCTTTTAAAAATCTCTTTTTTGAGGTTTTTAAAAAGCACAGAGTGAGCGAAGCCGTGTAGCTCTGTCATCCGGCTCCGGAGAAAATTTGCAGGCACATGCAAGTGTGTGCCTACAGATCTTCCAGGGGCGGACTTTCGGCTGGTGAGCTTCTTCGGTTGGTGGAGAGCCTCCACCAACCGGAAGCTGCCATTTGGGATGCCGGAGGACTGCGGAACAGCGAAGTCGCACTGCTCCTTGTGGCAATGGACTCGGCCGGCTGGAAAACAAAGCTGGTAAGCTCCGTTTTCGGGCGTTCCCCCCACATGCGGGCCTAAGACTTTGTAGGGCAGGTATGAAGGAACTAAACAGGAATCTGAACTGTGAAGTTAGGATTGTCTATGCCATTGTAGTTCCAATTTCTATGTGTGATTGTGAAAGCTAGATAGCAAAGAAAGCTGATAGGAAGAAAATCAACTCATTTGAAAGGTGGTGTTGGAGAAGAATTCTGCAGATGCCCTGGACTGCTAAAAAGACAAATGAATGTGTCAAAGAGCAAATGAAGCCTGAACTCTCCCTAGAAGCCAAGATGACTAAACTGGAGTTGTCATACTTTGGATGTATCATGTGAAGACATGATATATCCAAGGACAATAATACTTGGTAAGGCAGAAGGCAGTAGAAAAAAGGAAGATGGCATTACAAATGGATAGACACAATCAAGGAAGCCATGTCCCTGAATCTTCAAGACCTGAGCAGGACTGTTGATGATAGAGTGACTTGGACATCTCTCATTTATAGGACTGCCATAAGTCAAAGTTGACTTGATGGCAGTTAACAAGAAGAAGAAGAAGAATTTCTTGCAGTCACCATCTGAAAGAGCACTCATGGGACTCTCACAATGGGGAAAATGTTGACGCTTACTCTCTCCCCCATAATTAAAATATTGTTTTGATTGCAGCCCATTAGCCACTAAGCATTCTCTTCCTCTTTAATATTTCTTCTTACCTGCAGAACTGTGTATATAAACTACACGGTTAATCTACTCTCCAAATTATTAATCTTCAACTATTAACAATGAATAAATAGACACCTTTGATGGCTTTCCTTTAATGCTATGGCTTGCACCAGCCTCAATATGTAAACTTCCAGTGGATTACCTTGTGATTAATATATCTCCTAGCAAAAGAGGAGATAGGACTCATGATGTTCAATTTAACATGGGCTAATAAAATAGAATAAAAATTAAAGGTTGCATTTTTAGCACCATACCCACCAAAGAAACAGTCTTAGATACTTGCTGTTTCAGCTCTGATTATTTGTTTGTATATAAAGGTTCCACCTGAAAAATTTAGTTTATACTTGTGTATCTTATCAAAAGAAGGTAAGTAGTAGGCCCTTTCCTCATTTCACCATTGCAGAACTGAAATGGGGGAATCTTCAGCATTCATCACGTATTGGACATAAATCCCCAGAATCCTCAATCAGCATGGCCAGTGGTAAGGGATTGTGGGAGATAGAGCCCATTTCCACAATAGAGGCCATTAGTGCTATATACTGTTACAACTGTGGCATTGCCGTTTGTGCAATGCTGTCGGGTGAGGAATGCTGCTTTCCGCACCCTTCTGCCTTCAGTGGATCAGAAGCTGCATTGCCACCGGTGTTCCTTCTGCACCACAGCATCCCTGTCCCCATAGTCACCCCACCCCACTGCCCCAATTTGTTTTTCCCCTCTCTGGAAACCATACTAAACACAGCAGTACACTATTGCACTTTCACACTATAATGCCTAAAAATGTATTTAAAAATATAAAAAGTTTTAACTCAAAGGAGAACTTTCAAATAAACATGGAGAGGTGATAGACTTTGAAGTTGCCATGCCGTGGGAGTCACTGAAGGAGGGACAAGCTGGCCATGCTTACACCCCACGCATTACTGGATTCACAATGACTGGAAGTGCTATAGAATGCTATAACAGTACCGCACTGGGCTGGGTTACTGGATTGAAGTGCTAATGGAGGGTCCTAATGGATTTTTTCTTCAGAAATGCTTGGAGATGGGATAACAGCTGGATAGCAATGACCTTGTGAGATAGCACAGCTTCTGAACTGGAAACAACCTGCTACTATGGTGGCATAGTGATGTCATACAGAAATGGTCATAGTCTAAAATAGCTAGACATCCACTTGTTCTTCACCCATGGTGGAAATGAAGACTATTCATTTCAGGATACTTTGAATTTGTGGCAATGAGGTTCCAGGGTACTCTTCATAGGTACTGAACACTTAGGTCATGATAAGCTTCCCCCCCACCAAAAAAAGAAACATGTTGACACAGTGAATGAATGGTAATCATAATGATAAATTTCACTAGTAGGCCACATTGCTAGGAAAAGAAGAACAAAATTCCAGGGATATATATTAACAAGAGAGCCACCATGGTGTAGTGATCGACCATTAGACTATACCACTAAAGACCAGGGTTTGAATCCCTACTCAAGCCATGCAAACCCACTGGGAGCCCTTGGTCACATTCTGTCAGCCTCAAAGGGGAACCCCCCTCTGAACAAATTTTTCCAAGAAAACCCTATGATAGGTTCACCTTAGAGTCGCCATAAGTCAAAAAAGACTTGAAATCACACAACAACAACAACAACAAGAACAACAACAAATCAACAAAGGAAGGAGAGTATTCTGTTCAGTTCTCAGTCTGCCTCTTAAGATTTTAAAATAAGAACAATCCTTCTTTCCCCACTAGAAACATGAATAAGGGAGACGTATAAAACTGGCAACTGAGGAACCACAAAAGCCTAGCAGATCCTGGCACTCACGTTGTAGCTGAATACCATGAAAATCCATTTTCTGTCCTTTGTAGTCTGTTGTTCCTGTGAGCCTTCATCCAGCCTGAAGAGGGATGCAGTCTCGGTACTGCTCTCCTGAGACACCCTGTGCTACACTTAGTCCCAACCTCACCACTGCTGTGAAGACAGATGACTGCATTTGTGGTGAACCAATGATGAAATCCCATTTCTCACCTCCCTCGTTACCTGGAAAAGGTACATGGCCTCTGAATCTGAAGCTACCATTCCATGTTATAAATATCCACCAGGAACTAAATGACCACATCTCCCTATATGAGTCTGTTTGCATTTTCAGATCTGCTATGGAGACTTTTCTCATTATCTCACCACCCACATTTCATTGTACCATCTGGCAGGAAGACAGGAGAAGGCCTTCTCTATGGCTGCTCCAGGCTTTGTAACTCCCTTCCCAAAGATGTTAGACTGGCACCCTCCTTACTTTCCTTTCATAGGCAGAAGAAGACTTGTTTGTTTTGGCAGGACTTTGAAGGCTAACTGTGCAGAGAGAAAGAGACTTCCATGTATTTTGTGGTTTATATTTATTATGTCTTTATTATTGTTTTTAATGGTTTATTTTTAACATTTTAAAAATATCTTGTCATGTCATGTCTTTATTTTTTGTGTAGTGTAATGTTCTTTTTGTTGTTGTTGTTAAGCTATAATGACCTTAGATGTGTCACATACTCTCAACCCCAGGAAACCTCATGTTAGGTTTGCCTTAGGGTCACTGAAAGTTGGAAGTGACTTGAAGGCAGGCAGGCATGCAGGTAGGTAGGCAGGCAGGCAGGCAGGCAGGCAGCAGCAACAACAGCAGCAGCAACAACAACAACAACAACAACAAAAAATCTGTTTTAAGTTTTGTAAGCTGCCTTAAGTCCTAGACTGGGAAAAGTCATGACAATAATAACTACTACTTTTATTACTACTAATACCATCACAGAATGATAGATATGGAATCGATGTTGGAAGTTCTCCCTCACTTCTGCTACTGACAGCTGTGGAGCTCCAAGGTAATGGTGAAGTTAGAACTGAAAGCAGCAGGAAAAAAATAAAATAAGCTTATTTGCAGATGACACATTGTTGACAATTAAGGATCCAATTGAAAAGATAGATAGGATAGATAAATATTTAATAGAGTTTGGGGAGAAGACGGGATTAGAAATAAATTGGGCCAAATCAGAAATAATGTTATTTAATTATACTAAAGAAGAAGTACAAAAATTTATAAGTAGTAAAAGAGGATTACTTAAAATAAAAGAATCAATTAAATATTTAGGAATAGAGATTACAAAAAATTTACAAGAATTACAGGAAAAAAATTTCAAGAAATTAAGATTAGAAACAAAAAGGAAATTAGAGGACTACAAAAATATAAAGCTATCGTGGTTTGGTAGAATAGCAGTGGTAAAAATGAAAATTTTACCTAAAATTAACTTTTTGTTTAGAATGCTACCAATAAAAATATCAGAGGAAGAATTAAAGGAGTGGCAAAAGATATTAAATAATTTTTGTAATGGAAATAAAAAATCGAGGATTAACAAGAAATATTGGTATAAAAGTCAAAAAGAAGGTGGCCTGGGACTTCCAAATTTAAAATGGTATTATTATGCAAATCAATTGAGATATATCATAGAGGGGGTTTCAGGAAAGGGTGATTTAGATTGGTTAGAGATAGAAGATATGAATATTGAGACAAAATTAGAAAATATATTTTTTAGGAATTTTTCAAAGAAAGAAATGGAGAAGATAGAAAATCCTTTTATAAAAAATATAATAGAAATATGGAAAAAAAATAAAAGAAAATTAATACCGAATATATCAATATTAACTCCGATAGTGATGATGGAAAAATTTCCAATAAATTTAAGAGAAATAATAGAGAAAGAAATAAAAAAACAAAAAATTTATAGATTAAAAGAATGGATGAAAATAATGATAAATAAAGATAGAATGAAAGAGAGATTGCAGGAAACTAAAATATCCTGGTTTAATTATATACAATTAGAGCAATGGACAAAGAGTATGAAAAGATATGTTAAGGATTTTAAAGAATATACTAAATTTGAACAAATTATTATTCAAAGAGAAAATATGCAAGAAAATGAAATACTAAAAGGTATTACAAGTGAAATATATAAAATATTAGCAAAAGAACAAGAAGAGGATTTTCTTAGAAAAATATGGGAGGAAGAGATAGTACAAAATATAGATATACAAGAATGGAGAAAAATTTGGAAACAACGTCATTTAAAAAAATTATCAATAAGAATAAAAGAGAATTATTATAAATTAGTGTGGAAATGGTACTTGACTCCAGTGAAATTAAATCAAATAGATGAGAAATATTCAAGATTATGTTGGAGAGGATGTCAAGAAATTGGTACATATATGCATATGTGGTGGAATTGCAATAAGATAATGGAGTTTTGGCAAAAGGTTTTTAAAGAGATAAAAGAGATTATAGGAGCAGATATACCAGTATGTCCAAATATTGCATTGTTATCTATATATGATAAGGTTGAGTGTACTCAAGTAAAGAAAGAATTAATAACAAATTTGTTAACTGCAGCGAGATTAATAATAGCAAAAAAATGGAAAGCAAATGAAAAATTTCAAATAGAGGAATGGTATAACGAAGTGTGGAAAATCGCAATTAATGATAAACTAACATGTAGAATTAGGTTTATGAAAGGTTTGGTTAAAGGGAATGATTTTGAAGAAATTTGGAAAATATTTTTGGATAAAGTTCTGAAAAGAGATAGTAATACTACCCTGTAAAAAGAAGAATGGCAATTTTGGAAAGTGGATTAAATAAAAAGTTGACTCTGGGGGTGGGTATTTTTTAGTTTTAGTTTTGTTTTTCTTTTATGTTGTATATTTTGTAATTCTTAGTAGGTGTGTGTGTTAAACTTGTGATTTATAGATTTAAAAGGATAAGTGATGTCAATGTTTTTTTAAAAAAAAAGTTAAAAGAATTAACAATAGAAATAGATTAAAGGGGATGTGAAAAATATTGAATTAAATGTGAAATTATAATAGTTGAACAGATTTATAAATTTAAGGGTAAAGGTGCAAAATAACAATGAAAGTTAGTATTGCTTAAGAGAAGAGAAAAAAAGAAAAAGAAAAAAAAATTTTTTTTAATTCACTATTATGTATATCACATGGTGTTTAATTTTTTTTCTTGTTTTGTATTTGTGATTTAGTTATATAATTAATAAAAATTTAAAAAAATTAAAAAAAAAAAAGAACTGAAAGCAGCATAGAACACAACAGTGCCATATCCATACTGTCCAAATAATGTGGCTGTTAAATGTGTGACCCTTAACAGCTGCAGTTTCTTGGCATTTGGAGGCATGAATGAACAGGGAAATCTCCTAACACCACATGTTCAACTGGAAGGTGACTGGGAGACAAATAAATACATTTCACAGTGTCTCTAAGAACAAGGGAGAGTTGGATCCCTTCAGCATCAGCCTTTGTGGTAGCCATTCCTCTCAAAGTTCAAAGGATTTCTGAGAGGAAGATGCACTCTGTGAATGTGAGTGTGTGCATGTGTGCAAGTTATATGTATGTTTTGTTAGTTACTGTGGATGAGAATTATGGAGGAGCTGTTTGTCACAAGTCTGTATTATCTGTAAAATTTTACTAAGACACGTCAATTATGTTTCTAATTATACAAAATTTTCTCTTAAAGTGGATTTTAGAATCTGATGAAGCAGAAAAAGAATCTGATGGAGCAGAAAAAATGATTTCCCGTCCTGTGCTCCCATGTTTATTAAATGTGAGCTTAGGTTCACAGTTTTCCGTCTGGTAACCTTTCCTTTAACGTCAAATATAATAGATATTAGCCTTTGGGATCAACCATTAAATATACTTCCATTTTATAATTTCACCTCACTACATATTGTTTACTCTTCATGCTTCACTCATTTTGAATTAAATCAGAGTTTACTCTCCAGGAGTTCATTTACCACCACAATGCAAGAACTATCCTCAGGATAAAGTAACTATTTCAGCAGGTTTTCATTTATCAAGACTTTGTTGGACATTTGCAGCACTCACATGAGGAGCTCTCACCACCATGATGGGAGAAACATTAGAGTGTTTTGTCCATTCATAGTGATACTGATACACTGTGCTTGGAAAGGCAATAGTAGTGTAAGAAAGTGAAAATTCATTTTCCCTAAACCATTCTTTTTCCTTTTTTTAAGTATGTGTGTGGGAAACTAGGTTTACTTCAATCGCATCTAGCCCTCTCATTTCTTCACAATCAGGACTTCATGGGCAGGTTGTGCAAGAGAGTTCTAAATCCATGAAGGCTTGTGGATGTCAGTAAGCACATCCACTGGACTTCACGTTCTGATTCAGAAGCATTAAGAAATCTTCTTCCCAGACAGGGCCCTTCACTTTGCAGCTGATGGAATGGCTGGTGTCATCCATGAACTCCACATAGACCTGGATGCACTGGCCCTGGGACCCACTCGGGTCAGCTTGATGGGCTTCACACTTGATCGGTCCATTTAGGTCAATAGGAGAAAGTTGCCTAAATTAGATAAATTGTGCAAAGAAATGCACACATTAGGAAAACTGTATAAAGATTCTACAAATTTCAAGATGGGAAGATAAGTTTTGCCACATAGAACAATATTAAAGAAGGAAGAAAATGCAGATGGGAATCAGAGAAACTCAATGAAACTGAGACTGATTTTCACACCCCTACATTAAGGTTCTTGCACATGGTTAGAACATTTAAAAAGAATAATAACTCCTGTATGTATATGGGAATAATTGTCAAGGGAGAGCTGTAAGAGGAGTCTGATGGTTTCTTCCTATGCTGTGTTCCAAGTCAAATCCACTCCTTCAAAACATGGATGGGAAAAATCTACCAGTATCACTTCTACAATATTTAAAGCAAAACTGGATGAAACTTTTCCACATGTGTTCAAATTGAGCAACATGCATTTTCTGTACATTTTCCCAAAAGTATGCTTTAATATATTCATTTTTTTCCTAAGGCATGGAGGATCAAAATTTGCTCAAAATTTCCCTTTATATAATGTGTTTTTGTTTATATGCACTTGCCCATAAAAATGTCTTTTAGCATTCATTTTCTTGAGAACTATTATCAGGAAAATCTGAGGAACTGAAAGATTTAGTAACCAAGTGTCTTTCTTTGCAAAGTTATTGGGAGCCACAAATTAGAGTTGAAAGTAGCTATATCAAAGCCAATTGCTAATTATTCAATAGAAATCCATAGTGAGCTTGCAGCCTTTTCTCCAAGCTCTTGTGTTTCACCTTCCATCCAGGAAGGAAGGCTATGATTGTTTAAGACCCACATCATCTTCTGCCCTCATTGAACTTCTACAGAATCTCTTCTGTACTCTGCTATTCTGGGGCTAGAAGTTTCCTTCCTTCCTTCCTTCCTTCCTTCCTTCCTTCCTTCCTTCCTTCCTTCCTTCCTTCCTTTTGGATAGCTGAGAAACCTGCTTGGCGTATTTTAAGCTCTTTCGTCATTCTCCCAAGTATTTTCTCTTCAAAATTCCAATTCAGTCAAGTACAGTAGGTCCTCCTTTCAGCATCTCATTTAACATCCCTGAAGGTCACACCTTCTCCATATACCTTGGTCCTTTCAACACCTGCTTCCCTTCAGCCCATACGCTTCCCTTGGTGCTTCACATGTTATAAGACCAGGGGACAGTTTAGTAGTCTCCTTGGCTGAGAATACACAAACTGGAAGAGCTATGTCTGTCTACAGCATATGTGCCTAATCCAACTATCACTGTTCTGTGTGGAACGACAAATATTACATTGGGCCATTCCTATATAATCTATTTATATAAATCCAGTTAAATGTCACAGTCCAATTTATTGTGATGTTCCAGCTCAGTTTTTCTTCCCATATGAGAAAGCATTGTTATTTTGGTGGTATGGTGCATTTATTTATTTATTTATTTATTTATTTATTTATTTATGTTTCTGGATATTGCATGAGAGAAAACATTCTTAATCAATGAGATTTCCCTGTTACCAACTACTTTACTCATGGAATTCATGCTACCTTTCTAACTAGAATAAGTAAAGCATTTGGTGACGGGGAAATCTCATTGGCTGAGAATTTTTTTTTTTAAAAAAAAAAATCAATTTTCATCATAATCACTCTGCAAAATGAACTTGGCATCATAATAACTTAATCTCAGCATCAGGAGCTATAAAAAAGCAACAAAATATCACTATAGTGATGAAAAGAGGTTTTCCCAGTTGCCCATCATTTCTAAGTTCTATTACTATTATAAACAATAACACAATTATACTTGTCTTCACTAGAACAATAGATAAACTGCCTCATAAAGAGCTTTTAATAGATGTTGGTGTTTCCATACAGATGAAAACACACAGCTTAACAACTGTTGAAGCATGCCTTGGTATTACAGTACGTTGCATATGCTGAAAGACGTGGTCTGTAACAGATATGGAAGATAAAGGGGGGGAAGTTATGTTGAACTGACAGTCTAAATTTAAAATGACTATCTGAAGCAAACAAGCCGTTGCAAGGGGAAGCTGATAATTAAGACAAGCACTGACGTGCCCAATGGTTTTTCAACCCCGGTTCTGAGACTTGACGTATACAAATAGGAAGCAAGCAGCTGTGTAGTGACCATTCAAAATCCACACAGCATAACAGCTTCTCCACATGCAGAATTGGTCACATCAACTTTGCAATCCCTTAGTGTCATCACACTGCCACAAACAATCTATTAGCACAAGCCATTTGTAGGCAGCTTGCAATGTGGACGCTGAAAAACCCTGTTGTAAGGACAAGATTTGTGGATCTAGTACCCGTATAAAAACTGCCTGCCAGGTGGACTAGCTCTGGATGGTTGGCTTTTCTGTGGCAGAAATTCAATGAGGAAAGTAAATAACTTGACCTAGATTAACTGTGAGAGGTCCAGGAGAAAGCATTTCCGTATGTTACAGTAAAAAGAACCATAAGATATATCTAGAAATAGATATAGATATTGTAATTCCTGAAGCAGATATACATATATCAATACACATTTTTCAGACATATTGAAATATAAGCAGTAATAATAAACAATAGCAAATCAATTCCATTTTTTGTATGAAAAGAAAAGAAAAATATAATTCGAAGAGAGATTACAGTCCTGTTCAGACATCCTCTTTTCACGTAAAGTAAATGCACATGGAAAGGGACCAGGCAAGCCTCACTTCCCACCAAAAGCATTTCTCTTGCTTTGTATGTGGGTGGGTAACTTTCTGACAAGGAGAGGCTCTCTGTGAAGACCTGTAGAGGCTCTTCATGCAATTTGGATCCTAGGAAACTCAGAGTTCCAAACTGTGCCTACTGATTTAAAGATGCCTTCCAGATGAGGAAAATGGAAGAAATGCTTTGTGAGGAGGTGAGGCTAGCATATTTCTTCTTCCTATGCATTTACAGGGACCAGGAACACCTAGATAGAGCTTAAGAGTGCAATCCTATAGTCTTGTTCCAAGGAGAATGAGATAATTTTGTTATTTCCTTCCAATATACAACACAGAGATTTGTTATTTCTTTAGAGAAAGGGATGATTTCAGATCCCCTCTCTCTACCTCCATGGAAGCATCCATGCTTTTGTTCCTTGATTTCACATTTCTGAATTCAGGAGGTAAACAGTGGAATTACTAAGTGCATGACATGGGTGAGTAAAGGATGACCCTGCATACAGGCTCTTTCAGCTTTCCAATATGCCACCAAGGCCATTTCCATACTACACTGTTATAGTACCACTATTCTAATTCAACCTCCTATGAAATCCTGGGGTTTGCAGTTTAGGGAGGGGCCTTTCTAATTCTCAGCCAGAGAGCTCTTGGGCCTCAGGAAACTACAAGCCCCAGAATTCCACAGGATGTTGAAAGTGGAATAATAGCACTATAACAGTGTAGTGTGGAAATGGCCCGAAACAGGGGATGATTCAGACCACCTCAAGAATCAAGAAATATCTTCCTGTTTCCCTCTCATCACAAATAACAGGGGGAGAAATAAGCATTGAAACAGGACAAAACAAATGAGGAACAGCATTCTTCTTTCTCTTTTGCTCAAGGTAGAACCCTGGCAGGACTTCGGAAAATCTCTCACCTTGGAGTATTCTGGACTTACAATAGGATTGTCTTGCCTTCTCTTGTCTTGTCTGATTTTGTTAGAAGAAAGGATAATATTTTAAAGTAAATCAAATTACTCGGGGATTTTCTTATTTATTAATTTATTTTGCCTTGAGTTCCTTCATCTGGATGTTGTTGCCATATGGGAAACTAAACAGTACAGTTTCTTTTTATCTGAGTAGCTTATTCCACACAAGTAGCAGGTCCGCAGTGTCTGTTACTTCTTTTCCCTTTCTAAATTCTCAGTCAGAATGCTTCATTATAGTCCCACTTAAAGTTTAGTGCCAGTTGTCAGAGGTGAAAGCTCATTGTCATAGCTGGTTATTTACGGCACCTGGGCCTGTTAGTTATTCTTTCTACTGATGCTGCAAGTCTGATCTGTTTCTCCTGTGATCACTCATGACAGATTTGCAGTTACATTGAAAATGATTTACCCTACGCATGATGAGGGGACTGTGACATTTCCGTTTTCCCCCCTCTCCCGTTGTCATCCATCACCATCTTTAAGATAATTTGCCAACGCAGGGAACATTCTTGAAGGCTGTAATTGCCAGCTCAGGGTAATGTAACACCAAAACAGAAAGCAGGGTTCATGACTGCCAGGGATAGGAAAATGAATCTTAATAGATCGCATTTGTCATTTCATATGAATCAAAACCACACACTGCAGTCCTTTGTTCCTTTACATCATATTAACATAATGTAGTAACATCATAGCAACATGCGAGAGCCAGTGTGATATGGTAGTTAGAATGACAGATTAGATCTTGTGATAATGGGGTTTCCCCATTATCTAGGTAACAGAGTTTAAGAGAGATAGTTCTCCCTCAGGCATACAAAGGGTTAATGGACTGCTAGGGTTAGGTTACATTGATTAGATAGATCACATGAGATAGTTGCCCAATCAAGGGGAAGAAAGGAGAGAATCTTGTAGAGGCTTCAATGAGAAGGGGGAAAAAAGTCCTCAACAGACCATGAGGAGGGTGAGGGATGCCAAGGCTGTCTCCTGGCTGTCCCCAAAATACCATCTCAGAAATGACCAACTGCTGTGAGTAGCTTAGAATGTGTCTAGTTAGCTGTCTTAAAGCTTTGTTATTTTGGACAGTTTGGCTGATCTTGAGAATCTATCTGTGTTTATAACTACTTGTAACTATCAAGTGTACCTGAGGTGGGGAAGCCCTTTCATGAGTATTATTTTCTTGTTTACCTTGCACGTTTAAAGTAAATACTTTTCTGTAAGCCTCTGTTCCCTCTCCATCCCCACACATTCCTCGGCGCAGCTGTGGAAAGGATTCCTCTCACTCAGAAAGGGGAGGTGAGGAGAAGGAAAGGATCTTTCAACATAGAGATTGTGAATTCCCAAGCAACGTCCCACTGCGTTGCTGTAGAGTGGGCTAAATCAGTGGGTGGTGGCAGCTCAAAATTAAGAGAATTTGGGGGAAATTCCTAGCTCCTATTCAAGGCCTAAGTCAACACTGAGAGGAAGGAGAGGTCCCTTTTCCCTCAAATTCCACAGATCTCGATGTTGAAATCACTGCTTGGCCATGAAGCTCACTGGGAGAACTCCTCAACTGAACCTCCCTTATTTTGTCATTGTAAGGATGAAAATGGGCACCTGTATAAGAAAAGGTGGGATGCAAATATGGTTAATCAATTAATTAATTGATGGCTTGGAGCCAGGGTATCTGAAAGACTACCTCCTCCCATTTGAGTCTGCCCTATATCCTCGATTCTCAGTGGAGGCCTTGTTATTTCTCCCAACACCCCATGTGAATTTTCTGGTGGATATTTGTGGCAGGGCTTTCTCTCTAGTAGCACTCCAACTGTGAAGGGCAGGCTGGCTCCATCACTCCTGAGTTTCTGGCAGACAGTGAATATTATGTTACTTCACTTGGCCTTTGGCTCTTAAAATTAGGGCTGGCTGTTCTGGCTGTTTTTAGTTGTTTCAGCTGTTTTTTTTTTTTAAATTGTGATTTCAGAAGTATTTTTAAATAGGATTTTCAGTTTTTAACTGTTATTAGACATATACATAATATTTTAAATATTTTTGCACATCACTTTGGGGGACTGATGGGTTGTGAAGCAATAGACAATTGTTTTAAATAAACAATATGTCATATACATTGAGAAACTAGGAAGCCATTATACAGAGGAAAAAAATCATAGCAGGAATAGTCTTGACCCCATGGAGTTCTATTGTCAAAATCTTGATGCCTAATATTATCAGATCTGTAGCCAGAATTTTTGTCTTTAGTAGCCCAAATATGGTCAGCAGACTTAATTACTTATAGATGAGGCACAATACTTGTAAATACAGTTTGTCCACTAAATATAATTGGTCTCACATCTCTACCAGGAAATAAATTTGTACGAAGGTAGGGGAGATACCTGGGCAGCCCATCAATATCCAATATCCAATCTACTTCTGGCATAAGTAAAAAAAAAACAGAGGGATGCTCCAAATCTGGAGGCAATTCCATCAACTATGTGTTACCTTGTTCTCTGGGGGTCCCGGGAGGGGCGCCCAAATAACCAAAAAAACAACAACAACACAACCTTGGAGGAAATTAGCTGGAGCACTCACTAGAGCTAGCGAGAGGCAGGGTAATTCAGCAGGATTTTGCAACCCAGCATCTACGGGGTCAGGTCAGTCAAGCAGTCAAATAGCAAAAATGATGTTTTATTAAATACTGACAAATATCAAAGACGCCACAGTCACACAGCTAACTAAAGAATCGGAAATAGGGATTTGTGAGGGAAATGGGTGATACGACACCTGTCTCGTAGTCCTGGGGAGGTTTGAAGATTGAGTTCATTGAGGTGCTGAGGAGAAGCTCAACGCGGTTCGCTGAGAGGAGCTCGCCAAACAAAGTGGCAGCAAGGCGGTCTGGAACTCGGGAGCGATCCTGGGTTGAGCAGGCTCAGTTACTGGAACTGAGGGGATGGCTTGCTGGGCAAAGTGGCAGCAAGGCGGGATGGAAATCCAGAGCGATCCGAGGAAGGTCTTGGAATCAGGGTTTTTATAGGGTGAATTGTGACTGCAGGCCATATCTTACTCGGTGAGAACAATGCAATTTAGAAGTGGGACAAAGCCTTGGAAAGGTCAGCGTTTAGCATGATTGGCTTAGAACCAAATTAACAATAGTGTAGCCACTATGCAAATGTGGAGCGCTTAGTACAGCTTTGTGAGGCTACCTGCTCGGGGCCGGGAGCCTTTGTTAGTATCGCACATAAGCAACGAGGTATTTGCTGGAGAGGTCCCTGAAGCAACGAACCAGCTCTGTCTGGCCTGCTTGGGTGGAGAATGGAATGTCCAGCAATTATCGGCCGCGCCTGTTTACGTACTTGTCCGGAGGCCTCATAAACACGTGGAGCGAGGTGGCAGAGGAAAGCCGAATGGTTTGATATCAAAAGAGATATTGTGTGCTATCTCCAGGTAGGCTTGGACCGCAGTAACATATGAAACTCTGTTGTCCAAAATACCTCAAGATATGGTCAGCTCTTTAGCATCCTTAGCACTGCTGATAACAACCATAGAAGTGAATTACAGTGGAAAGTGCCTTGGTTTTATTGTTTTCCTAGAGCTCCAAAATATGAACAAATGTGTGAATTCTGTGCATTTCTGAAAAATGTACTGGAAGGAAACTTTTTCTCATCCATATCAACCAAATTCAATAGGTATAGGTTTTCTTAACTCTGAGTGTAGCTTGTTGTAATTATCTTATACATGTTATAGACGACAAGCCTCTTAGAAAAATGGAGATGGAAGCTTTAATTCAACACTGACATGACTTAAAACACGTGAATTCAAATGCAGAGTTTTTAGAAGTTAACCTCTCAAAAACTTAGCCTTGGAGAAGTGAATCTCCAATAATTCATAATTTCCTCCAATATTTTCTTTTCCTTTCCTTTCTTTTTTAAAAATCCTCTAGTACTTTCCATCTAAAATAATTTTTAATAAAAAAATTGAATTTGGGTAAATAGTTTTCAAAATCCAATTGAAATTATTTTTTCCCTAAAGGTCAGTGCTTGTCTAACCCTTGCTGGTCCAAAAAATATTAGTTTTTATTTGACATCTTAAGGGACATAGTCTCATAACTTCTTTTTGATCATGCCATTTTGCTCTGTTGGCTTAGTCTGATGATTCCCAAACTGTTTTCACTTGTGCACCTTTTGGCAGCCCGTTTCCATAAATTGTACATTTCATATTAGCATGTTTAAGTTTGAACAGGTAGACAAGGACATTACCACAAAAGAGCCACCTTAATTCTGTATGAAGAATAAAAAATCATAATCTTTTCACACAAAACTTGAAAATCCTTGAGTTTGTGGACTTTGACTTTGTAAACTAACCAGTTTATTAGCTTCATCAAGAATGACTCGTACTTCACCAAGGAGGTACTTTGATGCTAGGCTTTCTTTGCTTGTGGACACAGCAGTGACTCCAGGTTATTTTGGGAAACCAATTTGGTGTAGTGGTTTGAACATTGGACTACAACCTCAGAGGCAAGGGTTCAATTCACTGCCTGGTCATGGATGACCTTGAGTGTGTCACACACTCTCAGCCCCAGAAAACTCCGTGATAGGTTCACCTTAGGCTCACCATAAGTTAGAAACAACTTGAAGGCACACAACAACACAACCTTCATGAGATGACTGTGAACACGGGAGTAAGAATGTGACATAGACTTGTCGTCATCAGTGCATAGCTCACAACAATTAGACCAATTAATGTCCTTTTCTTTGCGATAACAATCAATAGCATTAAATATACCCTCACCTCTTGTGACGAGGATGACAAAGCAAAATGTTTGATTGCTTTTAAAATACCTTGCAATAACAAGCAAAAAAACCAAAACAAACTAACACCTGTGCTTTCCTGAATAACAAGCTGGATAGCCAGAACAGCCACCAAACACCTATTCTGCCTGAGTGCAACATCACTTGAATGTTCACAAGTGGATGAGAGTTAAAGCTGAACTTGTGAGGGGCACATTGTTAAGCATGTGCACATTGGCATATCTAGCATAAACAGCACCTAGGGCAAATGTGGAAACTACACCCCTATTTTCTTACCCCACCAAGTCCTCAGGTACCACTGGACCTGCATGTAGCCACGGTGGAAGGGACCTCTGCAGCTCTCTTCCCCTCCACCCAGGCCTCATTTGGAGTATCTAGAGTAGGGCAAGTAAGGTATGTGCCCTCCAGACTCAGAGCTGCCTGAGTTGCCCCCTCCTCCTCTTCCTCCTTTTCTGCTGCTAAATCTTTAGACATGGCTTTTTTGCACCCCCTGACACTGATGCCCAGGGCACATACACCACTTGTCCCACCCTAGCTATGCCTCTGCATGCATACTGTACTGACGTGTTCATAACACATTGTTTAAGGAGAGACTCCCCCCTCTCATTCAGTAATCACACCTTGCTTATACTGATTGGATGATCTAATGGCCCCTCCAGCCATGAATAAAGCAGATGGCAGCAGAAAATGAAATGATTTACAAGGCAGCAGTATGTACTGATACAGAATAATATAAGCTTTGAAGGATCTGTTTCTGTCCATTCTGTGGCTTTGGAGATGTTCAGAGCATGACTGTCTCTTGAGCTCAGAAGCCACTATATAAAGTACCACTGGCAAAATTACCTTCATGGTTGCTTCTGAGCATGCTCAGAATGCACCCATATGCTCAGAATGTTTCCAAAGTCACGGAATGGCTGAAGACAGGGCCTGGCTTAGCAGCTTAGAAGAAAATGAAAGCTAGATGGCCAGAACAGCCACCAAACACTGTCAGCACTCCCACAGCAGCCACCAAGGCAATATATTTGATTACTGTGTAGTCATAGTGGCTTCTTTGGCAGTAGTCATAGACATACCATAGATTGCTTCGTTGGCAATCAGTGTTGCTATTACTGATCCCTCACATTTGTGCCCTGCAGGCAACACATATTGCTATTTTTGGATAATATCCCAAGTCCAGTGGCACACTATTAGGATCTTGTGGGGGATTTTTTTTTGAAAATGGGATACTTGTATTACAAATACAAACCCTTAGCACTGGAGATTTATTTGAATATAAATATCCTAAGGGTGCCAGATCCTGTCTGATCTTAGAAACTAAGTAGGGTCAGTCTCGGTTAGTACTTGGGTGGGAAACTGCCAATGAATACTATATTTCAGAGGTTGCAACTGGCAAAACCACCTCTGAGCATTGCTTGCTGAGGGAATAAAATGCATGGGGTTACCATAACTTAACAAGCACCTTGAAGGCACATACACACAAACATCAGATGTTTGCTGGAGGAAAACACAAATAAATATATTATTCCCAGATGAGTTGACATTGTATTCAATGTCCTGCCTTGTATGCAGATGGGTGCATCGTAAACTGAAAGAAATCATTAGCCTACAAGGTTTTATCAGCCAGTAGAAGATTTTAGTAGAAGAGTTACATGTCAGAGTGATACAGAATCAGACCCTGAGGATTTGGAGACTCACAGAAATGGAAATAACAGAAAGCAAGTAGATAAGATTACTTGTCATCTGTCAAAACTTGTAGACTAAAATTAAGAAAGGAAAGGCAACGAAATGAGATGTTCTTTTTTCAGCCAGTTGGACTAAAATGAACTGAACAGCAATGCAGCTATGTAGAGGCAAGCCAAATGCAAGTTAAAGGCTTCCTGGAGATTTTTTGAATCATGAAATGAAATCCCTAGAGCTTAACACAACCTGGGTGGGAGGCATTCAGACCTTTACTGAGAGGATGATTAGAGGTACTGAATGGTGATTGAAGATAATTAAATGCATAGAATTTTACAAGTATCTGAGTGGATTAAGGACATTTATCCAATGTTCCAGTCCTGACAAACATTAGAAATCAAATAATTCAGATACAGGAAGTCAAATCTACAGGTTTCTAGCCAGTGCAAAAAGATCTGCACTACAATATCCAATAGCTTGGAAGCCATTTTCCTCTCTTGGGTCTCTGTTTGTGACCAGCTGCAGTGCTTGTGTGCTTAGTGATATAGAAAGCCCTAGATTCAGTCTGAAGTAGCTTTAGTCACTCAAGTATATAGGCGTGCTTAAATAATTGTGCCTTTGCAAAATCTTTCCACAGGTAGCAAAAAGTCCTGTACTTATCTGTATATCTTCAAACCAAACAGAGGATGTCATAGCTAGAAGCTTCTTTTCCATAAGGAAACTTCCTTTGTTGGTTTTGAGATATGTGTTCCTATTCCTAAACAGGTTAAATGCCAGCGTTGGCCTGCCTCTAGCTGTGCACCACAGCTCCCAGTGATCTTGAGTGTTTCTTATCCTCACTGTCTTGGGCTATTTCCACACTAGACTGTTATAGTGCTATTATTCCACTTTCAAGGTTCCTCTCTAAACTGCAAACCCCAGGATTCTATAGGATGTTGAAAGTAGAATAATAGTACTATTATAGCTTGGTGCAGAAATGGCCTGGCTCTTTGATGGAGCCGAGGAGCATATTTGGATTCACAGAGAGAGAAGGTAGTCTGATTTTTTCAACTGGAACAAGATGAATTTATTTTGGTTTCTTTAGCTCAAATCATCCAGCTAGAAACAAAACAATTAGTAGATAAAGATTCAATATGATGTAGTGATTAACACTGGGATGGGATACACATAGGATATCCAAGGGAAATTCCTTCTGACTAGGTGAGCTTGGGTCAGACCTGCTCCCTTTTTTCTTCCACAGTTTTGCTATGAAGATAAAAATAGAAAGGAAATCCATATATTCATTGATGGACAGGTGGGATATCAATAAGATAAATAGATGAAAATCAAGTTTATAAATAAATAGCAACCCTTTAGGATATGTGAAAATAGAAAAACAGAGAGCAGGTTTTGTATTTCTTTCTTTTAAAGTACCAGTATATAATCCTAAAGTAATTTATAAGATGCATGATGAATCTGCTTCCCATCTCCAAAGCACCTTTATATCTTTACTGTCTTCACTTTCCCAATTTTCAGAGACATTCTGTGCAGATTTGTGACCTTCTTGTTTATCGGTAGAGGGTCCCTAGCTGCTATTATCATTGTTCAGCCATACCCCAACTATGTGTTCTGTGTTCTGCTTGACATATTCATTGCCTCTTGTATTCTTCTCATTGTATACTTAGTTTGAATGAGCATCTTGGTCTAGAAGTAGAAATATTTTCTTTTCCTATCCCCAGGAAATACAGTGCCCCCTACAAAACAACAACAACAACAACAACAAAAATGAGTACAAGACAAACTAACACCAGTGTTTGATTTATCAGGAAAGATAGTTCCTGAATATGTAAATCTCAAGTGAGATTCCATGCAGAAACCCCCATGGATGCTTTCATGTTTTTAAGGTTGCACAAAACACAGCTGACAACAGCAGAATAAAAAGGGGAATGAGCCTATGAAATTCTGTCTCCTGTGTAACTCTTCAAACAATAGGTGTCATCCTAAGGATCTGAAAACAATAAGGTGAAGCTAGGATCCTATTGTGACAGGACTTAGCAGGCTTTGATAGTTGGGAGAGTTAGTAAAATATTATGCATGGTTGCTTTTTTTGTAGACTGTAGTGCAGAGGTGGGGATCACACAGTCCATAGTCTCTTTTGATGGAATCCCATGTGCCCTCTGAATGTTGTGACCCCAAAACATATTTTTAAGCACCAAAACCCTTTTAGGAGTATGGTTTGGATCTAGAGACTTAGAGGGCACCTTCAAACAGAAAGAAAGAAAGAAAGAAAGAAAGAAAGAAAGAAAGAAAGAAAGAAAGAAAGAGGGAGGGAGGGAGGGAGGGAGAGGGAGAGAGGGAGATCTAAACAGGTCCTTTGTTCTTGCAGGCCTTTTATGGCTGATTGCTTGGTGAAAAGGAACCTTCAAAATGTACTGTTGACTTGTAGTTTTCTTTTTAATGTTCTTCCTTTTAACTGCTTACATTTCATTGTTAGTTTAATTTAACTTTTCTATGGCCCTTTCCACATGCGGAGGAAGAAACGGGCGAAAACACGCTACAACAAAGCTTACCTGAAACCGGGTAAGTCTGTCGCCATGTGGAGCAGCGCGTTTCGCTCCACACTCCTCGGCGTCCCGCGGCATCCTGCGGTGCCCAAAATGGCGGCTTACGACTGGCGGAGGCTCTCCACCAACCGGAGAAGCTCGCCAACCGGAAAGCCCACCCCCGGCAGATCTGCAGGCACACCCTTGTGCACGCCTGCAAATCTACATTGGATGCTGTGATGGGGCTGCACAGGACTGCACACCCCATGCTTTTTAAAAACCTCCGGAAAAGTGGTTTTTAAAAAGTATGCGGCGGCGCCACTTCTGGTCGCCCTAGCGCGGATTGGGGTGTGGAACTACACAAAAGTAGTCCACCCCAATCCACTTTACAGTGTAGACTACCTCCGTCAGAGGTCGCTCTACACCGTTTTTTAACCCCCGTGTGGAAAGGGCCTATGATATAATTTTTAAAGTGGCATCTCTCTAAACCTTTGTAAGCTGCTTTTTCTCTGTCCTAGCACATTTATAAGTTCAGGGTCTCCAAGATGGCTGCACCCAGGCTCTAGAACTCCCATCTCAAATAGGCTAGACTGGTACCCTCTGTACTATCTTTCCCTAAGCATGTTAAACCTATTTTATTTGTCAGGATCAAGGAGACTGAGCCTTGCAGAACTGTCTTGTACTGTCTATTTTTGCTTTATTCGTTAGACTACTCTGTTAAATTAAGAAGGTCAATTCAGATTCTGATTGTGGCACAAGGAGGATAACATTTCTGCCTTCCTCACACAACTGATTGAGACTGCAACAAGGAATTGCAACAGGAGCCCTGCTTCTGATTTCCATAACCTTGCTTGCTAGTGGGAGAAGGGTTGAAATGTCCCGATCATCCTTGCACTACAACTGGAAGCTCAACAAATGCCCTTTGTCTGAGTGGTTGCTAGTTTTCAATGTGGACTGGGGTGGCAGCAACTTTACAGCAAGACTGTGTAGTCTTACTGAATACAGACCAGATACAGATCTGAAATTCTGTAGATGTGAAACAGCAACACTGAATACCAACCAATATTTTAAACTTTTATATTTGGTAACTTTTAAGCCATATTTCTTTTAACTGTTACAAGTCACCTTTTGTCCCAAACCAGAAAAAAGGCATGAGGAGGAGGAGGGGGAAGGATAGAATCACACACTGGGAAAAAGAGGAGGAGGAGCTAAAGAAATGCAAAAGTGACCAGAAATGATTTTCAATTTCCTGGAATGTCACTTAAGGTTTCTGCCATTAGTGACACTCCAACCTACTGAAGGTGCATTGAAACCAAAATTGGCACATGTTCATCCTGATCTAGTGAATAGAATTAAGCATGGCTATTTATGTTTATGCATGTTTAGGCTTCTCAACTCAGTGCTTGGGGAGTGAGGTTGTATGTCTGGACTCTGCCATTGGCTGGAGGAGCAAAGGACACTATGGAGAACTCACTCCCTTCTATTCTGGAAGAACATCATGGCAAGGGAGAAACCACTGTGAGCACCAGGCTGGTCTCTGACTCTGTCTCTCTCTCTCTCAATCTCTCTTTCAAGCTTTCTGTCATTCTTTGTCGGCTTTAGAACTTGATTGATTCATTAATTAACATATTTATCTCATCCCAGCAGGGGCCCTGAGGCAAAAGTTAACCAATACAACAGATAAAAGCATTCTTTACAAGCAAACCATTTTTACTTTTTTAAAAAAAGTTGTTTTTTTTTTTTTTTAAAGGACAAAGTTAAAACAGATAGGAAGGCTACCTCTGGTTTTGTTTTTTGTTTTTTAGGAGCAAAAGCCGTACAAAACAGCACAGTCTTGCTTGCGTATTGGAAACAACAGCATGAAACTGTACTGCTGTGGCAAAGCATCAGAGGACAAAGACAGAATCACAGAAGAGCACGACCTAACCAAAAGTAATATCTGACATATAGCATTGATTAGGACTACCCAGTACTAAGTGAAATATAATCACAGCTTCAACATTTGAATCAAATGGCATTTTGTGAAGAAAGAATTTCAGTAATTTTAAAAAGCCAATTAATGACTTGCTTGTCAAATTGGATCCCTTCCAAATTATTTTTAATGGAAATCACTTAACATTAATCATTTCTGACTTGCCTTGTACTCTTGAAAGTCTCAGTTAATGTGTGTGTTTAACTAGTTCCCATCTTTTTGCGTGCCATTTGCATGCCAAGGTAAAAGGTCATCCTTCTTATATTCAACACCCCCTGATGAAATTAGACTATTCTGAGGCTTTTTGTTGTTGCTTAAAAAAAAATCAATTAGTTTCTTCTTCTTTAGTCATTGCAAATAGTAGCAGTCAATGTGAGTGGGTCAAAATCTCGTACCTACCATATCTGAACAGGTTGGACATGAAGCTGGGATGAGCTGTGAAACCAGGTAGGAAGTGAGGCAGCAACACAGAATGCAAAGCATGCAATAAATGCAAAGTAAAACAATAAAACAAACAAAAGAGTTTCTTTGGCCAAAGGATCCTACTGATAATCAGAACTGAGTTCAGTCCAACCTACTAGTGGTAGTGACCCAGAAGGATAACTTTATTCTTCACATTTCACGTTTTTATACTATTTTCTTGATTAGGAAAGCAGAATAAAACATACATCAGCAAGACTGGTATTTCACTTAAGACTATTTGTTATTTCTTATCTAACTCTTCTGTCAGCTGTCTGGAAGAACAGAACAATGTGTAGCTATCTGTAACTATCATAATGTTCACAAACAAGTCTATCCCAAATGTAACAAATGTACTCCCAATTTCAGTAATAATAGTAAAGGAGTTAGCAAAACAGAGGTTATTCATATAATTGGTCAATAGAAGCAGTTAATCAATATTCTTGTTAATCATACTAATGAGAGGGCAATTGAGAATCTTCTAACAACCCTCATGCATATTTTAAGCCAACACCAACTCTTCTCAGGAGAACCAATAGTCAATTCAATTTCAGTTGCTAAGGAGGAGAAGTTCAGGTCTCTGGACGCATCCATCTCAGTCGCCCTAGAGATCAACCAAATCAACCACCAAAACCCTTAGTCTGTAGCCAGGGGTGTAACTATAAGGAGATGGGCAAAGGGAGGACTTTGCCCTCCCCCAATAATAGTCTTTCTCTCATGAAATTTTCCTTCAGTCGCCACATTTATAGCATTGCAGAGAGTGAGACACCTACAACTCACATTTGCTGTATTCACATCTCCTTGGTCACTTTGCCTTTCCCTTTTCTTTGGATGCCTACATTCTATTTCTAAATGCTCAACTAAAATTTAAAGTTATTCCAATGCTAGAAACTTTGGGACTGAAGAGAAATTTTGTTTGGGGTCCAAAATTCTCATTTGGGGATGCCTTCCCTTCATTTTGCATACAGGTTCCCTGCAACTATACTCTTGTCCGTAGAAATGAAAAAAAAAAAATGATATGCCTGCAAAGGCTTTTTCCAGGTGAAGCCAACAATGATGACAATGACAATTATTATAACAACACCAATGGCCTGAATCTAGGGCAGGAATTTTTCAGCCTACCAGCTGTTATTAGACTTCAGTTCCCAGCAGCCCTAGCCACCATAGACAATGATGAGGGACAGTAGTTCCATAGCATCTTGACAGCCACCTAATTCCCACCTCTGGCCTAAATTCAATTCTAATCCAACTAGAGTAGATCCAGTGAATCAATTGAAACTTGACAGGTTAGCACTTAGGTACTGTCCAAAACTTTATAGATGAAAACAGGAACACACATGGCCAAGCACAATCAGAATGTGGTCAAAAGTGTGTGAACAGGTAATAAGAGAACCAATATTGAGGTTGAGGATGAGCATACAAAACTACTATTTTAAGCCAAGAACCCTAAAATTTATGTACTGAGTTTAGGAAATTCCTCTGCTCCCTCTAGATGAATTAAATGAGTGAAAACTACTTTTTTTCACCTTGAAGCTAGTTTGCAGAAATTGAAGTAAACTGAGGATCTTTCTGTCCTACATTGTTACAGTGCTATTATTCTACTTTCAACCTCCTATGGAATCCTGGGGTTTGCAGTTTAGGGAGGAGCATTTAGAATTCTCAGCCAGAGAGATCTTTGTCCTCAGTAAACTTCAAACTAAAGAATTCCACAGGAGGTTGAATGTGGGGGGAAAAAATAGCACTACAGAAAACCCTTGAGTGTGAAGGAGGAAAGTGGGCCATTGTACAGCTGAAATGCATCTGAAAAAAAAAGTGGGATGACAGAGGATTACTCTAGACTATTCCTGATGAACCAGGACAGCTGGAAGGCATGCACATATGTCAATTTTGTTGATTCACTGGGGCTGCTGTAGTTAGGAATAGCAATTTCATTTCCCCCAGTGGAGAGTGGGAGGGTACATAAAATACTTTTTCCTCCCACAAAGAGCATTGTATTTTGAGCAGAAATACCTTTTTCTGCAATGTAGGGTTTTGTGCTACTGATATCGATAATGAAAAGAAAAGCTAGTCTTTTTGCTCTTACGTAGGGACATAATATATTATGGCAGGTAACGTTTTGAGGGGAAGGAAGAATAGAGTGTCGTAGCCTGTAGGGTCACCTTTTCTCATTGAAGATGGAAGAATCTGCTAATATCCTTTGCATCCTTAGCTCTTTTCGCAGGGCACCTGGAGTGTTGAGCGATTGTGAGGAGTGATCTGCATGACACACAATTGCATGACGCTCCAGGGTAGGGCAGGCGCTGCTCGCACACTTTTTCATTTTCGGTTTTCAGCCAAAAATGGTGTGCGATCGCACATTGCTCCAGGGCCCCACGTGCACTTGCCGTGCGTGCGGAGCCTCTGGAGCCGTGGCAGTCGCACTTCCCAGGCTGCGCTGTGGAAGGAAGAGGCGGAGCTCTTGCTCGGGAGCAGGAGGCTTGTGTGGAGCTGAAGCAGAGGGGATGCGCTGAAAAAAAGATAAGCTGCAGAAAGCCCTTACCATAAAACTGATGGAAATGGAAAGCTAAGGCTGATATCTTAACAGACAAGTTGCATGATCAGGAATGATGTTCAGCAATGTAACCAACTGTGCTAGTTGACACCTTGTTCTCCAACAATTTACCTTGCCATTTCAGGAAAGATAGGGAATACAGACTGCCTGAGCTCAGCAAAGGTGCTGTACCTTGTCATGGTCTTCCTGGCCCTGTACTGCCTTATGAAGTAGCTGAATAATCCTAGAGGGGGTCACCGGTTGTAAGTAGACTTGCACCTTTTTGTTGCTTACAGAAGTAGCAGAAAAATATGTTGCATAACTCTATAACATGGATTGCTACTTGTTTCAAGCTTCTTGATTAACAATCAGTAGAAATAGGATTTAGCTGGCTCTTGAGTAAATGGATTACTTTCAAAAAATCAAGTGATTGCTTATTAAAGTACTACTGCTGAACTACGCAGAAATAAGTATGTTTAGTGGGTTCTTTACAGGGCTGCTTTCTCTGGAATAAAATAAACCTTTATAAATGTCAGTAATATATTGCCCTGAATTCAAGTATTAGTCCCAACTAGATTAGACCTGAGAGCCAGTGTAGTGCAGTGCAGTGGTTAGAGCATTGGACTATGACCCCTGAGACTAGAGTTCAATTCTCCACTTGGCCACAGAAACCCACTGGCTGACCTTAGGCACATCACTTACTCTCAGTTCCCAGAAAACCTCATGATAGGGTCACTTTACATGAAGGCATGCAACAACAAGAAAAAGAACAGACCCATTAAGATGATGCTATTTACCTATGTGTTAACACACAATTGAGCAACTGATTCAGTGGATCTCTCGCAGTAGGAACTAACAGATAGGACTCCAACCATTGTGTTCTGGCAATAATACAAGCATCCTGGTAATAATAAGCAAAACTTTTATTTAAATAAGTAAGTGATTGATAAAAGCAAGCATGGATAGCTGTTTTGCCACAATTTATCTGTATGTGTACGTTGCAATTTTATGAATCTATAGGGTTTTTAGTATCAATATACTGTATTTCCATAAACCACTTATTGATTATGACAGTGTTATGTCATTTTAAACTAATTTGGAAGGATTAAATTAAGAATCAAAATTAATTCAAGCTCACATCCATTTAACTTGAGAATATCTCTACAATTCATAGCAGCTTCCTGTTTCAAACGGCTTACTTTTTTTTATATTGGAATTCAAAACATCATTGGGTTTTCTTCCTTTCTTTGTTTATTCGGAATGGTTTCATCTTGAAAAACTCAGCAACAGCAAAAGAATTTTAGACTGTAATTCTAAACACACTGCCTTGGGGCCCTGGTATTTTGCTGCAATACAAATGAATGGCAATAATTAAGATGGCACTTTCTCCAATACAACTGTCTGTTTTTATCATTGCAAGGTGCCACATATGAAAAACTAAACCAGTGGGGAATATCTCACTTTTAGAAAGCTCATTAATTGGTGCCACTGTTCTTGATGTCTTTCATAAAGTCTTGTTGTCAAAACTTGGTCATTAGAGTTACACAGAGAAACATACTTCCAAGCACACTCAGCTTATAGTTTGGGAGCTGTGTTTTAACATGTAAACTCTTTCTCTTCATGGGCCTTCTGGAAATCATGGACGTGATCCAGTGGTTGCAAACCATTCTTGTTGATGCATGCCTTGAAGTCATTTCCGACTTATGGCAACCCTAAGATGAACCTGTCATGGAGTTTTCTTGGCAATATTTGTTCAGAGGGGGTTTGCCATTGTTTTCCTCTGAAGCTGAGAGAGTATGACTTGCCCAAAGTCACCCAATAGGTCTCCATGACCAAGCAGAGAGCATATCATATTGATTTCATTAGAAGTGTCCAGCATGTGACTTTAAACTCTTACCCATTGAAACTAGTACAAATTTAAGTTGTGACTGGTAGAATTTTGGGTAGACTGTGCCTTTTCTCTTTCATTACTGGATGAAACCTGTGAATCTTCTCCAGCTTGGAAACAGTTAAATGATAGGGACCATTATCCACATCTATAAAGATGTAGGTTCAATTCTAAATGAATTAAAAGAATCTCACCTTTTGTTCAATGAAGTTCTGCTCATAAGCAACTGAAATCACTTGCCTCTGAGCAGAACTCCATTGAACAAAAAGTGAGATTTTTAAAATTCATTTAGAATTGAAATCAGACCAATGATAAGTGTGCTTAGAACTGAAATCGTTGGTCTGAGCTGTCTAATCCAACAGGCAGTATCTATTCAGCTACTTGGGCCCATTCTAGTAAGTAAAACTCCTTTCAGCAGAAATACTGGGTGGTGAACCCTAGACCATTTGCATATAAGACAGATACTGTCTCACTTTTAAACTACATTCAGCTTTTTAAAATCCTTAAGTTATTTCCTTCACAAATAAGAAGAAATACGTGAATGTTATTGTTTTAAAATTAGCTGGAAAAAAATTGTTCCCCATACGGATAAGTCAAATGTAGGAAGTATAGCAAGGAGAAGTCAACACCATCCCTGGCTATGGGGTAGCATGAAAGGATGAAGAAATTGTCAGAAGACAAAGAGACGCCAACACTACTTAAACATTAAATCATGGAGTAAAGAGGGATTCTAACCCAGGATTTTAGGAGTTAATCACTCAATGGACTTTGATGGACAAAATTGTTGCCCTGGATTTTGCCTTCCTTGAGTTGTTTTTCATTGCAAGTTCTTTCCTTTCTGAATGAGAACAAATTTGCACGTTTTAATTTTAAAAAATTAACTGAGATGAAATTCTTCCCCATTTCAATTGTGTCATTGGACTAAAACCTCTCACTTTAACAGAGTTGAAAAAGATCTCTCTGCTTGAGATGCTGAAGAGCATATAAGCATACATACCATTATGTGTTATTTCAGCTTCTGGATAGCTTTGTCATAACTGTTGGAAATAATTTAAACATATACTGATAACCTTTGCCCAGAAAGCAACCTGCTTGGACAGGTACTGTATTTCTTTTTCAGAAAAGAGATCATTATTCCAATCCATTTTGTAGCGAACATTTTTCCACAGTGAAGCTAACATGTTAACTTTGGGGCATCATTATAATGATTTGACATGTCCGGCACTATCAGAGATGTCACATTGTTACATAACAGTACGTGGATGACAAAAAACAGATACAGTGTTCAGGTATTCATCTAACTATACCAGCAGAAATAATAGACTGTACATTCAAAATGGTGTCATAAACGATCAGTATGTTTGAATAATTGAGACAGCTTGTGTCATAAAACTGTCAGAGATAAAGCCGTTGAAGGAGATAACACAGCTCTGCCATGGAAGACTTAGAGGACACACCAGTCAAGATGCTAGATGTGAACTTTACTATCTCTCTCAAACAAGAAGAGTACAGTACAAGAAACTGAGTCAGTACTATCTCGTGACTAAACTAAATAATGACTTTATCCACATTAGTCCTATGAAAGTTAAAAAGATACCCAGATCTTCTGTGACTGCTTCATATCAAAATGAGGCTAGGGGAATAAATTGGGATGCCATTACATGTGGAAATTAAAACAAAAATCTTACCCATAGAAAAACCAATGCTTGAGACCTATGACTAGCCTAGAAAGAAGCTTTCTTTCCAAAGATCGGGCTGCCCACACATATGGAGTTTTTGATCTTGTAAGCAGTCAGACATGCAAGCAGTCATTCTGAAATGGTCCAGGCTAGAAAAGTTATAATGGATAATCTTCTCTGCTTCTCAAAATATGCAAATAGTTCATTAGAATCCCAGGGTCTGGAGTGTGGAAGTTTTAATGATCATTTAGGACAACTATAACAGAGGTTATAACTAACTCCTCATATTTGAATTTGGAGATCAAGGAAGGGAGACAAGTTATAAAAATGGACCTTGAACAAGAAAAATATATAATGTGAATTTCCCCATGTCTGAAAAGCTTCATCTCATTTAAATTATCTTCAAATTAGGGTCTGGCTTCAAATGGGGTTTCAACTCTATCCTTGCTGTTATCAAGACTTCCTGACAATTCTTCCCTTCCCTAACATAAGATTACCTTCCTTTTCCCTGTTTTCTTCAAATACACTCTCCCCCTGCCACAAAAAAAAAACAAAAAACTGAAAACAAAACTGAGAACATTAAGAATGTTCTATAGCATGGTCCTTTTCTTGGTGGAAGATTTTTTTTAAAAAAAACTTGAAATTTCCATTCTTCCTTTCCTTCTTTTCTTTTCCTTCTTCTCCTTATTGGTAGAAAAAAATCTTTAAAAATTATGCTCCCCTTCAGCTCTCAAATGCACATTTTTCCCTTTCCAAGGACCTTTGAAGAGGGATGAAGGCAATAGGAGGGGTAACAAACACTGAAGAGTGAGCAAAAGACTGCTACCATTTCCTACTGTGTACACAGTCTATGTTCATAACAACATTTTGCCAAAGCCATTATGATTCTTGAACTGCTATTGCTTGTCACTGAACGCTTCCTGGGAGACAGAGGGGAAAATGCTATCAGTGATCCCCCCTGGCAGGTTTGTAAGAAACCGCACCAGTGTCTTTCAATCGCACCTGAGATTTCCCTTTGCATCCTTTGAGTCCCTAACACACAGTTTGGCCATTCAAGTTCTAAAGTAACTTTGCACTGCCCTCTCACTTGTTTGCTAAGTGCAAAGACCTTTGACTACTCTCCTTTAAAGAGCTGCTGTTATTTTGCTGTCTGGACATGCAGCACAGAAAGCTTAGTTAGGATTATATTCTTTTCTGCTCCGCTCTTGAAACCTCTCCCTTGGGAGGCTTAGCTTTGGGCTTTCATGACACCGATACAGCACTACATGTTATAAATGGGATTCACAAGATTAATCCCATTGCAACCTGAGAGAAATCAATATACAGAGAAGGGATGTCATTTGCGTCCAGCGCTGGCTGTTCTCTTTCTAGTTGTAAGCATGAGTGTCCCACAGAAACACACTGAGGTTAAAAAAAATGTCATGGGAAACTTAATAACAGTGTTGATAAATGAAATAATTCAGTGGTGATAGGTGATCTAGGAACACATCCAAATTGACTGGCAAAACGGCTAAATGAAATTGCCATAGAGAATAGCACAATTACAAAAAGTGATACTGCTTGGAATGTCCTACACTATCCAACGATACCTTACAGTTTGCTGGACTCCAGAACACCAGTCAACCAATCCATCATGTTATTTATAACATGCCTTTTTCCGAGGAAGGGAGTTCAAGATGGTTGACAGAAATGAAGAAATAACAATGAAACCACATAAGGCTAAAAGTTAAGATTAAAATAATATTAAACTGTATCCAGGTGGTATAGTGGTTTGAAAGCCGGACTACGACACTGGAGACCAGGGTTCAACTCCCTGCTCAAGCCATGGAAATCTACTGCATGACGTTGGGCACATCACACACTCTCAACCCCAGAAAACCTCATGATAGGTTCACCTAAGGGTCTTCATAGGTTAGAAATGACTTAAAGGCACACAACAACAACAACTACAATAAAAACTCTGTATAGGATTAAACTTATACAACATTAATTTAAAACATATATTTTAAACAGTGCAGCGTTAAAACAGAAAACTTATTAAGCTATCAGTTCCCCAGTGCCTTTTGGAAAAGAAAGATATTCACTTGTTGATTAAAAGACAACAGGGATGGAGCCATTCTAGTTTCCCTTTGGAAGGAGTCTGGGAATAGCCATGAAAAATCTCTTTCTTGTATTCTCACCAAGCATGTCTATGAAGGTAGCAGACATGAGATAAATGCTTCCCCAAAGATATTAAGACTTATGGCTGGCTCATATAGGAGGATATGGTCCTTCAGGTAGGCTGAACCTGAGCCATGGAGGACTTTATAGCCCCACCAGTAACACCTGGCATACTACGAAAATTATATATAGATATACAATAATTTATTTTATTTTATTAAAAGAGTGTGTTCAAGCATTTACAGAATTTCACATGCATTAGCCAGCTGTAATCCTTGTAACAGGGCAAAAGTTGTGCAATTTTCCAGATTTTGTTGGTCTGCAGCTCCTAGCAGCCCCAGCCAGTGTAGCAAATGGTGAGGAATACTGGGAGCTGCAGTCTAACAACAACTAGAGGACTACATATTTCCCACCCGTTCCTTATAAGTCCATTCTAAGAGAAGTCAGTCTATCCTCCGTATTGTTGATGGGGATAACAAGTGGCCATGTCATCTTGTAACAACTTGGAATTTTGTGCTTCTGCATTCATGGCAAAATAGCCAGGGAGAGTCTTCCCATTTCCTTGGATCATAGGACCATTACACAGGTGGGTAACTTTTATGATTCCTGCAACCTGTGGAGATGAGGCTTTTTCACACTACACAATTACAGCACAATAATTCCAATTTAACTGGCATGGCAGCATCTCATGGAATCCTGGGATTGGCATTTAGAATCCTCAGCCAGGGGACAACTCTGGTACTTCTGACCAAACTTCCAGGATTCCATAAGAAGCAGTAGTGGCAGCAAAAGTGGAATCATAGTGCTATAATTGTATAGTGTGAAACACACAATAACATCTAAAATACACAAAAGAGCAGTACCTTTATTGGACCAACCAAAACTACAAGGAAAAAAAAATGACAGTGATAGAGTCACAGGCCTACTTTTTGTTAAGCTATTATTTTTGTTATAATCAGTTAAGATGGCCAAGAGAGATATCTATGTAGGCAGAGGACACTCCTCTCTTTGTCCATGTGGGCTCTGGGGAAACAAAGAGTCATCAAATCCAAACAATAAATTTTAGACTCCATTAGCAACAGAATAACTAACTTCCCTTTGATATCCAGGCTCTTTATTGTCTGGATTTTATGACCCTTTGTCTCCCAGAGCCCACCTGGCCAAAAAGGAGAGCAGATATCTCTCCAGACTATCTTAACTGACAAAAACAAAAACAATATCTTGGTAAAACATAGGCTTGTGTCTCTAACATTATCCTTCCCCCCCCCCTTCTGTATATTTTTTGACACCTCAGCTTTATGAAGAAGCTGATGGAGATGAAAAAGCTTGCATGATGTATTTTCTGCAGCTTTGGTTGGCATTACTGTTTGGTGGATGCTGAGTGTTATTCTTTTTTGCTGTATGACCAGCAAAGCTATCCCTGGATACATGTAGTGTGAGATCACATGGGCAAGGCCAAATACATGGTCAAGATCAATTGAATGAGACTTTCCCATCTCTTTTTTGCCTTCCCTTGTGGTCAGGGGCCAATCAGATGCAACCCCTCTCAATGGCCTCCGCACAGTACTAAAAGATTCACACAGTGTCATGGGACTGCAGCCCAGGGAAATTTCCCCTGAATAATGTGGGTGCAAAGAGAACTTCAGATCATTAAAGCAGTATGTGTGGGTAGGGGGATGATTGTTACCACACAAAAGAAATATTCTCAGAACATTCTGAGAAAATTCTGCAAAGGTTTGTCCTGTTTTGTTTTGCAGAAAAACATATTTCCCTACAGGCATAAGAAACAGAAATGACTTCTGAGAAATTTCAGTTGATTTCTATTTCTACCCAGCACAATAATCTATCCATGGTGTCATAGGCCATTTCCTTACTAGACTGTTATAGTGCTACTATTCCACTTTCAACATCCTATGGAATCCTGGAGTTTGCAGTTTAGGGAAATGGCCATAGTGACTCGAGTGCAAAAATGACCATAGTGGCTCTTTTGTAGCCATTTCCTAAATTATTAGGGAACATATGGTTCTCTAGATATTGTTGGATTGCAACTTTCATCAGTCCTAACTAGCCAGTGATGAGAGATAATAAGACCTGTAGCCCAAGAATTGACGAAGGACTACATTTTCTTTATTCTCATATTCTCATTACCTGCATAATGAAAGGCAGAAAACATCTTCCTGGAACAAAGACATGAACGGGCATCCTTTGGTTCAGTTCCACATACTTCTGCCTGTTCCCTGTGCCAGCTTACAAAGAGATTTAGGCAGATCAGTATGGAAACAAGATGAGTCTATTTCTGTTGAGAGAGAAGTTTGAAATCCTAAATACAGAATCACAAAGGGACTGTATAAGATTTCTATCACCGTACCTCTTTTTTCTTTTTCTTTTTCTTTTCTTTTTATTTCATTATGAAGTGGTTGCTTGCTTAGAATCTAGTTCAGGCAGAATTTTTAATGTCCATGCAACTTATTGGAGTAAATAAGCATTCAGTTGATAATTTTCCAAATAAGAAATCCATTCAAAGGAAGCACTCTTCTTTCTTAAAGTAGGAAGCATCTTTCTGCCAGTCTCTGCAGATGTACAAATATTCCACATTTCTATATAAAACAAAATTATGAACATACTTTATTATTTATGAATTATTTAGACTCCCACCATTCAATGAATTAGTTGCCGTCAAGATAAATGAATGGAAATGTCAGTTTGATGGACGTTTCCCCCTTTTTTTACATATACCAATTAGATTAAGCTGAATATGCCTAGGGTTTCTTAATGCTTAGATCACAAAGGTATGTTTCACATCTTAGTTAACTATGCTTTTTAATTCTTCCTTATGCTTCTTAAAAGGGAAGGGAAACTCAATGTACTACCATGCAATAATTCCCCCTCCTGCATTTGCTGTTGTTTGCATTTGAAGTGATTGCAGGTAATTTATTCCATTTAGTTATATCCTGAAACATAAATGCTTTTCTAAGGTCTGCTGAAAGCAATTAGAAAACTTGAAAATCTGAACTATTGAACTGCATGCACCAGCGCTGGCAGTAGTGTTAAATATGGGCAAATTGGATTAAATGTTTTCATGCAGAAAGTTCTAATAACTTGGGCAATAGTGTTCATTAACTTCTGTTTACATCATTTTAATTTAGATACACGTTGTGTGTTTTGACTTGTTTTTTTTTCAAAAAAAAAGAAGAAAGAAAGGCAGAAATCTAATCAAGCCAAATCACTTTCCCTCTGTGTGTGTGTGTATACATACATGTGTGTATACATGTATATACATGTATCTATATTTATTAATTTATCTTTCTGTGTTTCTTTCCAATTTATTCAACATGGCAGTGGGAAAAACACCTAAAGATGTCCTCCCCACCTCTATCCCAGAACCATTACAACATTTAAGTTAACAAGAATACTTACTTGAAATTCTCTTCTTCTTCTTCTATTTTTTTTAAAATACAGTTGGAATGTACAAGTCTCCAACCCACGTTGATTCAGATTTGTCCCTGATGCATTTCAGACCGATTAAGATATAATCTGATCCAAATCAAATTCTGGAGGCCTGAATTTCTGCACCTCACCATGGCCCTTTCTGTAAGGCATTTTCCACGCGAAAGGGCGCCTGGAATGTTGCACGATTGTGAGGAGTGTTCTGCATGATGCACTCACAATCGCGTGATGCTCCAGGGGCTGACAGGCACCGATCGTGCACCTTTTCATTTTTGGCTTCCAGTCAAAAATGGTGTGCAATTGCGCATTGCTCTTGGGCCCCATGCACACTTACCTAGGATGAGGAGCCTCCAGAGCTGTGCCAGTCACGTTTCCTGCCCCAGTACAGCCTGGGAAACTCCCAGCCTGTGCTGCGGAAGGAAGAGGTGGGGCTCTCATGTGAGCAGGCAGCTCGTGCAGAGCCGAAGGACCCCAGATGCGAGAGCCTCTCGTTAGAGGCTGCTTGCACAATCCTTGCACCCCAGTGCTGGAAGAAGGTAAGGTGTGGAGAAGGCCCATGATTTACCCTGGGGAAATCAAAACAGCAACAAAAACCTAATTTGCGGACATTTGGGCAGAACTACTAATTATGAACACAGCATGAGTATTTAGACAGGGATGTTCACAATGAATCGCTCAGGAATATTCCTGGGAAAAATCCTGATTTTCAAAGTTTTAAAACTTAAAAAATTAAGTTGTTTTGATGGTTTGGAGGATTCTCTGGGGAGGGAGAACAGAAACAATCTGCCACATTTGCAGCCTTTCTGGGTTGTTTTGGGCAATTGTTGAGGAATTTCTCAAAAATCAATGAGAAAGGTCAGGGAGTGGGATTTCTGGATCACCAAAAGTATTTGTTGTCTTGGTGACCATTTGTTGCCACCAGCAACAATTTCTTCACTCTTCCCAATCCACATTGCTCAGAAGGAAAAAAAAAGGCCAGCAAAGTTTGCTGCTCCCTCCCTTTGTTCCCATTACTGTTCTTATAATGAAAAAGGATATAGCAACAGGAGCAAGGCGCTCTGTAGAACAGCAGTGAGCCCATTCCTGGCATCTGGGCCTTGTCCAGTATCAGAGGTTATCTACTTGTATGGGCTACTTGCAACCATGAAAAGTGCCACAGTGCAAAATCCATTTCTACCCTTCCTGTTTCTGTCTTCCAAGAAATCCTCCAACTTATTGGCATGCCCATGACAAAAATATTACTTGTCTATTAAAAAATACAGTCCTGGAACCAAAGTTTTACTGATGTATTTATTTTCTCTCTGAACACTGCATGATCTCATTTACCTTTCTCAGGAGGGGTGCCATATGTCCATTAATTTTGGGATGTTTTTGGCAGCTATTTTGCCTATCTACAACCAAGTAAATAAAGTGAATTCACTGTGAGTTTTCAAGCCAACACTTCAATGATTTCAATGGGCTTTGTTGTGTTTTAAGAGTACACAAACTGTATACTCTTTTCTATTCAGGTATCTATTTATGTTACCTACCAAAGTCACCAGTGAATCAAAAGGATTAATGTTTTCAGATTTTAATGGTCTCCGGTTTAGCTGAAGTCAATAAATCTGTCCCTAGAGCTAACAAAGTGCTTCTATGCAAACTGTTTCAGGATGAACAATAGGAGCAGCCGGTGTGTGCTTCTCTGAAACATAGGTTCACATGGGGATTAGGAAGCCCAGTGAGTTTCTGGGGAATTAAAATAATAGGGTTTGAATGCACAGAGTGGAAGCCATGTTCCTGGAAGAGAGAATTCTGAAGGGAGCCATCTTGCAAAGGGAAAGAAAGCACAAAAGTCAACCCAGTGCTTGAAATGGGTAATCATTGCAGAGGAAACACATAATGGAGTCATAATAGAAAGTTGTTGGGTCACACATGAATTTTCAGACACATTTCTTTGTAAATATATTTGGCTAAAACCAAACAATTTCTGGGTACAAAGTTCAGCTGTTTGGGACAGACAGTGCCATAGTTTCTCAATAATAGGGCCTCAGTCCAGTTGTTGGTCATAGTTAGAAGTAAACCCATTGAATCAACAGAAACTTGTGTTGTACTTATGTTTAATTGGTTCAGAGGGTTTACAATAGCTGAAGCTAACAACTAAGGCCCTTTCTGTACAATGACTGCATCCCAGCATGGGGACATGAGAGGACCGTGACCGTGATGACACTTCTGCATAACATTATCACAGTCCCAACCTTGTCCCATCACCAGCCAATGCAATTGCAGGCTAAATCATTGATGGAGCTTCTTTGTCAATGACCCCTGATCATGCAATGCTCCCATACTTACCTGTCATGTGGAAGGACAGGAAACATGATGGAAGTGCTTCCTATCCCAGGTCAGCATAGGAAAGGGCCCAGCTGCACTGCAGAAAGAAGAGGCATGCTATTTCCTCTCCCTTCCACAGAGAGATGGTCAGGTGCGGAGGGGAGCATTCCTATTACACTCCCTTCCTGGCAAAGGCGCTGTCAGGATTGCAACTGGAGGAGGATGCCATCTGACAAGTTGTGGAAATGGCCTCATTCTGTGTTTTTAAGAGAGTGAAATGGGACCCAGACACTGTGAGCATTTTCATGCCATCTAAAAAGCATTCCCACTTCCTAGTTGGTTTCAATATTCCTTCCAGTGATCCCCTCAGACCTTGTTTAAGGGGATGATGAAGAAGAAGTGGTCAAGACAATTAGACTAATGCTTCCTTTCTTGCCAAGTTGTAGGAACCAGGAAGGATTCCTCCAGCCAACATCATGACTGAATGATGATGGAACAATGAAGCAGGTTTCTTCATATCTATTGTGTACAACATCATAAGCTGTATTAAAATTGAACATGTAGCAACATGAATAACACACACACACACACACACACTACAAATGTGTCCCATCAAAGTCATAAAAAATGCTGGCAAAGTCAGGAACTCATCTTAAATGTGAAATTTTACAGATGTAATAAACAGTTCTGAACTGAAAAAAAGAATAGTAAAGATTTTGCTTTATGCTTTCAAGTTATTGTCTGCCTTAAAGGTGATCCTAAGATGGACTTATCACTGGGTTTTCTTGGCAAGATTTGTTCAGAGGAGGTTTGGCTCTGCCTTTTCTGTGGCTGAGAAAGGATGACTTTCCTAAGGTCACCCAGTGGGTTTCCATGTCTGAGTGGAGATTCAAATCCTGGGCCATTTCTGCACTGGACTGTGATAATGCTATTATTCCACTTTCAACATCCTATGGAATCCTGGGGTTTGCATTTTAGGGAGGGGCCTCAAAGGAAATGGCCCTGGTCTCCAGGGTCATAGTCCAATGTTCAAACCACTACACCACACTGACTTGCATAATACCACCCCCATTTTAGATCCTAAACCTGTTCCTCTGAAACTGAGCAGGTTTGATCTTTTGGGCCTTTCCACACCTTACCTTCTTCTGGCTCTGGGGTGCAGGGATTGTGCAAGCAGCCTCCAGTGAGAGGCTCTTGTGTCCAGGTCCTTTGGCTCTGCACGAGCTGCCTGCTTGCACGAGAGCCCCTCCTCTTCCTTCTGCAGTGCAGTCTGGGAGTTTCCCAGGCTGCGCTGGGCAGGAAGCATGACCAGCATGGCTCCAGAGGCTCCACACCCCAGGTGAGAGCGCGTGGGGCCCAGGAGCAATGCGCAATTGTGAGTGTGTCATGCAGATTGCTCCTCACAATCGCGTGATGGTCCAGGCGTCCTTTCGCATGGAAAATGCCATGTGAAAAGGGCCTTAGAAAGAACCAATACTGTAAGTAATTTATCTCAGTTTTGCTTAGAATGAAAACATCTACAGGCAATTCACGACAACAGCAGCAGCAGCAGCAGCGGCGGCGGCAGCAGCAACAACAACTGTAAATGTAAAGGCATGGGAAGGAAATCCCCGGACTTATTTATCTCACGTTTGGCAGGCAAAATTCACTCATAAAGAACTACTATAGCTACAAATTTCATCTTATCTAACTTCTAATGAAATTCACCAAGTTTTGAGATGAGACCCTGTTCACCAGTTGCATTGTATAAAATTATACAAGTGTAGCTAGGCTACAGTTCTGGATTGCTCAATGAAGAATATGTATCTGTAGCTATGTAACTGAGTATGCACCTCACTGTAATAAACCACCCACTGCAAGGAGGCCATATCCATTAGCAGTTGTACATCCAAAGTAACCCATGGTCCCTCATCATCTATTGAGTCACTTGGATGGCAAAGAAATAGGTTGCTTTCCTTAACCAGTTTTGAAGAAAATCTTCTATCATGCATATATGAACATTCTGAGTTCCAACAACCCCTTTTCCATGCTGAAAGTGTTAGTTCCTTCCCACAAACAAATGAAGACTTGCCCAGGTTTTATGTTCTTATATCTGATAAAATATTTTATTTGTTATAAAATTTTATTTATTATATTTACTTTGTTTTATTTATTATTTTATTTTATTTATTATATTTTAGATGAGAAGAAGAGGACAATGCAAAAATCAATTTAGAGAGGAATGATCAAAGGCATTAATCAATGAAAGTCTTGACTCATCTGATACTCTTGCTGCTCTTTTTCTCATCCTGTGGCTTTCTTTCTCTTTGGATTTAGGCCACGTTCATTGTTATAAAGGATACACAGGGAGGAAAAGACAAGGGAAATAAGCTCCACCCCACACCCAAGGAGTTACAATTTCTCAGTAGTAGTTGAGTCACCAAATTGCATAGAACAGGTTTATTAAAAGTCACAAAGTGTGCTATGACTTTTAATAAAGCTGTTCTGTGTAATTTTGTTCTTTATAAGCAATACAAGATGGATTTCATTTCGGCAAGTTGATGCATGTTATATACTAACCAAATCCAGAGAAAATGATGAAGGGATTATTTACTCATTACATCAAGAAATGTAATAGGAAGATAATGGAACTGCAACATAGATTTTTTTCCCCCTACTATCTAAAAAGGATTATTCAAGGTGGAAGGTTATTACTGGATGCACAAGATCCAATGATTATTTTATTAGGAATCTGATTATAAGCACATGGAATTTTTTTGACAAACTTTTGGTTAGGTTTGTGACATATTTCCAACCACCCCTTCTTTTTTGATTGGAAATATGAAAGACAAGGACAAATCAAGGGAATTTTCTAACATAAAATGATTTCAAAGTAAGGCTGCCAATGTCATAACCGCTCCTGAGATATCTCCAATCTGATTCCACTTGCATCCTGGAGGCAAATCTTGTTTACATGATTATGTAGCCTGAGATGATAATCTCACTTCATTCTCTGATTTGTTTCAACAGATTCTTAGGAATAAGAGATGTGCAGCATATTCCTTAGCCTATTTACCCAAAAGTTAGTTCTTCTATGTTCAGTGGGCATACTTTCTCCTTTAAGTGTCCATAATAAACAGAGGCACCCCATGCTTTCCATGTGAGGAGGGCAGTAAATCCACTCTGGCTATACATAAATGGACTATCCAAGATGCTGAACCTATACTGAGGGTAAGGTTAAGTATCTCTGCTGTGAATAAAACTCAGAAAGAGGATTTCCCACCCCCCTGATGGGGCAATTACTGGCTCTCATTAAAAATAGGGATGGATGAATATGTCTGTTGATTTGAACTAGGGATGGGCCAACCGAATCCTCGAATCCTGAGTAAGGATTTGAGATTTGGGGATCTGAATCCCCCCCACCAAAACAGGCGAATTGAATGTCTCAGATCCTGCTTGGCTCCCCCCCGCAGCCATGGCCCAATCCTGGCCAGTACCAGTGAAAAATGTGGCAGAAAGTACAACCTCGTGCTCCCTGCTCTGCTCCCGCCAGCCACAAGCTCAATCCTACCTGGGGCAGGTGGCAAAATGTGGCGGGTTGTACATTCTTGCACTCCTACTGGCAGGATCCTGCTGGGACAGGTGGCAGAACATGGTCGGGTTTTTCAAAATTGGCACCTCCAGGTCCTGCCAAAGTCCTGATTGGTCAGTGGGCCCCTGGGCATGTGAAAATCATGACATAAAGCCGCAGGCACGCCAGAGGCCGCCTGTGCCAGGGGCTGCTGCCTGTGGTTGCTTCTGCTGCCTGTGCCCGCTGGGCTGCCTATGCCTATGGATGCCTTCCTCTGCAAGGTAATAATCTGTATTCCTTTGACTTGAGAGTGATGTACTTCATGTAGTAGATGAACATGTCAATTGCATTTGTATCTTCTTAATAAGAAGCATGGGTATGTTTTCCTAAACTGAAAACTATTTTTTAATTTGTTTTTCATTAAACAAAGATGTCAAATTCTGGTTGAAAAGCACTTTTCAGTAGAAGTGCTTTCTTTCTCTTGCTTTTTAAAACCTTTTCTAAAAAAGAATTTGAAAGATTTGAGTTTTGTGAGATTTGTGGATTCCCAAAACCTTCCAGGGATTTGGAACTGGATTCAGATTCAGAAAATTCTGGATTTGTCTCATCCCTAATTTGAACTGTTTTTGAGCAACAAACAAACAAAATATAAATAGAAAGCTAGTTCAGGCTAAAAGTCTACTTTTCTATTTGAACTGTAATCAGTCAGTTGTCTATGTAAGGTCTATCAGAAGAACATGAATATGATTGTGTTGTTTTGTAGCACCAGAAGCAAAGAAAAATGGCCTGAGGCATAAAGCCAGGCCATCTTCAGTGAACAAAGACTCTGGTTCAGAAAGACTTGAGTTCACATGTGCCATGATGAAATTTTGCAGCTGTGTGAACCCACAATAGTGAGGCCAACGTGTCCTTGAAGATTAAGTATGAGACACAAGATTAGAGAACAGTCACTGATGAATGGAGTGCTCATTTGCAGAAGGGCTAAGAAGGATGTCTGAAGATGCGTCAGCACCTGCACAGGAAATTCTCCCCAATTAAAATATACTTCAAAACTGAGAGCTTATCTCTTAACATCCCTCTGACTATGAAATAATGCAGACCACAGCAGTCAAGAAACACTTTTTAAAATCGTTTGTGGTAAAAGATTATAAGTTTATATTTTACTGTTTTGTGCTATGATTTTACCATGGAGTGGCGATGGTAATTCTCTATTTTCTCCATCTCGGCGGTTGTAGGGAAAAATCCAGTTGCTTTAACAGTTGTAACATCTTTCCACTACTGAAGGTTTCTGTGCAGCTTTTAGTCATAGAATCATAGAATCATAGAGTTGGAAGAGACCCCAGGGGCCATCCAGTCCAACCCCCTGCCATGCAGGAACCCACATCAAAGTACTCCCAACAGATGGTCATCCAACCTCTGTTTAAAAACCTCCAAAGAGGGAGACATATAACAGTCATATAATGGTTAGAATATAACAACTTAAACAACTGATATATGACTATTATATGAGTGTTACATATTTCCTTCTCTGAAGGTTTTTAAACAGAGGCAACACTAGTACCTCATCTATTATATTACTATCTGTTTTATATTTATATAGTGCTTTTCACTATTTTGTCTATCATTCCAATAAATTTTAAACTTGCTTTACTTTAGAGTGTTTGGTTGGTTTAAAGATAATTCTCCCTGTACATTGGAGATAGATGCCAAGAGTGATATAGAAAAAGAATCCAGAATTTTCACTTTTTTTTTTTCATTTTCATTTTTCTTTGTTCCAGCTTTGTTCCATATCTTCACTATTTCAACAAAGGATTTTTTTTTAAAAAAAAGAGTGAAAACATTCAAGCCATGTTGCATGCAAACCTGTTCATGTGCATATCAGATGGCCCAGTATTTCTCAATATATGCATTTTTGGCTTACTAATATTTTGTATTTGGGGGCATTTTCCACACTATACACAGTTTTCACAAATGTACAATTCTCCTTGAGGTTTTAAACTGAAAATTGCATTGCAACATTCCCAGAAGTGGGAAAACTGGAGGACAATTGTATCCTAATGTGCATATTGCTTAATATGCAAATTTGGCCAGTTCTTATGAAAATGAAAACTTTTTCTAATGAAAAGTTCTTTTTCATCCCTAGCTATGATGTCTTGCAAGCATTAAAAATGAGGTGCAAGGTGTTTTTTTTTAAGTTTCATCCTATCTTATTAGGACTGTTGAGTTTTCCTTCTTTGAACATGTGAGCCTCTACCTTTTCATGTTACATCAGAAACTGCATTCATTTCAGTTTCAATTTTAGTCTGATACGTGCTGCTGTGTTAAAATCACAGCTCTAGAATTCTCCTGCATCTACTTCTATATTTATTTAAATCCTGGTTTGAAACTTAAACATCAAAGATAGAAGTGCACCACCCGTGTTGTATTTACAATATACAAGCCACAGGTTCTATTTAATCTAACATTCCAAAATTTGCTCCTCAGGAGAACTTCTAACATGCCATGAATGTGAGGATTAGGAATAGAATACTTGTTCTTCTAACAATAATATTGGGGTGAGAGCACCCTTGAACACTGTTTTTAACTCCCTTGAGCCCAAGCTCCTTGAAAGTGTGTCAATTCAGTCCAACAAACAGTTCCATTTTTAAACCAGCAAAATCTAACTGGTGATGTTATCTGGCTTTAATGAAGAATTCTAGGTTCTAAGGTGACCTGCTCTACAGGGCTGTACCAAATAAGCCATTATACTAGCATGATAATACCATTCCACATCTCTTAGTAGACCCAATTAGTCATTATGACTGTATCTAATTTAATTGTTTCTAGCTGATTTAACTTACTGAGCACAGAATGAGTAACATTTGAGGGTTACTCAAAAATCAATAATTTATGTACTACAGAGATGAACAACTTAGGTTAGGTCGTAAAACAACCCTCCAGCTGTTATTGGACTGAACAACCATAGAAAATTGTGAGGAATGTTGGAAATTACAGTTCAGCAACATTTGTGTGACACATAGTTCCCACCCTTGGGTTAGGTTTTCCAGATGTTTTGGGCTACAATTTAACTTATATTAACAATCCCTGAACATTGGTCATGTTAATGGGAGCTTCAGGTGTTTAAAAGTCCCAAACAGAAGTGACTAATGCTATAGGGTTCTGTCCTCAGCTCAGCATTTTCCCACATCTTTATAAATGACATGAATGATGGAATCAAGACATGTTTATCAAGTCTGCAAATGACACCACATTGGGCAGGGTAGCTAAAAACCCTCAGAATTCATAATGACCTTGATAGATTGGAGAGCTGGATCAAATTAACAAAATGAATTTCATCAGTAACAAGTATAAGGTACTACATCTAGGCAAGAAAAATGAAATGCTCAAATATGGAATGGGTGACATATGGCTTGAAAGTAGTACATGTGAAAAGGATATAGTGGTCTTAGTAAGGTACAAGTGAAATATGAATCAACAGTGTGATGCAGCAGCCAAAAAAATGACAATGCAATTCTAAGTTGCGTTAAGAATAGTTTAGGGTCCAGATTCAGGGAAGTAACAGTGTCACTCATGGGCTTTGGTCAGACCTCACTCGGAATACTCTGTCTAATTCTGGGCACCATAATTGAAGAAGGATATTGACAAGCTGGTAAGCATCCAAAGTGGGGGAGTGACTGAGATGGTAAACAAACTGGAAACAAACCCTTTGAAGAACTGCTTAGGGAGCTAGGTATGATTAATCCAGAAACCAAGCCCTATGAAGAACTGCTTATAGAACTGGATATTTAGGCTGGAGAAGAGAACATAATTAGGTGACACAATAGCTGACTTTAAGTATCTTAAGGACTGTCATGTAGAAGACAGAGCAAGACTGTGTTGTGCTTCTCCAGAGATTAGCATGTAAACTAGTAGCTTCAAATTACAAGAAAAGAAAATTCACTTAAACATTAGGAAGAATTTCCTGGTGGTAAGAGCTGCTTGACAGTGGAACAAATTGCCTCAGAAGGTGGTAGAGTCGCTTCCTTTAAACAGAGTTGCATGACTGTCTCTTCGAAGTGCTTTAGCTGTGTATTTCTGCCTGTCAAGAGCTTTGGCTTGATGCCCCTTACTGTCTCTTCCAAGTCTATAATTATTCTCAAGGATCAACATTTGCCTACCCCTATTTTATTTTATTTCTAACAAAGGAGGCAACAAAGAACAACTTGAATCCCAACTTGGTAAATCTTATCTATATTTAAAGAATCACTTGCATTGTTACCTTTTCAAGCAGCTCTTTGACATGTAATATGAGACTTGCTATATTGTCTCTAAATGTTTAATTAAAAGACCACATCATGGGGAGAAGCTTTAATTCATTTGATCTTTATATGCCAAGGTTAAAGATGGTAGAATAATGAATGATAAAATCAACTTACGTCTTTATACCAAGTCTGATCTAGGAATCTTGGTCAGATATCTTACAAAAGTTAAGCCTCTAATTTAAGAAAAGCCCTTTGAAAGTTGTTATTAGATAAGATTAATATTTTGCTTACCATAAGGTAGCAATGTGATGCAATTGAATATTGTACAGTACAACACAATACAATCTAAAGTGATGATTCAGAGAGATTTCACAGAGAATTTGGAGGTACTTGCCTAGGAGATTCATTCAGAATTCTCAAATACACCCAGATATATAGGCACACAGAACATCATCCCCTACAGAGTTAAGAACTTGTGTAGTTCAGTGTCATGTATATTTACTTGGAATTAAATGCAACTCTATTCAGTGGGGCCATCTCCCCCTAGCCCCAGTTCAGTGAGGTCAGCTTCTAACATTAGACACAGGATGGCAGCCTTAAGCGCTATCTATTTTTCAGACCTTGAAATCAATGAAGCTTCACTGTGCTTAAAGGTGGCTGGGTCATGCTTGTGATTTCCTTAAGTTTCAGAATATCTATACACTGCGACATTTCAGAATATATCTTTTTATTCAGATGTGTCTGGGAGCAAATTTTAGGTATGAGCAATTCAGATAAACCATAGGCATCTTTATCATGACTAGTAATGCACATAATCCTCCTGAATCTACTGGTGAAAAATGGCAATATACATGGAGCAGATCTGAATTGTGCAATTTTACAGCTCTCCTAGAAACAGGGCTACAATTCATGGGAACAAGTCACATGATGATATGTTAAACTTTTCAGTATGGCTGAACCAAAAGAACTCTCTCTCCCTCCTTCTTCTTTTTTTTTTTCTGTGAGATTTTCTAACAATATTGAAAAGCACACAGTTCCTCATGTCCATCTATTTAGGATGCATTGGCTACACTCTGAAATGACTATGCTTGCCTGCAGTGATATGGCACCAAGGCAAACCGGATGGGCTGTGTTGTTTCATGATGTTGTCAAACTCACTATGTTATCACTGGCTGGCTGGGTATCATTTAGCTAGGAGAAAGAAGGCATCCCCAAGGAAAAAAAATAACACCAGATCAGCAGTAGCTAAAGCAGTGTCAGTAAGCACTATGACAATATCTACACAATTATAAGTGCATTTTTAATGGCTACAATTAAATATGAACATTGCCACAAGGAATAGCACTTTCCAGAAATAAGGCCACACATACTGCCCCAAAATATTTACTGATGGACATCCTTTGGAAGTAAATAATTAAAAATAGCTACCCACTTTCTGTTAATTCCTTAGTGTTCCATTCCACTCCATTTGCAATTTATTATGGCATAATTTGACTCCATGTGAGGGTGCAGCCTCCAGGATCTCTCAGAAGCTCTTATACCCTCCAGTCCTCTTCAAAACTAAGGCTGTTTCCATACCAGGCTGTTATAGTGCTATAAAGGCCCCTCCCTAAACTGGAAACCCCAGGATTCCATAGGATATTGAAACTGGAATAATAGCACTATGACAGCCTAGTGCAGAAATGGCCTAAGTATCTTCATGACAAATGTTGCTCCCAGAAACCATAGTCTGTGTGTGGTTTTTCTTTCTACATGCAATTTTACCTCCATGCATCTATATTTTTTTTCATGAAAAATGATGAATTTCAGAAACTGAAAGTGACCAGACTTACTTGAATTGAGTCTCATCTTGAAGATTTAATTGTGAAAGGACATCTGGCCTGCCAACTTCTGCAAGAAGGAAAAGAGGATCCTGGGCCTTAAGAAGGAGCCCATTTCTCCTTTTGTTACACTTATATTTGCATGAGCATGGCTTCACCAAACGGTGAAGGAAAAATATTGCATGATTCAAATCCTGGCTCACATGTTCCACTGAGTGTTGAGGGGACAAGAAGGTGAAAGGGGTGAGATTGTGGCCTATGACAGACCAGTGGCTTGTAATATTCAGATATGTGTTTATGTTTTCAAAGCAAACAGGTACTATTGAGAGCCAGAAAAGTGATTTTTATTTTTATTTTTTTATTTCATTTTTTTCCTGTAACTATAATAGAAATTAACTGCTTTCAAGTCCTTGGCACTACAGTTACAACAAAGAACTTTTAGAAATAGTTCTCCAAGTTCTGATCTGTGCTCACAAAGCCAATTAAATAAACATAGGTGGAATAAAAGTATGGAAAAGCATTGTCCAGTGTGGTTCTATGTCAGGAGTCAGGACCAGACCCACAGAATTCAATGTAATTTGCACTCAGGTAAATATTTATATAGGTGCAGCTTCCATGCTTAGACTCATTTTGTTTGAAAAACTGAGTGATGCCACTGTAAACACACACACCTGTCATTCTCATACATTCATACATACGTACGTACATATTCTGCCCATGAAAAATAGGAGCTTCTCTTATCTTTTCCCTACAAGCTTAGTCTAATTTGATAGATAATAAAGCTAATTATACTTGAAATAATGGACTGGAAAAGTTATTTTTGGTATTTTAATTTTACCAGAACTATAATTAAAATACTTTGATCAACTTCAACTGTCTTGCAAGGCAATGTCGAAAAAAAAATATGAAAAGCAGTAGAACAACACTGGTGCCACAGCAGATTCACACATCCCATTTAGCAATGTAAATTTAAATCAAAAAGATAAACGTTTTGAAATGAGTGGGCATCACTGCGGAAGATAGGTGAGTTTATTAAAGCCTGATCACTGAACCAATTAATTAAGAAAAAGTTGTCTGGATTTATTTCTGATAGGATGTTCACCCTCAGGCAACAGTCACTTACGGACTCTTCATATTTTTTTTAACTTCTTTCTTTCTCTTTCGTTCTCTTTCATTTTGTGTGCATAGACTGATTAGATGATAGATAGATATAGATAGATAGATAGATAGATAGATAGATAGATAGATAGATGATAGATAGATAGACATTGTGTGAAGAGAGATAGAAAGAATGTGAGAGAGTACATATAGGATATTGCCCAATTGGGTGCTGTTACTCCCAGCTAGAATAGACCTTAGACCCACTCAATCAATTGTTGAATAGCAAGTCAACATATAGGTAAAATTACATTGACTGAATTGGTCTATTCTATTCAGGACTAATAACAGGATATAGGTCAGTGTGTGTACACATGTGTGTACAAGAAGTATATAGGTTATATATCAGAGACTTATAGACACAGAGAAAGAGACAGAGGAAGAGAGAGAGAGATCTAACCAAAGCCTGTTCTAAAAAGATGAATTCCAGGCCACAATGGGAATTTCAATATGCATGATAATAAAGCATTCCCCCCCAATAAAAGTCTAACATTGCATTACTGGTAATTTACCCCAGGACCATCTCTGCTGTGGTATTATTTAAGAATTAATAGAATTCCTCTGCTACCTTTCTCCCTCTGATGTATCATAATGGAATGGCTTTCCACTAAAAACCTTTCATTGCCCCCCACCAAGATTCTGGAGCACACAGAGATGTGCTTTCAGTTTCATCTCAGCATATAACCTGAAGGTTGCTGCCACAGGCTCCTCACTTTTTATACTACAAGTATAAATAGATCTACCATTTCATTGGGGTTCTTCTCTAAGTGACCCCCCCCCACTAAATATGCTTCTTGCTCATTCCCTGGAAACAGAAAGGTACTGTGAGCCAGGGATGGATATAAATTTCATATTTGGCTCATAGATAGAAATTTCATCTTTGGTTCATTTTTTTAAAAGAACAAACTTCTTGGATATCTTCATAAACAGGACAGAAGAGCATTCCAATGGGCATCCTATAATGAGACTCTAGGGATGTTGGCTACCAGGGTCATACCCTGCTCAGGGACAGGTGATCTTCCCACTCCCAGGGGACAGGGAAATCATACAGTGGCTTACACCCATGTGAAATTCCCAGTCTGTCATTTTAAAGGTATACTCAGCATGAAGACTGGATAAGTTGCTTTCCATACCTGGCAGATGTGCTGAGTGATTGGTTCCTATCAGATAGTGAGGGAATTAACTGATGCTTGAATCCAGAACCATGCTGGGACCCATCCTCTACAGCTGTAACCAGTAAAAAGTTGTGACTTTTTCAATCCCAACAAATGTGGTTTGTTTCATTGTTGCTAAGCAAATTGCCATCACGGCTGAACCAGCAAATATTTTGACATCAAGTTCTTTCACTTACTGGGATTCTCAATCATGGAGTGTATGAGAAGGGGATGCTCTTCCAGTTAGCATGCATCTGCAAAGGAGAAGGCTTTGTGCATATAGCTGTACATATAACACTTCCACAAATTCAGGAATGTGACATGATTGGCTTCATATTCACATGGATGAGACAAGATGAAGCCATTGGAATCATGTCCTGTGAGACCTATAATTTTAATGAGGGGTGGAACACCATGATCCTAATGAGTGAAGAGGTCTGGTTTGTTTGCTTTGTTTAATAGAGAGCATCAGATTGATGCATGAAATACAGAATCATTTGATCCAGTCCAATAAGGGGCTTACAAATATGAAAGTCTGTCTTGTGAGCAACAAATCTTACTATTTGTAGAGAATATACTAATAGCTGGAAGAAAGGCACAGAGTGTCACCCATGGAATATATGGTCACAGCATACAGACCACCTATAAACCAACCCTGAGAACAAAGCCAAAATGGCATCTTTTAAACTGTCTGCTTGGTGTGTCCAAGACTTGTTATGCAAGCCTACAAATTCATAAATGGTGTAAGACTTTGCTCATGATACAATCTGCTGTGCTTTGTTATATTAGTTCTGCATTTTAAAGCATCTGTTAACAGATATATTTCACATAATTGTTTCTGACAAATGACATTAATTATGTTGACTCATATTTCTTTGGCACTGAAGCCATGAACACAATGAATAATTCAGATTTGCACTTAATCTATTTTTGTCATGTTTTTAACTCTTTGGTCTTGAGTGTTTGAAGGATCCATTTGGAATGAAAGAGAAAAACAAAGCAAGCCAACGGATAAAACAATTTGATCAGCAGGAGACAGAAGTCTGCTAATTTAACAGGTGACATTTTGGCTTATGGGATCAGAGATTAATAATGCAAATGGTTGCAATACAATCAAAAGCAGCAGGTCTGAGAAATTATTTTAATTATAATTTGTATTTTTAGTACTGAATGACAAGACATCAACAAATGGAAATAGACATTCTTGGTGCATATGGTATAGCACTACCCACAATTCTCTGTCTTACTCAACAGCATCCAGCCATAGTCTTCAGCAGCAGCTTTTAAATATTATTGGTTCTCTCATAAAAGCACAAAAAGCATAATTATGCCTTACAAAAATTACATGGTACAGACAGTAGAAAATGTCAAACCTAGACAGCAGTCCTCTTTCTGATTAAGACATATTCATTCCTTATTACTGTTATGGATCTTCAGTCTCTGATAAACTAAAGTTTCAGACATTTAAATCATATGATTTAAATAATTTAGTTACATTTCTAATTTATGTACCTATTCAGCTGGAAATCAGCTGAGTGACTTTAAGCAGAATGCCGACGAACATGGAGAAAATGAAGTAACAGTCTTTGGGTACTAGTATATTATACCCTTCATTCATAGGAGCGTAATTGTTGCTACTGGCAGGAAGCAAAATCCTCTTTTTATGCATGATGCGGACTGAAGGATTATTCACATTGTTCATATTTTCACCTATTGGAAAAAAACCAATGGCTTTAAGATAGGGATGTTGCTAAGTCTCTTTGAACTCAATGGGATGTTTCTGAAAAGACATCGGAGCCATTCACACAGCACAGTTGTAACACTAAACTCCACTTCAAGTGCTATGGCAACATCTTATGGAATCTTAGGATGGGCAGTTCAGGGAGGGGCCAAACTGCCAGTTCCAGGATGTTGCCATGGTAGTTCAAGTGGAACAATAGCACTATAATTGTGTAGTGTGCAATTGCCCATATTTTACATTTTAATATTGCAATATTTCTTGTTGTTGCATGCTTCCAAGTCATTTCCAACTTATGCCGACCCTAAAGTGAACCTGTCATGGGGTTTTCTGGGACTGAGAGTGTGTGATGCACCCAAGGTCACCCAGTGGGTTTCCATGGCCACACAGGGAAACTCATAGTCCAATGCTCAGACCTCTAGAACATGTTGGCTCTCTATTGAAATATTATGTGGACATTGTACACATTTACTTGGGAAAATGTCTTATTGAACCCAAGGCAGGCTACCTCTGAAGGGATAAACTTGAGATTCTGCTATACAGTTAGGTGTCTCTACACACAACGGCCCTTTTCGCATGGGCTTTCTGTCGCACGACAGCCCCGTGAGCCTCGCAGGAGTGGGAGTGTCGCTCTGCACGACGCACTCCCACTTCCGCCGCTCTCACGGGGCTGACGCTGTGCGAGCGCATATTTTTTTATTTTCGCCTCAAAGCGAAAATCACCCGCGCTTGCACAGCGCTCCCGGCGCCCACACGCACTTACCTCCTGTGTGGAGTGTCGGGGAGGTGGCCGGGTCGCGCTTCCTTCCCTCCGTCCCTGTGGAAGGAAGGGGCCGGGCAGGGAGCTAGCGCGACAGACGCAACACCTCCTGCTTCGCGCGTGCGCGGGGGCGGCGGACGCAACACCTCCTGCTTCTCGAGGGGGGGCGGACGCGCGAGCTGCCTCCGCCTCCGAGAGGCTGCCACTTCCCCGCTCGTTCCTTCACCTGTGGAAGGAAGGAGGGGGAAACGGCAGCCTCCCGGAGAAGGCTTCTTGCGCGAGCCACCCTCCCCCGCTCGTGCTAGAAGCCTTAATGTGAAAAGGGCCAACAACTGGATTCTGTACAGAAGGGCTCATTTTCACATGTGTATAGAAGTTGTTGCACTTTATAGCTGAATATCATGTTATAAGTCTATTAAAATTCCTTTAGCTAGATACAATTTAATTTGACAAGGACTAAAAGATCCAGTGTAGTGTAGTGATTTGAGTATTGGACAAGGACCCTGGAGAGCAGTGGTCAATTCCACACTCAGCCATGGAAACCCATTGGGTAAACTTGGGTGTATCATACACTCTCAGCCTCAGGAAACCGTATGATAGGTTCATCTTAGGGTCACCATAAGTTGAAAACTATTTGAAGCCACACAACAGCAACAATTTTAGTCCCACACAATCATTCACTCCAGTGATATCAGTAGGGTATAACCTATAACACTTTCTTGGGAGTAAACTCAATTGAACACAAGGAAATGTATCACCTGACTGCACATTAGATTGTGTTTGCCTTGGCTAAAAATGATCTGTACCCAAATTACCAGAGCAATCCTATATATGTCTTATTACAGGTGTAGTAAGACCTCCACATTTGCAGGTTTTACTTTCACAGATTGGATTATTTACAAGTTTCTTCAAGTCCTGCCCTCTCCTACCTTGGGTGCACCTTTTCCAGGGGAAACTTCCCTCTCAGCGACTGATCAGGATGCACAGCCCTTCAAAAAGCCACCTCTGGTCCTCCTCCTCCACCAGCTGCTGCCTAGCCAGCTAAGAATGGCTCACAGCCTGATTTCTCAGCACTCTCAATGCTGCCCCACACCCAAGGAGATCATAGAATCATAGAGTTGGAAGAGACCCCAGGGGTCATCCAGTCCAACCCCCTGCCATGCAGGAACACCCATCAAAGCATTCCCATCAGATGGCCATCAAGCCACTGCTTAAAAACCTCCAAAGAAGGAGACTCCACCACACTTTGAGGCAGCATATCCCACTGCCAGACAGCTCTGAACGTCAGGAAGTTCTTTCTGAGGTTCAGGTGGAATCTCCTTTCCTGCAGCTTGAATCCATTGCTCCTTGTCCTAGTCTCTGGAGCAGCAGAAAACAAGCCTACTCCCTCCTCGACATGACATCCCTTCAAATATTTAAACATGGCTATCATGTCCCCTCTTAACCTTCTTTTCTGCACACTGAGCATACCCAGTTCCCGAAGGCATTCTTCATAAGGCATGGTTTCCAGTCCCCTCACCATTTTGGTTGCCCTCCTCTGGACATGTTCCAGCTTGTTGACATCCTTCTTGAATTGAGGTGCCCAGAACTGGACACAATATTCCAAATGACACCTAACCAATGCAGAATAGAGTGGCATCATTACCTCCCTTGATCTAGACACCATACTCCTATTGATGCAACCAAAAATCATGTTGGCTTTCTTAGCTGCCTCATCACACTGCTGACTTATGTTCAGCTTGTGATCTACCAAAACTCCTAGATCCCTTTCACACGTACTATTATCCAGCCATGCATTCCCCATCTTATATTTGTGCATTCCATTTTTGCTGCCTAAGTGTAGGACTTTACATTTCTCTCTGTTGAAATTCATTTTGTAAGTCTTGGCCCAGATTAGTGAGGGAGAAGAAGTATTGGGCCACCATGATGATGCACCCTCTTCCTTCTCCTTTCCCTGACCTGGTTTGAACACTGGGTACCCATTCTTCACACCATGCCTTGCTCCTCTTTGCACAGACACACACACACATTTTGATATTTTCAATTATTCCACATTTGTCACAGTCCTATGCCCTATCCCTAGTGAATGTGGAAGAACAACTCTATAGCCCTTTTCACATGGCATTTGCCATGCGAACGGGCCCCTCGAGCATCGCACGAATATGAGAAGCGATCTGTACAATGCACTCACAATTGCGTGATGCTCCAGGGCCTGGCAGGTACCACTCACTCACTTTTTCATTTTCAACTTTCCGCCAAAAATGGTGCATGATTGTGCATTGCTCCAGGGCCCCACACACACTTGCCATGCATGTGGAGGCTACGGAGCCGTGGCGGTCGCACTTCCTGCCCCAGCGCAGCCTGGGAAACTCCCAAGCTGTGCTGCAGAAGAAAGAGGAGGGGCTCTTGTGCTACCTGCTTGGCAGCTTGTGTGGAGCTGAAGCAGCGGGGATGCGAAAGCCTCTCCCTGGAGGCTGCTCGCGCAATCCCTGCACCCCAGTGACGAAGAAAGGTAAGGTGTGGAAAGGGCCTATGTTCCATAGAGTTTGGCAAGATTTACTTTTGGGCAAATGTTCAGCGAATTGCAGTCTAAAGTTTGTAGATAAAGTACACACAATTGTAATACATGCACACACACTTACTCTCTCTCTCACACACACACATGAGCACACAAATTTAATTAAAGATCCCTGAGGGAGTGGGAAGTATTATAATGCAGACAGGAAGCATAATTGCCAAGTTAAATTTAAATAGGCAAAAGCAACCCTTTTTGTGTTTTTCAGTTGTGGAAGCTTCTAACTACCCTCAAGAAGTAGTTTCAGAAGGCAGCCTAGGTCAAAGTGACAGTGGGCCTTCCAGCTTTAGCTTGTTTACATTATTCAAGGGTGAATCTGAGGTTGAAGCAAGTGGAAGCTGACTTAACAAAACCTAACAAGATCTTTCTGACTCACTTTTCCTTCTGCAATAACAGTTTGTGATAGTGTAAACAATTTCAGGACTTCCATATCTTCTGGCTGGAATTCAGAGTTCCACAACAAAAAAAATGACCTATTAAAATGACCAAAATAGTGATTAACATTCATAGATGAAATAGTTGCTAAAGGCCATTACAAGATGATGTTTCTGCATATTGGTTGGATGTGCATTCCCTCAGACCTACCATCCGATATGCTATAATAGCCAAACCAGGGGCCATTCATACTATACAATTATCACATTATTATTCCACTTCATCTGCCATTGTTCTTTCCTGTGGAATCCTATAATCTGTATCTTTGGGGAGGCACTTAAGTGTTCCAGCTGTAAATTCTAAAGATTCCACCCTACATTGCAAATCCTAGATTCAGTGGGACATGTAGCTCTATAATTGTGGATTTATTTATTTATTTGTTTATTTATTATATTTATATGCCGCCTTTCTCCCAGAGTGGAACCCAAGGCAGCCAACTAATATGTCCAAATACATCATGGGGCAATGGGGTAATGTTAAGAGTAATTATGGATTCTTTTCCTGTATGAGTCTTTTCTTCTCCTGTATGATTTTTAACGTCTTCGCCTGATGAAGCCAGTGGAGCTTCAAAAACTTGCAGTATGTATTTTGTGCATTTTTGCTAGCCCAATAAAGGTATCATTGCTTTGTGGATTTTGGTTTTTATTGTATTTTGCTTCAGGGCCAGCAGAACTAAGCCTGACTAAGACAGACAGACAGACAGATAGAATGATTCCAGTCTACATTTATTTAGTGTGGTGGACAAAAATAGTGCTTGTCTTACTAACATCACCATTTCAGTCATTAAAAAAATTATTTGAACTTAATAATATTTCTATAACGGCTGAGGAATTTTCTCTCTGTGTGTTCTACAATTCTTTGTAAACAAAGAAGGCAATTTACTCTGCAATTTGGGTTAGCAATTCTACAAATAAATATGGCTTGCATGGCCTATTTTCACAAGGCCCTCTGGTGGGACCACTCCTCCTTTATCCTTCCATCTCCAGGATCCCAAACTCCCACATCAGAATCCTTCTTTTTCCTCCCTAGCAGGTCCTCTCATTCCCCTGCCCTGGTGAGGGCCTAATTTCCATTCCCCAGGTGAGATCTTTTATTCATCCTTTTTTTTCTTCTCTCCCTTCATCCTGACAGGCTTCATCTGTCTTTCTTTCCCCACAGTTTGGCAGGTGACGACAATGGGTCTTGTACTGGGAGAGAAGTTGAACGTAAATTAAATGGAGTTAATAAACAATGCTTTTGGCTAATTGACTTTTCAAGTTTGTCACAAAACACAGGATCCCAGCTGTAATATCATTCTGGGGCACTGTTGAGAGACAAAAAGATTGATTTCAAGGCCAATTCATGCTAAATATTGCTCTCCCTTGCCCACAGCCAAAGAAAAAGCAGGACAGTCTCAGTGATGGCACTGTGACAAAGGATGCTGTGTTGTGATGTCAGGCCTACATAATTGTCTCTTACAAAACTGTCTTTTTGTATGCTGCCTAAATAAGCAATTATTATTTATTGCCTTACATTGTAGTGCTCATATGTTTTTGACATGTTTTATTTTAATGAAAAAATAACTTAATTTAGATTCCTCCTTGTGTATATTCTCTCTCTCTCTCTCTCCACACACACACACACGCACACATGAGTTCCTAAGAAATATCTGAGAGATAAAGCTACTGTGCCTATAGTTAAGGAACATCTCAAAAGGTAAAAGCTGGAGATGACAGACTCTACTCTGGAGACATATTATACTATGTGAGTCCTGCAATGGAACTCACATAAACTCTGGCAGTCCTCTTTTGTTCACTTCCTGCACAATTGAACGAGGGGGTAAGTTTGCCAGGTAAGATTACATCCCCTCTCCTCATGCAGTGCTTCTGCCACATGACAAAAGAACATTTTTCTCCATGTGCAGAGAGAAGAACCAGTTGGATTTCTGGAATTCATGCTTCAGAGAAAAGCAGAGGATCCAGGGGAGGGTGATGGTGGCAGTCTTAGGAAAGCATTGAAATAGTGGGTAACAACAAGCAAGATCTAGGATCTAGGTAAGCCAGATTTTTTTTTTCTTTTCCCTATAATGTTTGAGGCCATTTTGACATCTTTGCTTTTCACACTGTTTCAGATCTTGCAGATAACCCTATACATGTATGTATGTATGTATGTATGTTTATATAAACACATAAACTTTAAATAGGTTTGCATCATCATCATCTCAAAATGGCATCAGTGTAGACTTCTCTTCCACTCCAGTGTTCCACCAAGAAACTTTTAGTCCCTTTCTGCACCTTACCTCTTTCCTGCACGGGGACACAGTGATCATGCGAGCAGCCTCTTGAGAGAGGCTCTTGTGTCCCCACTGCTTCGGCTCCACAGCTGCTGCCTGCTAGCTGACAGGCAGCGTAAGGGCTCTGCCTCTTCATTCTGCAGCACAGCCGGGCATTTTCCCAGGCTGCACTGGGGGAGGAAGCACGAGAGTCGCGTCTCTGGAGGCTCCGCATACATGGTAAGTGCATGTGGGGCCTTGGAGCAACGTGTGACCATGTGCCATTTTCAGTTACAAGCTGAAAATGAAATAATGTGTGATCGGTGCCTGCTGGCCCTGGAAGTATTGCACGATTGTGAGGACGTTGTCTGAAATGCTCCTCATAATCGTGCGATGCTCTGGAGGCCCTTTCCAGGCCCTTTCTGATATGTGGACTTGATGTTTGTTTTTTTTTCTTGTTTTTTTTTATTAAATTACCAAGTTATACAAACAATCATAAGAAAAGGAACAGACATAAATTACATAATATTATTTATAACATTTCCATCTAAATAAAATTGTAACTCTATACATGAAATAAACTATATATACCCTGAGAGTAGATTTAATATTTGTCTATACATTTAATATTGAACTATCTATTAATAATATTTAATAAACTCTTAACCCTGCTTATATTCATCATCCTTATCCTCCAAAAACTATAAAAATAATTAAAACCAAATATATTTAAGCTATAATACATATTATCTTTATCATAACTTTATCATAACTGCTAAATCCTCATAGAATAAAATTGTCCTTCCAATCATCTTTCCATAATTTATTCATTGGAGCCCATTCCTTTACTATCTTATTTTTATCCATCTTCTCATTTAACATAGCGGTTAACAGGTCCATTTGAAACATTTCATACAACTTAATTAACCAATCATTTTTAGTAGGAATTTCTAAATTTTTCCATTTTGAGGCATAAAGAATTCTTGCTGCTGTTACCATATACAATAATATCCTCCCATATTCCTTTTGATATTGTACATTCACTACCGTAAACATATTTAATAAATATAACTCCGGATTGGATAACAAATTTGTTCCTAATATTTGATTAATTTGATCATGAATTACACTCCAATATTCTTTAGCCTTTTTACAATCCCACCATATGTGAAAAAATGTCCCTAATTTTTCACCACATTTCCAGCACTTATTAGAATAGTTTTTAGATATTTTAGCAATTAATTGGGGTGTAATATACCATCTGAATTGCATTTTGTAAAAATTCTCCTTCAAATATACACTTTTAGTAAATTTTATATTTCTAGTCCATAATTTTGTCCATTCATTTAAATCAATAGAGTATTCCAGGTCTCGCGACCACTTAATCATATAGTCCTTAATTACCTCATGCTCTAATTCTAAGTTCAATAATATATGATAAATTTTCCCAATAATATGTTCCTTCCCGATTAAATATTGAATATCGAACTCTCTAACATTTGAATTTTTTTCCTGTATCCCCCCATTAGACAAATCTATTTTATACAACTCATATAATCTTCTGTATTGCAACCAATTGTCTGGAAACCCTAGTTCTTTTAGTTCTTGTAGTGGTTTTAGTTCAACTTTGCCTGCCCGTTTTCCTAATATGTCATCATAGGTCAGCCAATTAATATTTCTAGGACTGGCATCTTTAAGAAGAGCTTCCTGTAGAGAAACCCATCTTGGCTTTTCCAAAAAAACCTTATTTTGATACATAATCCAAACTTTCAATAATGATTTTCTAATTATATGTTTATTAAACTCCTTGTCTTCTTGTGCTTTTTTATACCACAAATATCCGTGCCACCCAAATTTATTTGTAGCACCTTCAAGCGTAAGCAATCTATTATTTTCTAAACTTATCCATTCGAGAATCCATTTTAAGACACATGATCTATAATATAACTTTAAATTTGGCAAAGCCAACCCACCTCTTTCTTTAATATCAAATAATATTTTTCCTTCTTACTTGCCCAAAGAAATTTTTTAATTTTGAGAGACCACTTTTCAAAAAAAATTTCATTCTTTAAAATAGGTAAATTTTGAAATAAAAACATTAGCTTTGGAAGTATGTTCATCTTAACCGAGGCAATTCTACCTAACAATGAGAGATTAAGTTTTGACCATGTTTGTAATTTATTTTCTATTGCCTTCCATGTTGATATATAATTATTATCAATCAAATCTATATTATTATTTGTGATAACAATACCCAGATATTTGACTTTTTTTACAGTTTTTAAATTAGAAACTAATTCCAAATTCTTCTGTTCTTCTTTCTTCATATTTTTGGTCAAAATTGCCGTTTTATCTTTATTTAATTTAAAGCCCGAATTTTCACCAAATTCCTCCATAATCTTTAATAGTTTAACTATGCTCTTTATTGGATCATGTAATATAATTACCAAGTCATCAGCAAAAGCTTTTAATTTAAATACCTCCTGCTTAATTTGACATCCCCTTATTTCTATATCCTGCCTTATACGTCTGTTAAGTATTTCTAATGATAATATAAACAATAGTGGCGAAATAGGACAGCCCTGTCTCGTACCCTTTTCTATAGCTAGTTTATCAGACTTATAACCATTTATTATAATATAAGCACTCTGATCTTTATATATTGCTTCGATCCAATTTATAAATTTGTTTCCTAAATTAATAATTTTCAATACTTCAATCATAAAATTCCAGGTTAAGTTATCAAACGCCTTTTCAGCATCTACAAATATTAAAGCCAGTCTGTCCAGATTATAATCGTGATATTCAATTAGATTTATGATTACACGCACATTATCGCTAATCTGGCGTTTTGGTAAAAATCCTGCCTGATCTTGATGTATCCAATCATTTAATACTCTTTTTAATCTAGTGGCCAATATTATAGTAAAAATTTTATAATCGTTATTTAATAAAGATATGGGTCGATAGTTGCAAATGTCAAGTTTATCTTTTCCTTCTTTGGGTATTAGAGAAATGTTAGCTTCCCTCCATGAAGGCGGAATAACAATGTTTCCTTCCATATTAACCATTTCTAAGAAAGGCAATATTAATTCATCTTCAAAAACTTTATAAAATATCGCTGTAAAGCCATCCGTACCTGGTGCCTTCCCTAATTTTAACTTCCTTATAGCCATATTTACTTCTTGCATTGATATTTTTTTATTCATAACCTTCCTTTTATCCTCAGATATCATGGGAATCATATCTTGCTTTAAATATTGCCTTATCTTCTCTTTCTCCTCTTCCCCTTTATCTGGCCAAGAATATAAATTAGCAAAATATTTATAAAAATTTAACATAATTGAGTTCTGATTTGAAATCATCTGGCCATTTACTTTAATTTGCGTTATATAACTTCTTTCTTTTTTCTTCCGTAATTTATATGCTAACCATTTACTTATCTTATTCCCAAATTCAAATTCTTTTTGTTTGATAAAATTTAATTTTTTCCCCATCTCTTCTAAGTTTAAAGCATTAATTTGATTCCGTATTATTTGAATCTCATCTCTAATTTTTTTGTTTGTAAGATCCACTTTTAATTTGTCTTCTTTTTCTTTAAGTAAATTTTGAAGTTTTTCTTCTTTACATTTCTTCTGTTTTCTATATAAACATTCCTTTTGAATCAGAAGGCCTCTAATATAAGCTTTCATGGTATCCCATACCATATAGGTTTGGGTACCTTTATTTAAATTATCTTTAAAGAAGTTTTTAAGTGCATCCTTAATCTCTTGCACTATTGTCTCATCTTTAAGCAAAAATTCTTTAAGTCTCCAAGAATAAAAATTTCTTTTTACGCTAAATTCCATCAATATCGGCGAGTGATCAGAAATCAATCTTGGTAAAATTTTAACATTTTTAACCAAATTAGCTAAACTTTTAGAAATCCAAATCATGTCAATTCTTGACCAACTCTGGTGCCTATCAGAGTAATATGTATAATCTTGTTGCATTCCGTATTTTAATCTCCAAACATCAATCAAATTTAAAGAATTAAGCCCCTCCTTAATATTTCGCGGCAGATTCCCATGTTTTACTTCTTGTTTTCTTATCTTTGCTTGCTTCCTATCTATTTTAGAATCGATTACTCCATTCCAATCACCCATACAAATTATTTTTTGATATTCGGTTCCAATCATATAATCTAATATTAAGATATGTGGACTTGATGTTGACATGTTCTGTGCTTTGACATCGGCTAGAGATGGGGTGAATTTAGCTTTTGATTCCCTACATTTGGTGGAGGTTCAGCTATATGACCCTCAAGATCTCTTCCATCTTGGTAATCTCTCACCTGGGGTCTATTCACAGAATTATGGTACTATTATTCCACTTTAACTGCCATGGCTGCCTCCTATGGAATCCTCAGGTTTTTGTGTGTTCAGAGGAACCAGAGGAGCTCCTGGCTGAGGATTCTAAAGGCCCCTCCCCCAACACCCAATCCAGGATTCCATAGGATTGAACCGTGGCAGTTAAAATGGAATAACAGCAATATAAGTCTACAGTGTGAATGGGTCCTGACATCAGTATCTATCACTCATATTTTTCCTACATGAAATGTCTCCTTGCTCAGGCTTACATTTATGGGAAATGAGGGTGCTGGTGTGTGACTTCCTCATACCATTCCAAGATTAATCTGATGATAAGCACTGCATACCCTGGAAAGGACAAAAAAACCAAATTATCAAATGGCAACCATTTCTAGTGGTTTTCTTATGAGCTCATTTATTTTAATCTTTCCAAACACTGTCATGGACTAAATAGTTCTCCCATACTCAACCTCCAACACAAATGTGTTTTCATGACCATCCATGGTTGTATATTACTATTATCAGGTATCTCACACCATAGAATAATTCAGTGGCCATCTATCAGCATCCTCCCATTGCATCTACTTCCTACAGGAAAATATGAAACTGCACAGACCAAGACATTGGCTCAGATGCAGTTTGAATGCACCCCTCCCTTCTGTTATACCTGGCCACGATAAGAAAGAGTAACTCGGTAACTTTAAGAACTAAAGCTTGTATGTTTTCATCTTTCTGTCCCATATATCCTTTTGCATTGTGTCTTTTACACTGTGAGCTGGCAGGTGGGGACAGTTTTCTTTGTAATCTATGTGAAGCACTTAGGAAATCTTAGGCCCTACCTTATCCTGGCAGAGTCCTGTGAGAAACTTGGCAGTGGCTCTGCTGGGAGGAAAGCATGATGGAAGTGCTCCCCTCTGCACCAGCTGCCTCCATGATCCAGGAAGCACGATGGCCCTGCCTCTTCCTGTCACAGCACAGCTGGGTACTGACTCAGGCTGTGCTGGGGCACGAAGCACAGCCATCGTGCTTCCGGACTCTTCGCACACCAGGTAAGTGCAGGATGATGGCGCAATTGCAGGTCATTGATGAGGAAAACCCATCAATGATTTACTCCATGATTGTGCTACCTGTGGATGGGAGAAGGATGAGACTACAACAACGTCATGCATAACCATCGTTGTGGTCCTGTCCTTCTCCTATCCCCACCAACATCCTGCGAAAAGGGCCTTAGATACTTTGAAATTTGATGAAGCTGATGTAAAGTGGATTCATATGTCTTCTAAAAATGATAAAGTGTTTTAATAGGACCAATTGTTTGTATGTTTAAAAATTTTATATGCTGGCTTTCTTTGAGGCATGCTGACTTGGGACTGATGGGAGTTATAGTACTAAAAAAAAAAACACAGAAAGGCATAAGGTTACCTCCCCAGTGCCCTTTCATGCCATACAATTATCTGCATTGTCTGCCTGTTATGGAATCCTGGGGTTAATAATTCAGTCAGAGGCACTGAAGGGGCTGTCTGACTGAGAACATTAAATACCCCTCCCTCAATTGCCAATCTCAGGATTCCATAAAATGTTGCCATGACAGTTAAGGTGGAATCATAGTGCTATAATTGTGCAGTGGGAAAGGAGAATGTCTCCATGGAACTGCAACCTTTTTCTCTCTTTGGTGGTTTATTATGGGAGGGTGTTTTTTTGGTCTGTTTGTCTATTTTTTTAAAAAAGCTCTATAGTTCTGAGTGTTTTCTGTCTCCTTCTTCCTCTCCTCATCATGACAAAGAAGCTGTGTAGGAAAATGTCAGCACACTTTCATTTTGCTTGTATTCAAAAAACAACAGAGCATAATACTATTTGCCTTTCTCTATTCATTATTGATACAATCGGCTATACAAGACTTAATTAAAACGTGCTGTATTGCAGAAAATTGGGGGAGGGGGAATCAATGTGCTGAATTAGTGAATAAAAGAGAATTAGTGATAGTTTTGTGATTTAATTAACACAGTTTTATCCAGCGCTGGGCCATCTGGTACCATTTCAGAAAAGGCAGGGATTGACTTGCCTCACTTTTTGTGTACATCCCTCTTATATGTCATTTGCATTTTGATGAGTCCATTTCGCTTCACCTGGGAAAGTCTATAAAGCTCTAAAGGATGTCTGAGGATGAAAATAGCAATATAAATGGCAGCGATTATTATTATTCCCTGCTTTGCTTCCTGCAGCTATTACATTTTTTAAAAAGACTGCATTCAAAAGCACAGAGCCAAACCAAATAATGGCTGCTTCTGTTCACAAACAATAACTCCCCCTTTTAAAACTCTTTTGTAAGGAAAGCTGGAGTTTCATATCCAGCAGCTTTTGAGAACTCATTTTCTTCTGTGTCCCACTCTTCCCTTGGTTTTCTCTCACTCTTCTGGAAAACTATGGTATGTATATTGGTCAAGTTCTAATGCTGGGATCTGATTCACCCATGCATGTGCATCAGGCATTGATTATATCCAATGGCTGATTTAATCAGCACTTGATTAATCATGATTGGCAACTGGATGTGTGTATTGACTAGTACTGTGTGTGAGTGAGGTGGAACTGGATGATGCAAAATTTCCATCTGCCTTAACACGAGGAGAAAAGCCTCCTAGTAGCTACAGTAACAGCTAACTGCCAAAGCAGTTCCTTACCTGGGGTTGATATGGCTGAAAATTGTTGTTTGTTTCTGTTTGTTTATGCTAAGAATTGACCAAATGAACAGTATGGTACAGTGATAATTTAATCATGTTTGAAATGGAAAGAACAATTTGAATGTGAAGGAAACCAAAATCAATAGATTCTTCTATATAGGCCTGGGCTTTGAGTGCTCAGTTCTTAAAAGTCTTAATTTGAATCCATGTATATGCTAAAGCAGGGTTGCCATCTCATTTTTTCCTAAGAGGCTTCACAACTTTAACCATTACATGTCAGTTGAATTGATTAAATTTACTCATTGCAAAGACATTTTCTCCCTTTCTTCAATAATTTTTAATAATTTCAGTCCCTTTTTTCGAACTTTTACTGATCCATGATCTGTACTCTAGAAATCTGACATTTGAATTTTTTTTTTTTTTTAATAAACTGAAGGTAGCGTTTTCACAGGTGGCCAAATATAGAATTTGTCCGTAAGACTGCTGACTGGGATCAAGGATGAGTATATGACACCAAGTCCTTTTAGCCTTCATCGGCTCCCAGTATGGCTCAGTTCAATGTGTTTGTTCAGAAACAGGATCTAAGGCCCCTCTTTGAGGGTCCCTGATATCAGTATGGTTTGGAATGGGCACCATATCTAATTGGCATCATATTTAATTGGCAATGCACTTTAATTTGCACTGATATCAAAATCCAACCTGAAGGTGACTGGGAAGTCAAACCAAAAGAGGAAGAAACCTGACTGTAAACATGAGGCCACAGGCCAGTTAGCCTAAAACACTCTCTTGATATAACCTAGGTCAATTATTAGGTAAATCACCGCTGTTCCAGAGAATAATAGAAGCTGGAATTTCCTGGAGAATGAAGCCCACCAGGACACTGATTGACATTCCCTGTACCCTGGACTCTTTCCTTGTAGCACCCACAATACAGAGCTATTACAGTAGTCATCATGTCTTTGTCATCTAAACACTGCGAACATTAGTGGGTTGATGGTCCATTGTCTGTGTTGCAATTCCCATTGTTCCACACTTGAAATTGCACATACCTTCCACTACCACAGGTTATTTTCTGGGTACAAATACCCCTGATTTCAGGATGCCAAGTGCAATCTCTCGAAGGTCAACCCTTTACTCTGTCTGTCTAGCTCCTGAATGATAAGTGTCCTTAGGTCCTAGCTAAGCCAAAACACATTTCTGCTCTTCACTACTTTTTTGGACTGGTAATTATAAATCCCCCAAAACCCCTCAGCCTCTCTATCCATAATTTTTTCACTCCCTTTCACCTTCAGTTATCTCTTGCGTGAATGTTTGACTGTATTTTGTGTTCATGCATGAGTAAATTCTCCTCAATAAAACACATTTTTAACTTACTTTGGTAGCAAGATCTTGCTAATTACCCCACTCTCGTTAGCCTCCTGATTTTTGAGCTAATTAATTCCCCACCTTTGCAAGGAGGTACTGGCATTGTGGGTTGGCCCTTGTGGCACCCACATTTTGGGGTAACAAGGATGCTGTACATTGTTTTAAATCTTGATACCTATCAACCTTAAGATTACCAGTGAAGGCTTTTCTGAGTACCTGATTCATCACAAAATTGGATGGTGGCCATGAAGCATATGTTGTAGGCCCACAGTTAAGGGATACTATCCCCTAAGATTCTCACTTGGCTCCTATACTGAAATTTTTTCTGCATCAGATAACAATCTTTAAAAATTCTCCCAGGTTCCATTGTATTACCAGTTGTTTATTTAACCAAAATATTGAAGAAAATTAAAGATGCTGCTTGCACTGATGCTTTAGCCCTATAGGATTGCCTTTGTGTCACTCTATCCTTTTATAAGAATGTAGTTGTTACACTGCTCTTTACTTGTCTTAGTTGTTGGCTTTAATCTTCAATCAACTGTACAGTTTGGTTTGGGTTTAAATTCCTTGTCTGTTATGTCCCAATCGGATACTATTAGAGGAATTCATGAATAGAATGAATGAATGAATGAATAAATAAATAAATAAATAAATGGCCTTAGGACGGAGGTGTTAACCTTACAGGTTACAGCTGAGTGTGGTGATGATTTCACAGTATTCGACAATATGAATTCTTGAGCTGTATATATCACTCTCTTTTCATATTCTCTCTTCCCTTGGAGAAACAATTTATATGTGGTCTACAAAAAGTTTTCAGGAAAAGAGTATGGTGCAATGCAGAGAGCATATGAATAGTAAGATGTTTGACTTCCTTCAAGGTTCAGACATGTGTACTTGTGCATTTTCTAGTCATTTGAAATGGAGGTTCATTAGAATAGCATGAAAGATTTCTTGAAACATAATAGCATATCCCTATCTAATGTGCCTGATTAAAAGCAGGATGAGTAGCTCTTCCTCTGAGAAGCTGAGGCTGCTTTTCATCTCCTTAGGGGATTGTTAAAGTGGATGCCTTTTCAGATGGTCCAACTTAGAGGTCAATAGGAGGTACTGCTTGTGGTTATCATTTCAGTTCAGAGTTACGCATTTAACAGCTCTAGCAATTTTTGAACGACTAAGTGATATTGATTCTCTTTTTCCCCTTTGTGATGATTTCTATTGGCAATCAAACTCTTCACCTATCATGAGGATCAATAAGCTTTTAGCAGATCTGCAGAGAAATTTCAAGGAAGTATCAGAGACTGAGAAAGCACTGTTGGAAATGAAGACCAAGCAAGGAAGGCCTGATTAATTAAGCGAAATGAGCTTTGTTTATCAATGAGCTCTAAAGATACATTCCATTTTTTATTTGTTTGTTTTATATCCCACTTTTTAGTCAAGATTAGTTCTCAAAGTAGCTCAACAATAATACCCATTACAAAGATACCAAGTAAGAAGTTAAGAATAAGTGCGTGGGGGCACATGAATAGAGTGCATCTTCTCATTTCATGGTTATTGTTGTTCTTTTCCTTTCAATTTGTATTACTCCTGCAGTAGCCTGCTTGGCAGCTTTATTCCTTCTTTACATGTTTAATTAAAAGCAATTGCTTAACCTTCATAAAAAATACAATTAGTATTTTGATGACTGCAGAGGCCCACATGAAGCCCTGCTCTTGCTCCATGATAAAAAGAAATTCTGCAGGTCTCTGTTAGAGCCTAGAGGAACATTGTGAATTTGGTGCAATCTAACATGTCAAAGTTTGTTTGTCTGTATCAGGCAAAGTCCTCATATGATTGGTTGTGTCAGGTGAAGATCTTGTATGATTGGCTACCTAAGAAGATTCTATGGAATCATGGGGCTTGCAGTTCTGAGAGGGGCCTGTAGAATTCTCACCAGAGAGGTCTCAATAGGCCAGTTGCTATGAAGATGAGGCCTAGCAGCAAGGAGGAGGGCAATGTATTTCTTCTTGAACCCAACCTCTATATGTTAATAACTCTGAATACAGATTAGATTGGAGAATATGGGGAAAACTTACAGGTACTGGACAAGGCAGTTTGGGGAATTAGCGACACGGGATCTCAACTCTTTCTAACAAGTATTACCTATGAGAAAATGAAATCCCGGGCAATGCCAGATATATATGCTAGTGAATCACTAAAACTGAAAGTGGAGGAAGTTGCTTTGACACTAGGCCATTGCTTTCATCCCACTGTCCTGCTTCTAATGGCAGTTCATCCTCATTTCTGGGGCCTCCAGACTAGATAATAGGGCCTTTATGCCCAAATAAAGTCAAACTAGGCAGAACATATGCAAGAAACTTACTCAGTTTTATAACAGCCAGGTCATATACTTGTGGTTGAACAACTGAAACCTGCCTATATGGTCAGGGGACCACATCTATTCCTCAGGAGCAGAGTTGGGAAAGTTCCTTTAAAAATTCATACAATTACAATTATTATTCCAGGGACCACCAAAATATTTTTTCCAGTTTCTCAAAAGTGAACAAAGCAGAGCTATACAGTCTAAGCTATAGCTGGGAGTGGACAATGTCTTGGGCACAATACCAATTTTTGTAGCCTCTGAAGGCTCCATTGTACAGCCCTGGTCCAGCTGTTCTCAGAAAGTTCATCCGGAATTCAGGTGTTCTGTCTAAGAGAAGCCTTTCGGTCTAGCACAAGGTTTGTGTATTTCAGCTGGATATGTTTGCTTCCTTCCCTTCTCAGATTCTTATTGCTTATTATGGGGAGGTAATCTCTTATCAAAGTGTAAAAATGGAAGAGACAATCTTTTATGGGAGTGTAAAAGCGAAGTATGTAGCTATGGATAGCAAGCCTTTGAGAGCAATCTTTTCACTGCAGCCTGGAAGCATTACATTAAGTCGGGGCTTTATAAGAGGGAATGGTTTAACAGCTGGAGATTCCAATGAATGCCTGGCTTGTGCTGTTTCAAAGCTTAAATGTTTCTTTGACGTCTGATCCTTCTTGATCCTAGTGGTGTGAAAAACAAGAAAAACAAAACAAAAGACTCTTAATGTTACTCCTCAAAGTCTGATCTAAAGATAACTAGGAAAAATGAAGGTCTATTAAATAAGACTGGAAAGTGACGATGAGAAAAACATTTATCATTGAAGCACCAACCTTCTTGGAAAAGAAAAATGTTTCAGTGTTGCTTTTTGGTGAAGGATTGCAGTAACTGCAAAGCATTGGTTAGTTGGGGCTTGGACGTGGTTTAACACTTCTCCCATGTACGCACAAAGAGAGAGCCAATGTTGGGGACAGTGGTTTGAATTTTGGACAAGGATAATGGGACATGAGGGTTTGAACCTCCACTCTGCCACAGAAATCCACTGGATGACCTTGGACAAGTCACCCTCTCTTTCAGTCCCAGAAAAAGTCAGGAGCATACCTCTGAACAAGTTCTACCAAGATAGGTTCACCCTAAGATCACCATAAATCAGAAACAATTTGAAGGCACAGAACAACAGCAACAGCGAAAACACCTTATTGTTATACAATACAGAGAAGACGTGTTTTGTACTAATGATAACATTTATGTAGCTCTTCAAAGTTATTCATCTTCACGACCATAATAATTCTTCCAACACCACCAAAAGGAAAATAATAGTTTTATCCCCATTTTGCAGTTGGCATTACTGAGGCTGACAAACTGTAACTTATTGAAAACTGTTTAATGACATCATGGCTGAGTTGAGTTGTGATTTGTACAGGGAGATTTTTCCCACTTCACATTATTAACTATTAGCAAATATACCCAGTGTTGCCCAGAATTTTATTTTCTCATAGGTAATACTTGTTAGAAATACCATAGGAATTACCTTACCTTACTTTAGGAATTAGACATGGTCGAAATACACAGATTTGAGATCCTGTGTCACGAATTCCCCAAATTGTGTTGTCCAGTACCTGTAAGCTTTCCCCATATTCCCCAATCCAATCTGTATTCAGAGCTGTTAACATACAGAGGTTTGTTTTCTGAGGGAATATATTGTCCTCCTCCTTCTTGCTGCTAGGCCTCATCTCCATAGCAACTGGCCAGGCTCAAGAGCTCTCTGGCTGAGAATTTTAAAGGCCCCTCCCTAAACTGTCAATCCCAGGATTCCACAGAATCTTCACAGCCAGCCAATCATATGAGGTCTTTGCCTGCCTGACACAGACAAACTCCCAAACTTTGACTTTTATATATTAGATTAAAATATATTTGCCACAACCTTCCAGTTTTAATGATTGAATGATTGCCCTTTCAGACTACTCTGTATCGAGAGTTCCCTGAACAATGAATATTGTGCTGTGTACATTGTGTAATACAGTGTACAACAGGGGCAGAAATGTTTTCCTTGCCAATGTGTATCATCTGTAAACTACATGGAAGCCCAATGTATGCAACTGATTTTAATGCAGCATTTTTGTAGTAAGCCCCAAAGCCAAAACCTGAGGCTCAGTCATGATCTCGTTTTGAATGGGTATATTTGAGTAATCCACTTTATTATATGACAAGTTTATGTGTTTTGTTTTTTTTAAAAAAACATCCTTATTCTACATCATTCAGGGCCTTTGATCAGGAGAGATTATCATACGACACTAATCTTAGGCTAGATTGTAAAATGCTGGACTATTCTCTTTTGATAATTCTTACTATTCTTTAAATCAGTGGTTCTCAACCTGTGGGTCCCCAGATGTGTTTGGACTTCAGCTCCCAGAAGCCCCAGCCACTATGGTCAATGCTCAGGGCTTCTGGGAGCTGAAGTTTTTGAACATCTGGGGACCCACAGGTTGAGAACCACTGCTTTAAATCATTGGTGCCTAAGCTTGGACCCATAGAGGTAATCAAATAGAGAAGGCCAAGAATTCCATTTCTGTTAGAAAACACTAAAACTATGTTTCAGTTTTGTCACCAACAGACAGGGAGGAATTTGACATCTAAAATATTTTGACATGGGATAGTAAGAACTTGAGTTTTTGGGAAAAAACAAAATGTGGGAGAAAGTGAAACCAGCATATTCATTCATCCCTAACTATAGTTCCCATAATCCCTGATCATCCCTGAACAAATGTTGCTTTCCAATATCCTCGGACTCAGGTTAGGAACTGCTGCCTTAGATGTTTTATACACTTGATAAATAATAGACAACATGTAATAAAAACATTCTAAATCCAATGGCTCTGACCCATGACTTGCCTTTTTATTTCATTCAGTTCTACTTCCCTGCACTGTAGTGTTTATTATTGAATAATAGTAAGAAAAAAATCTGGCTATTTTAATTTTTAATATTTACTTCACAGGATAATAGCTTCTCTTACCGTTGTGCTGCATTGCCTACTTTTCATTTTACCACAAAATAGCATCAATTTTTTCTTCTGTTACTCAGTTTTGCTGCATGTTCATATATTTGTGATAGATTTCACCAGCTTACTCCAGATTATGATTGCCATAAATATATGAGTATGTGTATATGCATGTGGGGAAGGGAGTATTTCTAACTGCAGCCTGTGGCAATGAGGATTTAGGAATTATCTGGGGAATAGTGGCTGGGACTTCTGCATTCACAAAAGTCAGCAAATATTGTGTACTTCTGAGTAACAAGCAGTCTTAAATAAATTATTTGTAGATTTTATGAATAAAGTAAGTACAGAAGAAGAAGTGGGGAATGTTTTCCTTTCCTTTTACAGATTTAATCAACTGAGAGATATTATTTACAAAAAAGCAAATGCAGTCAGAAGGAAAGTGCATCTTAAAAGGATTCAAATGTTCTTCTCTTATGCAGTGTTGCATATTATACTTAGTAAGTTATGCTGCATTTTTGGATGAGGAATGGTGTAAAAGAACTGCTGGAATGGCTTGGGATATATGGACATAATTACATCAAGAGACACTGATTTTATTCCTATCCTGATTTTTCCTGTCCCCAGTTTCTCATTTACAGAACAAATTTGTTACTTTATATCTGGCTCATGCCAGTGTGTTATCGAAATTCAGTGTTCATTCTCCCATTCTAAACCATTTTAACACTTCCCTGTTAAGCTTAATGGCCAAGATTGTGGCAAGCAGATAACCTAGATTTCTGTGTCAAGTTGTGATCTTGTTTATGGAATGAGAGAAAGGGGAAACTAGACTGTAGAATCATGGGCAGAAAAGGTCAGTAGCAACCTGGAAAGAGCATGGGTGAAAGACAGAGGAACAAAACAGGAGACCATCACAGAGAGCAAAAATATTTGTTAGATAAAAACAACTTGTAGGGATTATCAAGTGGGAAGGTCGTCCTGTGGTGAACTGAAACCTGTTCATTATTCTCCTTTGGAAGAGAAGAGCGGGATTCGTTGGTGATATGAAGTTCCAGGAAATGACCTCCAAGTAAGTCCAACAGTGAACATGAGGAATCTTTGTGTTGCTGTGAGTCATGGCTTAAAGAGTATTTGCAGATGTCAGCACAATTGCTTCTTTTTTATCATCAGTAATAAGCACTTGTTCCCCTGTCTTAGGAGCAGAGGACAAACTTTGGAAGTAACTAGTTATAAATAATGAGTTTCTTTCTTTCTTTCTTTCTTTCTTTCTTTCTTTCTTTCTTTCTTTCTTTCTTTCTTTCTTTCTTTCTTCTTTCTTTTTCTTTTTTTTGCAACAATTAAGACATAGATAAGGCCCTCTCCACACCTTACCAGTTTCCATCATTGTTCCATTGCAATCCCAACTATGCCACAGCCAGATTGTGAGTGCGACCCAAATGCTCCCCTCTGCACCCAGCTGGCTGCCCGCGGAAGGGTAGTGTGAAAGAGATGCTCCTTCCTTCCCCAGTGCAGCAGGCCACTTCTCATGCTGTACTGGGGAAGGAAGTGCCTAGATCGTGCTGTTATCACGGTTATGATATGTTGGGTGAGAGCACTAGATATCCTTTTGATATCAAATAATTTGGCCTTTGCTTGACCTTTTCTGCCACCCTACTCCACGTGTTTGCAGAGGTCCCCTGGACAAGCACATACGGGCGCAGTCATTAATGGTTGTACATTTCAAAACCCCATTCAGGCAGGCAATTTAAGCCTCTCTGTTGCTTTAGGGAAAAACCTCCCTGCAAACCGGCTCGGCTCAGCTCGGATCTACACAAAGCCATGCAGCCAAGAGCCAAGCCATTCTTTTATGTCGGGCTATTAACGACCTGGCCACGCTATTGTCTTAAGAGCTAAACCTATCATGCAAAATCTGACCTTGTCCAACTCCAAATTTCCTTTGTTCTCACCAAGCATAACATAGCCTGTAGGTAAAATCCACCCTATAAAAGGTCCCTACTTTTGGGACTTCCTTGGATCACCCTGGACTTCCATCCCGCCTTGCTGCGGGCTATTCTAAGGAGCTCCCCTCAGCCAGCCACGCTGAGCTTTCTTCCCCGAAACCCCATCTTTCTCTCCAGGACTACGAGACCAGGTGTCATATTCCCCATTCCCTAAGCTCTCCGTTTCTGTTTCCAAGTTAGCTAGTGTGTGTGTGTTGTTTTATTTGCTGTTTATCTTTCAATAAAACTGTTATTTTTGTTACTTTTAAACTTCCCTGCTTGCTCTCTGACCTGAAGCTGTAGACATAGGGTTAAAGATCCTTGCTAACGTTACCCTGCCTCTTGTTTAGCTGAGAGAGTGCCCGAGTTAAATTCCCCCAACTTGTGTTTTCATTTGGTTATTTGGGCGCCCCTCCCCCGGACCCCCAACATACATGGTAACAGTGCTTCTGCTCTTTCCACACAGCCACTGGCAATGGGAGCATTGTGTGATCAGGGGCCATTAACGGATTTTTTTCTGGTAATGGAAAATCCCACAATTGTGATGGTTGGGGACACATGGGCAGCGGGACTGCAATGATGTTGTGTGAAGGCACAACTTGCAGACTGGCAGCAATGTGTCCTCATCCTGGGACAGTGCCATAATGTGGAAATGGCCTAAGTTACAGCAGCCATAACCTTTTTAGTGACATACAGTGCAGTAACATAAAGAGTTACACCAGAATGTATAATTTGGAGGCTGTCACAGATATTCAGTACTTCATGTTAACACTGTCCCCTCTCTGTTAAGGTAGCTTCCAAGTACTGAAGTGTACCCCACAGACATTTAGTGGCCAGTGAAGTGCAGGGCTGATAGGGGACATTGCATATAAAATGTACATAGTGGGGGGGCTGCCTGCAATGTGTTTATATTCAGGGTGTACAAAATGTGTATATTAGAGAAGATTGTGTCTGAAAGCTAATTAATATGAAGTTTTGTGATAAGTGGGAGAAATGCAGACTGTTACGGGCATTGCACAATATGGATGTCTGGTAGATTGTATGTAAAAGTGATATTGCCCAGAGATGGACTGATGCCTTTTTTAATAGGTACTGTGTATATCCTTGTAATTATTGACATTGCTGACCTACCTATCTACCCTCTCTCCCTCCCTCCCTGTCTCTATAGCCATTGAGGTGATCACATAGGCAGCAGGGTGGGTACTGTCCTAAGTTTCTCTATTTTCTTATTTATTTATTTGAAATACTTGTATTTTTTTTTTGTCACCTCTTACCCAGACAGGGACTCTGAGGCAATGTACAACAGATGCATGCATTTGCAACCTTAAATATAAACAGAATGGGGAAAAGGTATCTAAAAATAGGATTTAAAAAAATCTTTAAAATAGTTTTTAAAACCGCAACAGTCAGAACAGACACCTCTAATGTTAAAGACCTAAGGCTATATGAAATAAAACAGTCTTAATTGTCCCCGCTCCCAAAGGTCAAAATGGATGAGAGGCAGTCTGACTTCCCTTAGGAGGGAGTTACACAGCCAGGTTGCCATACACTCACCAACTTAGGTTCATAGGGTTGTGGGACATGCAATGGTACTTCCACTGATGCTGTCAAATTTTGGGTGGGCTCATATGAGACAAAGCAGTCTTTTAGATATCCTGGAGTCAAACTGTTTAAGATTTCAGGCCCTTTCTGCACTTCACCCCCAATCAGCTGGGGCCATGGGTTTGCAATGGGGTTGCGTCAACGGTTCTGCATGACTTCATTGCAATCTTGTCACAATCCCATGGCACCCGTTGCAATCACAGATTAAATCATTAACAGGTTTCTCCTATCAATGAAGTGCAATTGTGCAGTCCTCTCACCTCCCTCCTGCAGTTACCTGTTGTGTAGAACTGTGCACAAACAACCCATGTTTGTTGTTGTTGTTTGTTATTTAATTTTTTTCTTTCTGTTGTATTTTTCATATGATTAAACATCATATTCGGTCCATTTTCATCTGAAAAGCTAATCTGAATGTTTCAGTATGGCATTCTATACAGGAAAGTTGGAGAACTGAATCTTTTTAAATAAAGCACTTTTCAGAGGGTGCTGTACTGATTTAATTCTAGTGGTTTTTAAACTGTTTTTATAATTATTTTAATAGTATTTTTTAAATTCTTTTTAGTATAGTTGATAGTTGATTCCCTTTTTATGCTGATCTCTTATGTGTTTAAATATATTTCATACTGTAGTGGTTTTAATTTGTATGTCACTTTCAGCCCTGGCTTTGGGAAAATTTGGGACATAAGTGAGGTTTGCTGTCATCACCAATACCACCATTACAGGTGAACATGGAGAGAAGGGACTGAGATCTTTGCAGTAGTACCTATTCCTAGCTTCCAGATCATAGAATCATAAGGTTGAAAGAGACCACAAGGGCCATATAATCTGATCACTGCTGTGTATCTTCTTCCTCTTCCTTTTCTTTTGAAGACCCACAGGAAAACTTATCCAGTGGGGAATTATTAGCTCAAAAGGAGGTCTGTGAGAGCAGGGGTAAGCTTACAGGATATTTTACACCTATATGTACTGGCACTAATGCATGGACACCAGTTGGAGATTCAAAGAATTTTATTGGGGGAAAATCACAACCACACAAGGCTAACCAAAGGAAAGTGGGGGAACTGGATAGTGAGAATTTAGGGCAAAATGGGTGATATTTATCTATCCTGCAGAGAAGAGATGATGTGGCTCAGACTAAGAGTCCAAAGGTAGTACAATGATTAGAATCAGAGCAGCAGAATGATGGCCTATGTCCAGAGTGCTGGTTTAGAGTCAGGATTTAAATACCCTGTTTCCACTCTGAGGGAGAAGGTATTAATGGCTCTCTGGCAGAGCGGACAATGTGGTCCAGAACAGATCAATGGCTTTAGTATTAGGTGACAAAGTATTGATGAGAATCATGATAGCTCCTTAATGCTGGGCAGGTGAGGAAACAAAGAAGAATTTTTCAGCAGAAAAAGCGGATTAGAGACAATCAGTTGTTATGTTGAGGCAGTTTCAGGTGCTATTGTTTTTGAAGGCTGAGTTGTTGAGGGACATTTGCAAGCTCATTAACACAAGAGCTTCCTTAACCATGGGGTCCTATTTGCCCTGCTTTTGCATGTGTTCAGCTCATGGAGTCAGGGTTTATGGCATAGTAACAAGGGCAGACCACATTAACAGGCATAGCTCTCCAACATGCATTCAGCTAAATGTGCTTCAGTCCCATTGACCTCCTCCCCACTTTCATGACCACAGCATCCAAAGAGATGAGAGACAAATGCCATCTGTGTATGAGGAAATGAGAAAGAGAAGAGAAAAAAATTAGAGCTATTTTTAAAAATACTGTGAATGCCCACTTATCTGTACTTGCAAATGTGGCTTTTGATAAGAAGAAATAGATCTATACTATAACCTTCACTCTGTATAATGACAAGGAACCCAATGTAAAATTCTTTGTTTATTTCAGACTCTGAATGACTTCCAATCACCCAAGCTGCTTTTTTGATGATTTGCACACCATCTATATTGGCATTGATTTTCTATTCCTTCATGTGGTAAACATATTTTCAGCACAAATTTCAGGGAATATGCAACTATATTAATTTACCTCAGACATTACTCATACATTGCCACAACATGCTACAGACCCAGTAAAGCCCTTTGTGGAGCAACTGTAAGCAGGTGACTGTGGAACAACATCTTGTTAGAGAAAAAAGATTACCCAGACCATGTTCCCCTACAAGATTTGCATGAGCTGGAGTGATTTTTAAGTTTCCCCATTCTTTGTCTGTCACTTCTTCCTAGCAAATGTTCCTGGATGCTTGTTTTCAAAAATATTCTATTCTATTCCATTCATGTTTATTTGTTTTTGCTCCTATTTCTGCTCCCTCAATTCATTCAAACTCTAAGACAGGAAAAAAACGTTGGGAGAGAGATGAGGATTTGCTGGGGGAAAACAGCATGACATCTGGTTTGGGATAGAACTAGTAAAGCTATTAAAGAGTTTACAGTAGGATAAACTAATTAGAAATACAGTTATCCTTCCACATTCATGGGGGTTAGGAGCACAAGACCCCTACAAATGTGAAAAAATGCATATCTATACAAAATGCATATCTAAACCACATTTAACATACACAAAAAGAGTTGATCCATGGATTCAACCCATGGAGGACTGAAATGTGCAATACACAATATATTGAATCCATGGTGAGGAGCGTGCCAGCTGTACAGTTCTGCCTTTTAGGCAGAAGGTTTCCTTTGCAAGGTAGAAGCAAGTGGCTGGTAGTGCTTGCCACTGCCTCCATTGCTGCTCTATATCATTTTTAATAGGAATTCACAAACCTCACCTCATGTTTGCAGTCTTATGAGACTTGCAGACAGACTGTGAACATGAAGTGAAGTCCTGTTGGTATAGGGCAGCAGTAAATAATTAAATCCACAAATATTAACCCTGCAAATATGGAGGGCTGACTATAAATCAAACAAGTGTGCATGTAGGTATGTACTTTTGCCATTATCATCATCATCATCATCATCTATACAGATATAGGTATAGAAACAATTTCAGTATGAGCAACTTAAGAACTTACATTCTATGGATTTCCTCTGTGGGAATACATGGCATACACTGTTGCATGTATGTATGTGTTAGCCTGTTCTCTGGGGGTCCTGGGAGGGGCGCCCAAATAACCAAACACAAACACAAAGTTGGGGAATTTAGCTGGAGCGCTCACTGAAGCTAGCAAGAGGCAGGGTAACTTAGCAGGGATCTTGCAACCCAATGTCTACGGGGTCAGGTCAGTCAAGCAGTCAGACAGGTTTAAAGTAGTAAAAATATGTTTTATTAAACAGGACAAATGAACAGTAAAGACACCACAAACGCACGGCTGACTTAGAAATTAAAAATAAGAGTTTTCAGGAGGAAATGGGTGATACGACACCTTTTCTCGTAGTCCTGAAGAACTTGAAGATGGCAGGGAAGAAAGCTCAGCATGGTTCGCTGAGGGGAGCTCATCAGACAAAGCGGCAGCAAGGCAGGATGGAAGTCCAGAGTGATCCGAGGTGGTCTCGGAATCAGGGAGTTTTTATAGGGTGAATTGTGCCTGCAGGCCATACCATACTCGGTGAGAAAAATGCGGGTTTGAAGCGGGACAAAGCTTTGGCAAAGGTCAAGTTTAACATGATCGGTTTAGTGCAGGTTTAACAATAGTATAGCCAGTATGCAAATAGCTTGGCATTGTCAGACTATTGGCCTGAGGCCGGGCGTCTTTGTCTAGAGTAAGCAAGAGGTGTTTGCGGGGAGGTCCCTGAAGCAACGGATTGGCTTAGTTCTGCCTGCCTAGGTGGAGAATGGAATGTCCAACACTTACCGGCTGTGCCTGTGTACGTGCTTGTCCGGAGGCCTCGCAAACACGTGGAGTGGGGTGGCAGAGGAAGGCTCAATGAATGTGATATCAAAAAGAAATATCTAGTGCTATCACCGGGTAGGCCCGAACCACAGTAACATATGAGTCAGTTGTCAAAAAAACCCTGTTGGTTTAAGACCAGAATCAAGCTATTTCTTATTGTTATTATTATTCTTATTGTCTCAAGCTTCACAAAGCCAGGGAATGGAAAGAAAAGGTTGATGTCATCACAGGCTTGTTTTATGATCAAGACACAGATATAGTGAAGTTTCTGTGTCTGCTTATAACTTACTTTCTGTGTTATTCCATTTTGTCTTGCTCTTTCAGGTCTAAATGCAGATGGGGAGGATGAAGAACCAGACCCAGCAAAAATGCCCCTACATTTTGCCAAGGCAGTAAGTGTGTGAGTGAAGGAAACTGAGAAAGAGAGCAACACAACAGAAATTAAAGCTATTTGATGAAATTTTGTTTAACCAGATTGATTATGTGTGGCTTCCCTGCTTTATTGGGATTCCACACTGAATGGAGAATTCTACTCACAAAGAAACATAAGTGGAGGGCCCCTTCATAACTAGTCATTCAACATGGAAAAATTGGGGACTGGTTGGTGAAGGCTGGGATATGGGTGGGGTATGGGCAATCTGTCCCCCTAGATGGATTAAGTCCTTCTGTGTTCAGGCTAACTCCTGAATAGGTCTAGATTCTTATAGGTATCTGAATAAGCATACATATAGTCTGAAGATATTGTAAGATGTGAATATGTCTAACATGAAACTGAAACCTTACTTACCCTTTTCCCACCACATAGCAAGGATTGGAGCCCTGGATGATGATGCTGATCCGTATCCGTATCCGTATCCATATCCATATCCTTTCCAAAAGAGACAAGAGGGCCCTAGTTCTCACACCTTGTTTTCCCACCACATGCAAAGAAAGATAAGTGATTTGGTCAAAGGCATTGCATTCCTGCTTTCACATTTGTAATGTGAGACCTTAATCATTTTCCTTGGTCCACCTGTGTATTCTCTGTGAATTAAACTACCTGTTGTTTTAAAGATGTAAGCTGGAATATAGTGCTCCACAGTGGGTGATCTCTGCCTCCCTCCCTATCCCAACTTACCAGGAAGCAGCCACTGAAGCTGAGAATTGGGAAATAGCTGACTAATGTTCCCATTCTCTCTTGTGATCAATATCCAGTGTGATAGGTTGAATAAGAGTCCACATCATAATTCCCTCTTTGCTGGAGATCACTCACCCAGGGGCTGGGTGGGAACATCAGACAGCTGCTTTCCAACTGATAAGGGAACAGAACTCCATTGATTACAGCAGCTGCTGCTAGGTAAGTGAGGACTGAATAACTTTCACAATCTCTACATAGAACCTAAGCTAGGAGGGCATGTAGGGATTGTGAATACCTAACAGTTACAGGTGCACAACTGTAGTTATGCTAATTGCCTTAGGAGATTCTGACTGTAGCTGATATTTTTTCCCCACATCCAGATTCTTCATTCAAGGGTAAGCATATACACCTGATAAGGATTTAGTACTTTAGAATGAAATAAGGATTTAGTACTTTAGAATGGAAGAAGGCTCCAAACATCCTCTGCCATGGTCCCTATCTGGAACTCTTCATTCTTATTTCCCACTGTCTTCTTGGAGCAGTTGTGGCTTAGGACCTGACACTGTATTGAGCATTTATGTGCTATTGGAAGCCTCTGTGTTCTCCCATTCATAGATACAATGATCATGGAACCCTCCAAGGACATATGTGCAGATCTTGATGCTTCAGTAGATGTGCATATGTCCTTAGATTATAATCATGTAACTGGAAACCTGATTGTGGTGGTGTTATTTGCTATTAACTCTTGCACAAGCTAATAAAGCAAAGATATCACAGCTGGTGGAATGACCTTGAAGAAGCTATTGCTTGAGGTTTAGCCAAGAACAATTACAACTATAAATGTGTATGTGGAAAAAGTGGCAATTACCAGTTCACTATATAAAACAAAGACATAAAAAGCCCATTTGTCAGTCTTACTTTATCATTACTTTATCATTCATTTAAGGGCTGAATTGGATTACTTCATAGCATACAGAAGGATCTAAATATCCTTACTCTTTCAGGATCCAAAGCAGACCTCCTGCACTGTCTTTTCACTTACTGTAAATCTGGTGGAGGAGTCTAAAGGGGAAAGAGAAGACAAGGTGAATACAATTTTAGCTTCAAGACCTGATACTCCATAGAGTCACTGAATAAAACTGCAATAATTTCATTATGGTGGCATACAGCAAATTGCACCTTGGAAACTCGAAATTATACAGATATACAAATATAATATGTTACTCTTAATCCATTGATACTTTCACAAAAAGTTAAAATTAAAATGCCCAAATCATTTTTTTAAAAGATCAACAGCTCAGATTATTTTAATTAATTACTATCTGTAGGGTGCCATTTTTGATCATTTACAAAAGAAATTTTAAATGGTGTTTTAAACAATTTACAATTTATAATTTAACATTTAACACTTTTACATTAGATATTAACATGATGAATCATGCCAAGAAAACAATTTTCGTTATTGTAACTATGTGGGCACTAATTGTAGTCTTTTCAACCTCTACTCTGAATTAGGGACGCAATGAAAATTCATCAGTTTCTCCACTGGGATTGATTTTAAAGTTCCCAACCCCCCAAAAAATTTATGCAGGAACTAAAATGGCACATCAAAGTTTTCTTGAAATTTGCAGGAATGTTTTTGTTCATGACAAAACAAGCTGTTCAGTTTTTGAGAATTTCACAAGAGTTGCAGATATTGTGAAGCTTTGAAATAAAACCCTAAACTCAGAGTCTGTCTTGTTATGCAGAACAAATTGCATAGCTTCTTGAGGAAAAGTAAAGAAAACACAACATTTTGTTGTGCAACATTTTTTTTACATACAAAACAGTAAAGCTGAACAACAAAAATGTTACAGACTAAAAACATTGCACAAAATCCAGCAATGTTGTACAAAAATAACCATGTGATTTTATTGTGCAGCATTGCTACTTTTTGTATAATGTTTTTGTTGTGCAGCACTTTTATTGTGCAACATCACTGTTTGGTGTTTTAAAAACAGCAATCTTGCATAAAACACATATGCGGGTGTCTGAAAACAACTCTTTCCACACCACAAATTTCTCAGTTGTCAGCAAAGGCTATTTAGTTCTCAGAAGAAGCTGCATAGCTTCTGGGAAACTACAATTTTCTCACTAGTTGCATAGCTTCCATGAAAAAGCTGTGCAGTTTCTTGTCATTGCAAGGGGAAAAAATGCCCAGTAGCTCAAAGTTATGGGACAACAAATTGTTTCATTGGTCTCAGCATCTGTTGGGACGTGGAAAGATCAAGATTTGCTATCCCTACTCTAAATGCATTTAGCAGAATGTGTATTGCCCAGGGCCTTTGTGGATCGTGAAAATTCCAGGAATTAGCCAGGTTCTGTGGACTGCCTTGCACACAGGGGCAGCATCTTGCCCTTACCAAATAGGTAGTTGCTGCCACATGAAATGGGAAACTTCCCTTTTTTATAAGATCTAAACACCCAGATCTGATTTGCTCTTGAAAGCCAAGCAGGTTCAGATCTGGTTAATACATGCAGAGAAAACTATTAATAGACTATATACCCCTACATTTTGATATGGCTCAATTGGCAAATATTAATTGGTATAAATATAAATTATACACTGATATGGCTGCATGACCATGCTGGCTAAGAAGAAAAACTGGCCAAACACGTGCATTGCAAAATCAGGTGAGGAAAGACCTCAGAGCATAGCCAGGTCACAGTCAGGAAATCACTAGGAAACTCCATCAATTACGGATTTACAGTTAGCCTTCAACTATTCAAACTTCAGAGATAATAGTGTCTGCAATGTTTCCACACAATGGCTGATTGTCTTAGCCTCTCTTCCTCTGACCAACAAACTACTTTTTTGTCCCCACACCTGTTCAATAAAGGAGCTATCAAGACTACATTAGCCCTTTGTCATCTATCACTAAGACGATTAGCTCATTCCAGACTACATTGTCCACTTTACAGACTCCATTGTTTACTCAGTCAAGAGCCATTATCATCTTAACCCTCGATAAAGAAATAGAATATTTAAACCCCAGTTTTTGGCCATTCAACTCACAGTACAGTGGTTGCTGGTCATAACACTGCCATTCTGATTCCCATTTGTGTACTGTCCTTGGATCCCTAGTCTAAGCCATATCACTCTTTGTTTTTCTACTGGATTGATAATATCATCCACTTTGCTGTAAACTCTTGTTATCTAACTTTTCCTCCCTTGTTCTTTAGTTAGCCTTGTGTGATTTTGAGACTGCATGGATCTCATGTGTGTGCAATTGTTAATTCCCCCAATAAAACAAATAAGTTTCCCTTTGGATCTCCAGCTGGTCTTCCCTGCATTAGTACCAGTAGACATTGGTGCAAAAATCTCATAAGGTTACCCCCCTCTTGTAAGCCTCTTCTTTTAGCTAATTTTACCCACTGTTTCATGGAGGCACTGGCATCATGGGTGGAACCCTTGTTACATTTTGGCGTAACAAGACCAACAGGAAATAACATATACTGTAGGCTATAGTTTATAGGAAATCAATGGCAAGCTATCTCTGAGTGTTTGTTACCTAAGAATACTCTATGAAATTCACTGAAAGTTGACAGATAACTCACACACATATGTTATACACACATAATTCAACTCCCCTTTTCATTCTTTTTCTTCCGAATCTGATGTGGCCACAAGGGAAGGTCTAGGAAAACATATTACAGTCACCGTGCTCTTCTTGCCATTCCCTCAATCGTTCTAAACTTCAGCACCAGCTCTGGAGGCTCCAATGTATCACCAAGAACCCCCACAAGGTCATGGGACTGACATTTCATAGTTTTCTCAGAGGATCTTCAAAATCTTTTCACCTTCTACTTTATAAGACCATAAAAGGCCAAGCAAGAATAGAATATGCATTGATCCGTGTCTTTTAATGGATAAAATGTCTGTAAGTTGAATCTTTATCTCATTGCAACTGTTGGAAGTGGGAAATGGTATAGCAAGAAAGGCACAATGTGTGCTTCAGGGATGTGACAGGCTAGAAATCTCCTGGGTCACAGGGCTCTGTAAAAAGTCCATTGAGGGATCTTGCAGCCTCTGACCATGTGGCATCCCCTTCCTGCAAAGGATGCAAAGCCTAATCAATATGGAAGATTGAGATTTTTCAGGACATCATCTGGACAGGTGATAGGACAACTAAGGGTTTTGGTTTTTTGTTTGTTTTTGAGTTTGTCAACCTGAAGGCAGAGTCCTGGGATTTTTTGAAAATAATGTATCTGTATATTATCCTGTAACTTTGGGCACATTCTGCACAAAATGTGACAGAGATGACAGTGAAAGTGATGGTGATTATGCTAATTTGTAGATTCCTTCCAAGAAAAAATATTAGAGGAATGTCAAAGGAACATGAAGGATGTTTCAGTGATCTGGCAGATTTCTCCAGGAACTTCATACACCCCTTGCTGAAATATATGAAAGGGGCTACTAATTTAAGGAATGTAAATCATATTGGATTTCAGATGAAAAAATTAATTTACTTTTTAAAAATGTGCTTTAGATATTTAAGAGTGATAATTCCTTGCCTACTTGACTTTTACACAAACTACATTATTCAATCTGGCCACTGTTTATGGGTGGAGGGAAATGGCTTATAATATCATCTATTGAGGCATCTAATTCAAAAGAACTAACTGAATATCTTAAAACAAAGAGATGCAAATGGATATTTCCACAAAACATCTACTCGATATGGGTTTTCACAAGATCACTTTCAAGAAAAAGAAAAGTAATTTCTATGGAGAAAAAGTTGACTAATTTCCATCTCTTTCATGAGTATATAATATGACAGTATATATTCTATATATTGTAGTTTATAAGATCAGGATTTTAAAAAATGTTGTTTCAGACCATTAAGATCAGTATCACCATTTTGTATACAGCAGCCAAGATATAATAACTTTGTCTTGCTATTGTTTCCTATTACGGCAGATCTCTGATAAGTCGTCTATAGTGTGCTTATGAATTAGTTCATTTGTACAGTTATTCCTGGAAACGTTAAAACTCTAACATTATTCTTTAGAATCAAATCATATGATGTTTCTAAAACTTTATAACAAATTTGCTTCCTTTCAGAATATATTATTCTGTCCTTTACCTACATTAGAACCACTATTTAACCAGTTGCTACATAAAGTACACAGCAATAATAAGGACTGTATAATTCACCTGTGTTTTACAGACTTGTAATTTACAGTAAGCCTCAGAACACTGCCATAACTTCAAGGTGCTGAAGTTTGCAAGAAGAGTTTTTTTCTGAGGTGGGAATCATTTATGACAGTGAGATGAGGAGCTGGAAATTAAAGCTGCTCCATATTTGGCCTTAATGAAGATGTGTACATTCAGAAGCTTCCCCTTACCAGTAATGACCATTGATGCTGACAGCCACTACTAACAATTGAGAGAGGAGAGTTTCCTTCCAATTATTGCTTTGAGTGGCTGCTCAAGCTCTATCTGAGACAATCCATTGCTTTCTCTTGTTATAGGTGAAGAAGATAGTTCTACTCATTTTTCTTTCTTCTTTCTTTCCATCCTTTTCTTTGTGGTGGCTGCTTTTCACTGGTCTTCCAAGTGCAGGCAAAGGCAGCCCATGTTACAGAAAGAAAGGGAGAAAGAAAAACAACAACAACTAGTACAATAATTTCCTTAATTTTCTTTGTGGGGGTGGGGAGGGCAAGAGTACTGATTTGGATGACACCTCTTCCATGAAACTGTTGCATCAATGAAATTGGAACTGTTGCATCAATGAAAAAGGGAGGAAAAGATTAATTTTGCTATTCAGTTATGCAGATTTATGTTATATTGCTAAAGAGAATGATCTGTTCTTCGGAACATGATGTACAGGAGAGTGCAGAGATGTGAAGTTAAAATAAAAAAATATGCATGCAATGCACAACTATTCAGATCTATATCATCAAAACACCATTATCAACTCTTGCAGATAAGTGTCCCCAGTCTTCAGAAACAAATGAAGAGGTGATTGCTCCTCAAGAATTTAAGCGTAATGTATAACTTTGATGAAGACGATGTCTAAACATTGTTTTGCTGTGGAAGGAGGGTCACCAACAGAGGAAATCATGTTAGTCATAATGCTTCTGGGGAGATCAACTTTTCAAACTGTACTATACATGAATATATATGACAAGGACAAAGCATCTCCAGTACAGAAGCTTTACAGATGTACCCTTGGGGAATTGGCATATGGTACAGGGAGGAGAACTGAATAATTTTGGAAGAGTGAGTTTGTGGTTGTTCTTAGTACATTTCATTGGCTCAATGTAAAAAGAAATGGTTCCAGTAGCTTCCCGTAATATTCAACTGAAATATGAAGCTTTGTCTCTTCTTTCTAGTGGTGCATTATCTCTCACCAAGATTCTATATTAAGATATGCCTTTATATATAAGCCTCGTCCTGCCACACATCTGAAAAACCTGATGTTTCATACAAATGTTCCCCCCAAATATTCTTTTGGGTAAAAACTCACAGTCTACTCTAGAATCTATGTTATTCTAATGTAAACAAGGGGAGTTTGAATAGGTTGCATGTTAATTTCCCCTTGCTACGCCTCAGCTTTTGAAATCACTTCTTGGCAGAGAAAGAAGTATAACTTAGTCTGGTTAAATAGGTTGCTATATATTTACTTTCTTGGCCACTTAAAATGAATTACTGAAAAGTCAGGATCTCTTTTGAAACCGTTAATCCAATCAGGAGAGAAGGCCATTTCTATTACTTATGGAAGGAAATGAAGCCAAAATAGGTAGCTCTGCTCACTGATTGAATTAAATTATCAAATACTAAGTCCTAGTGTTACTCCCAAGAGCAAATGAAACTAAAAATGATCCCTCCCCACCCAAAAAAGAGGCTGTATCTTAGTGTATTTTTAATGGAAAATATCCCATGTTCAGACCTTGGCATCTCCAAGTCAGGATTAGAGCTGATGACAGTGAATCTGGACCAGTAGCCTTCCACCTTTCCAAAACTGGGCACCAGATAGCCAGAGCTAACAAATAAAGCATTAAAAGTAACAACATTACCTATAATGCACTCATTTTGGGAATAATTATGACATAACAATGGTCCTTTTAAAAGTTAATGATTAGTTAAGTTTCACTGACACATTAAGTAATGCTTCCTTGTCACTTTTGGGGAGGGAAAATGTTTTGGAGCATTACAAGTTTTTTTTTCTAAGAACGAAGCCATTTTTTAATGATTTCAGACTTATCCCTTTCCTCACACTTAAGTAACAAGTATTTTTTTTGTTTAATTTTTCCTTTAACAAAGAATGGCAAAGAGCTTTTTTTTTTTTTTTTAATATAATTAGTAACCTGTTGTGTCAGCTTAGACAGAGCAATTTCCAAGCTCTTCCTTTAGCACAATTATGCATTTGTGGGTTCCTTCTTCTTATTCCCTGCCATATGTTTCTATCATGATAGCAGCAGTGTTCAAAAATCCAAAAATGGCCAAAAACACAGGGATTGTTTTCAGTGTTAAGAAACATTGACAAGAAGATTCCTGGATTGATGATAATTTTCGTAGTTTGGGACTTATTCTGCACAAATGTTGTATGTGTTCTTGTATGGAAAAAACAGGTGTTCCATATGGGAAACAGTATTTCTGCCCAGGAAAAAAACAACAAAAAACACCTGCTTCCAATGCAGAAAATTCTGTTTTCTATGCAAATCAACCATGCCAGAATTTTGTGCAAGACAAGTCCTCAATTACAGAATTTTCTATAGAGGAAACAGTTATCAAACTATTTTCTGCATAGAAATGCTGATTGTTGCATGGAAAATTTTGTAATTGGGGACTTATTCTGCATGAAATTTGCACATAGTTGATTTGTATAAAAAACAGCATTTTGTGCATAGAATATGATTTTTCATGTCCAAAAAAAAGAAAAAAGAAAAAAGAAAAAAAAATCTGCATAGAAATATCTGTGGAGAAAATGTTGTTTCTTGAGCAGAAAATGCTATTCCTTGACCCAAAAGACAATGCGTAAATCTGGGGCAAAGTAAGTCCTGAATTACAAATGGGTATTGAAAACTATGTTGTTTTCAAAGACTTTCTTGCAGTAGGAAGAAAATTTCTAAAATGACTCATCGCTTCCTTTGAGAAAAATACTAATGAAGATTTACATCCCTAGTTGAGGGTCCCTGGGTGAGTGCAAATCCATCAGTTATCTAAATACCACTGATGTTGGTAGCACTGAGCTATATGAATGTTATGCCAATAGTATGACTCAGTCTAAGGTGGCTTAGTAAGACATCATCTGTTCAGTTGAACCAACGCAGGAATTTTTCTCATGGTGGCCATCCAGAGAAGAGAAAGAAGCATTAGTTCTACCTAAAAGGCTACCTGTTGAAAACAATAGTATTTAGGTTAGTTGTGGCTAATAAGACTATTAATCTGGATAAATGTACTCTAGGTTAGGTTTGGTCCAAAGAATGCAATTTTCATATTAGATTGTTGGTGTGCTCAGGTGATGGTGTGACTTTCCAATTCTAAGACCAAAACTACGTGAAAAAAAAAAAGTCTGGTTCATGGAGATGTCATTTGAAAATGCTTCTGAGTCACTTCAGGGGCAAACCATAAAATCACAATTTTTTAAAAAAATTTGTTCCAAATAGATCAAAATAGTTTGTGTGGGTCTATAAAAACAGTGGGACGGGGACATTTGGATGTTGCAGGTTGCACAATTGTCTTTGTGTGTTAGACACTGTGAAATAGTCCAAAAATATGTGCAATATGAACTCTCAGCATTGTGAAAGGAAGCAACTGTAAGCAGCAGTGGGCTAGTCAGCTCTTTGATGGGGAATGATGAGAAGCACTGTGGGAAATCATTACTTTGAATGTCAATCATTACTTTAAACATTTATGCTAGCATTCAAACAAATCATTTGGCAAATCAAATCCTTGCAAAAATTACACATCCACTTCTACAGTTAAATGTCATATGCAGTTGGGGGTGCTTGAGGAATTTGATCTTTGTGGATCCAGATATCAGTTGATCTGTTTCTCACTGCCCATCTAAATGTATGGATCAGAGCTTAGTTTAACCACTAGTTTCATGCTGCCTGGACTTTCAGACACAGTGCTTGACTCCAAATGTGTTTGAAGAGACACTTAAAAAAACCTAATGGTCATACCAAAAGCAGAACTTTTGAAATGAAGAGGACTTGCTGAACACAACTACAAAAGCCCAGTTGATTTAAACTAGATTTACTTTTGGTAGGACCAGTTTTGATTTTCTTTCTATGGTACAGATATGAAGGGCATTCCAAGATTTTCTCATCTTTGAGAAATGAAAATGAAAACTGTTAACCATCACAGAAATAAAAGATCAGTGCTTTATTCCACTTTTTATTATTACTTACAAATATTATTTTTATTTATTATTTATAAACACTTTATATGAAATATAAAGAAATAATCTTTTTTTGCACAAATGGCATTTTCAGAGGGGAAAAAAGGACCAAAATACAAAATTCATTTAAAAATAATTAAAAAACCCTCTCATAATTAGGCCCTGCAGTGAGAAAACTTTTCAATTTGTTTCTTCTTGCATAAGAAAAGAAAAAAAAGAAGAAGATTTAGATCAGTATTCTGCATTTTTTTAAAAAAAATTGTTTAAGTGCATTGTTTTTCAAAGTAAAACTTTAGATGATGAGGTAACATGTTGGAATATAATTATGAATAAATACATGCAGAAATAACATGGACCAAAAATATATTGATTTATCAATGTGGCATCATTTTTCATCAGTGAGGAAAAAAATATCCCTAATAAATAACAAGGAAGGCTTTTAAATTGCACTACAAAAGAAATAATACATCATGCAGAAGAGCCATGACCAAGAGCTCATTCATGACTGCATTGAAGATTAGGAAAGGGAAGCATATAAATACAGAGTCAACTGATGTCAAATTGTTATATTATATCATTGACATATTATATCTACTCAGTGTGGGAAGGAACTTCAGTATTAAAGCATCTTAGCCCCAGTGACAAAGCATCTGATAAAAGCACACATGCAATTTAAATACTCATGTGAACTTCTCAGCAGAATGTAGAAAGTGAAGGCAAACATGATGTAGTGGTTTGAACATTGGATTACAACCCTGGAGACCAGAGTTTGATCCCCTGATCAGCTATGGAAACCCACCTTGGTGACCTTAGGCATGTCACACACTCTCAAACCCCAGAAAACCCCATGATAGGTTCCTCTTAGAGTTTCCATCAGTTGAAAATGATTTGAAGACACACAAGAACAACGTTTTCTGCTAGTAAATAACTTAATTATTTAGGCGAACAAACCATATTACCATTTTAAAAAGGAAAAGTATGCAGTTACAAAAGCTGCAGGGGTTTGTGAGCTCTCCATTTTATTAGATATGTAGGCTGTCTGCCTCCTGGACAGGCATTTTTGATGTGTGATCAATGCAATGAGCTCCTCATCTCTGGGGGGGAAATGTAGGTCACTGGAAGCCAAAGCTGCTGATTTGGAGAAGCTGAAAGAGGTAGAGAGCTTGGTGGGTGTGAGTGGCCTCCCAGACTCAGGCTTCCTTGTAGTCATAGAAAATGAGGGTCTGAAGAAGATGAAATGTTCCTTTAGAAGAAAAGAACCATTTGTTTCTGGATGAGCACATATTTTCATAAACTGAAGATATACCTCCAGTGCGGAAGACTTGTGGTTGTCGGGAATTTAAAGTAGTTGGTTTTATGGTAGACATGTAGACCACATGATGAATTGCCTGCCAGGTGTGATAGATGTGGACAATGTATGCATGGAAATTCTGGAGATAGTGCTGGGGTGTGTCAGTGATCATTACCAGATATATGAATCAATGTAACCAAGTGGTCCTGGAAGTTAAATATCAGTTGCTAACTAGGAGGATGAAAGCCTGGTGGTGGCCAGGAGTGCTCTCTCACATTTAAAGTTTGTGCATCAACTGCATCCATTCCTTGAGATGCTGACTCTGGCCATAATGGTGCATACCTTGGTTATATCCTGTTTGGTCTACTGTACTGCAGTGTATTTCAGGCTGCCTTTGAAGAGTGTTCAGAAACTTCAGCTGGTCCAAAGAGCTACGGGCAGGTTCTTCCTGAGGCAGGTTATAGAGACCATACTACACCTCTGTTGAAACAGCTTCACTGGTTATCAATTTGTCCTGAGCACAATTCAAATGATGATTCCAATTGATAAAGTCCTATATGGCTCAGGTCCAGGCTATTTGGAAGGCCATTTCTCCCTGTATAAGCCAGATTGGGCTTTACGGTCATTAGGAGAGGCCATTCTCTCAATCCCACTACCATTCAAGCACAGTTGGTGGGGACATGAGAAAAGGTCTTCTCAGTGACTGCCCCTAGACACTGGAGCTCCCTTCCCAGGAAGGACAGAATAACCCCCTTCTTGTTATCCTTCTGATGGCAGCATAAAACCTATCTATTCAGGCAGGCTTTTAATATAGAAAATGTTTTAAAAAACAAGCTGGGGGTTCTGCATTGTTTTAATTTTTATCTTTTTATATCTTTTTAAGCTGTTGTTTTCATTCTTTAACAGTTTAATTCTATTTTAACAAGCACTGTTTATATGTTTCTAAATTATGTTGTTTTAAAGTGTAAGACACTTTGAGTCTCAATTTTGGGAAAAAGGAAGATATGGTTGAAATCAATTATTTCAAGGGCTTCAGTACAAAGCCACATTTTCCACCTGGTATTAGAATGGCAATAGCTTCTATGGAGAAGGATTTCTAAGGAGAAACTATTCTACAGTGAAGGTGTCACAGAACAGAAGAATTTCATAGAACAGATGCTAAGCCTTTATGTGGTACTGAGCCTGGAACAAAGGAGAACCAACAGTATGCAGATGACACTCAGCTCTAGTTATCCTTACCATTGGAGTCAAATGAAGTTGGGCATAGGCTGGAACAGTGCCTAGATGCTACAGGGGGCTGGATAGGAACCAGTACAGTGAAGTTGATTCCTGGTAAGGTGAAGACTAAGTGAATAGGTGGCTTTCACCTCCAGGAACTGGGTAAACATCCTGTTCTGGATGGAGTTGAAATTCCTCTGAAGGATGAGGTACAGAGATTGGGCATACTCCTGCACCCATCTTTGCCACTACAGGCCAAGAGAGACTGTATGATTCTGAGTGCTTGGAGTGAGTTTCCAGTGCTGTTCCAGCTACGGACTTTCCTGGGCAAAGATAACCCCTCTGTAGTAGTTACTCTAATGACCAACTTATTAGACTACTCCAATGCACTCTTATACATGGCTTTCCTTGAGATGCAAAACATAGCAGCTAGATTGTTGACCTAAGTACTACATAGATACTATATAACACTCATCTTAAAGGAATTTGACCGGCTGCTGCGATGTTTCTAATATGAATTGAAAGTGCTTATGATAACATTGTTAGCCTGAATTCTGTGGCTAGTTCTAACCAGAGTAGACCCATTAGATCAGTGGGATTTACCTATTTATTGACTCACCATTCAAAAATTGATTGAATGGATTTCCTTTAATTGGGGCTAACCAACAGGATTTCAACCTCCTAATAATAAAGTCCTGAATAAATACCTCAATACTTGAAGAAATCCTTCTCCCTACCTGTGTCTACCCTGGGATGATGGCGGCCTGGCAAAGACCTCCCCTGTATCTCACTAGGAGGGCTATGATTGTGGAAGGATGTGATAAAAAGCCTTCTCAACTGTGGCACCTCAACTATAGAAAGTCGTCCCTTTGGAAGCCCTATTGGTGGTGAGCTAGCTTCATTCTGATGCCAATTAAAAATATGCCTTTTTATTAAAGTTTTTGGAAGTTAATGGATTTGTTCCAAATGCATCTGTATGTTAGTTTTAACTTTTAAAACCTGTTTTAATTTGTTTTATTAATATATTTTGATATGCTCAAATTGTATATCTGCCAATTAGTTTCCAGGCAAAGCACAAAGTTTGGTTGTTACCTTTAAAGCCCTGCATGGTTTGAGTCCTGGTTTCCTATGTGATCACCTTGTTCTGTAGAATCTGCCACATCCATTCAGGTTCTTTGGGGAACATATACTTCAGTCAGCTAGGACTAGGCTGACGACTGTCTCCCGCAGGATTTTTTCCTTCAGCCACCCTCAGATTGTGGACTGACCTGCCAGAAGAGGTTCAACAGCTGGATATGCTGTCTGAGTTTAAAACATCAGTAAAAACTAATCTCTTCCAGTAGTCCTATCCAGATGACTTTTAAATTATCAGTTTTTAAATTATGAATTGATTGTTTTAATATGTATGCCCTTTTAACTGTTATCCTCATGTGAATTAGTTGGTCATGTATATTAGTTGGTGTTCTGTGTTTTTAGCTGGTTTCTATTTATTGTTCTATTTTAATCTGTTGAGGTGGGTAAGAAATCATCATCATCTCATGAAATATAGTGGTATATTAATATTTTAATATTTATTATTTCAATGAATAAAATAAGCTACCTTAGGGCAAACAAGATCATACCCTTCCAAGCTGCCCACGCTACTTGTTAGTTCAAAAGGATTTTACCACAGAATTAATGGTCATGCTTTATCATGAACTAAACTTAGTGGTTTGGGTCTTGTGACCAAAATGTTATAATTTCCCAAGCCTGAGGAGTGAACAAACATCAAGAAGTCATTCTGCAAAAGTCTGAGACAATTAGTTGTTGGATAAAGAACCTGCTGGAAAATGTGGAGTTTGTTTGCTCTTTAGCATTGTCTCTCATTTAATTAATGAATAACTTAATTAATAACCTCATCCTGGAAGTAAGTGAATGCTGAAATACTGACTTAAGTAAACCAATTAAGTTAAAATAAATTTGATTAAATTGCTCCTTTCAGTTAGAAAATTTCCATCTTAATAGATTGCTAATTCCTGTCTTTGGCTGCATGCATTTTAGCCAGACTGAGACTAGAATTAACATTAAAAAAAAAACGTTGATAGAGCAGCTCTTAAACTGAACCCTGGAGGCAAGCTGATAGGAGCTGGGAAGCATCCATTTGAGGTGGAAGGTAAAAATGTGTCTTATTGTCTAAACTGAAAAGGGATGTGTGAAAAGGGATGTGTATATATAGGAGATGTGATCCAAATTGTTGGAAGGGGCCAGAACAAGGAAGGAATTTCACACCACTGTGTTAAAAATATTTTTCCAAACAATTACATGGGAGCCGAAAGACTGACACGATTTCCTTTTGAGTTAACTTGCTGAATATTTAAAGTGTCTTATACCAAACAGTATTTTTGCACTAATAGCATATATTACTATAAGGAAAAAAAGGTATAGTGGAAAAAAAGGGAGAGGCAGGGAATATCTTCCAGAGAAGTGATATTACAAGACTACGTCCATTTCCACACTACACTATTATAGTACTATTGTTCCACTTTCAACATCCTATGGAATCTTGGGGTTTGCAGTTTAGGGAGAGGCATTTAGAATTCTTAGTCAAGAAGCTCTTTGGCCTCAGTAAACTACAAACCTCAGAATTCCACAGAATGTTGAAAGTGGAATAACTGCACTGTAACAGTGTAGTGCAGAAATGATCTATGTGTGATGGTTCCTACATAGATTTACATAATTGTACGAAGTTCAGGAATGGCAATGATCTTGTTCCTCTTTTTATAAGGTTGACTCTATGTAGATATATGTATGGACATTCCTGGGGAGAAATATTAGGAACATAGGAATGTTCTTACACTAGTAAGTCCTTCTAGCCAGCTACTGTCAACATTGATGTGCAGCAGTCTTCCAAAGTTTCAGACAGGATTCATTCCCAGGTCTACCTGGAAATGCCAATGACTGAATCTTCTCTTCATGAAAAGAAAAAAAAATCCACTGAGTTCTGGCTCCTCCTCATATTCTTCCCAGTGATAAATTACATGTCATAGTACTTGGTTCTTTCTCAAGTACTGAAATTGCCATCAAAGTCAATGCTTCTCCATTTCAAGCACTGCTAGTAGCCTCCTCACAGTAATCCTTGAGAGGTGATGTCTTGATTTATTTTGCTGTCACTTCTGTTCTCTTTCTGGAACTAAAACTGCTAATGTTTACAATGAGCTTTTACTGAACTTGGAACCTCTACTCTCAATTGGCTACACATCAAAAGTGAATCTTTGTAAAAAGGTTTGGCTGGATGATAGAACTGAAGATCTGCCCTCGAGAAAAGCTGACCTGTGTTTGGGAGGGAGCCTAGTGGAACTGACAGCCTTTCCTGTTAGATTGCTGTCTGTAAGCACCAGGGACCCCCTCCCACACGCCTAGCTGGTAGTGCTTCTGCCATATCTTCTAAAGTACTGAATCTGTTAAAGTTTAAATGTTTGGTCTCGAGAGATCCCACAAGAAACCTACTCTCTGTATATGGAGGAATGATTAAAATACCTTAAGGAGAAGAGTAAGAAGGAAAATACTAAGTCAGACCCAACTGAAAGCAAACATAATCTCTTTGTTGGTTGTTGCTGTACTGTTTCAAAGCAACAGGCGAGGTGGTGGCTCAGCCTGCTGTGTACACTGGTCTTTTTTCTTCACAAAAAGAAGGTGCCTTATTAAACTAAGACCATTATTAAAACTAAAAAGGTGTTTTCCTGCCTGCCTGTTTGCTTGCTTGCTTGTGTTTGAGCATTTCTTTATCTTTCCATCACTGTGATTAACTCCATTTCCCCTCAGCCATACCACAAATTAGAGATGGAAAAGAAATTTGTTGAATTCTTATATTCATATAGAAATTTCCATTTCACACCTCCTGAGATGACTAATGGAATGGAACTCATCTTGTTCAGAAATTCATATGTTTCTGAGTTTTCTGATGTGTTTTTAGAGAAAAAAACATTCCCCCGAAACCAAATATACATTTGAAAAATGGAAACAAGTAAAATATGTAAGTTTGGGAAAATGTACACCAAACTCACTTGAGACAATGAAAAAGATACGTGTGTGTGTATACAAACATACATTATAAAAGCCATACATAACAAGCATACCTTTTCATGGAAAAAAATGAATAAGACTCACAAACTGATATGAAAATAAGATTTTTTTTATTATTTATTTATTTGTATCCTGCCTCTCCACATGGATCGAGGTGGCGAACAACTTACAAATAGCGTGTATTTCTATACATGCCCCCAACAAGCTGGGTACTCATTTTACCGACCTGCAGAAGGATGGAAGGCTGAGTCAGCCTTGGAGCCCGGCAGGATCGAACTCACAACCTTGTGGCTTGCAGTACTGGCATTTAACAACTGCACCACCAGGGCATGAGAAAGCTGGTGTGAACTTTGAGAAGTTCTGTGAAAATGAGGCTGATGTTTTTACATTTACCTGAAATGAAACTAAGATAATTCCAGAGAGAATTGGCATGTCACACATCTTTGTGTGATGACTGGTTAAGCATTGTATAATAGACTCAAAGCAAAAATCAGAGCCTAGAAGCAACAAATTGCAATATAACACACTACTTGCAACAAATTCCCTTTGGCAAGTGCCAGCTGATGGATCCCATGTAACTAGGGTGTTGGATTCCCACTGGATTTTAGTCCAAATGTTAAGGGATCTGTTCAAGTTATATTATTTTTGGGAGAATGTTCAACACCTTGTATTACTCATTAAAAAATCATACAAAAGGTCCAGACTAGATTCACCAACACATTGACATGAAAACCATCATCCACTGCTGCATTGGATTCCAACGTCCTAAAACAACATTAATCCGTGTGAGTAACAGAGTGACATAATGGAATGATTTTATTTTCCCTTGTAGGACATATGAACATTTTTACATTCTACTAGCCATAAGGGACAAAGTGCTTATCTTTCTCATATGCTTCCCAGATGCATTGACCAGCCTTGTTTCACAAATCAGATGTACCTCCATTCCTATTCAAAAATACTGTTTTCTGATTCAGTCGTTTGCATACCCTTAAAACAACTGGCACAGAAAATAAAGGTGCTTGCTTGAAAGCACCAAGCCACTTAAATAAAACTATCACACAAAGGGGTGGGAAGAATATTCAAAACTGTTTGAAAACACTGAAAAATACGTTGTTGTTGCTTTAAGTGCCCAAGAAACCCTAATGAGAAGAATCTTGGACTGATGAAAATCTTTGCTGTTTGGGACTTATTCTGTGCAACATTTATATGTGGTTATTTTGAACAGAAAACAGCATTTTCTGTGCAGGGAACAACTTCTTCTATACAGAAGAAGGATCTTTCAATACAGGAATATTATTTTCTGCATCAAAGATGATGTTTTCCCATGCTGAAAATGTTTTATTCTGCACTGAGATACCACATATGAATCTGGCAAAGGATGAATTCTGAACTGAAAACAGCCTTTGAAAAGTGGTTTCTGAAGACTTTCTCACATTGGTAGAAAATTGTTAAAATTACTCATTGCTTCCTTTGTGAAGAAACTTAGTAAAGAATTACATTCCTAGTCATATACAACAGCTCTGACATGAGCATGGGACATGTGCTATACCAATTCCTATTTATATTTCAGGATGTTCAAGAAGGTCCCAAGTGATTGATTTGATAGTAAGTGAAATGTGTCAGATGAACGTAAGTTTCTAAACACAAATAGTACAGCTAATGGGAAGCACTTTGAAATTCTGTTGATTGCAATGGGAGAAATTAAATGCTGTTTTCAATCAAATTTGATATTTTTTAGCTTTGACTAGATCTTGTTTCCTCTCTTTTCACTGTAATTAAATATTCATATTTAACTTAGTCAGATCAACATACTAACTTTTCACGTGCAGAAAAAATATGTTCATTTTTCTGTGGCAGATAAAACCTGGTCTGCAGATTAAAATATTCTCTTATGAGCAGTGGCAGAGCTTGGAGTGTGTGGAGGGGGAGGTGGAGAGGGTGTGGCTACGGTGTGAGAGGCATGGCCACTGTGGGGGCATGGCCAAGGTGCGCAGGGGCATGTCTATGGGCTGGGACACTCCAAAAACATTGCTGCCTGGGGTGAATGACCTCCTATACCTCCACATCCCTGCTTATGAGATACAGGCAGACATATGTCCTTCTCAAGATGTAATTTGTAAGAAACAAGTATTTAAATCAGTATGAAGAAGACCTGATTGGAGGAGGAGATGTTTTTTTTATAACCAGAAACAGTATCATAGGAATTTAGGGATGCTCAACTCACACTATCCTAAGGGTATAAGAATCTTCTCTGTTAATGATTCTCCACATGTCACTGTCCTTAACTTTTTGATAAACAAAATAAGACTTAGAATATTGGTGGCGATAGGACATGGTTTTCTCCTCTCCACTTTCCTTTAACATTCAATATATTGGTTTTGTTTCTGCTTTTTTGTTTTCTCCTGTCTGAATTTATCTTTCTACACATCTTCAGTGCTTCCCTCCTTCACTGCAGTCAGAGAGTTGATGAGATTTCTTTCAGCCTATGCACTACTACAGAATTTCCCTGCTTTACACCCTTTGTAACTTATTAACATCTTTAATTGTTACTTATGTAAAAGGACAGCAGTTCTATAGCTGCTGAGCAAATCCGAATGGAATGAAACTTAAAAACTATATCAGATAACAAATCCTGTCCCCATTAATGTCTTGTGATCATATGCCTTATAACAGGTGTACCAGCAACCACACGCCATCCAGATACAGTGTTACCTCACTGGTAATCCCTGTCCCGGGGTCTACAAGTTTGATATTAAAATACGATTCAATGTGCCTGAGAGGTTACCCAGATGAGCACGTAGGCAGCAACAGTTGAATGATCGAAAACCAGGTCAGGTCAGTAAAATCCCCTGTCACATAGCCCCAGGAGATCTCAAGCTGTGCAAACCCACAGTAGACAAACGTCCTCAGCCCCTGAGAAGCCAACTTGAGAGGATTAGCGTGTTTGCCCCAAGCTGAGCACTGATAAAATCCTATCAGGCTAGGACCATTTACATAAATTTACACCACAACCCAATGCAACTGAAGATCCTGAAACTTTGACAACACCTTGTGATCTCATCATGCAAAAAGAGTTGCCATCGTGGAGCTTCATTTCTGTTGCAACACCCATTGTTCTCCCAGGGAAAGGATTAGCCCTCCAGGTACCTTTTCCCCTACAAATAGTCCCTGTTTTTGAGAATTTCTTTGGATCACTCCTGGTCATCCCAACTGACTGTTTCTCCGTCAGTTGAGTAATCCCCTCAGTCCTCTCCATGCTGAGCTCCATTTCTTTGCTGTTTTTCCTGGACCAAGGACTTCAGGAAAAGGTGCAGTACTATCCCACCTACCACCCCTTCAATATTCCCCTATCCAGTTTCCTCTCTTTTGCTTCTTAATAGGTCTTGAGTGAGTGTGTGAGTGAGTGTGTTGATACATGAGACTTTCATTTAATAAAATCATTTTATTGGACATCTTCGTTTGGTTTTTGGCTTGCCCTGACCCTGTAAAAACTGGGTAAAAAGACCTCACTAGGTTACCCTGCCTTTTGCATTGCTATTGTTCATGCTCTGGCTAGTTTCCATTCCCCATCACATGGAGCACATTGAGGTGTCCCCCAAGGGACCCCAGAAATAAGGGTAACAACAGCTCCTACAAAAGTTTGTGTGTAAGTCATTTGGAAATATTAATAGCCAAAGATTGGGACTGATGGAGATTGTAGGAGCCAAAGGTTTACCAGCTTGCTTTATGAAGAAAACAGGAAAATGAAAGGTATTCAGTTGTCATTTAAACATGCAATATGTTCTGTTCTATAGTAGCACATCAGGTCTCACTACAATCAAAAACAGAAGCTGAAAGATCAGGAGTAAGACTTGCTCATACTTAAAGCAGGCCTAGTGAAATCAATGGGACTTACGTTAGTCAGGTCAAAAGCCCATGGATTTCATTGGGTCAGATCTAAGCGCAGGTAAGTATGGATTCAATCTGAAAATACTCTGGTTCTACAAAAAGATTTTGATATGAGATGAGGGGAAAAAAGAAAAGCTTGTATTATCAGATGCTAAATTATAATTCGTTGATGGATAATTAAATGTCAATTAAATCAGAGTCCTTCTTCACTTTAATTTTACCACAAATGAAAAATATGCCATAAAAATAACAAGGGAGGAAAGGGAAGACATTTGTGCTGCAACAAGGTGGCTGCAAGTTACAGGGTACTTCCTCTTATACTAGCCTTCTGTGCCACTAAAAATTGCCCATCTGCTTAGAATTACTACCTTCCTATAGTTTATATTCTTATTAAAGGCATGGATATAATATGTATAATTCAACATTAATGACTGAAGGTAGGTAGGTTCATGGAGGCATCTTAAGACAGAATCAGAAGCTTATTTTACCTTTTTGTTGCACAATGTGCATTTTTAAAAAATGTTCAGAGTTATACTGCATGCATAGCTCTTCCAGAAGTTCTAGAAGAGTCAGATAGGATATTCATACCTTTAATTTTTAAAAATATTTACTTATTTATTTTGGATGAAGATCAGTTTCATTGGAAACAATACATTTCATAGGGCCAAGGAAAAGCACACCAATGTGACATTACACTATGTTATAAATTATGTCTATATATTACAGAGGTGAGATTTCAAGGTGACCTTCTATCCACCCATTCAGCCTTCAGCCACTTTATTTGTATTCCACCTTTTCACCAAGAGTGGGACTTTAAAGCTTTTTAAAGCCATGAATGGTTTCGACGCTGGAATATCACTAAGAATGCCATCCTCTTCAAACTGTCAGCTAGCAATTCCCATATCATTGAAGCAGTGAATCCATTCTAAGCTTTGATCCAAACTTTAAAGCAAATATACAAAGTGTTGAACCTATTTATGGAAAACAGTTCAGTTTCTTGAAAGGCTGCCTTAACGTTCTGACTGAAACATGGCATGCAGAGGTGGCTGATGTCTCTAGAATTACCAGACCACTTCTGGCTTCCTTTTATTATTTTATTTTATTTCATTTCATTTTACTTTATTTTATTTTATTTATATCCCTCCTTTCTCCTACATGAACTCTAAGCACCTTACAGCAAGATTTTAACTGTTTTAGTGACAGTTCTCACGCAGCAGCTCTGGGTTGTATGGGAGCTATGCAGAAAATATGATTCAGCTCCTGAGCAGGTCCTGTACAACTCAGAGCCCCAGCGGGAGACCTACCATTAAAACTGAAGATCTAAAATCTGAATTTAAAATGGATTTCCACCCCTCAGTTCCACAGCTGCCTCTACTGGGACAGATTTAATACTTTATTGACATGGGAGCTGCCAATTTCTACAACTTTTGTGTGCTTTTTACACATAGTCAAGTTCTGTAATCAGCTAATGATACACTGGAATAGGAAGAACTTTCACCATTATTCATTTCCACGGTGAGAAATGGCTTTCCTGACATTAAGAAAACCAATTCCAGAAGAAATAAAACAGTGGTGGTAAGTTTGCACAATTTTCGCGAGGTATTTCAACATCATTGAGTTTTCAAACAATGACTCAGTGCAGAAAAACAAATGGCTTCTTCACATGAACAGGGTTTTGCACAAAAAGACCAACATCTTTGTGCAACTTTCTCCCCACATACTTTTGAGATAGCAACATGGGTTTTGTTTATTTGTACAAAATAATGAGTTTTGCACACAAAATAAGCAGTCTTGCACATGCACACACCACCAGCCACAAGGGTTCTTTTTGTGTGACAGACATTGCAAGAGGTTGTTCAAAATAACAGAAAACCTATAGAAAAAATGTATAAAGTTTCTGGATTTTGTGAAAAGAAATAAATTTCACATACACACATGCACAAACACACCACATGTAGCTATCTGAAAACAATGCTCAAAAAAAGTACATGCATTTCTGTTCATCATAATTGCTCAGTACATTTACAAAGTGTGAATAACCGCACAGAAATACTAATTTTCTCCTCAGCAGGGATAGAATAGTCCAATAGTCCAATCTTTATTATCCCTAGCACCAGGTATCACTACTTTCAGATTTTACAAATGCATGAACTGCAAAAGGGGTAGTCTATTGTAGTTCTTGAATTTTTGGAATTGTGTCTCATTTGGTCACAGAAGGTTCCTCTCACTGCTTTTTAAACTCTGAATTTAGGGTGTTGGTCAGATAGCAGCTACCTGTGCTGCTTTACTGTTTTCATAGTTGTCAGACTCTTATATTTTTTCCCAATTTTCATTCAGTTTTTAGGGATTAGACATTACAGATGATTTTAATGTGAACCATTCTGAGAATGTTGTTTTGAAGACAGGAAGTATGTACTGCAACTAAATAAATAAAATAAACTTGGCACAGCAGAAACTTGTTTGTTCAGAAAAAGAAGTCCTGTTGGATTAAAGGAGGGCTTATTTTCAGTTAAGAGGTGGGCTGTGATAAAAAGGTGCTTTGAAAATTCGAAGTTGCAGCTTCATCACATTGACAGAATCTTTTTCTTTTTAGCTGCAATTTGTATATCTGGTATATATTTTGTTCTTTTTTTAAAAAAAAAAAACCTGTAATTGGATTAGTAGTTGGTATTGGATTACTCCTAGTTGTTTGCAGCAGGGGTAGGAACGAGTTTTAGTTTGTTGTTTGTTGTTAGTTAGTTTAGATAGAAACTTCGTTTGAAAGCTGAAAGGTTCATCAAAGATTGGGATAATGTTAGGTATTTTAGGAATCTCTGGGGTTGATATCAAAATGGTGAATATTGACTTTTGAGATTACGACACAATGCACAGGTTCTGAAATTATGTTTATCTGACAGACAATGCTGTATGAATTCTAATCTTCTTTCTCTTCTCTTTGGGGGAAGTCAGGTAAGAATGTTGAATGAAGCTTGAAAACCTTTTTGAGTATGTACATTATAGTAATGTATGGGGGTGTTTTTGTCTCTTCATGAACAAATGTGATTTTTTTGTATTCATAAATAAATAAAAAATAAAAAATAAAGTTTGATAGCTTGATATTTATAGCTTTGTTTTGATTAGCAATACTATTTAGTTTCATTTTATTATTAAGTAGTATTTTGTTTTGTGAATTGTTATTTTGTTTTCTTATATATATGCTTTTCTTTTTTATCTGTTTTCTTTTCTTTTGTTTTTGTAATTAAAACTAAAATTTATATAAAATACCCTGTAATATCAAATGCAAATTGAAAGTTAAGAGAATACCCATCAAGACTGAACACCATTAAAATCAATAGGGTTATCCCCAGCCAACTATTTGTTCGAATTCCTACTGAATTTCATCTCTGAATTTTGATATGGCTTGCTGTGCCATAAACAAAGGACTAAATGGTTTTATGCCAGCAAATCACATAACCCAAACATCTGCAATTACAAGTGCAGACTCTCACAATTACTGGTATACATTAGTGCTGGCCCAATAGATCTTGATGGCAAAGGTGGAGCAGCAAATGTTGCCTCCCCAAAAATATATATAAAGAAATAAAGAAAGCCTAGATATTTTGGCAAATGAATTAGAAAGTCCTGCAAATGCTGGAAGTAAAAAGAGAAACATGAAGTAAATAACTAACCACTGGCTACCTTTTTTATGGCACTCCAAATTTGGAGCCTGAAGTGACTGCCTTGTTCTTTTTAGGCCAGTCTGGATAGAGTGGATTCTCTAAGGGAAATGTAAAAGGCTTCTCCCTCCCTCCCTCTCTCTCTTTCTCCCTTTCTCTTTCTCTGTCTCTTTCTGATTCACCTGCAATTTGCCAAATGAGTACACACTGATGTAATGAAAAGTTGGGCGGATAATGTATATTAATCACATATGCATTATGTCCAAGATTCAATACCACACCATCTTCAAAGTAAGTGAGGGTATTTGGAGAGAGAAACAAAAGTCTATGCTGTTGTGACATCAGGTAATTTTGAATCATTGTTCTCTAATTTAAATATTAGTGCCTGTGATTTTCTCACAGTCTCTGTGGCATTATATGAGAAGGCAATTCTTTTTCAGTAGCGGGCTGACTGGTGTGTATCATATCAACAAACATGTAACCAATCCAGCAAAGCATATACCTGCAACATGATCATTTATTTTTAGCACATGAGGATGAGATTCACAAGAGAGTGTGATCCCTCACAGCTTATTGCCCATATAAACTTCCCAACAAGTGCCAAGTGAAGGTAAACAAAATGCTTAGTGTTATGTGATAACCTTCCAAAGGGTTTTGCTGTTGTGTTATTCAGAACTTTGCACCTTAGATTACAAATCCATGTTATTTAGAGAACAGTGCTGAGAGGAGAGATTGCCAAAGATTTTTTTTTCTACATGAGGTCAACAAGATGGTGCCCCTCCCATTCTTTTTACATAACCCTCAACTTTACTCAGCTCTGGTAAAAGTGCCTTCTCCCCCACTGCACTTGAAAGCAGTAGGTGCATTTAAGAAAGGCCCAAAATTTCTCCCCTCTGGTATCTTTCTGACCCTTTCCAATATCTGGCTCTTAAGATGATCATGTCACTCTGTCAAATGGGAAGTGTTACCCTGATTTCTGGGGTCCCTTGGGGGACATCTCAATGTGCTCCACATGATGGGGAATGGAAACTAGCCAGAGTGCAAGCAATAGCAATGCGAGAGGCAGGGTAACCTAACGCGGTCTTTTTACCCAGTGTTTGCAGGTCAGGCCCAAGTCAAAAACCAAATAAAAATGTCCAATAAATGATTTTATTGAAGGAAAGTCTCACGCAGCAATGCAAACACTCACACACTCACTCAAGACCTATTAAGAACCAAAAGAGAGGAAACTGCATAGGGGAATATTGAAGGGATATAGCTGGGGTGATACTGCACCTTTGTCCTAAAGTTCTTGGTCCGGGAAAAACAGCGGGGAAATGGAACTCAGCACGGAGAGGTCTGAGGGGATCACTCAACAGATGGAGCAACGGTCTGCTGGGATTACTGGGGGTGATCCAAAGAACTGCTCAAAAACTCGGACTATTTGTAGGGAAAAAAGTACCTGGAGGACTAATCCTTTCCCAAGGAGAACAGTGGGTGTTGGAGCAATAACGAAGTTCCGCCATGGCAATTTCCTTTGTGTGATGGGATTACAAGGTGTTGCCAAAGTCTCAGGATCTTTGGGTGTGTTAGTTTGTGGTGTGACTTCATGTAAATGGTCCTCACTTGATGGAATATTTGCTCAACTTGGGGCAGACACGCTAATCCCCTCAAGTCAGAGTCTTGGGGCTGAGAACCCTTTCTTTATTGAGGGTTTACACACCTTGAGGTCTCCTGGAGCTACGTGACTGGGGATTTTACTGGCCTGACCTGGTTTTCGGTCTTTTGACCATGCCTGCCTACGTGCCCCTTCAGGGAACCTCTCAGGCACATTGAATCATATTTTAATATCAAAATTGTAGACCCCTGGATAGGGTTTTTCCAGTGAAGTAACAGAAGGCTGGCCTGGGCAAAAGGCAGGTGCATGCCCCTTAAACAGAAAGAGCAAATAAATCTAGATTATGCCCTTAGGAATTAAGCCACTGGTATCTGAAAACATTGAACTTAGGTATGAAATTTACACATCCTCAGTGGAAGATGATGATGATGATGATGATGATGATGATGATGATGATGATGATCCTGATCCTGCATTTTTCCCAACACTGAGACTCAAGATGGCTTCAGAAAATTAAAATAAGTGCTATAAAAAATACTGATGATACCATAGATAAAGGCATACAAAATGTTCTTACCAAAATGCAATTAAACAACTCATAGAATAAAAACCATAGGATTTAGTCTGCTAGGTACATTTTCATCACTTCTTTGTTCCATTACATTTTCCTGAATGAGTCACCACTAATTTAGAGAGGTGCAGACCAGCTGGAAGAAATTATTGCAAATGGTTTTCTCTGGGCAAGTAAGAAAGAAGAGACATGAAATGAAGGAAGTGATAGAAATGGATATTCTTGATGAATCACAGAGATCAGATACCTGCCATGTACTTCCAGGCATTATTTAGCTTATGTGAAAAAGTTATAAATAAATACAAGATGAAAGCAAGGGGGAAAATTAATCTAGTAGTTCTGTTAACTTTGGTGGGACAACTCATAATTAAATGGTTTTAGAATGATGGCTTTATTTTCACACTTAAAACGCTTATACAGAATAATATCCCGATTCTACTTCTTCTTTGCATGCATTGGCTATTAAACCAAATTATTCTGAATAATTGCTAAAGTTTTGCTTTTTAAAAATGTATAGAATGTATAGAAATGTATAAATGTATAAAAATGTATAGAAATGTTTCGAAATACATGCTATTTGTAAATTGTTCGCCACCTCGATCCATATGGAGAGGCGGGATACAAATAAATAATTAAATAAATAAATAAAAAAAGAAAAAGAAATATAGAAGTTTCTTCTGTTGTGACTCTCTTTAGTTTACAAGAAAGATGCAACATATTAAGATGAAAAGTTATACCATAAATGAGCTATTTATTATACTAGGTGTGTAATACTGCCTGTACAGTTATCGAAGTGCAATAAAATGCAGGTTTCCATTTTGCACATGTGTATCCTCCATTAACACCTACTATTACCACCTGCAATAGGGAGGGAAGGAAGGAGGATCAGACAGCTTCAGATATACCAGCGGAAACCTTTCTGTGTTGGCCACAATGGGGAGGAGAGATGAGAGATGGAAAAAAATGATGGGAGAATATTGGAAGTACCTTTCTCCTGCCCATCACAAACCTTCCTATCGCTTTTCAGGTGGCTGTGTTGGGGTACTTCTGTAAGACAATTATTTCACTTGATCTTACATATGTATATTTTAGTTGCCTTGGTAGTCTTCACAAATCATGTTTTGTTTGAAGGAACCTGTAGTGCTAACTACTAGAGCATGAAGAAGCCCCCCCCCGGTGAAACAACAGAGATTCCATGGACCTTACTGTTGGTACACCTGAATAGAGTTATCCAGAATAAGAAGTTTAAGAACTTTACTTATCATCAGGAATATGTTTACTTGCAGTTTTGAACATTTTGGAGAATTCGATTTGTTGAGATTTCACAGGATTCTACTAAATTTCCACTATCAGTGTTTGCAGAGGTTGACCAGTAGCTGTACATACATTTTTGTTCACTATTCATTTGTAACACTATTGTACTGTATTCATTGATTATATTTGTTTTTTCAACATCAACTTTGTGTCCTATATGTGTATTTTTATTCTCCTTAGTTGCAGGCTTTTGCACTATGTCTCATTAAGTCCATAAGGAATTCTGTGGGATCCTGACTAGACACCGATGATCTTTTGATTTTAGGACTCCCTTGATGGACAGAGTGATGGACACAATTTTTCCCCAGTTCCCTACTCCCAATTCCTGCAGTCTTTCTGAAAGGTAACTTTGGAATAGGATGGGAACAGCAGTGGGAACAGCTAAAATCACTTCCATCCTTTCCTCCATTGGGAGCATCCGTTGGATCTTAATCATATCTTGAAATGGAGGGTCTTCTGATTGCAGAAGGGCAAGTTTGGATGCAACCCTCATTGTTAATGTGATTTCCACAACCTGGGTCGATAACTGTCAAATATATAATAATATAATCTTATGTATTGCAAAAAGATAATGCCTGTAAAGCATTTTGGTACTTTAAAGTGCTATATAAATGCTAATTATATTGCTACATCTTTTAAAAGACTTTTGATTACCAGTTTGAAAGGAAAGAAATAGATCTATCAATACTGTAATGTTTTCTATTTTCAACACATCCCGTTTCCTTCCTCACTTAATTTCAGCAGTGAAATTCAGCATTTCTTTCTCCCAGAATAGTTCTACTTGATCTTGACCATTTTTTTATTTTTTATTGTTTTATTTTTTACTGAAAGGTAAACTCATTTCAGTTGCCATGTATTTCAGAATAAGAATGGTTAGATTGGAACCTTCCAATTTCTTTTTGTCATTAAAATCTCTGAGAACATTGCTGCAGACTTCAATGGGAGCAGGATTGCAAAGCACAAGCTCTGTTTTGGTTGAAGAACAAAAATTCATTTTCTAAAAACTTTCAGTTTAATCACCTTGGTTTTCTTTTCACCTTGATTTCAAACCTTTACATACCATTCAGTGGGACACCTCCTTGTGTTCTGTGGAAGATTCCAGAAGAACAGTGTCTTCTGGAGTTTGTTCTGGGACATAATTCACTTTCCTGTTCCTTGGTATCCTTGGATCATTCTTTGGATCATAGTCCCTTCCTAACCCTAGCCTAATATTATCCCTGGGGCATGAAAACTTGATATTTTCCTTGATATGTTGTTTTCAATCCTCTGCTACTCCCATGGTATCAGAACTGATAGCTTCTAGACAGGCCAATGTTACTACCCCTTACACACCCCATCCAGCATGATAGCAAAATTGGCAAGAAATATTTTCGTATAAAAACTGAACACTTACAGCTGTGAAACATGCAGTAAGCAGGACACTGACTGTAAGCCTAGGCTATGTAAGGATGGCCTCAACATGGACAAGTCATAAGATCAAGAAGAGTTCAGTGGGAAAGCCCAGAGTGAATAGACTTTCAATAATCCTGTCAGTGACCTGACATCCAAATACAATAGTAAATGAAACTGCCCAAGCAGGGCAAGCAAGCACCCTTGCTGTGTGTATTTCCTACAGAGACTTTCCCCATTCAGTTTACCTTACCAAGACATTAAGAGGCTGTCAGGACTCCCATTAATGTTTTGTCACCCAAAGTAAGACAGTCAGTCCATTCTCAATTCCTTAAGTTTACTTTGCTGGAGAACCATGAACGCTTGCCACTTCAGGGCAGGAAAAGGGTATTTAAACCCTAGCTCTGACCCTGGCATTTTGCTAGAACTTTAGGTATCATGCTGCACCCCAGACTCTCTTTCCCCCACAATGCCCTCAAACCTTCATGTTTGAGTGACTTATTTTCTATCGTTTGCCCCAGGACTGGTAAATATCACCCTCTATGCCCAAAAGCTCTCTCTAGCCAACCTTTCTTGCTTCTTCCTTCGCTAGCCTTGTATGGTTCACAAGACCACTTGTTTCCTTGTGTGCATGTGTCTGTTAATTTCCAATAAAAACCTCTCTGTTCAAACCTTTAACTGGAGTCCTACAGTTAGTGCAGATATACACAGGTGAGAAGATCCTGCCATTACACACTCACACACACCTTGCAGGCTTCCTTTGAACTATAATTCCCAATTTCTAGAGAGAATGCTGGTCGACCTCAAGGTCCACCATCTTTTGGGGGCAACACTAATTTCCCATCCAAAAGCAGCATGAATAAATCCAACACTTAATTTACAATCCACCTACAGATCACCTCCCACATCTATCCACTTTCTTTATCTCAGAATAATTGCCCAACACATACTGATTGAATAAGTCATATTTCCCCCTACTTTTATTAATATTAGCTGTATTTTAGAAGCAATTCAGCAACCCAAAAAATTGTTCTCCTTTTTGGTAGAATATTGGTACACAAGCTTATCTTGGTTGGAGGTTTGGTGCTTTCCATTTGAAGGGCATGAGATGTTGAGATATTACACTGACTTCACTGTGGGCATCACATCTCTCAGTAACAGAGCAAAAAACTGGTCCCCACATAGAATAAAAGTGAAAAATGCATGAAAGTGTGAAAATAAAACCCAGAAATGAGTAGACCCACATGGTTTTCCCCCATTCTACTTTTTTTTGGGGGGGGGATGCATTCATTGGATAATTATTATGGCTATGATGGCAGTTGAGATAGTAGATGTGACTAAAGTGCACATATGTCATTTAAAACAAACAAATAAATGCATCTACATTCATTTGTCTGAGTGTGAATGTTTATTTTTCTTTCACTAAAAAAAAAAAAAAGAAGGCAAGCAGTCCAGATTCACATCCACATTCTCAAGTGCTCTGTTCATGATTGAAAGAAGTATTAAGGTACCTATGGACCAATTCATGGAAGTCAAGTTGCCTTCTTTCTTTAACTTTCCTGTCAGGGCTACATCATAACAAAAGAGATAATGGAAAACTGTGCAGATGTGCAAAATCAGCCCTATTTACCCTCCTGAACTATTTTGCTCATCCTTTTTGTTGTTGTTGTTACTTCCCTATAATTTTCACAGTCTGGAACAAGCTCTAGTTGAGGGACAAGCTCTATATTTCGGTATCTGACTTTTTCAGTTTCTATTTGCATTTTGTGGAGATTTAGAGATTTCCTTCAAAAATATATATGTAATGGTGTATCTATCTATGATATAGTTGGGTTTTTTTGTGTGGCATGGACATCTTCCATCACTAAACAGGACCTTTCACTTTGCTTCACTTTTATTTTAATGGAAAAAAAGTGGTGGCAACTGGAGATAATAGACATCTCCTTGAGAGAAATCACTTTCTTCGCAATGTTTTGTTTTCCTCCAATTCATATAAGTGTTCGTGGATCAACCAAATGTGTCTTATCTTTTACTTCAGGTGCATTTTTTTTTTTTGAAACTGAAAGACATTTTGTGAGCATGATACAGATTAATGAACGCAATCTGGAGCTTTCTAAATCTACCAGTGATGTATGGAATCCTCCCAGTGCATTTCTATACTCTTTTTGTTCCCTTTAGAATTTATTGGATGTTTTGGCCAAGGAGAAATGTCAGGAATATCTCAAATGTTCACCACTTGATTAAACCTGATAGAAACACCAGCATTCCACATTTTAGTGCAGAGTGCAGGTAGTAAATGTGCAGGTACGATGAAAGCCACAGTTTGGTTACAGACTATTGTTTGTCATCTTCTACTGTGAACCATTAAGAACAACTCTTTTGAGAGGTTGTGTGGCCAACTGTAGATCTGACTTATTCCTCATCACAAAACTATATTATAAGCTAAGGGGGGAAAAGGAAGTAGAAAAGCCTGGCTGTTTTACTCGGTGACCATGTGAGCTCCTGGAGAATGTTCAGTAGCATTGTATTTGCATATATTTACTGAAGCATTCATTTAAAAAACAGAAGCATTCATTTAAAAAACAGTTATTTGATTAATTTTTATGTAATTTAAATTATTTTCAGTCTTTATTTTAATATCTTTATTTTAATGAAAGTGAACATCTGCCTATTTTGCAGGCCTATAGCTCCAAACTATGAAACTGAAATATTTGAACCTGACACACATTCTAAAGAGAACCTAGTCATGTATATGGCATATTTTGTTTTAAAGTATCCATGAATTTAAATTAAATTAAATGAATCTACGTGTTCAAAACTTGTCGTACTATCTCCACTCACTAGATGGTAGACATCTATAACCAGTACATAGGTTTGCAGTTGATACAACTGAAGCCACAGATGAGAAGTCTAGGAATGGAATAAACAGACTTCTGGCTCAGGAGGCTACATGAATAGACCATGACAGAGACTGTGTCTTGGAATACCAGCGCCCATTGCTTCACTCAAGTGAAGTGTATACTATTACCCCAAAACATTGGTGTCATGAAGGCCCACAAGCAATGCCACTACCTCCATTCTAAAATGGTGAATGATTTGCTCAAAGTCAGGAGATCTGCAAAAGGGGGTAACTTAATGAGGTCTTTCCACCTATGTTTACGGCATCGTTGCAGGGAAAAACCCACCAGAGAGTTTAAATTGTAAAGTAAAATATGTTTTATTGGAAGGGATCCACACAAGCATGCAAAGATCCAAGCACTCACACAAACATACAAGGACTAGCAGAAGGAAAAGGGAGGAAAGTGTGATAGAGGATTTTCAGGGATGAGGCTGTAATTACCGGTCCAGAGAGCAGAGAGGAAAGCAGCAATGTGGCTTAGGTAGGCATCTAAAGACAGTTCTTATTCAGGAATCAAATGAAAAACTGACATTCAGAAAGGCAAGAGACTGCACAGCCTGAAATCAGGGGTATTTATACCTGAAAAATATCCTGCGAATATGAGTGTGAATCGCTTTCCCAGCCAAGCAGACAATGGGAGTTGCAACACAAACAATGGAGTCCAGAAGGAGCCAATGGTCTTAGTGTTTACGTGACAAAAGGATAATGACTATCATAATAGCCCTGTATGATGGAAAGGTAGAGAAACAATAGGGAAACATCCAGGTGTTCAGGGTCAGAGTTAAGACAATCACAATTTGGTGGGAATTTCCCTTTTCAGATCTCAGAAGTCCAATTTATGGTCTTTTAAACCTATTTGCTCAAGAGGCCCCATCCTATTAGCCTGAAAATGACTTGGTTCCTGCTTGAGAGGTAGGTGTGGCTGACCTGTCTTGCAATCTCACGTTTACAGTCAGTAATATGCCTCTTCCAGCATGACCTCCCTATCACCTCAGGTGTTATTTATATCAATGCTAATTAGTAGTGCCAATTAAATAATATTTGCCAATTAAACCATGTCAACGTGGGGGGGGTGCATGGTGCCGTAACAATACTATGTCTCCAGTTCTGACAGCTTGTGCAACTTTGCATCAGAGATTTGATTTATCAAACTCAATGACTATTCTAAGCCATGCACAGCTAGATACACTCACTAGTTGTTCATATATGTATAGCTTAGTTATAATGAAGCATAAAGTGTTCTTAGATTTTTTTCCAGATGGATGTTTAATAGCAACTTTACCAGTGTTAATGCACTCTGATTGTTACTATTTTAGAGTTGAAATACCTTTGTGCCTCTGTTGCAGTGGGAAGCATTACTGTAGACCGCTGTTAGTATTTCAGAGCTAAAATACCTCGTGTTTGTCACTGTCACACTAAACAGGGAAAGTCAATAGAAATTGTTTTAACACAGCCGTTCCTCTTTGAAGAAGACACATAGGGTGATTGCTCTGCATTTTTCAGTTTCTGGTGATACAAACTTAATGGGACATATTTTTTAAGCACTGAGCATGGACACTCAAAACCCTGCATTTCTAACTGTGAAATTTTAGTAGGTGCAAAACAATCAGCTCCACACACACAAAGCTAACAGATTTTCCCCCTTTCACTCAAGCCTCTTATCTGGAGCTAAAGATTGGCTGTGATCTAGCAGGTTAGTTTGTTTCCCATCTGTGAAACAAGAAACATCCCTTTGTGTCTGACACATTTAATTGCCTATTTGGATGGATCCATGTCATAAGCCTCCACAATTCATGAGTCACCAAACTAAATGTAGTTCACTAGCCACTCCATGTGAGTCAGTTGGTATAGTAGTTTGAGGGCTGGATTAGGACTAGACCAGAGTTTGAATTCCAACCAGCCACAGAAACCTACAGGGTGACTTTGGACAAATTTCAGCCTTTCAGCCTTAGAAGAAGGCAATGACAAACCTTCCCTGAAGAAATCTTGCCAGGAAAATGCTAGGAGAGAGTCACCCTAAGTTGGAGATAACTGGAAGGCATATAATAACAACAACAAAGCCATGGCACATGCTTCAGTTGAGAAGCATACTCTATTTTTTGTTATCTAACCTTGTCAGTTTCTATTTGCATTTCATGGAGATTTGTTAAATTCATTTTTTTTAAAAAAAAAATTAAGGGTGTACTCACATACTCTACTGTTGTTTTTTATATGATGTGGGCATCCTCTATTGTTCTTGATTTTCTAGAGGATCAATTTCAGTGGAAAAGGAGATTTCATGTCTGTTATGCACATACTGCATGTAGCCATAGGTACACTTGTACTGCAGTGAACTCCAGTGGACTGAGACTTCCTTCGGCGCAAGCACTGTAAGGCACCATACAGGGAACATTCTGTCATTGGATTTGTTGTGATTATAGAGGTTCACTGTTAAATAGTGTAACATAACCACTGATTTCCTAGTGTCCACTGTGCTTGCCGATGGCAGGGACCCACAAAAACCCATCACTACACTTTCTCATTTCCTAAGGATTAAACTTCATAAAGGTACTCCGACTTGGACTGTCAGCTGTCACCACTTCAAAAGTATCACATAGCCATTCAATTCAAAGAGAAGCATTTGGTATCTTTTTCTCTGTAAGGTGTCTCCCAAACATTCTGTTCTATCCTGGATAAATGTAATGAATTTTTCAGTTACTGAACTCAGCCGTAACTCTAGACCATGGGTTACTCAGTAGCTGACTTTGTAGTCTAATGTGTGCATCGACCTTTCCTTCATAGACTTAATTTCTATGATCTTAACTAAGAATATAAAGAACATTTTCAAATTTTCACATTTGTGATGTGAAAGGATGTCTTGACATGTTGATACATACTTACAGAACAATTGTTCACTGAAACTTTTCATCCTTGTTATTTATATCCTTTACATTGTTCAAGAGCAAAAAGATCTTTTTGTCATTTTCTTCAAATTTTCTATAAAAACATTGTGGCTTTGTTCACCAATGAAATTATTGCAAAAAGTCAATGAGAAGAAAACAACAACAACGACAAATAGCAGCAGCAGAAAAATGCTTCCTTCTCATCTGGTAGGGAACACAATTTTGAAAATTTTCTTTATTATATAAAAAGAGTAAAAATTGACATTCCTAGTCTTAAACTTATCTTTTTGACCTTAAACAGTATAATAATATAATACAATATAAATATTTGGCATTCAATATATAAAAGCTGGAGGGGAATATCTTAAGTACTCTTCGCTTGTAGGAAGACAGATATGCTTCTGGGGGGCAAAGATCTATCTGAATCCAGGCCTACTCTGGAAATCTACTAGACCAAGACACTTTCTGCAGCACCCTTCCATCTCACAATGGGGACAGGAGAAGGACAGGACTGTGATAATGCTTCTGTATGATGTTGTCATGGTCCCATCCTTCTCCTGTCCTCAAGCAGCTCAATTGGGTTTTCCCTGTCAATGACACACAATCACACCGCCATCTCGCACTTACCTGTCCTGCAGAAGCTGCAGAAGCATGATGGCTGTACTTCCTGCCCCAGTGCAGCCTGGGGAAGTACCTGGCTACACTGCAGAAGGAAGGGGCATGCCCATGGCACTGCCTTCCACAGAGAGCTAACCAGTGCAGAAGGGAGCACTCCCATCATGCTCCCATCCTGACAGAGCTGCTGCCAGAATCCCCACCAGATGACTTCGCAAAAAGGTAGGGTGCAGAAATGGCCAAAGTAGAACAAGGAAGTCTGGTCCATCTAATACATACATACATACATACATACTAGACCCTTACCCTTCTCAAGAAGTAAATCTGATCAAAAGGTGTCTACCACATCACTCAGCCAAGACAATTTTGTTGTTGTACATGAACAGCTTTAAAACTCCCTTGTGACCTTGTTTGATGAGCCTGGCTTTGTGGATCTCTGAGTTCTCATTCTGTGTTTGTGGTTTCAAGTCACCTGTTGACCCATGTTGACCCCACGTATTTCATAGGGTTTTCTTTGCCAAGGAATACTTAGACATGGTTTTGTCAATGCCTTCCTCTGAAATATAGCCCGTAACACCTGACCCTGCTTAGCTTCCAATGTCAGATAGGATCTGTTGCTTTTAGGGTAATCTGACTAATTCTTCTGGAAATCTCTCCTTGATTTCAGACCCTTTCCAGAACCACTTTTCACATTTGAACCTTGGATTGCTAGCGCCATTCTTCTACTTCCACTGAAACTCTGTGTATGATGGTTTTCTTCTGTCTAGTCCTGAGAACTGTAGGTGTACTGACCAAGGCACTTGCTAGGTTTTGACAGGACAAGATGATACAGTTGGCAATCCCACACTATTGTCTTCTGGCCATTTTCTTCACATTCCTGTTTAGAATATGTAAGGGTGAACTTGATCAGAGCTAGGAAAAAATACTGATATTTCAAAAGAAGTAGAAATTGCAGAAAATCTAGTGATGTTTCAATGCAGGGATCAAAGACCAGAAATTGATGGACCAGTATATTCCTGATCTCAGGTAGTTTTGCATATGTTCATTCAGAAATTTATTCAATTCTACTTCTACATGAATTTTCTTTTTTAAAAAAATAGCTTTTGCACTAAAACATTTAAACCACATTTTTTAATATCTCTATCACATTTTTGAAAAATATCTCTAAATATGCATTTCTACATGGATTATATTCTAAAATATACATTTGATATGCAGTTTGTTGTGGGTTTTTAACTCTCCCTGCCCCTCATATATAGTATACATATACATAACACATTTAGATATACATGGAGAAAGAGAGAGAGAGGGGTGTTCAGAGAAGTGTGAAATCTGAAGGATAACTGCATTCTGGCCTCTGCATTAGTCAGAACAGGTCAGTTTGCTTTGAAATGGAGACTGAACAAAACCCTTGAACATTCCTCTCAAAATCCCTTGAGCAGTAAGGATGTAAATTCTGACCTATTTCATCCCTGCATGGTATATAAGACAACTTAAAAAAAGAAAGAAAAACCTCTGACTGCAAGCTATTGCAAGCCAGTGGGTTTTGTTGGCAGTGATGATCTCAGAGAAAATGTGCACATTTTTTGCAAGTGGTTTTGGGCCATTTCTGCAAAGCAAACTCTGTTGGAAAATGTGGTAACTGTTGCTATGGATGGGCTGACATCCCCTCAAGAACAATCACCCAGACCTGTTCTGCTTGTTGTGTGTGTATACTTCACTTCACAATGAAAAGAATACCATCCTCTCCCTACAATCATGAGGGTTTGGGGCATAGAACTCTCGCAAAAATGGAGAAACACTAATGACTCCTTCATCTGCTACCCCTCCTCTTCCCTGCCAGAGATCCCCCCCCCATCCTATTCTCATGAAAAACAGAAAGGAATGAGGTAGGAGAGAGCCTCCCAAGAACTTTCCTTTCTTCCTTCAGAGTTTTCCCCTCCCATTCCCATGTGTTTTGCTCCAGGATGGAGAACTCCCAATGAGGCAAAATGGAAAGAAATGGGTGGGAAGCAGACTCTCAGTATGGGGGCAAAATGCATGGGAAGGTGAGGGGGGAAATTCTGGAGCAGGAAAGGAAGGCTCTCTCATCCATTTCCTTCCACTTTGCTTCAGAGAACTCACCTGAGGCAAAATGCATAGGAATGGGAGAAGGAGAATTGGGGGAAGCATGCACACTCGTGAATAATCAGATTTGAGATAATCAAATCTGTGAATGTGGAGGTAGGACTGAAATTTTCTTCAGAAACGAAAGTTTAACACATATTTTGCACAAATATCAGAAACTACAGTATGTGTTTGAGAGGGGGCAACAATCTGGTGCTTTGGAATCCTTTCAGACTACGCAATCATAGAACTTTAATTATCATGGCTATGTCCTATAGAATCCTGAGGTTTGTAGTTTGGTCAGAGGTACAAGAGGAGTTCTTTGTATTTTTGCATTCAAAACACATGGTTTGGTCCCTTTTCTGCATGGATTTTTTTTTTTAAAAAAAAAACATTTTTGGATGGTTTTGGTGGTGACGATGGTGATGATGATGATGACGATGACAATGACAGTTTTATTACTTTTATTCATTCATTTCTCCCAGTAATGGCATTCAAGTTGGCTTCCAATTTATTTGAAAACGATACAGACAAATAAACAATTTTCAATGTGCATGAAACAAACATTGCACAGAAGTGTTCATTTTCTCCTATAGTGGGCAAAAATAAAACATGGAATGTATAGGATGGGGGATACGTGGCTGGATAGCAGTACATGGTGAAAGGGATCTAGGAGTCTTGGTAGATCACAAGCTGAACATGAGTCAGCAGTGTGATGAGGCAGCCACAAAAGCAAAATGCAATTCTTGGTTGCATCAATAGGAGTATGGTGTCTAGATTGAGGGAGGTAATGGTACCACTCTATTCTACATTGGTTAGGCCTCATTTGGAATACTGTGTCTAGTTCTAGGTACTTCAATTCAAGAAGGATTTCAGCAAGTTGGAACGTGTCCAGAGGAGGGTGACCAAAATGGTGGAGGGTCTGGAAGCCATGCTGTATGAGGAACGCCTTAGGGATCTGGGTATGTTTAGTCTGCAGGAGAGAAGGGTAAGAGGGGACATGATAACCATGTTTAAATATTTGAAGGGATGTCATGTCGAAGAGAAACATGTTTTCTGCTGCCCAGAGACTAGGACAAGAAGCAATGGATTCAAGCCACAGGAAAGGAGATTCCACCTGAACCTCAGGAAGAATTTCCTAATAGTCAGGGTTGTCTGACAGTGGAAAATGTTGCCTCAGATTGTGGTGGAGTCTCCTTTGGAGGTTTTTAAGCAGAGCTGGATGTCCATCTGTTGGGGCTGCTTTGATGAGTGTTCCTGCATGGCAGGGGGTTGGACTGGATGGCCCCTGTGGTCTCTTCAGGCTCTATGATTCTATTATTCATCTTTGAACAGAAGGATGAAATAGTTAAAGACTTACCACCCTAACTAGCCATAGAACATAAGAGTGCAAAAGCACTCAGAACCTATGCAGTGCTCTCTGTCAGGCCATTTCTGCATGATAACACTCTCCCATGTTGTCCTGTCACAGTCCTGGGAGCATCTCTGCCAGGATGGAAGCATGTCCCCAACACTTTCCTCCACACCCACCCAGCTGCCTGCTGAAGGGAGGACAAGGGACATGCTTCTTCCTTCTGCATTACAGCCAATCGTCTTCCCATGCTGCAGTGAGGAATGAAGCCTCACATGATTGGGGGCCATTGATGGAGTTTTTCCATCAGTAATATATCCCATGATCACACCAGCTAGAGACATGAGAAGGGTAGGACCATCATGATGTAATGCCAAAGCATAGATACAGTCCTGCTTCTCTGACGTCGCCATGCTGGGAGAGTGCCCTCCTACAGAAATGGCCTCAGTTCAGTTAAAATCAATTTTGTTGTTTACCTGGCACTCGATTCTTTTTTACAGTTGTAATTGCTACAGAAATGGATTATGAGTTCTTAAGAGGATTAATCAGTGAGTCAGTCAGTAGAAATAAATAATTATTCAGGACAAAGGCTATTTTGTCTGATTTTGATGCCCTGTGGGGGATATTATTTATATGGGTTGATGAAGAAGGGGAAAAGACAATTAATTAAGCATTTTTCATGGGTAACATTCTGCCTCATAATTAATGAATAAACACCTTTGTTTCATTGATCGCTAAATGTGAAGGAAGCCCTGTTCTGCACCTCTGAAACACAACAGAAGAAAAGAAATGACCAAATGACCTTGAGTCCCCTTTGCCTAAGGGCTGAATGGTCCCCCCTTTCTAAAGTGACCTTTAATTATTTGGTCTGTTTTTGTAAAAGCTGACTGGAAAAGGGCTTGCGTTATTTTGTGTCCAGGCATGAAAATCATTTTCAGAGGGGCAGGAAAAAGAAACCTAGTTTAGACTGTGCAGAAGAAAATAAACAACATCATGGGCACTGCTAAAACCATAAGATCACTGATATTGCTGCAGCTTTGTCAGCTGTTTTATACAGCAACAATACTAGACTAAAGACTGCCTAGGACATACACATGATATATACTTATGCATATGTTGACCTCATGTATAAGTAGAGAGCAGATTTTGAGGCCAACATTATAGATTTTGAAATGACCAATGGATAAGATGAAGATAAAACTTTTCAGAACTCATTTTGCAGAGGTAATGGAAGTAATACAGGCAGACAAAATGCTTCCCACTACTATTGCAGTTAAGATATGGTATTAAGTCTTACATTAATTTTCATGGCCCAAGCCAGAAGTGGCACTGTAGCAAAGAGAGTAAAGGGAAGGCAGTACTTCTTTTAGGTTCTCCCAGGATTGACAAATACAGCAGTGGGAGGGAGAAAAAAGAGGTTGAGCAGGCTGAGGAACCAGATGGGAGCAGAGGAGGTGAGAGGGAGAGACAGATGAACAGATGGGGAGACTGATAGGTGTTGCACCCTTTAATGAAGGAGCTGGTATAGATGTTCTTCTTATTGCTTCTGAGCTGGCACATAGTGATGACAACTTGTGCTTGGGGAGGGGAGCGTGCATGACCAAGTGGAGTGGCTGGCCACCACTTGCCATCTCCCAGCCTTCAACAGAAGTGGCTCATGGTGGGGAGAGTAGAGGGGGTCAGTACTTCTATTAGGCTCTGTCAGGATGGACTAAGGCAAGAGCTTAATCCATCCCCCCCCCAAAAAAAAAACCCTAAAAGAAGCATCAACCAATCCTCTCTGCTCTCCCTGCCTTGCAAGGAAGCATCAAAGTGCTACTGCCATGGTGAACAGAAAGGAGGAGAATAGGGCTTCCTTCTGGTTCACCCAGCCCCTTCTAACCTCCCCTTCACTCCCACTGGGCAAGGAAGCACTAAACAGTCACTGCCACATTGGGGAGAATAGAGAGGATGGGACTTTTTTCAGGTTCAGGCAAGAGCTTAGTTTGTCTGGAGAGAACCTATAAGAGGCAACAATCATCTCGGCTCTCTCTGCCACAGTGGGGAAGTGCCAAGGAACCACTACACCATCACTTTTTCAGACTGACATTACAAAAGGCCAGCAGCAGTGCCATGGCTGACAGAGGTAGCTTATTGATTCATGTATAAGTCAATACAGGTTTTCGGGGTCCATTTTTTGGCATAAATTTTTCTACTTACACACAAGTACACACAGTAGTTGCAGTGCAGGATGCCAGAACCAAAACAGATGGCCATCATGTAGATGTGCTCTGTCTTTTGCAAGACTTTACTACATTACATTGCAGATCATGAGTTCAAAGCTGTTGAATTAAAACAAAGGCTTTATGTCCTAAGATGGTGGTTTATCAGACATTTCCACACACGCAAGGTAGTCCTCATTTTTTAGTAATTTCCTTTTCCCTTGAAGGATCTCATGCTGCATGATATTTTGTTCCAAAAGAGCACCTAACTATCAGAAATATTTGGATAGGAGGAGCTGTGAGAAGGACTGAAGATGAAACAAAGAGTTGAAGAAGCCTCACTGTTTCAGCAAAAAAAAAAAAAATTCATTCACATGATGGATACAAGACAACTTTTTTTGCCTTCAGAGAACTCTTCTTGTATAGACTTTTGTCTTCACAATTGGAAATTGAAGAAATAGGCAACACCCATTTGTTGGATGAACTAGATTGGCTATTTTAGTTAATATTGACACAAGAATTTTAGCAGTTCAGTACTTAGTTGAGACAGAAATCACTTTGCTCCCTCCTCTTCCTCTTCTTTTGCACTGCATTTATGGGTGAACCTGACCACAGCATGGATGCAACCAGTATATTCTCCACTTTCAGCAACTGGGAGAAGAGAACTATAGATCCAGGAAATTCAGGAAGGTGGCATTATACCTCTTCATCTGGTTACAGTACTGCAGCTGGATGCTTCACAGGTGCCTTCTGCACTCCAGCCATTTGAAGTTAACTTCTTAGGTGGTAGGAGGGAAGGGATCACAGACAATTACATGGGCAGAGTTTATATTATACCCATGTAATATAGGATCATGTCCCATGAGTATGTTCTATGACATATACCATAAGCATGTAATTCTTTGCTACTACTGTTCTCTAGGGAAGCAATGAGTAATTTTAGCAATTTTATTCCCACTGTGAGAAACTGATTGAAAGCTGTACAGTGTTTGAAGACCAGCCACAGTTCAAGGCTTATGCAAAATTTGTATGTGGTATTTTTGCACAGAAAATGCTGTTTCCCACATAGGAAATAATGTTTTCTGTGCAGACGATATATTTTTGTTTTCACAGATATACTGTATTCTGTGCAGAAAATGCTATCATTGGGGACTTATTTAATTCAGAATTGAAACATAGAGGTTTCGTGTTTGTGCAGAAAATAGCATTTTCTGTTCAGGAAACAGATTTTTCCTCATGGTGCTATTATCTGGAGGGGAAAAAAAAGAAAAAAGAGTGATCTTTGTGTAGAATAACTAGCAAACTGAAAAGATTCTCATCAGTCCAAGATTCTCATCACCAGGTTTTCCCAACACTGAAGAAACATATTTTTCATAAGTTTTTTTAAAAATTGTTTTCAGATATTCCTTTAATCACTATTATACTTTATATGTTCTTTGCCATCTTTCTATCTATTTAGGGTAGCAGAAAGCTCATTGTTCCACTCAATGCTAAATACATGGAAAATCACACTACCAACTTAGTGTAGTGGTCTGACTATGACCATGGAGACCAGAGTTCGATTTCTTGCTCAGCCGTGGAAATCCACTTGGTGACCTTGTGCGCATTACACACTCTCAGATTCAGACAATTCCATGATAGGTTAGCCTTAGGGTCACCATAATTCAGAAGAATGACTTGAAGGCACACAGCAACAAATCACTACGTGCAGTTTGCTCACTGGGTTACAACATTATTAACTAGGATGAAAGTTCTCCAGTGCTGCCCACATCACCCCAATGCATCTTAGGAATATGATGTGTATCAGATTTTGTCATTTTCAATCTCATGCATGTCATCTTCATACGGACTTGTTCTCTAGCTAGTTTTTTATGTTTTGTATACATTGTGTCCTTAGTAACAGTGGCTCAACCAAAATTCACAGGCAGATAGTTGCTGGAAGTGGGGAAATTGAATAAGCAGTAGCAGCAACAAAAACACCTGCTGATGTTGACAAAAGAAGGAAGAAGAAGAAAGTAGCAAAGCTTAGCTGCCTCATCACGGGAACCATGGAGGCCATGTAGGTACAGAAAATCTAAAATCACTTGTAACCATTCTTTCTTTGAAGCATGAAAATATTAATTTTTGGTGAGCTGAAGTCAGGGCTTATCATGTATTTGAGAATTATGAAACACAATAAAACACACATGTACTGCACAAGGTCTGGCTCACAAAATCTTATTTCACCATAAACTGCTTGGTCTTTATGGTGTTACACACCTTATTCTTGTTGTTGACGCTGCTGCTGCTCCTGCTGTCATTTTTATGCTTTAGACTAAAATGGATGGCAGTACTGTATGATCACATCAACCAAAAGTTCATCCTGAATTTGAGATACAGGGGAATTTCTTTTGGTCTGTATATTTCAGCAAACTAATGTGATTACCACTTCTCAGACCAACATTGTTATCATCCAGGTTCTTTATTTGCCTGAATTTCACTGTAGAGTACTCAGTTCACAAAATGAAATATTGCTAAGAGAGCAGTGTGCAAAATGTATACGTTAGAGACATACAAACATTCTATACAAAACATATAATATTTGGTAATGATGCTTATAACATACATGCATTAGGGAAATGTGTATGTAAAATTACATATGGAATCCCCCCACATGCACACACACACAAATGTGGTGTACAAATTGAGTGGAATTGAGTTATTATTGAAGAACCGCCATGGAATGGATATAAACTGTTTTGTACATTCCTACCCTGGATCACGCCCAACATTTCATTATAGTTGTTGATTTCCAAAGAAGATTAGCAGTAGTGGGCATGATATCTTTCACAGAAACCTCTCTCCCAATACTGATCATCCCATTAAGGCACCTCCAACTAGCTCCCAAGGAAATCTAGGCTTTCCTAGGACACAGTTTGAAAGGCACTGTGGTAAACAATAGGGTTAGGCAAATTATTACATACACTGAAAAGACAAAGTGAGAAAAAGTTAACTTGCAAAAGATTTCAAAGGAGTTTATATATGTGTGTGTATATACAGAGAGAGAGAGGGGCAGAGAGAGAGAGAGAGAGGAAATATATTCAGATATGACCAAACATTATAACTTGTTCACAAAGCATTTTTTCCCTTTTTTAAAAAGGCTGATTCTGAATTTCTGGTGTAAAAGCTTGTAAAAACCCCAGGTGCCTTAGAATTGAAGCAAATGGGAGGCATTACATTTAGTTCAGCAGGACTCAGAGAATGGAGAAGTGATTGAAAGTGAGCGAGAAAGTGAGTGTTCAGAGAGAAGATCAAAATTACCATTCTCCAGATCACATAAAACTTAGGTAGAGCTGTTCAAGAGGCATTGAAATGACCCCCAATCTAACCCAAAGTTCAACCTTAATCGAGACAGACCGTAAGAAAAGCAAATTCATAGTATATGTCACTTAGACCGAAATGAAATTTTGCTTTTATGGAAGGGGAATGAATGGAGGAAAGGAGATGAAGAACTCATAATTTATTGACTCTTGCTGAGCTGTAATATCATTTTGTGATTGGTTAGGTCTTGGTATACAACGTCTATAATTTCATGACATCCAGCCTCTGCATTCTTACTGCTGTGTTTTAGAGAAAGGATACAAGACTTTGGAGCCTGTCTAAATTGGTAGTTATGGTCTAACCCCCTGAATATCATTTCAGTGGTTGATCACTGCAAGGAGAGGGATCGTTACAAATCCTGTTTAGTTTAGGACATGTCTGTAGTCTCTGCATCCTAGTGTTGCAGCTAAAGCTATTAGAAAAGAAGCAATTCTAGCAGCAGTGAGGCTTAACATAAATTTGAAGGCATGTTGCTGCTGTTGCCAGCAAAACTTGTATTGTGGGGGAGAAATTTCAAATGTCATCTCTGCATTACAAGGGGCCCTGCTCTGGATCACTTTGCATAGAGATATAGGACAAGGATGGGAAGCACTGGTGACTTGTGACTGGCTTGACAGGTCAAATAATACCCCAGGCCTACCCCAAATTCCTTGTCATATCATAAGAGGAACTGGCCCAATGATTTTGCAAAAGCAATGTTACAAGGGGCAGGCCCTGGTGATGACATTAAACATGGTAAACTAAGTATCAAGCACAGTTGCACAGAGTATGAGATTCTCTTTATTTGTTTTTAAATAAGAAATATAACAAATGACAAATACACACACAATTTTCAAGTCAGCTCTCTCACCCTGAGGTTCCTAGATCATTGTTCTGAGAACCAGACAAAAGGTGTAAACCGTGAGACCTGGAAACCTACAGTAGTGATCAATTCATTCTGGATTTTAGTCCAGACTTTCTCTCTTTCCAGTTGCAACTCCTTACTCATTTTTTTTTGGGGGGGGGTGGGAATGCACAAATACAGCCAACATAAAGCCAGCCAGAAAGCTTTGGTCCCATCTGAGAAAGAAAGAAGATAGGTATGAAACCATCTCTCACACAAAATTCAAACATTCCTCCAACAGAGCTGCTCACCCTGGGATTCATTTCCTCCAGCAGTAAAAGTAGAACAATTTTAGCCATTGCTCCAAGAACTGGGTTTAACAGTTTTATTGGTTTTCTCATCTGGTGTTCTAATTAGCAAATGGCTTTACTAGTATTATTTTCATTCAGTGGGAGGTTGGCATTGATATCTGAGCTTTGTTGACCCTACCTATCTGCTAAAAGCCTCTGTAGCCTATCCCATACTACTGACTACTGACTCTGAAGGTTTGGAATCCTGTTGGGGATCTACACTGGTGTAACCTCCTGTTATAATGTACCTTTAAGGTAGTTGGGGAAAGAGGTATCTAGCCCTCCTGCTCCCTCAGTGTGTAGCTAATCTCAGATGAGAGTGCCAGGCTGTCCCCCACTGCCAATCAGTGGTGGGTTGGTTTGTCAGGGAAGGGCTAGATACTGCAATTTGACAATGAAAATCTGTCACCCTTCCAGACCTTCAGAGGATAACAAGAGTGCATCCCAGTGTGATCAGTTGAAGTGGCATGATGGGGGGTTGAAGAGAAGTTCAATTGAAGAACACTGGTAGCAGTTTGACAGCTATCTTATGAGATTTTGGTCATAGATCACTTTGTGAAACAAGCATACCATGGATAGGTGAAACTCAAGAGGATGACTCAAGGTCAGGTATCTTGCCTTTGGAGAACAAAAGAATGTTCCATGTCCTGCCATTGTATATGATACTGTATATAGGTTTGATTATTTAGTGTTAATTTAGTATCTATTCATTCATTCGTTCGTTCGTTGAATCATCATTCACAGAATCTTGACATTTGAATGTGTTTCCTCCCTCTGATAACATTAAATTTTCTGGGTGAATGTTCTCTGGATGAACATATACAAAAATAAAACTGAGAGCACTCTAAAATTAATGATACAAACTTTAAAAGTGAGAAACTTGGGCTCCGTAAGTTTCGAAGTTTGGGTGGATTTGGCATGCAAAGACAACAGGGATGGTGCCAAGTAAATTTTCAATAACTCCCTCCCTCTAGGGGTTATCTGTCTCACATAATTTGATAGGAAGGTTGGAAGGTTTTAAAATTTGCTAAGTAATGTACTCCAATGAGGTTTTGCATGGATTTATTTTAACTTTATACAATTTGCCATTTAATATTGTATTTTTTTAAAAAATAGTCCTTGTACAGAAAGTTGAGGAACTTCTTTGGAGATGACCAAATGGCAAGACATATTTTTTAAAAATTCAAGCAATGTTGTTCCTTATCACTTTGCTTAGTAGCACAACGTTCTGAATCCCAACCTGCTTTTCAATGCAAGTTCAAATTTCAAGCTGATTAGTTTTTGCATGCAAAATTACCTTCCATCCTCTGGTGACAATGCCATAATTCATTCAGAGCTGTTTTCAGCAGGCACATCTTTTAGTAATATTTTGCCAAGTTTAGTTTTAAATGCCCCAAGGGGAAATATCTTCTCTTCATCATGGAAAATGTCTTCTCCCTTGTCTAAAACTGAGCTTTCTGGCAAACCAGCTAGCTGATTTTCCTCAGTGGAATCAAAGTTTCCATTTCAGTGTTTATAGTTCATCTCCCTGTGCAGCTGTTTTCTGCTGTTTTTGAATAATGACGGTAGTGGGAACAAAAAGAAACATAATAATTAAATAAATATTCAGTGTCAAAAGCTGCAAGTGAAGTAAGTCAGAGCAAGAATCTAAAGTACTGCTCCAGTGCGGATCTGGGAGAAGTGTGGACCTAAGCATCCCTGTGCTCTTTGCTATCAAAAAATTGGGGTGTGAGAAAATTATTAATCCCAAATGTCTAAATCATCCCCTCAAATTGCATGGGTGTGTCAGTGGCCATTTTGCTCCAAACAGGAGGCTGGGGGAGGAACCACCTTTTAAAAGCATGTGTAGGCCTTTCACTCAACACAGGACAAGGTCTGAAATGGAAAACAGGACCTCATAAATCCACCTGATTAAATGTCTAATGGAACCCAGTGAAGACTGCGGGAGATCACTATTGGCAAGGTGGAATTAAAAATCCTCCCCCAACAAAAATGATCAATGCATACATGCGTGCTGAAAATGGAGGTAAAGGCCTACAAACTTTCAATGGGGTGGTGCTAACACAGTCCCGCAACCCCTGGCAATTAGTCCCCCCTTGCTGTAGTGATGTATTTAGCAGAATCATTCTGAGGACTGAACAAGGAATGAAAATTACTGATGGCAACCACCATTTTTCAGTTATATCAGTCTCATGCATTTTGATTCATAAATCTCTTCCACTCTATTTCTGAAATTTTAGGTACCCCTTCAACATTTCTATTAAAAGCATAATTTTGAATGTATTTTCTTCCCAAACACATACTGGGGATACAATTCTTCATTGAATTTGTTTTCAGAGTAAGCGGCAAGTAAAGTTAGCAATTTTCATTCTGCTATGAAAAATTCTTTGAAAACTGCACAGACTGTAGCTCAGTGTTTATTCTGTGTAAAATTCACATGTGGCGTTGTCATGCAGAAAACAACATTTTCAATGCAAAGAGCAACATTTTCTTAGGACAGAAAATGCTGCACAGAAAGTACTGTTTTTGTTGGGACAAGCCACCTGCAAATTTTGTAAAGAATAATCCCTGAACTGTGAAGGTTCTCATCAGTCTAGGATTTTTCTCATCAAGGTTTCTCAACACTTTATTTTATTTTTAAATGATTTGTGGATGTCTTTCTATCCCTAATACACATTTTGAAATATATTTCGACTCAGGCCACCATCTAATATGGTCATTCCACTGAACAAACTGCTTTCCACCAGTGGAACAAGGAGGAGGTACAATCTCTTCGCCCCAAGCACGCCATTGTGAATCTCTAAACCTTCCCTACAGCACCCTGTAACCTTCTGGAATCACTTCTGAGGAAGCATTGAGGGCTGGAAGGGAGAGAGGGAGCTCAGAGGTGTCCTCTTTAAATGTTTGAAGGGATCTCATACAAAAGGCGGTGCAAACTTGTTTTCTGTTGCTCCAAAGACTAGAAAGTAAACCAATAGATTCAAACGCCCCCAATCTGTTTAAGCTTATAGCAATAGCAGTTTCATTTACATTGCTATACTGCTTTATAGCACCAAGCACTCTTTAAGTGGTTTTACAATGTGTTAACTTTTTTTCCCCAGTATATTTTTATTTTATTTTAATCTCACATAAAAGGAAGGAAAAAGAAGAAAGAAATTTTTTTTCCCAGTATATATGTATATACTTTATATCCATCCAGCAATTTCAGCAATTCAGCTAGACATATATATTCATTCTTCAAATCTTCAAAATAAAAGAGAAAAGAAAAAAAGGGGACTTCCTCCCGTGAAATGGTACAGTTGGAAAAAGAAATAAGAACAACCTTTAGTACATCCTCTCTCCAACTTACATTACAATTGATACTTAATATTATATACATAATTTTTTAATTACATACATTATAATAATATCCTTTTAATAATTTCTTAAACTTCACATTTTTCTACCCCCTTCCCTTGCATGTATATTCTCTTTCTTCCTCTTTATCTCTTTATGTCCCTTTAAGTAATGCCCGACCCAGACAGAATTGGTATTGTTTTATAAACTTATATTAATTCTTTAACTCTTTAACATAATTCAATAACGGTTGCCACACCAACAAAAAAGATTCTTCTCCTTTATCCTTTAAATACTGGGATAGTCTGTCATTTTCCATAATATCCAAAAGCTTATCCCACCATTCTCTTTCCTGCGGTACTTTTTCTACCTTCCAATATCTTGCATAAACCAACCTTCCTGCTAATAACATGTACCATATCAGTTTTGCCATTCAATAATTTTTCACTGCGTTTTGCACCATGCCCAATAGAAATGTGTTAACTAATTGCCCCCAACAAGCTGGGTACTCATTTTGCTGATCTACAGAAGGATGGGAGGCTGAGTCAACCTGGAGCTCTTCAGGATCAAACTCACAACCTTGTGGCTGCAGTACCACTGCGCCACCAGAAAGATCTTCCTGATGGTATGAGCTGTTCAACTATGGAACAGACCTCTTTTGAAATATGGTAGATTCTCCTCCTTTGGAAGTCTTTAAACAGAGGTTGTGTGATCATCTTTTGGGAATGCATTAGTTATGTATTCCTGCCTGGCATGTTGTGCTAGACAGCCCTTGCTCTCCTTTCCAGCTCTCTGATCCTATGGGCGTGTGCTAGCAAGTGGGAGCTAGTGCAATGGCTCTAGGTCAATGAACACATGTCTAAATATAAACAAAGGAATACTGTTCAAACCCTCACCTTATTGTTGGAGAAAGAGATGATGCTTCAAAAGAAGACTGAATGAAATCCTCTTGCATCTTAAGCAGAATTCCACAGCAACGGCCACTTTATATTATAAGAACTAATGCACAGTGCAGGGAAAATTCTTTGTCAAATGCTCCAGTACTCTTCCATGTATCAGTTATATATAAAAAAGGGTATAGCAGTAAACATTCCACTAGCCTTTAACTCTCTTTAATTAGCCCTTAGGAATCATCCTGTCCAAGTATATTATTCCTAAATCTCTTTTGAATCTTCTGAGTTTCTCAATATCAGTTAAGTATTCTCTGCTCCGTGGGTGCAATGGCAATAACGTGACTATAGCTTCCCCGTTTTTGTTTTCATTGTTTTATTCTTTGAAATGTAGCTTGCCATCTCAAGAAGAAATGGGAAGAATCTTCTGGCAACACATACCATGCTGTTTTATTACCTCTCTTCCTTGACTTGAAAGATCTCTTTCTTCTTTCAGACTGTGGGTGGGTGAGTAGTATATAATAATTCAGTCTTTTCCACCAAAGAAAGTAAAATAAATAATTGTTTGTTAATTGCTAAGGGATGATTATGCTCGTAAGAACTGACTCTAAAGTCTCCTGAAATACTCACTTGCCTTATTTCAGGGTTTAATTTGACAGAGACTTTGCCTTCAGGCTTGCCTATGCAACCATGGTGGCTAAATGCTTCCTTAATTTTTGTTTTTAAAATAAAGACCTTGAATGGACACTATTCTCTATACAAGTGCTACTTTACCAAAGGCAGGCTCCATGTTGAAGAGAAAGCAAGAAATGCTAGGAGATCAGAAAATTGGGAGAGATTTAAGGGAATGCTTGGTGGGATAGAAGAGAAAATTTGGATTGGACAGAGAAGGAGAGGAGAGGTGGATGTCTGTTGTGGCAGTGAGGCATCTGCTTTGGGTTTTAATCTGAACTTGAAGAAGTGCTAAACCTTATTTCCTAAATAAGTTAAGCTCTTTGGATACATCCATTAAAGTTTTGATTAAAACCCAGATTATGTTTACCAACCCACTGACATTGATGCCACTCACTTCCCTTAATTTTGGGGTCAGTGGGACTAGAATTAATCTGACTTTGACTTGGCTTGGAAATAAGATGAACTATTTTCAGATCCAAGGGACAGAAAATAGCTCATCTCATTTAGAAGCCAATTAGATGTGAAGAAGCAGAGGATAATCACATATCTTTATCCCATGTTTATCGTAGTGAGTCATATTTCCTGATGACAATGATTATCGAGGAAGGAAAATCTGTTTTGAGGAGGAGGAATTTTATTTTATTTGAATTAGCCAATAAGAGAAATAGTATGAGAAGAGAACCAATTGTATCACAAATACTTGGGGGGGGGGTCAGAAATGAGTTGTTCTTGACTCTGAAGGGCCAGCTCCAACATTGGATGAAGATAGTTGCTATGTATGAAACATACCCAGAGTGCAGAATGGCAGGGATGCATGGGAAGGCACAGGCATGTGTGGGTTGTAGCACTCCAATCTAATTTGCTGCTCTGAGATGCTGAAAATGATAAAATACTACTGTTGACAATGTTGGAAAAACAAACCCAGTGGCAGTACAATCAACTTGTGTACATGAAGAGGAGGAAGGGCTCCATCTTGTCCTTCATCTCTGGCAGCAAACATAGTGCCTGGCATCCTGTTCAATATTTGTGAGATCATAAGCCACATTTACAGTCTCATAACTTTTGAGATTCATGTTTATAGTAGTTAATGTTCAAAAACCAGTCTCTTAAACCAGACAGCACCTCAGCTGAAAGGTGTCTGAGGCACTGAAGATCAAGGCGCTGGAACATGATGGGTCCAGTACTCTGTTGATTGCGGGGAGCATTGAGAGAAGCAGTTGCGAGAAGATCCTGAAAAGTCTCTCCAGCTGTTTGCCCTTAAGGCATCCTGTGACCAGAAGAGTGTTCCAGTTGTCATTCTCTAGCAACCTGATCTGCAGTGCCTCAGAAACTCTTCAGTTGGATGCTGCCTGGCCTAAGGGATAGGACTGGAGGGAAGCATTGCCAGAAATGCCTATGACAACAGAGCTTCATCATCATAGTTATCTCTTTTAACACAGGATCTTGGCTGTTATTTTTAGATCTTATCAGTTTAGATAGCTACTTCAGCTAACATTGGCACAACATCTCCCTAGATAGTTTTCCACATTGGATATGTACAAGGAAAGCAAGGTTCCTGGCATATAGGCCAGGAACTTGGGGCACTGGGAATTTGAATTCAGGGAGAGTTTGAAAGCTGATAGCTCTCTTGAAAGGGCACATTTTGAAGTGCATTCTGAAAGTCTGGTGATATTTCCTTTATTCTATAGTCTTTGGGCACAGTTTGCAAAGAATTTGGCAAAACTGCAGCTGCACTTCAAAGTTTGTTCAAGAGTTCACAATTTCTCTGAATTGGTGGCCCTAGCTCACAGAAGTTTACATGGCAAATCCTTATGGCAAATCCATGGAATCTGTTTCCTTTTTTCCCAAATAGTAACATCACTATAAATTAAATGTAGGAAACTTTAATCATTCAGGTGTATTGGCTGAACATTTTCCTTAGCCTCATCCAGCATAACCAATGCTAAGGGATTTCAGAGAGCTGTGATCCAAAACATATGAAGAGACAAAGTTTTCCCACTTCTGCCATAAATTGTCATTTAAACTTGCCTGTGTGTGAATAAGTCAGCCAGTGTAGCATAGTCGTTTGAGTATTACTCTGAAGACCAGGGTGTGAATCCCTGCTCAGCTATGGAAACCTATTGGGTGACCATGGGCAAGTCACACTTTCTCAGCCCCAGAGGATGACAAAGGCAAACCCTTCTGAACAAATCTTGCCAAGAAAACCTTGTGATAAGTTTGCCTTAGTGTCACCATAAGTTGAAAATGACTTGAAGGTACACAGCAGCAGCAGCAGCAGCAACAACAACAGTGTGTGAATAAAGAAGATGACTGCATTGGAGTTGACTTGGAGTAAAAACTTTGCTAATTTAGTTTGAAATTAATTTGAATGGCGAGGCTCATAGTGATGGATTGTTAAATAAATCCTGCACCACCTTTTGGACTAACTGAGAAAAAAGAAATTTGTAGCATAAGCTTTCATAGACTTCAATCCACTTCATCAGTGATGGAGAGTATGGCCATTTCTACATGAGGCTGATACATCATAGCAGTGTTGGATTCTTACCCTCCCGTCTGCATGTTGAACTGTTTTAGCTTCATAGTTCTCCTCATGGTTCTGCACATTTTCAGCTCCTAAAACAGTTCACTGCGGTTCACTGCGATGCAAAACTGGTGTACGTGAAAACCAGAAAAACTCTGATGTAAATCTCCCAAACTGATTCTGCTTCAGTTTTTGCCTACATGCAAAAGCATAGCATCAATTCAAATTGCAGAAATGGTCAGCTATGAGCGTTCCCAGGCTGTCCCTTCTGTCATTTCCGTCCCTATCTCTCTCCACTCATCAAAGGACAGGCTGCCATGGCTCTTGTCTTCCTGTGTTAAACGGACAGTGGGAAGACAGTGGATCTAGTAATGGACTGTTAAAATATGTTTTTCTCCACCTACCAACAAACATACATTCCTATGCACAAATGTAGCAACACAGAAATCTGTTAAAAATGTGCGCGTTTTTTCAAAAAACAAAAACAAAAAACAGACCAATCAGTGATGGTGGGGCGGGGTGAGGGAGGGGAATGGGAGCAGCCAGGGACTTGATGTTGTGGATGCAGCAACCATTGTTCTCTGCAGTAGTACAGTGTAAAGGGGGGGGGAGTGCACACAGCCTAGTTTCCGAATTTCTGAATTCAATTTCCGAATCAGAGTATAAAAACACTGCTCTTAACATGCACTGAACCGCTCCTCCACTCTCATGCAGAAATGGCCTATGTGTACACAGTGGGTAGAAAAAAATGTGATGAAGGAGTAAAGATACCAATGGCCAAAGTAAACTAAGGCTTTATTGTAAGAATTTTATTAAGGACAGGAAAGTTATCTAAGGGTTCTCTCTAAACCTGAACTAAACTCATTGCACCTTCAGTACAAGAGAATGAAGAAAGAAACAGGCAGAGAAGAGGCAGAAAGATCCAAAATGCTATCAATTTACACACCTCAGAGAGGTTACAATAGGTGGATAAGAGATGAGGAGATGTTGGCCCCTGGAAACTAGTTTATCAGTGTTGCTGTCTTTAATTTTTTAAGTTCTGGGCATTGTTGAATTTCCAGGGCTTAGTGTAGTGCTTCTCAAAGTAGTTGTCTCTGGACTAGTTCTGGTTCCCAAGCCCTGGTCTTTCGGTTAGTTTCCAAGAAAGAAAGAACTATCAACACCAAAAATCAAAAATAATGCTGATCTCTTGCACATTAGCCAAATAAAATAAAATGCCAGGCCACTACATTAGATAGTCTCAGACTCCCTGACATAGAGGACAAAAAGACCAAAGACCAATAGGATGCCATCAATTAAGAACTGCATGCTGTCTTTTCAAAAAGGAAATTACAGTTGGGAAAGGCTATATCTGGATCATGAACCTCACATGGCAAGGATGTAGGGAGGCATTAATCTTTTACCCCAGCTATTGTCTCAGTCCAGATCAAGGGGGTACACTTGTGACTTTCATGGAGAGTAGGGCTGAAGGTCATTACCACTCCCACCTCCAAGCCTTGATGCAGTTTGGACCTGAATTTCAAACATCCTTGGAAATATTAATAGAAGCGAGAGAGTTTTATTTATTTATGAGTGCAATAACCCCTCTTCACATAGTTCTACTCTTTCCCTTACAACATCTTTGCCTAAAATGTCTCTGTGTGATGAATATCTGTGTATGTGCATTATCCAGCAACTAAATTCTCTCCAGGCTTGCAAGGTGTATGTTTCCTCCTCCCTCCTCCTGTTTTGCAAAGAAAAAAAGTTCTCTTTTCTCTCCTCTTAATAATTTACAAACCTTTCTTCCAATAGTGCACATGTCATACATAGTTAAGAAAGAGTAATGCATTCTTTGGAATATATTTAGCTAAAAAAATGTAGTCATGAATATTTGAAAGTATTACAGAGAAAACAAGGGCACTGGAAATTATCAAGAATAACAAGTGGTCACCTTAGAATGAAGTGGGTCTAAGGTTATTAATAGGTGTAAAAAACTGTTTGGAATCTCAACCTCTCTCTTTTGAAGTATTAAGAGCTGGAAGAGAAAAACCTCTTACCTTCTACACAACCCTTTCTCCTGATGTACAAGCATAACAGGATATATAGATTTAGATGCTGGCAGCAGCAACTCCATAAGAAATGTGTCACTGCTTTCATGGTATGCATAAAAGAAATACACACCATGGGCACCCTGATCCAATGGCTAGTTCCTCAGAAGTAAATGCTATTGCATTCAGTAGAACTTATGTCTCAATGCTTGTGATTAGGACTACAGCCTTAGGTTCCATATTACTGTCACCAGACATACAACCCCTGATTTGGGTTAATTGGTGCAATATTTAATTGACATGAAATGTAAATTATATCCTGCTGTGACTGAGAGCTTGCTGGCAAAGGGAAACTGGCTGCACACATGCATTGCAAAACAAATTCAGATTGATACCTCACAGCATTGCTAAGTCATAGTCAGGGAAACTCTGGAGATGTCCCTCAATGACCTGACCTTTTAGAAACAATAGCATCCAAAACTATTTCCACAGAATGACTGATGTCTTCAACCTTCTCTCTTTGTCCATTGAAACACTCCTTTTGTCCTGTTATCCATCCCACCATTATGGATCTATCATGATTTCCATCAGTCCTTTGTCACCTAATGCTAAGGCCATTAACTCATTCCAGACCTCCTTGTCCACTCTCTGGACTCCATTGTCTCCTCTTCCAGAGAGCCATTAATGACAAAAAAAGAGTATTAAAACCCTGGTTCTGAGCCAGATAACTTGTAGTGCTTCTGCCTGTTGACCATCACTCTGCTGTTCCAGTTCCCAATTGTACTGCCTTTGGACTCGTAGTCTAAGTTGCATCACTTTGTTTCTTCTCTGCTGGGTTGGTAAATATCACCCACTTCACTCTAAACTCTTGCTATCCAACTTTTCCTCCCTTTTCCTTCAGTTAGCCTTGTGTGTTTGCAAGACTGTTTGGATCTTGTGTGCTTGTGATTGATAATCCCTCCAAATAAAAATACTTCTAAACAAATATTATTTGAATCTCCAGCCTGGTGTTCGTGCATTAGTACCAATATACACAGATGTAAAAGATCCTGTAAGGTTACCCTCCTCTTGCAGGGCTCTTCTTTGAACTAATATTCCCCAGTGTTTCAAGGAGGTACTGGCATCACAGGTGGACACCTGAGTCACCCACGTTTTGGGGTAACATTATCAATTTTGAAGAGGCTGGTGATGTTTTCTTTTTCTCTAAACCATCCTTCCCTGCCTTGGAAACATCCATATATTTCAGAGGACAAAACTCATCATCTTCTGTCAGCACTTCCATAACCTGTGCAGGTTGGGAGTGATGGTAGTTGTGGCTAAATCTCTCTAAAGGTCAAAAAAGACTGAGAAGGTTGTTCCACATGCAGGAATGTCTTCACAGCTTTACCAACTATAGCATAGAAAGAACAGGTGTGGGACTTCTGGTTATGGGCAAATTTGAATTGACAAGAGTTCTCACATGAAACATACTGTAGCAGAGCTGTGGCATTCTGCTGCAACATACTTTGTTGGTCAGCTAAATGGACTGATTTTTATAGATTTGCAGGAGCTTGATAAATGTGTAAATACCAAATTCTCACAGTACAGAAAAGCAAATTAGGATGCTTTAACCTAATAGTCTACTTCATTGGACGTTTCTTTATTAAGATTTTTGAACAGAGATTTGAAGGCCACCTCTCAAAGGGGCTTTAGTAGTGGCTTTCAGCATGGCAGGTAAATACTATATGGACTATATGGCTTTTGTGGTTCCTTGCAACTCTATGATTCCATGATAACCTGGGCTAAGTGAAATAAACAAACCTCACTGAGATTCAGCATCTGATTTCATTTTTACTTTTACATTTATTATACAAATAGTTGGTATGTTTCTTGTTTTCCTTCAATGTATTTCACATCCTAAAAAATATTTTCTGTGTTCATTTACTTCACTTAATAATATGAGGCTAATTAATAACACTAGTTTTCCATCTACGGAATTGAATGACTCTCTGATTTTTTTTTTAAATCTCCTTAACAATCCCTGAGGATCTGAGCATATTACAATAAATTTAAATATATGCAAATCTTACTTCCTTCCCCCTTTCTCTTCTTTCCTATCTGTTTCCCCACCAAAGAAAAAGTAATGAAGCAAACTAGTGGAAAAGAAAGGAGTGTGGTTTGAGTCTTGGACCATTTCTGCATGATGTTGCTGAGCCACTTCTGTCATGGGATGGCAGTGGTTGGCAGGTTGTGCTTCTGCACAGCATCATCGCCGTCCTGCTGTCATCCTGTCACAAAGCATCGCACAGTATTTGAAAAATGGAAAAAATCCATTTTACACCTCCCATCATGTGGTGCTCCTGTACTTACCACCATGCGGAAGCCGCAACCACATGATTGTGATGCTTCCTGCCCCAGCACAACAATGCCAAGTGCCCAGCTGTGCTGCAGAAGAAAGGGGTGGGGTTATTCCACTCCCTTCCACAAAAAGCAAGCAGGTGCGGAGGGGAGTGTTGCTGAAGTGCTCCCTTCTGGACCCGGATTTGCGGTGCAGCGATGCAGAAGAGGGCCATCATGCAGAAAGAACCTAGGACTTTACAATACTAAAGTTGAAATCACTGCTCAGGCATGGAAAACCACTGAGTCATCTGCAGCACACCACACACTCTCAGCCTAAGAAAGGGGAGGACAAACCATCTCTTGAAAAAAAAAATCCAAGGATAGGGTCACAATAAATCATAAAACACTTGGAGGCACATAACAGCATTTTTTGATGTCGGGACGCTGTCCACAGAAAATGATGGTTTTGCTTTTTTTCATTTATGCTTCAATTATGCTTAGGAATATATTGAAAATGCAAGATTGTCCCTTCAATACTGATTGAGAGTGGAGCAGGACTGGAAATGAAGGTCTGTTGATGTAATCAAATTTCCCATAGCAAAAATTGGATGTCTTTTGCCTAATCCAAAACCTTAATCTAGTTGCAGAAGTGTTTTTATAATCTGATATAATACAGAAAAGAATAGTTGGTGAACAGAATGCTAGCAATTAGCAGGCGAAGTGTAGCATAGTCAAAACTCACATTTTCTGCCTCCCAAGTTTATTCTTTTCTCCCTCCAGGAACACCCAAGCAGGGAAAGGTGGTGAGACTGTGGCAAGTTTACTGTTAGACTGCAGAGTGTCATATGTCTGATTTCCACCTAGCTCAGATATCAGTCAGTGACAAGCTTGGGGAGGGTAGAGGGAAAAAATCTATATACTCTCCATTACATGTACAAAAACTATCTGAACAAATAATTATACCTTACTACAACACAGGCACTGTAGCTACCAAATATGTATCACCTGAAGTAGTTGCCTTGATTTGTCTGTGTTCTCTGCAGACACATACACATAATGTGAACATTTTCTGGTACAGGTTTTCCAAACTAAGGCCTGACATTTTTTGTTTTCATTCAGGCATCCTCCCTTTCTCAAGGTGGCTATGTGGAACACCCACTCCACAAGTTTTGTTTTGTTTTTTGGTAATGGTAAGGGGCAGGTGGGAGTATACATCTGTTACCCTGATTTCTGGGGTCCCGGGAGGGACACCTCAATGTGCTCACAATGGGGAATGGGAATTAGCAGAGCACAAGCTAAGCAATATGAGAGGCAGGACAACCTAGCGAGATCTTGAATCCAATGTCTATGGGGTCAGGCTGAGTCAATGAGCAAATAGAAGTAAATAATAATTGTTTTCTTTATTTTTGATAAACACAGTCAAAACGTATGTATGCAACACACTCACAAAGACCTATTGAAAGAAAGGTAGGAGTTGGATACAGGGTTTTAAGAGGAGTTTTTGCATGGGAAATATTACACCTGTCCTGAAGCCCGGGTAGTCTGAAGAAAAGTCTGTAGAAGTGGAGATTCTCAGCACATGGAGCTGAGGGGAAGGCTCTTTGAACAAAGTGTCAGCAAGGCGGAACAGAAACCAGGAGCGATCTGAGGAAGCGTTCAAAGTCAGGGAGTCTTATAGGGGAAAATGTGCTCTTAGGCTAGTCCGTTCCCGGGGAATACAATGGGTTTCAGACTGGAGACAAAGCCTCTGAAAGGTCAGTATTTTGCATGATTGAGTTATGACAGTGTTGTCAATAGAGTAGAAAGTATGCAAAAGTGGAGTGCTTGATGGTTGAGTATTTGGCTCATCAAGCTGCCCACTCGGGGCAGGGAGTCTCTTGTAAACAGTGTGCATACATAATGTGATCTTAAAGAGTACTTGCCTGGAGCTCTCCTGAAGCTGCAGTCCGGCTATTACTGGCTTGCCTGGATTGGTTTTGAATAGTTCAGTTATTTTCGGCCGTGCCTGTGTGCAGGCTTGTCCGGGGGCCTCGCAAGCATATGGAGTGGAATGGGTAAAGAAGGCCAAATTCTTGCTATCAGATGATATCTAATATACCACAAGTTCAGACTAGAAACTATGGTGACAACTGCACACTATCTGCATCATCAGAGACACTACCTCTGAAGTTTGGAGTGTTATTTTAAAGTTTATGGTTGCAATTACAGTTCCGTGCCTTCCTATAAAGACAATTAGTTACAGTTAAAGTTACAAATGTTTAAAGTAACTCTGTCCAGTATTCTACATCAGCTACTTAAGTACACTAAACTAAGTAGCCTCTCTTGATCCTGTCCATATGGTGGAAATGTAATTCACCTGATTGTCAGTAGAATGGATCTTCTTCTCCCCATGTACCTGATGCCTGTTCAAATAGGTAGTGGGTGAGGAGTTGCAACTGTGGCAATAGCATAACATGACTAAGTAGCAACCACAAATATATTGAACAGTTACAGACGAGGAAGTATGCATAATTGTTGCATATTTACTACAACACCTGTATTCAGGACAGGTTGTTTAGATAAGTATACTTCACTACTAGAAAGCACTGATATAGGATACTAGCCACAGTTTTTACTCAAAGATAATTCTTTTAAAATGTATAAGAAAGTCACAAGTTGCTCACATATGGCACAAAACTTATCAAAGTAATAGGTCCACATACCCTTCTAACAGTTAAACACTGCACTGCAAAAGAATGAACATAACACTCATAACGTCAAAGTCGTAACGTAACTTAATTTTTCCTTAGTTACATGTCACATATTATTGGTAATTTCCTTTATTAAACATTTCATCATTTAGATTTGATCCATTATGTTGTGGGTTCTCTATAGCAATGGTTCTTAAACTTCCAATCATTCAGATATCTTGAACTTCAACTTCTAGAAGTCCCAGCCAGTGTAGCTAATGGTCAGGGATGATGGAAGTTGTAGTCCAAAGCAAATAGACAACTAAAAGTTGAGAATGACTGTTCTGTAGCAATCTGAACATTATAGGATTATATTCAGTACTTCTAATTCTCATAGTCTTTTGTTACTCAGTCATTTTAGGTACTATGGAGTATTCAGCCAGCAACAAATATCCTGCTTTGTCAGTTTGCAAAGAAAGTAAGCAGTAGTTGTATCTATACATAAGATGTTCCCAAAGCAGCATCCCTATGTCTTTGTATTCCAAGGCAGAAGCCGTGGGCAGCCCAAGATATTCTGGTGTCTGAGGAAAAGAACAAAATTGTACTCTTTATGATTGCAATGCACAAATATCAACTGCTGATTTTCTTCAGTGATGGAGCCAGGACAGTATCTCCTACCACACCTTGAGGCAGTAAGTCATCCTGGAAGATCCAGGACAAGCTATGTGCCAGACAGAAATCTTCTCTAACATCCAGGGACCATTTTCTAAAATCTGCTTCCTCTGGCAACTAGTTTACTTTGCCCTTTAGAGGGGCCCTTCCACAATTTGGGTGGGTGCAGGAGTAGGGTTCACATTGCAATGGCCCCGGTTGATGTGGGTCTCCAAAAATGTTATAGGAAAAGGAATCATTTGCTTGGGGAAATGTTATATTCAGCAGCATTTTAGTAGCAAAAATAACAGAAACTGATTCCCAACTGTCCTAACTTTTACTAAAATATAAGGTGAAACATTTCAAGCTGGACCAATTCCATTTTGCATGAGCAAAATGATTTGTTTAAGACAAACACCTGAACCTCACTCTGGACCCATTTTTCTGGATTGATGACAATGAATTATGCTAGAACTTCAGTTAATGAATCATATGTCTTATGATAATGACTCTAGGATGTGATTCATTTTTTAATGGAATTATTCTCATGACGCACCTAGGCTGAGCCTCTTTACTTATTGAGTTTTATTTAAGAGACTATTGTCAGTTCACACAAAGACTGTCAATCACTTTTCCAGAGTCAAATGTAAAGTGCAATATGCATACAGCCAATAATTGAAACCGGATATATATATACAAGCTCTCTATATTTCTAATATTCTCTTTTATCCCTCCGTTAATTCTTAAATCAAGGAACTAAGCTATACTCTAATTATTCTCTTATCTCTTCTATCATGTTTCCATCTTCTCATGGAGGTAAAAAAAAAAATCTCCATTACAGCTGAAAGATGATATGAAACTTTCAATTATCCATTGGAACTTTTACCAACTTTTCACAGCTCCAATTAGCTGAATGGAGAGTTTCTAAACTCCAACGTGACATTTAACTCCACTTAAAATATGTGTGATTGCTTGGCCATAAAACATTGCTAGTGGAATTGGCCAGCAAGATTGTGTGGTTTTTGCTCTGCAGATGGCACAGAGGCTATCCACAGAGGACACAGCATGCTAAAAAGGTCACAAATGGAGCTAACAAAATAGACTCTTATTAGACTCTTGGCTATGTTGCTCAGAGGCTATGAACGTCAGAAGTTTGTTAGAGCTCTGGCAGGCACAAGCAAGTAGCATGAGAAGCTTATCTGCATGCTCTTGGCCTGAAACACTGGGTACAGAGAAGAACCATCTTCAGCACATATGTACACACCCTGAAAAGAGTACAGGTCACTGGACCTTGATGATTCTGACTTGCAGGAAGTGGAGAGAGGTGGTGTGCCCCCATCTTCCTCAGGGAAGGAAGCAAACTAAAGTGAAAATGAATACACAACTGCCAGTGAGTCATCCTGTATCAGAGGAGGCCAATATTTGATATAATAAGTAGTACTCATCTCTTGAGGAAACTTCTTTCCATCAGGGTGACATCCAACCCAGTCATCCTCTCGTTAACAATGTGGGATTAACCAGTTAGCTTTCAGAGCTGAGGAAAAAAAAGGAGTTGATGTCATTAGAATGGCTAGGGGAGCTCCTTTTGTCACTTCCTTCATGCTGTATATTATGGTTTTGAATGAAATGCTTTGCATACTAGCTAACAGAAGCAGACAGCTCAGGCGTGTGTGTGTGTGTGTATACGTGCCTTCAAGCCGCTTGTTGGCTTATGGAGACCCCATGAATTTTATAAGGTTTTCTTAAACAAGGTGTACAAAGAGGTAATTTTTCCAGTTCCTTCCTCTGAAATATTGTCCACAGCACCTAGTATTTTTCAGTGGTCTATCATCCAAGTACTACCCAGGGCTGACCATCCTTAGCTTCCAAGATCAGTTGGTATCTGTTGCCTTTGGGGTATTTGGGCAGAGTATGGTGCAGCTGGAGTGGGGCGGGAGATAAGATTTATCTGCTTTGGTGAACAAGCAAAGGCCACTGCATTGTGGATCCTTACCTAACTTGTTCCTCATTTCTGCCTGCTTAAGAGGGCAAGGACTGGATGATCATAGTCTCTAAACACCAGAGAGTGAGAAAGAGTACAACAGTCAGGTATCAATGCTTGAGTGAACAAGAAAAGCCCTGAATCAATTAGCTGACTGAATCTGCTGAAGAAGTCTGAGTGGAGTTCTCCGGTGGAAGAAGGAGAAGTGTGTGCTCCCCACCCTCAAATTTGGGAAATATTGTACATACTCATGATACACAAAATTTTAGTCAAAAACTTGACCCAAAAAAACTTGGGTCAGTTTATCAGTGGGTGAATGTAGGTACTGTACCTTAACTCTTATCAAAAAAAGGAACCATCCCGTTCTTTGAGTAGAGTGGCAAAAGGTGAAGGCTTAATCTGTCATAAAAGAATGGAAAAAAAGCACTGACCTCTGCTACTCTCTCCACAGTGGCACTGCTTGTGGCCTTTTTGAATGCCTGGGTGGGAAAATGATGCAGCCACTCAAAGGAGTGCCAAGAGAGAAGAAGGGGTAGATGTTTCATTTAAGTTCTCCCAGGATGAACTAAGCTTTTGCTGGGCTAGCAATAACCACAGCATGCATACCTTATACTCTCAGGATGCCCGAGACAGCAGTGTCTTAGCAGTTTCCTCAGCCTTTATCAGAGAAGGCCTTGGAAGGGCCAACATCAACTGCTGCATATCTGGTTACACACATATGAAGAACTGTCTCCAGAACCACATCAAGATGTTGGGGTGCTTCAGGCAGAAAATTCAAACTCCTGCTCCTTTGTGATCCAAAGCATTAAGAACAAATGAGGTATAATTTGTTGTTCTTTCTTAAAAGTACCTCAAACATTGCTGCCCAAAGCAGCTTATTTTTGCAAAACTGGCCCTGATTTATAACCACATCCACTTCCTTGTCATTTTTAAAGGCATTGATTCTTTAGATTATACAAACTCTTACATTGGTGGTGGGCTGTTGACCCAGAGGGAACCTCTCATAATAGGTGATGGCAGCAATGACTTTACAAATTACCCTGAGAGCCTCCCACAGCAGCTCAAAAACTTCTGATTTACATGGGAGGGAGGCAGGAAGCAGTGGATGGAAAGAACTAAATGCCAATCTTCTTTTTCTGTTTAGTTTGTAGTTCCACTATATCATTTTTCTTCCATGAACAGAAAGACATGGTAGGAAGCTACACATCATCTTCACAATAGTGACACAACTAGAACTAATTCATTTTGGTGATACTTATTGCCTGTCAGATTCTGCAAGTTAGAATCTCATATAGTAACTTCTCTGGGCTTTGAGTAAATACATTATGTTGTAAAGCAAAGAGGCTCAAGATTTATTTTGGTGATACAAGGGGAACTTGAAAATATAGTCATGAGGATACCTTAGTCATGCTCCCAAGTATGTCCCCAGAAACAATGGAGTTGTGCTGATCCCTATCCACAAACCAGTTTCAGTACTTTTCATCACCAGATGGGTCCCTTTCACACCACATAATTATAGCACTATGATTCTACTTTAACTGCCATGGCAACATTCTATGGGATCCTGAGATTGGCACTTGGGGGAAGAGCCTTCCTGTTGCCTCTGACCAAACTGCAGCTCCCAGGATTTTATACGGTGGAACCATCCAGTTTAAATTATGTAAATAAGAGTATAATCAGGGCCCCAAATCAGAATGTGCATTTTGTAAAGCTGATTTCCTATTCAAGACCAACAGGGTTGATTTGCAACAATACATATATTGCTGGTAAAATATATCCCCCCCCAGCTACTCTGAGGATTGCACTTAGGCTCAGAAGAAGCAGAGAAGCCTGAGACAAGAGACATTCATTGCTATTAAAAAACTCCCAGTGATTGGAAGATGTAGAATGAATTGAACACTTACTTGTTCACAGCTGTATAAACATACATCTTCAGTTAGTTGTGGTGGTGGTGGGAATCTTTTTCCAAAGACAGACTGGAGCACATAGGATATGGGACATGGCTTATATGGTAGACTTGATCGATTTATTTAGTGTCTGAGAAGGCAGAAAGCAGGTTAACCATTTTATAGTGAAGTGGTCTTTATGTGCTATTGAAATGACAGGGTTCAAGATGAAATTGAGCCATATTTGTTTTTTAATATAATATAATCTATTGGGGAATGTTTTTGATTTTTGGAAAAGCACTGAGCCCTTTCACACTACTGTTACTGTGCTAGATAACCCTATCCCGAGGTCTACAATTTAATATTAAAAATATCTCCATGTGCTCTAGAGCACGTAGGCAGGTATGGTTGAACAGCCAAAAAGAGGAAAAACCTGGTCAGGCCAGTATATTCATAAGTCACATAGCGCCAGGAGACCTCCAGTCAGGTAAAATATAAAATATACAAAGGGTCCTCAGCCCCGAGAAGCCATCTTCAAGGGATTAAATCATCTGACTAAAAGCCCCATCAAGTGAGGATGATTTGCATACAGCCGAGGCTTTGACAACCCCGATAAATTCAATCATGCAACGAACGCTGCCATTTTAGAGCTTTGTTCTAACTCCTCCAAATATTGTTCTCCCCGGGAAAGGATTAGCCCCTCAGGTACCTTTTCCCCCATGAGTAGACCCAGTTTTTGAGCGGCTCTTTGGACCGTTCCTGGATCGCTCCCAGCTTCCAGCAGACCATCGCTCCGTCCGTCGAGCTATCCCCTCAGTCCTCCATGTGCTGAGTTTCATCTCTCTCTCCACTGCTGTCTCAGACGTCCGGACTTCAGGACCAGGTTCAGTATACCCCAGCTGTAACCCTCCAGAAGCCCCCTATCCAATTTCCTCTCTTTTATTTCTTGCTAGGTCTTGTATGAGTGAGTGCTTAAGTGTGAACATGCACAAGTCTTTATTTTTAATAAAATCATTTTATTAGACAATTTTGCTTGGTTTTTGGTTCGGACTGATCCCAAAAAAATTGGGTTAAAAGATCTCGATAGGTTGCCCTCCCTTTCACATTGCTAGTGCTTGTGCTCTGGCTAGTTTCCATTCCCCACTGTGTGGAGCACATTGAGGTGTCCCCCCAAGGGACCCCAGAAATCAGGGTAACACTACACAATTATAACACTGAATGGTTTCACTTTAACTGCCTTGGGTACTTCCTATGGAATTGTGGGACTTGTAGTTTGTTCACATGAACCAGAAGAGAATTCTATGGCTAAGGATCCCAAAAGCTCCTCTCTCAACTACCACTCCCAGGATTCCATGGGGTGCAACCATGGCAGTTAAAGGGGAATTGTCATGATATAACTGTACAATGGGAAAGGACCCTATGTGACTCAACCCTGGCTTTATGACACTTTTTATATGTAGTATTTTTAACACTGCAACTTCTTCCCTCTGTGTATTCAGTGAACCATTTGAAAATCAGAAGATAAATAATTATTGTTAACACCAAGATTTTTCTGTCATGAAAAACACACATCCTTTTGCTGCTCAAGCCATTCTGTCTCATCATCCTTTTTTCTTCTTTAAAGTGCAGAAATACTTGTTTTTAATATAACCATCTTAGTGAGGCCAACACATTGTCTCCCAGTGTTTTATTAGAATATTCTCTCTCATACTTCCTCACTCCCTCAGTCTCTTTCTCTGCTTAAAGAGAAATACAATTAAAATCCATTAGAAATCAGTCAGGCATGATTCAGGGTTGGATTTGTCTTTATCATTCATTGACAGAAATAACTTCATTAGAGTACTTCAGCTGCTTTCAGTCAATGGTCCTCACTGCACCAAAGGATTCTTGGAGAAAGAAGCAATGAGAGGCATGCCAATTTTGAGAATTAGTCACTATAACACAGGAGATGTCCTTGGCTTCTGCCTTTGGGAAACTCACTGCATCATCTTACACATGCCATGCCATAAGTCAGTTCCACTAATTTCAATAGAAGTTTTCTCTCAATTTAACTGGCAACCCTAGCACCTTCCATTTTAGAAAAAATGAGAAGTATCTCTTAGTAAATCCAGAAAAAGATCTGCATTTTTTCTCTCTTTCTCCATCTCTTTTTGTACTATGGTTCCTCAGATTCCTCAGCCACCATGACCATTAGCCAGGTTGGCTGTCAGATTCTACAAATTACCATCTAAACAAAAACAAAAACACTTTTCCAAGTTTTGGGTGGATACATTAGATTGTACAGCAGTGGTTCCCAAACTTTGGTCTTCCAGATGTTTCCAACTTCAGTTCCTAGAATTCCTGACCATTGGACAAGCTGAGTGGGGCATGTGGGGGCTGAAGTCCAAAAAACCCAAAGAATCAAAGTTTGGAAACCACTGCTGTAGAGCAAGGAAGTCCAAGATATTGTGACTAGAATTCCCACCTAGATCTTGCCTGAAATGAAATCCAAGAAAAATCTGTGAGATGCACTTTAGGAAAAATATTTGAAAATTCCACATTGATAAGTTGAAAACCACAAGGAAGTTAAAAAGAAAAGGAAGCTAGAATAAAAGGACACATGGGTTCATCAGGTTGTAGGTTGAGGCACTTCCAGGGAGGCCTAGGAAAGAGGTCTGACACCTTTAAGAGTTAATTGCTAGTCAAAGTACATTAAAGATAAGGAAGGTGGCATTGGGGAGGAAGGGGGGAAAAAAAGGTTGCAATCCCAGCAATACTATCACAGGCAAAACAGGTGCTAAGAGAGAAAGTCTAGCATGAAGCAGAAGTGTTCAGTTTGGGGGAGAGAAAGTAGAGAGAGAAAGCACAAAGGTGAAGATAAGAATAATGGTTGTTTGATCTAGGTAAAACCAGGAACTTTCATTTCCAAATAAATACAGTCAGAGCATTCCATAGACAGTCAGAGCACAACCACGGGGCCCATTTGCTTTTTACCAGCCTCTGAGGCCATTTCCACACCACACTGTTACAGTGCTATTATCCCACTTTCAACGTCATGTGGAATTCTGGGGTTTGTACTTTACTGAGGCGAAAGAGCTCCCTGGATGAGAATTCTAAAGGCCTCTCCCTAAACTGCAAACACCAGGATTCCATAGGATGTTGAAAGTGGGATAATAGCACTGTAATAGTGTGATGCGGAAAGGCTCTGAGTCTCTCTCAGAAGAAGTATGCACAGAGAAGCTTCAGCTGTACCATTGTAGAGTACAGGCGGGCTCAAGGAAAAAGAGGTGTCTGATCAAATATTGAGACCTAAGCCATAAGAAGTTCTTTGATATGATAAACATTGGCCATCAGAAAGTACACTTTGGATATGCTTACATGGTGATAACTACACAATTTTGCATCAATCAAAATATCCCAATGTAGACTTTTTTCTTTAAAAAAATACTGTGCATGTGATTAATAGGACTTCTTTCTTTTGTTCTCTCTCTTTTTTAAAACAGTGGAGGAAGTGTTGCAGGTGGCAAAAGAACTAAGCTTACACACATATCTGAACTGTGTAACTAGGGGAAAAGTCATCTTTATGGAAGAAATAACCTAGCACATTGGATTATGCACAATAAACTGGAAACCATTCTACTTTGAAATGTAGCCCACTTTTTTCAAATGCAGTTCTAAAGACTATACTGCCTGAGTGCACTCCTGTACATGTATACTCAGAAGTAAATCCTGCTGAGTTAAATGGGATTTACTTGCATGTAAACAGGTACAATAGTTCTGCAGCCAGCATCACTTTTTCTAGGCTGTCTCCTACTGTTAACAGCAGGTGTGGAAAAGCAAAATCATCTGAAGCATATCTGAAACAGCAGATCCATTGTTTTTGGCCTCCTGCATTTCAGGCAGGAGAGGGAAATTCTGAAGAACCTTTTCATAGGTACTGACTAGGCATTCTCATTTCTCATTATGGACTGCAGTTTCTGCATAACTGGGAAACAAGAAATAGCACTGCAGTGATTCTGCCTGTGATGTGTTCATCCCATGTGTTTTGTTCTGACGGTTTGTCTAATTGCGCATCCACAATTCCTTTCAGTTCCTACATACCAAATATGTTTACCTGAAATGATGAGTTTGTCCCTTTTCTAAAAAAATAAAAAATAAAATTGTATCTATTTGTATTTTTTTTCAGCTGATATGCATAAACTATGTAAGCCATTTTGAGACCCAGGGCTGGGAAAAATAAATAATATAAATAAATAATCTAATTCCAAATATAACTGGCTTCTAAGAGAGCATGGAAAGCTAACTTTTACAAGAATTTTGTAATGATAAATAATTTAATATCCTTTTAGTCTTTTAAAAGTATTGCTATTGTTTTGAACTTTGGGGACTTCCGGTGGTGCGAACGTGGTGTCCAGTCGGGTCCCGCGGAGCTGCGGTATCCCGATGCCCTGGGGAGGTCGGATTCTCCAGTTTTTTCATCTATAATATAAGGAGTTTAGTCCCCCGGGTAAGGGGGTGCTCGGAGGCGGTTTGAAGGGGGCTCTTTGACGGCGTGAGGCAAGTAGGAGAGAAGTAGGTGACCCGCCGTCTGAGACAAGAACAACGAGCCGTAGAGCCGCCATTATCTCCCCGGGCGACCTCAAGAAGGTCTAATCCACAGCACCACAGATCCTCAAATAATACGTTAACTTTGCAGATCCTATTATCTTTTACCAACTGGGTGATGGTACCTGTCGTTCCTTTGTTTGAGTTGATCTGAAGGTAGAAGAATCTAGTCCGCTGTGAACGAAAAAGTGAGTGATTTTGGCTGCATTCGGTAATCTTTAATCCCCTCCCTTATCTTATCGTATTGTATAGAGACTGTAAAGTCCAAAAGTTAAACGGAAGATTTGTAAGAAGCAAAGGGGGTGGGGGGTAAAATAAAATAAATAAGATACAGACTGTGAGAGGAAAAACGGAGTTTAAATTGTGAAGTGTGAAGAAAAAAGCTCAGACAGTGAGAATTGGATCTGGGGACGAGACAACAGTCGTCATATGAAAGTCTAGAAAAGATGGAGGACTGAGGACAGGCGAAGAGAAAGCGAAAGCCGGGATCAGAGTACTTGTGGACTCTAACAGGCTGCTCCTTTTTCTCAGCTGGGAAGAAGAAGAGCTAGATTTTTTCTTTTCCTTTTTGCTTTGCTTCCCTATCCTACTATCTTACTCCCCCTTCCTTCTCGTGCCTGCAATTTTGAAATTGGTGTATTTTTATTTCCTTTTGCCATCCCTTGCCGCGGAGGAGAAATATTTCGGAAAACTATAGAGAGAACAGGATAGAGTGGATAAGAAGAAGGTGGGAGTGGTTAAGAGAAAGTGGAAGAGAGAAAGACGGAGGTGATTCCGGTGAAGAAGACACAGATGCAGATGCATATATTGATATTGATATTGATGTACATCCGGGTAGTTGAGGGGTGAGTGTGGGAGCTACAGACGAACGACGTGGCAAATGAAGGAAAGCGGTTGGAGAAGGTTGAAGAAGCGCTGGTTGGAGAAGGTCGAGGAAGCGGCGGAGACAGAGTGGCGACGGGGTGGGTGAGAGGCGAGAGGTACTGAAAATACTGAGAGTATAAGCAACAAAAGAATACAATTTAACTTGAGCAGGAGGGAGTGAGTTGGCTGAAAGAAGACCATTTGGGGGTTGTGACTAAGGATCGTTCCAGGGAAGTTCATGACAGATAAGAAAAAGGAGAAGTCTGAAACGGAGGTGGAGAGTATAAGTAAGCGGTGGTGAATATAAGTCCTTTATTTAAAAGTGGAAACTATAAATTATCCACGCTCATTTATTGCTCTCCTTTGCTGAATTGCAATTTTTGTGTGTGTCTGTCCTTTCTTATATATTTCTACGTGATCTGACTTTTTTTGATTAGGTTGGTGGGTCTATAATCTCTTTCAGAAGGTTACACAGTTAATTATAAATATATATATTATAAATATATATAGTTAAACTCTTTCTGTGAAATAATTGTGGTGTGGGACAGAAAGATAGAAGAGAGGAGAAAGAAGAGAGAGGGGATAGTTTAAGTGAAGTAACACAAACAAGACAAGGAATAAAACAAATGTCCAATTAATATTGAATAATCAACCCAAAGTGAGAATTGGAAACCTGATTTTGAGTAGTTACTGATCTTTGTTTCATTGGAAATTCTTCTTTTCCTTTCTTTTTTTTTTTGGATATACAGTCTCTATCAATTAATATTTTGTTCTGGGTAAGGGGTTAGTTTAGATAATAAATAAAACAACAATAAAACAATAATAACAATAATATCATAGGTCCCCATTTAGTGATAATAATTGGCTAATTAATTGTTTAGGTTTACAGATTTATGAGACACAAGTAACAGGACAAAACAAGATCTTGACAATAATCAATAAGGATAGGAAGAAATAAGACGTAAAAGATGATGGCTGCAGGGAAGAGAAAAGCGGCCATGGGAGGCCAATCTCAGATACAAACGTTATTGCAAAGAAGAGCCTCTACAGATATGAAACTCCCAGGGAATGAACCAAAAACAAACATGATAGAAAACCCCAACGTGCAAGGAGGTGGGCCTGATATTATGGAGGAGTTTAAGAAATTGACAACGATGTTTAAGAATGAGATGAAAGAAACAAGGTCAGAGATGAAACAGGTAAGAACGGAAATGAGAGCAGACCTCAAGAAGGAACTGGAAAGGTTCAATAATAAACTAGACAACATATCAAAAGAATTAAAATCAACGAATGAAAAAATCAAAGACCTGGAGAAGAAGACTCAAAATACGGAATCTCAGACCAAAAAGATGGAAGATAAATAGATATTTTAGAAAGATCAACCCTGTCATTAGAAATAAAATCCAGAAACAAGTCGATTAAAATAAGGGGTTTACGAGAACTACCACAAGAGGATCTCTACGAAAAAATAACGAGAGCGTTGGCCCGCTTCATAGAATGGTCTCCGGAACAACTTGACCTCGAAATAGATAGAATCTTTCGGGTAAACTCAGCAATTGCAAAGAAGAAGAACATTCCACGCGACATCGTGATCTACTTTCTCAGGGAAAGGGTGAAGGACTTGGTCCTTCACCACAGCTATTCAAAGAAGCTGGTGGTGGACGGTGACATTTAAAAATTTTTAAAGATGTTCATCCATTGGCTTTAAAGAGGAGAAAGGAATACAATTTCCTTACTCAAGCTTTGAGACCAAGGAATCAGATATGCCTGGGAAAAGACCGAAGGAATATCCTTTTTGTGGAATCAAAAAAGAGTAGTTTTGAACACTGTGTTAAAAGCAAGAGATTTTTGGAAGAATAATAAGAAACTTGAGAAAAGAGGAATCACCAAAAAAGCAAGAAGGAAGGATGGAGAGAGATGGAAACCAGCAAGATCAGGAAGAAAATAAAATTCAAGAGAAACGAGGTGAAAAAACATCAGCTATTAAAAGAAGGAAACAGGAGGAAGAAGAAAGACAACAGGGAGAAGCGACTTCAAGAGAAGAGGAGGCCGACGAAGAAGGAGCTGAATCCAATTTATTTGACCCTGAACTAGAATTTGAGACAGAAGACATTGAAGAGAGCGAGGACTAAAATTATCTAAGGTAAATTTAAAAGGTAGGTAGGGAAAGAGGGAGTAGGCCCCATTATGAGGCTGAAAGTTGCGTCATGGAATGTTCGAGGTATTAACGTTCCATATAAAAGGAGATGCATATTTCATCAGTTAGAGAAATTAGATCTGGATTTAATTGCCCTGCAGGAAACACATGTAATAGAAGAGGAGCTGAGATATATTAGAAATCCTAAATTGGGTCAATTATTTGCTTCAGCTAACGAAAAGAAAAAGAAAGGGGTCATAATATATGTTAATAACAGATGGGAAGCTAAAAAAATCTTAGGAGATGACAGAGGCCAGATGGTTGGAGTAGAAGTTAAAATAAGGGATACAAAATTTGTTGTGATTTCAGTTTACGGCCCCTTGGAAAATAAGAGTAAATTCTATTCAAATCTGCTAGATATGATATTAGAAGCTGAAATTAAAGATTACAAGTTGATTTTAATGGGAGATTGGAATGGAATTTTAGACCCACTGAAAGATATTTCAAACTCTAAAAATGTAAAAAAGAAAAATTTAGGTAGTCAAGGTAAACTTCCCAGATCCTTTTTCGAGATGATGGATCAGCTGCAGGTGGTGGATATTTGGAGGCATGTTTATCCAGATAAACTTGAATACACATATTTCTCGGAACAATATAAATCATGGTCCAGGATTGACATGTTTCTTCTATCTACGGACTTCATAAAAAATATTAAGAATATTGAGGTTCTCCCTAGAACATTCTCTGACCACAGCCTCCTAATGTTAACTTTACATCAGGGAATAGAGAAAAAAAAGTGGAAACTCAATGACAATTTATTAAGGATTCAGCAAATCGTAGAGAAAGCTAAAAAAGAATTAAAATTCTACTTTGAAAACAATTTAAACAAAGGCCAGACGGAACAGATTGTTTGGGAGTCATCTAAAGCGGTCATGAGGGGCTTTTTCATCAGTCAACAGATCTGGTTAACAAGATTGAGAAAATTAAAAGAATCTAAAATCACCGATCTGTTGAAGGAGAGGGAGACTAAATTGAAAAGGTACCCCCATGATTCAGGATTAATAAAAGAAGTTCAAATGTTAAGGAAACAATTATCATTACTAACGACAAACGAGATCGAAAATAAGCTGAGGTTTGCAAAACAAAGAAATTTTGAATATGCTAATAAAACAGGGAAATGGCTTGCTTATAAATTGTGAAAAGAAAGAGCTAAAAGATCTATTACAGCCATCCGAGATGAACATAAAATCCAGTATCAGCAAATTAAGATTAAAAATATATTTGTTAAATATTTTGAAGATCTGTTTGATGAAAAGGCTCCCCCTCATGAAAAGTTAGAAAAGATTAGGAAATATTTAGAATGTTGGAAGTGGAGATGATTTCCGAGACCCAGAGGGAAGAATTAGATAGACCCATTAGTCTCCAGGAAGTAATAGACACGATAAAGAATCTAAAAATCGAGAAAGCCCCGGTCCAGATGGCTTCTCAGCATTATACTATAAAACTTTTTGTGATGAAATAAGTCAAATATTGGTTAGAGTATTCAACGAGACAAATTACAAAACATTTCCTGAAACCTGGAAGGAATCTAATATTGTATTAATCTCCAAGGAGGGGAAAGGCCCGTTAGATAAAAAGAATTATAGACCTATTTCCTTATTGAATATCGATTACAAAATCTATGCAAAAATATTAGCCAATCGTCTTAAAAAATTTTTAGCAACATGGGTTTACGAAGATCAAAATGGATTTCTCCCAGGGAGACAATTAAAAAATAATGTTAGGGTTATATTGGATACGATAGAATATTACCATAAGAACAACCATAAAAAAGCAGGGTTATTATTCTTAGACGCCAAAAAGGCATTTGATAACGTGGATTGGACATTTATGTTAGAAACTTTAGAAAAGATTGGAATAGGAAAAAGATTTAGAGAATGGATTAAAGCCATTTATACTGACCAAAAGGCGTGTTTGATAATTAATGGAGAGGCCACAAAACAGTTCGGTGTTAATAAAGGCACCCGCCAGGGTTGTCCGCTTCACCCTTGCTCTTTATAATTTGTTTAGAAATATTAATCTCTAAATTAAGAAATGAAAAGAATATAAGAGGAATCAGAACAAAAACCCACGAACATAAGTTACAGGCGTATGCAGACGATTTGGCAATAATAATGGAAGATCCCATTGGAAGTATAGAAACAGTAATCGAGATACTAACCCAACATGGGGAAGTTGCAGGTTTCAAAATTAATAAGGATAAATCTCTATTGTTGACGAAAAATATGACAACTGAACAAGACAATGAATTAGCTAACCTAACCGGCTTGAAGACAACGAAGAAAATTAAATATCTGGGAATAACGTTATCTAAAAATAACTCTGAATTATATGAAAATAATTACAAAAAGTTATGGGTCGAGATTAAAAAAGAGCTGGAGAGATGGAGAGGCTTGCAACTTTCCATGTTGGGGAAGATCGCCGCAATTAAAATGAAGGTTCTCCCAAAAATGCTTTTTTTATTTCAAAACCTTCCTATATTAGTAAACTTAAAACCTTTTAAAAATTGGCAGCAGGAGCTGAGCAGATTTATATGGAATGGAAGAAAACCTCGGATTAAAACAAAGTATTTAAAAGATGTGAAAGAGAGAGGTGGTCTGAATTTACCAGATTTAAAAAACTATTATGAAGCCTCGGCTATATGCTGGGCTCGAGAGTGGATGCAATTAGACAATGAAAAATTACTGAGTTTAGAAGGCTCCAACTGTTATTTTGGTTGACATGCATACCTTTGGCATGATAAACATAAAGTAAATAAAGAGTTCATGGATCACTATATTAGGAAGGCGGTTCTTTTAGTTTGGTTGAGAATTAGGAATAAAGTGTATTTAAGATTACCTTAGTGGGTCTCCCCTCACGAAGCCTTCCATAGACTGGAAATGATAAAGGAGAAGGACTGGTTGACTTACGGAGACATAGTTTAAAAAGTGGGGAATAATATTGAAATGAAGAGTAGAGAAGAACTGATTCAACAAGGTTATAACTCTCACTGTTTTTTTTATATGGACAAATGCGAGAAAAGTTCTATATAGATAAGAAAACGAGGGGAATTTCCCTGGAAGATACAGAGCTAGATAAGGTATTGAAAGTAAATGAAAAGGGTCAATTAAGCAAGATCTATAATATACTTATAAACCTAGAAATGGAGAAAGATCTAATAAAAGATAATATGATACGTTGGTCGCAAGACATAGGTAAATCCATCTCCTTAACTCAATGGGAGAAAGTGTGGAAGATGAATTTGAAATTCACAAGATGTAATAACCTGAAAGAAAACTTTATTGTTTTGAACTTTTCTAAACTGTTTATTTATTATCTGTCTATCTATCTATCATCTATCTATCTATCTATCTATCTATCTATCTATCTATCCGCTTATAAAAATATACATGCATCCAAACTGACACCCTGCCATGGGATCTTTGGATATAGGGTGGGATATAAATATTTAAATAAATTTATTCATTCTGTCACTCACTGGATTGAAAAAGTAATGCTGGGTAAAATTGAGTAAAAACTGTGCACTTGCTTCTGTGTGATTCATTCTAATAAGGTTTCCTGATTGCTTAGTCTCCTCCCTTTTTCGGTAGTGTGGGAGGTTGGGAATAGCAGCAAAATAGTCTTTCCATTCCTATAAAGTTGAATGAAGAAAGTTGGAAAATGGGGTACTTCTGGACAACATGCAAAAAGTGAGAATCCCCAGCATATGCCCTATTCATATATTCACTTCCTGTGGAACATCCACTTAGTTCACATTCCTTGATTTTCTCCACTTGATTCAGCATCCCACTCCTCCTAAGATGCAAGAAGGGTGCATTTTGGGTGAAGAGATAAAAAAATAACATGTGCTGGAAGGTTCCTTATGATGAAGTCTTTTCATCTTTTTGGCCAATGCTTTGAAAATGTGTTGGTAACATACGGATGACACCTAATACTTTCTCCCTGCAAGTGATCAGGAGGGCTCAACTACAACCCCTGTGATCCTATGGATGAAGCCTCTTTTGATATTTTTGGTCACATGACTTTCAACCATTTTCTGGAGAGTTGTTCAGTGCCAATTATTTTAAACCCCTGTTTTCTCCAAGGATAGAATTTGTTACTCCTTAGAGGAAAGTAACAAACTACAGTGATCCCTTCACATTCTCTAGGGTTAGGGGCACAGGACCCCCATGAAAGTAGAAAAACCATGAATAACTCTAGGCCCTCCCAAACCATATTTAACACACAAAATGTATGATCACCATATTCAGCTCACCATGGATTCCTTTGAGGCATCAGAGTTCCTTCACAAGACAGAAGTGGGTGGCTGGTGGGGCTTTCTGCCATCTCCATTGCTGCCCCACCCCATTTTTAATAGCCTCAGTTTAATAGCTGCAGTTTCTCAGTCTCATGAGGCTCGCAGTCTCTATTAAAAATGTCATAGGGAGGCAGCAGAGGTGACAACTAACAATCTGTGAATAATCAAATCCGCAAAAGTAAAACCCGCAACTGTGGAGGGCTAGCAGTAATAAGCAGCAGAGGTAATATGGTTTTGGGGGTATTTTACAGGTATGCTTGAAGGGTCATATTCCTCAAAGCAGAGGGATGAATCAGGTTGTCTGCATACTCCTAGAAGGACTGTGTAGTGAGAAGCAAGTGTTCCAAGGTTGCAGAGATTAGGAAACAGAGAGAAAGCCAAACATATCCAGGAGAAGCCTACTGAGGATCTTATAAATATCAGTGCATAAGGACAGCTGACAGCACCCGGTGAGAGATCTATGATAAGCAAATAAATCACAGTGACATTCTCAAAACATCATGATGTAACAGAATAGTTGTAAGCTACCTGTAATTTTTATACCCTGGCAGAGATCCACACCTTCATAGCACATGCCAGTATTTATCCTACTTCCTATACTCCAATTATTTCTTTAAGTAGGAAGTAGGATAAGTACTGACATGTGGTGTGGAAGTGTGGCTCTCTTCCATGGTAAAAAAATTACAGATAGAAGACCCCAAGTCAAATGTAGAAAACTTGTTAAAAGTAATAAGCGATTATGGTAAGTGTGCAGGTCTTAGGGTAAACCCTGATAAATCTAAAATTTTGACAAAAAAACTTGTCAGTACAAGAACAAAAGGATTTTGAAAGTAAAACTGGTTTTGAAATAGTAAAGAGAGTAAAATATTTGAGTATCAATTTGACTACCAATAATCAACAATTATATGACAATAATTATATGACATCATGGGATGAAATTAAGAAAGATCTATCAAAATGGAAGAATTTAACCTTGTCTTTGATGGGTAGAATTTCAATTGTAAAAATGAATGGCTTCCAAAACTAATGTATTTATTTCAGATGATTCCAATTATTCTATCGGATACACCATTTAAACACTGGAAAAAAGACCTATCAAAATTTATCTGGTTGGGTAGAAAACCTACAATAAAAAGAAAACTGAGCCCTGGTGGTGCAGTGGTTAAATGCCAGTACTGCAAGCCACAAGGTTGTGAGTTCGATCCTGCTGGGCTCCAAGGTTGACTCAGTCTTCCATCCTTCCGCAGGTCAGTAAAATGAATACCCAGCTTGTTGGGGGCATGTATAGAAATGTTTCAAAATACATGCTATTTGTAAGTTGTTCGCCGCCTCGATCCATATGGAGAGGCAGGATACAAATAAATAATTTAAAAAAAATTGATGGTTGATGTGAAAGAAAGGGTAGCGTTAGGTTTGCCGGACTTGCAACTATATTTTGAAGCTTCTGGTCTAACATGGTTAAAAGAATGGATCTTATTAAACAATTGAAGACTATTGGAATTAGAAGACATGAATTAAGATTCGGTTGGCAGTTTTTTGTGGTATAATAAAGTGAAAATAAATTTGCAATTTAGGAATCATATTATTAGGAGGGTATTATTGAAGATCTGGGTAAATACAAAAACAATTTTGGTATTAGAATTCCAGGATGGTTGTCTCCACAAGAAGCTTTTCATAGAAGGGAATTAGGATCTTTGAAAAGGTGGGTCAGATATAAAGATCTATTAGAAAATAAACAAAGAAATTGGGAAGTAAAAGAATTATCTAAATTGGAAGAAGAAGGTATTAAAATGCAATGGTTAGCATATTTTCAATTAAGATAAAGATTAGAGATGATAGAAATAAATATGATTTTGAAATAAATGAATCTGAATTAGGGAAGTTATTATGTAAGGAAAAGGATAATTTAATAGCAAAAGTATATATATTAATATTCTATTATACAACAGAGGATAATAAAAGATTGTATGCTAAAGTGGGCAAGGAATATGGGACATCCTATACAATTAGATCAATGGGGAAAGTTTGGAAATCTGGATTAAAATTTACAAATTCTTATGATTATAAAGAGAATTTCGTTAAAATGATGTGTAGGTGGTATTTAACCCCTGTTAAATTAGCAAAAATACATAGAAATGTCAGTAATAAATGTTGGAAGTGCAAAATACAAGAGGGAACATTTTACCATGTGTGATGGACCTGTGGGAAAGCAAAGAGGTTTTGGATATATGTTAATGGAGAAATACAAAAGATCTTAAAAACAAAAATTAGAAATAACTGGAGTTATTTCTTTTAAATATGTTGGACTTTGAAGATAAAGTGGAAAAAGAAAATAGGATATTGTTAACTTATACAGTGACAGCAACCAGGATAACTTATGTGAGATACTAGCAACAAAATTCAGTTCCATTAATAACTGAGCGGATGGAGAAATTGATGGAATTTGCAAAAATAGACAAATTGTCTAATTGGTTGAAGGGTAATTCCATACAAGTATATTTAAAAATTTGGAGACCGTTTATACAGCATGTGAAGGACAGATTTGGTAAGCAAGTGCAATTAAGTTTTGATGTATAGAGATTATTAGATCTGAAATTCAGAGATAAAATAATATATAAGGATTCCTTTTTTTTTTTTTTTTTGAAGTGAGGCGTTTTCTTTTGATCTTGATGTAATAAACCGATGTTTGAAAGTGTAGGAAGTCTGGAAGGGGGAAAGGGGGTAAGTAGTAAGTCCAATATTGCCTCTTCACTCTTCTTTTTTAACTTTTACATATTTATTAATTTATGCTACTATTTTTTTCCCTTTCACTATGCTCTTTTCTTCCTTTTTTCCCTCATTTAGTATATTATGTAATTGGGACTGACTAAGAACAGCTATAAGTGATACACTATGGTGTGCTAGAGACTTTTTTGAAACTGTATCTTTTTCTTTCTTTCTTTGTTTCCTTTCCCTTTCTTTTTTTCTTTTTTTTCTTCTATTTTTTTTTTCTTTCATTAATCTAAGTTTGGTATGTAAGTGTTTGTAATTTTTTTCTATTTGCTTTAATTTTTTTTCTGCTTTCTTATTGTCTAATTATTGTGGAAATTTGATAGAAACAATTATATTAAGTTATTTCTTACATTACTATTATGGTACTATTTTTGTTTGTTGAATTAGTAAAAAATATTAAAATATTAAAAAAAATAAAGAAAGAGAAATAATTGGAGTAGGATGAGCATTACAGGAAATCATCTTGCCCACAGGCTCATGTGACATTTGCAAATCATAACAAACTCATTTATATATTCCAGTATTGGTACACTTTTCTATTGGTATCAGACATTCAGAGTCATTTGTCTTTGGCATCCACATTTGCTCAGGTGACTTTAACCCAGGGGAGAGAGACCTGTGCCTATCCTTATGTTGTGGCACTATCCCTTCATCATTCCTGATCACTGTCCATTTTAGCTGGGGCTAATGAGATCTGGAGTTCAACAACATTTGGACACTTACAGCTCCTCAGCCACTGCTATAGACCTTACCTTCTAGAAATGGTAGCTATTTTTTTAAAAAAATTCCTATCCACCTCAGAACATAAAATATTTGGCAGATGAAAACTAGGGCCATTTCCACACGAGACTGTTATAGCGCTATGATTCCACTTTCAACATCCTATGGAATCCTGGGGTTTGCAGTTTCAGGAGGGGCCGGCTGGCACCTCCCAAAACTGCAAACCCCAGGATTCCATAGGATGTTGAAAGTGGAATCATAGCGCTATAACAGTCCCATGCGGAAATGGCCCAGGACAGAAGTGGCCAAATATCATCAGAGTGTGGTCAAGATGGCAGAAGTTATTAAGGAGGAAGAACAGATAAGATAGGAGAATGTCCAGCAGGTTGGATTTGCCTGAGCCTACAAAGAAGGGCAAGATTTTGCCTCCTCTTCACCTCTTGCTCCTGCTGAGTTACCTGAGTGTGAACAGCTTTTGTTCTGTTTCATTTTGTTTTGTGCAGCAATTTTGTGCAGTTTTGTTTTGTACAATTCTGTTTTGCATAATTTTGTTTTGTGCAGCAATTTTTTTCTGTTCTGTTTTGTTTTGTGGAGCAATTGAAGTAAGTTGAGGACAAAGGGGGAAAGGGGGAAGAGGAGAGAGAAAACAGGAGATCTTAAAAGCATCTCAAAAAGTAGGACGAAGGAGGATTAATCAGGACTGTCCCTGCCAAAATGGGACAGTTGAAGGGTATGCAATCATGGTTAAATAATATGTGAAAACATGTGTCTGAAAATTGTGGCCTGTGGGCCACATAGTTTCCAGGGCCATGTTTACAGCCCCTATGGCTCCCCAGGGGTCAAAAAATAGCAAAAACCCTGTGCCTGTTTGCAAAAAATGTAAAAAAAAAAAAAAAGCTCCAAAGTGCTCTCTAAGGCACATGGAAAACACTTCCACCAGATTTTGGATGATTCTGGACTAATTTAGGCCCCACAAAAGCTTTTTTTTTTAAAAAAAGAAAGCAAGTGAACAGGAAGTAGCTTGTACTTACTTCCTCTTGTTTAAAAGGGCCTCTTAGGCCTTGAAACATGGTGAAAATGCTCACTATGACCTTTAAAGGGTGCTTGAGAGCAATGCAAACTTTTTAAAAAATTTTTTATAAAGGTGGGGATGATGCCCTTCAAGGTTTCCTGGGGGATCAGTCAGGTACCCTAGAGTTCCATGGTTGCCAATCACAATGCTGAAAGAGTATTACTTTCACTCTTCATTCTGCATCCCTTTCTGACCCCTGATTCCTATTTTACACCATGATAACATAAGCCATGCACAGAAGAAGGGCTGTCCTGCCCCATTTAAAGGCACAAATTAGCTGGCACTGGGAGAGGCTCCACAAGGAATGCGGATGCAAACTCCCACAGTGGAGATGAGTGGTTGTTTCCCCTTTACATACAGGAAAAAGTGTGAGAGAGCAATGGATCACCCACATAGAGTAATTAATGTGCTAGGGAAAATTTCACCAGCCTACTCTCTACCCACAACTGGAATCTAACAGAGAAAGAAATTATACTTAGGCCCTTTCTGCATCATACTCCATTAGCACGTTCTTCTGTTACAATCCCAGCATTGCCATTCATGCGATGGTAACAGGTTAAAAATGCTCTCTTCCACACCCTTCCACCTTAAGCAGATGAGTAGCAATATTGCCACCAGTGCTCCTTCTACACTACAGCCTCCTTGACCAATCCTTTTCCCTGCCCCACTGCCCTTGATTGGTCTTTTTTTGTTGTTCTTGTTTTTGGATGCGGAGGGAAGTCATACTAGCGCAGCAATGTTGTAACAGCTTGACACTCCAGTACACTATTGCACTTTTGCACTATAATGCTTAAAAATGTATTTAAAAATAGAAAGTTTTAACACAAAGTAGAAATTTAAACACAGAGGGGTCATAGTATTTGAAGTTACCATGCCATGGGAGTAGCCAAGGGAAGGACAAGTGGGGCACACCCACACCCCACCCACTCCTGGATCCAGGAGGACAGGAAGCACAATCAAGTGCTATTACAGTAATGCACTGAACAGGCTGATGGGATTGAAGCACTAAAGAAGACTTGTAACAGATTTTTTTCTGGAAATGGTATAAGGTGGTTTTGCAACACTTGGGGATGGGATAGCAACTGGATAGTGGAGACATCATGAAGTAGCATGACTCCTGGACTTGAAACAACCCGCTGCTGTTGCGGGATAGCAACATCATACGGAAATGGCCTTTATCTTCTTTATATGATACATAGCAGTAGTTTTATTCACAAATACTACTGCATAATCATCTTCTTGGAAAAAAATGTAAGAAATGATGGATACAACACAGTATTATTGGAACAATCTTACCTAGACTTGGAACAATCTTACCTAGACAGGCTTTTATCACTCATGCTTCATGAATGAGACTCAGGGACAAAGACAGAGAGAGAAAGATCAAGATAGATAAGACCCCAGAGAAGAAAAGAAAGCTGTGTGATGCAGGAAGTGAGTGGCTAGGAACAAGCACACAGAAGAAACAAGAAGTAGGAAGTTGCCATAAACATGTTATGCCTAAACTTGAAAGTGACATGCAATCTAACTATCAGTGAATTTAGGGGTTGCACAAGCTGCCTCATTTTAGACAGCTGAAGAGACATTTGTCCACAAGAGTTTGAGGACATACTCTTCTCTGGAACTTTACTTCTGAGATTGTGTACATTTAGCTGAATTATTTTTGCATACGAACATATTTTTTCTGTTGCCCACTGCCTTGATTTCCCTTTAAGGGGAAAGGTAGCATATAAAATAGGCAGGTAAACAACAAAATTAAAATGTTAGATAATGCATACACTCCTTGTAGAACTAGGGTGAAAATCATATATCCCTCCAATTACTGTTGGACTATGCTTCTCAGTTTTCATCACCACTGGCTTTGCTGGCTAGAGCTGCTGAGGCTTGTAGTCCATCAACATCTGGAGAGCCACATGTTTCCCATGCATTGGAGAACGTCTGCTGCACCTACAAGAAGACAGAAAATGGTGTGAAGCAGCTGCAGAGTATATTTGAGAATGAAACATGTTAATTTCATTGTGCCAATCTGCTCTGCGTCTGGCTACAAGTTATGTTCCAGGGATACCCTCCTATATTACATCTGAGGGTGGTGAAACCAGCAACTGTAGCATTCCTACCTAGATAAAACAACACCTTCTGCCACCAAATTCTTCTAGACAGTGTAGTACAGAGTAGGAGTGAAAACAAACCTCCTAAGTCAATCTGGTAACTTCTGAGGGGGAAAAAGAGAACCCACTAAATTTGCTTGCAATGTGGCATGCCTACACTGAAGCCTACCTTATTGTAGGAGTTTGAATAATGGCTAAGTATACGGTGGAAGGTATGTAATACTTTTAAATAGGAATGGTATACATGGAAATCATCACTTATTTCATTCTCACATTTTCTGTGATTCTTCATATTTTGGGACATTTTTTCTGAAAAATTTACTTGAACAAAATGCAAGGTTTCATGCATTTATTTTTTAAAGAAGAAAGAAACAAAATGTTAAAAAGCAAAAATCTGCAAGGTTTGAAAAAAAAGTTTTCAGAAACACTGGGGGGGGGTTAATAGAAAAAGCATGTCTTTTTGAGCAAATTCCCCAATTTTACATTTTTTTTAAAAAAAATCCAAGTGTTTCTGTGTATAAAGATTATTGTGTTAAAAACGCTTATTGCACAAAAATCAGTTTCATTGTAAAAAAAAAATCATGCAAGGAAAAAAAAAGGTGATTTTCTTACAAAAGCCCTCTGTATATTTCTGCACAGAATTATTTCCTGAAACATTTCAGGATATGAAAATATTGGTTGAAAATTGTCTGGAAATATCCATTTTCTTGCACAGTAGGGAGAAGCTTCAGGAATTTTTCACCCTTGCATGTGAGGACAAAATAGGCAAATATATTACATCCTTAATACCATGTGATCCTAAAGGTTCAAAGCAATGTCTTTGGCCATCTACTAGGAAATACAGTCACTGATTTGATACAGTGGTGGAGGTTGGAGTGTGTGGAGGGGAGTTGGAGGGCTACAGCATGAGAGGTGTGGCCACTGTGCATGGAGGCATGACTGTGGTGCGCAGGGGCATGGCCAGGGGGCATGGCCAGAGCATGCAGGGCATGGCTACAGACTGGGACATCCCAAAAACATTGCCATCCAGAGAGAATCATCCTCCCTACCCCCCACATCCCTACGCGACTGAGTAGATATTATGGGAAGTACTTCCTATGTCCTTTTTCTATGCTGTCCTTGAAAGCAACAGCTGCATAGAAAAAGCAAAACACACAATTAGACCATGAACATTATAGTTAGATATATATTCTGCAGGATACAGCTACATCCTGCAGAAGTAGTATAAGGAAGTAAAGAACAATGTTGTCATATAGTCCCCCACTATTCTCATAGGATGTCTATTCTCTGACTTACTGATTTTATATATGTCTATACCTAGCCCAGTGTGTGGCTCTTGTTCTTCTCTATCAGCTCTATCAATGGAAGCATGCATGATGGAGATTATCATCTACATGCTCCAAAGTTTACCCTGGAATTGGTAAGAGAATATTAATTCAATGGCCATATGTGTCAGCAATCTGGCAACTAGAGCATTCACTGTTGCAAGAACAGGTCTGTAAATAGAATCAGTGTTAAACTTGTGATTTAGCTTAAAATAGAGTTGCATAATGGTTTTGGTAAACATAAAAAATACTGGCTTTTCCATGGGATAGTCACTTCCATTGTTTGAAAACTGTGCTGTTGTGTACCTTCAAGTCATTTCCAATATGTGGCACCTCTAAGGTGAACCTATCACTGTTTTCTCCTGTTAGGATTTGTTCAGAGAGGGTTTGTCCTCTCTTTCCTCTAATGCTGAGAGAGTGTGACTTGCCCAAGGTCACCCAGTGGGTTTCCATGCTGAGCAAGGATTGGAACCCTGGTCTCCAGAATCATCGTCAAATACTCAAACCACTAGACCACGCTGGCTTTCTATCTGAACATTACACATTAGTAAATTATTTTGGAACTTAGAATACAATTCTGGAGATAATGGATTGACACTGAGTACCTCTAAACTGAAGGAGATTTGCTTCTGAACAGATTTAGGAACATATATTTACCCCTATTAAAACTGTGTTCTGACCTCCTGCTTTTACCATTTTGAAAACAGTCCTGTGTGTACTGAGAATTCCCGTTATCTTTGAGAACCTGTGATGACAAGACAAAAAAAGCCATCTTTATTAAGCAAGGAATAAGCCACTTTTTTCTTTTCTAATTAAAAGTCATAATTACATTTTTGATTAACTCAGAATTAACAATAATATAGATTTGTTATCAGTTTCTGTCACTCCCCAGTATAACACTGGAGCATGACAAATTTAACTTTCACTAATATAGATATTTTTAGTCATTAAGATAAGAGCAGAAGGTACTAAAACCAATTTATGCTTAACAATCTATGCAGATTTACATATATTTGACAGTTTCTTTGGAGGAAGCACAAACATGCCATAAACACTTCCCATAAAGTCTAAAGCAAATGAAGACTGCGCTTTTTAGAGAATCCTGCTCATTAAAAAGGGAAATGAACTCGGCATCATCAGAAACTTTATGTGTCAAGATTTCCATGAGTGATGACTCTTTCCCTACCCCCAAATTTGTGGGTGTTCTTCTGTTTTGAATTAATCTGCCTTTCCAATCAAATACTGCTAAGTATTCATAGACACACACAAAAAACTGCACAGCTTCTTTCTAGAACCATGAGACTCTTTGGAGTATGCATTACATTGTTATTCACACATTTTGAAATGTGAACTGTCCTGCCTGGCTTATTTGCCAGTTCTACTTAGAGTACAGCATGAAGCACACTGGCTTTCCCTGGAGATGGATAATTTATTGATTTCAGTTTCACTCAGTTTCTCATTTTTCCATCCCATCTCCACATCAACTAGTGAATATTTTTAAAGTCTTCCTGGATAATAGTATGACATTCCATGAACATTATATGCATGTGAGTCTGCATATTTGCCCTATGTATGAATTTTGGTAAGCAATATTCTCTACTGTAATGAATTTTTGTGCACGTTTTCCATGATATATACATTTATGTGCATTTTTAAAAGTGGCGGGAATGAACATCATACCCTAGAAAAAGAAGAGATAATGAAGTGAATTTATGTGTCAAGACTGCAATGGTTTGGCAGAATAAATTAAAAAGTGTGCATCAAAATGTGAATCAAACTGATTCTACCTCCTTCCCTAAAGTTTTTGGTTCACTACAGTTTCTAAACAATTTTGTTGATGTAGCTATGTGCCTTCAAGTTAACTTCAACCTATGGAGACCCAGTCATGGGGTTTTCTTGCCAAGATTCATTCTGGGGAGGTGTGCCACTGGGTTCCTCTAAGGATAGGAGAATGCGACTTTGCCCAAGGACAGCCAGTGGGTTTTCATGTCTGAGTGAGAATTCAAAACCTAGTTTCCAAAAGTCCTAATCCAAAAATTAAACTGCTGCACTACACTGGTTTTTATTTTGTAACATTGCCCTCCCAGCCCCACTGTTTCTGTACCTTTTATAGGGGTTCTCCAATTATCAACTGAAACCTGTTAAGGAAAGTAAATTGGCCCTTTCCGCACTGAGGCTTCTAGCGCAAGCGGGGGAGGCTGGCAAGCGCAAGAAGGCTCGTCCGGGAGGCTGCCGCTTCCCCCTCCTTCCTTCCGCAGGTGAAGGAACCAGAGGGGAAGTGGCACCGAAGGAGGCTTGCCGCGCAAGCCGCCCTCCCCCCGTGTGAAGCGGGAGACCTCGCGCTGGATTCCCACCCCGCGCGCACGCGCGAAGCGGGCGGTGTCGCGCCGGATTCCTCCCCCCGCGCACGCCGGATTCCTCCCACCCGCGCGCGCCGGATTCCTCCCCCCCGCGCGCGCCAGATTCCTCCCCCGCACGCGCCGGATTCCTCCCCCCCACGCGCGCGAAGCAGGCGGCGTCACGTCCCCCCGTGCATGCGCGCGCACGAAGCGGGCAGCGCGTCCGTCGCGCTACCTCCCCACCCCACTCCTTCCTTCCGCAGGGGCGGAGGGAAGGAAGCGCGACCCGGCCGGCTCCCGGAGGCTCCGCACGAAAGGTAAGTGCGGGTGGGCTCCGGGAGCGTTGCGCGAGCGCGGGGTGATTTTCGCTTGTACGTGAAAATCAAAAAACCCGCACTCGCGCCGCTTCAGCCCCGTGAGCCGGGCGGAAGTGGGAGTGCGTCATGCGGAGCGACGCTCCCACTCCCGCGAGGCTCACGGGGCTATCGCGCGCGCAAAGGCCCGTGCTAAAAGGGCCATTGAGTGAGTCACCACAGTCAGTGCTAGGTTTGTACACAGATTAGTGTTACTGTTGTTTCTAGTCCGAACTTGTGGTATATTGGATATCATTTGATATCAAGAAGTTGGCCTTCCCAAACCGTTCCTTTCCATGTGCTTGCGAGACCCCCGGACAAGCACGCACACAGGCACGGCTGAAAATAGCTGAACAATATAAAACAAATCCAGGCAGGCCAGTAATTGCTGGACTGCAGCTTCAGGAGACCTCCAGGCAAGTACTCTTTAAAATCACATTATGTATGCATGCAGCTTATAAAAGATCCCCTGCCCCGAGCAGGCAGCTTGATGAGCCAAATATCCAACTGTCAAGCACTCCGTGTTTGCATACTGTCTGCGCTGTTGACAATGCTGTCATAATTCAATTATGCAAAATACTGACCTTTCGGAGGCTTTGTCCCATTGTCTTTCCCAGGAACGGACTAGCCTACAGGCACATTTTCCCCTATAAGACCCCCCCTATAAGACTCCCGTTTCTTTGAATCGCTCCTGGCTTCCATCCCACCTTGCTGTTGCTCCGCTCGCCGAGCCTTCCCCTCAGCCTCTAAGAGCTAAGAATCTCCGCTACTACTGACCTTTTCTTTAGACTACCTGAGCTTCAGGATCAGGGGTAGTATTTCCCCTGAAAAATCCCTCTTAAAATCCTCTATCAAACTCCTACCTTTCTTTTTCTAGGTCTGTGTGAGTGATTGCATACATATGTCTGACTATATTTCAAAATAGAGAAAAATAATTATTATTTACTTTTGTTTGATCATTGACTCAGCCTGATCTCATAGACATTGGGTTCAAGATCTCACTAGGATGCCCTGCTTCTTGTATTGCTTAGCGTGTGCTCTAGCTAATTCCCATTCCCCAGTATTGTGAGCACATTAAGGTGTCCCTCACGGGACCCCAGAAATCAGGGTAACACTAGATGAAGAATAATTCAGGGCCTGCAATTATGGAGAACCTCTAATGAAAAGAAAAATCAATAATCCACTTTTTATTTTGTTTGTTTTGCTTGATAATGCTGTGAGACCTCTTAAATGTAATCTTGCATGCCTTAGTCAAACCCTCATGTCAAACCCTCAAAATATGTCTTTGATGGGGTATCTTACAAAGGCCACTGAAAGCACCAACTTATAGGAATGTCTTCTAACATTCATAACCTTCATGAAAATAAAAAATAAAATCATGCCCTCAGCATTCAAGACATTGAAGAAAAGGAGACTAGTCATATGATTCTTTGTCTTTCAGATCTTTAATGGGCAAAAGTCATCTGTGTAAATGTAAGTGTGCGTGCGTGCATATGTGGTTTTTCTGTCCAGAAAATTTATTTCTGAACACAAAATGTTTACTTTGCAATCAATCAATATATATATATATATATATATATATATATATATATAAAGACTTCTTTGTAAAATCCAAGTAAACTATATTTTTACACAAGAATACGTGTGGTTATATAAATTTATGCAATTTGTATAAAGACACAGCTTCCTCTACAGAAAAACTACATGCAGTTTCCCTAAATTTTGTACAGGAATCAGTGTATTATCTGCAAAACATACACTTAATGTCCAGAAATACGTTTGCCACACAGTAAAGCGACATGCTGTGCCCTTTTTTTAAGACATCAGATCTGGCTACAGTGATACATGCCTTGGTCGCATCCTGGTTGAATTACTGCAATGTGTTTTATGTAGGGCTGCCTTTGAAGAATGTTTGGAAACTTCAACTGGTCCAAAGAATTGCAGCCAGGTTTTTAACTAGGGCTGGCTACAGAGATCACACCACTCCCCTGTTGTGAGAGCTCCAATGGTTGTCTGTCCATTTCTGGGCACAATTGAAAGTGTGGGTGATGATCTTTAAAGCCCTACACATCTCAGGCCTAGGCTATTTGAAGGAGTGTACTTTCCCTTAAGAACCAGCCCAGGCTTTGAGATCTGATGAGAAGGCTCTTCTCATGGTTCCACCTTCCTCACAGGTACATCTGGTGGCACTACGGAAGAGGGCCTTCTCAGTAGCTGTCTCCAGGCTCTCGAACTCCCTTACCAGAGAAGTCAGACTAGAAACTTTCCTAGTTTCTTTCCACAGTCAAGTAAAAGTGTTTTTATTCCAACAGGCATTCAGTATGTGATTATGGCCATTTCTGCACTACACTGTTATAGTGCTATAATTCCACTTTCAACATACTGTGGAATTCTGGGGTTAGTCATTTACTGAAGCCAAAGAGCTCTCTGGCTGGGAATTCTAAATGCCCCTCCCTAAACTGCAAACCCCAGGATTCCATAGGATGCTGAAAGAGGAATAATAGCACTATAACAGTGTAGTGCGGAAATGGTCTATATGGGCTCTGTCTAATAGAATGTGCTGGATATTGTTACTTGTGCTGCTGATGGGTGTGTGAGTTTTCTATTATGTATTTTAACATTGTTTAAATTCTTTTTGATTGCTTAATAGTGTTTTAACTTTTGTATTCTGTGGTTTTTATCTATATTTTCTAATTATTATAAGCTGCTTTGAGTCCCAAACTGGGGGGGGGAAGTGGGATATAAATAAGACAATGATGAAAATGATGACAATGACAATGACATGATGGCAACAACACTGTATGTTGTGCAAATGAATTTCCCCAAGGATATCCTAAAGTGCAAAGATTCTTTTCAAAGGTCTCCTTTCTCTTTGTAAAGCGTCTTAAATGCTGAGACACTTCCCCTCCCCATCTAATACATGAATATTAGCCAGGATTCCTACCAATCTGTATATGACCTCAGAAATGGATAAATTAGTGTAGTTCTGATCTATACCAATCTTGCTTGTGTTCATTCGTAACTCCACTCCTACAGCAGAGCTTGGGGTGGGGCAGTCTTAAACCAGTAAAAAGAATGGATCATGCATGAAGATGGAAGGAACATTCAAAAACATTTCTTTTTAAAAAAAGAAACAGTTTAAAATGTGTTTCTTGGGTGTTGGGAAATCTTCATGGGAGGAACCCTGAACTGATGTGAATCTTCACCATTTGGGATTTATTTTGATCAAAATTTGTACTCTTTTTGTTGTACAGTAAACATCCTTTTCTGTGTAAATGTATTATTTTCTGTTCAGAAAAAATACTGTTTCCTGTGTAGAAGATGATGTTTTCTCCGAAAATTAAAAGGAATCCTGAATTGACAACAGTGTTTGAAAACTGTGCAGTCACAAGAAAATTGCTAAAATACTTCAAGAATAAAATTAGTGAAGAATTAAATTACCCTGATGCATAACCTGTACTCAGGGCAAGGGCCTACTGTCATGATTGAATATGGAGAAAGGGAATGATTTCCAACTGGCAAGGGGATCAGGCAAGGCTCCATTTTACCACCCTATCTGTTTAACTCATATGTTGAACAAATTATATGTAAAACAGGATTAGACTTGGAGAAAGGAAGTGTGAAAACTGGAAGAAGGAACTTCAACAATTTAAGATATGTAGATGACACCATACTTCAGCAGAAAATAGCAAAGACTTGGGACAACTGCTGAAGAAAGACAAATAAAAAAGTGCAAATGAAGGTTTACAATTGATCCTTAAGAAAACAAAAATAATAACCACAGATAATTTACATAACCTTGCAGTAAACAACAAAGACATTGAAGAAGATTTTTTTAATTTCAAATTCTTTCTACACCTTAAATATGAAGAAGTTTACAAATGTTGGTAAGTTCATATTTAAAATGTAGAGAAACAAAATGATTGCTAGAAATGTCAAAATATCTCAATCTTGCTTTTGCTGAATTTGACTGAACTGGAGCTGCATTTTCTTCTCTCCGTTGCTTAAGATCAGGTTGTGAGACTCATGAGGCCATTTCCGCACTGGACTGTTATAGCGCTGTTATTCCACTTGCAACATCCTATGGAATCCTGGAGTTTGCAGTTTCGGGAGGGGCCAGTGGGTCCCTCCCAAGACTGCAAACCCCAGGATTCCATAGGATGTTGCAAGTGGAACAATAGCGCTATAACAGTCCAGTGCGGAAATGGCCTCAGTTCTTCTTCCCACACAATAAGTTTACAAATGTCTATGCATGTTTCTGAATTTGTGCATGTATTTGCAACATTCCCCTGTCAACCAATATATGGTGCTGCATATTTTATGTTAGGTGTATTTTAGCCATGAGGAATTCAAAATATGTCCAAAGTATGTACATTTTATTTCTTGGAAACATCCTGCACACCTTAAAAATGTAGGAATGCCAAGGGAGAGGTGTTCATTTTCTCATATCAGTTCTGAAAAACTGAAACTGATTATTTCACTGGAATGGTTGAGTTTACAATAATGTCTTGTCATCCCTAATTCTCACCTCTCTTATGGAAGGCAGCTTGCTGAAGCATAGTCTGTAACTTTCATTTCCTAGATCCAAATTTTTGAGTTCCAAATTGTCTACCGTTTCTTCTAAAATAGAAGCTATGCATTAGAGATCTTTCGTGGTTTGGTTCACTTTCAATTATCTCCCAGTTCTGCAGGGAGCACTGTACAGTTTCCTTTCATTGTACTTGCACTTTTCTCCCTTGCTCCATTAATTTGGACTGTTTCTTTATTTAACCACACAGAAAATAAATAAATAAATAAATAAACAGACAGACAGACAGACATGTATAAAGTTTCTTTTCATATGGCTTGGTATGAAAAAAAAACCTCTTAATGGTAGAGATTGAGACTGAAGGATCTATATATTTCTGGCCTATGTCAGTTTTATGGTTATTATCAACACTGTGGCTCCCTTGTCAACTCATAAGCTCTTTGAATAAAAGGGGGGGGGAAGCAACGTGTTGCCTGCACTCTATCCACAATTCATAGTATGTCAATATCTTCATTAAGCCAAGGAAAACATCACAAAATGGTGCACAAGCATTTGAAAGTGCATTACAAAAAAGTGTTGCGGAAGATAGGGAAGAAGGAGGGAAAAGCTCACCCAATGTTGAAGTTATGAGGTCTGCCTGGTCATTTTTTTAGGCAACAGCTGCTTCTGGAGATGCAAATCTTTGGCCATTTCCGCACAAGAGGGGAGGAGCATGTCACTGCATGTCAAAAGTGGTGTTTTTATACTCCAATTTGTAAACTGAATTCAGAAATTCAGAAACTGTGCTGTCTGCATCCCCCATTTAAATTGTACTACTGTGGAGAACAGTGGTCGCTGCATCTACAACAGCAAGTCCCTGGCCACTCCCATTCCCCTCCCTCACCCCATTTTTTTTTAACACATTTCTGTGTTGCTATGTTTGTGTGTATGTATGTTCATTGATACATGGAAAAAAACACATTTTAACAGTCCATTATCAGATCCACTGTCTTCCCACTGTCTGTTTAATGCAGGAAGACAATAATCATGGCAGCCTGTCCTTTGATGGGTGGAGAGAGAGAGGGATGGAAGGGACAGAAGGGACAGCCTGGGAATTCCTATACTTCACTTCTGTGATGTGAATCGATGCTACACTTCTGATTGTGGGCAAAAACCAAAGCAGAACTGGTCTGGAAGATTTAAATTGGAGTTTTTCTGGTTTTCACATACAGCGGTTTCACATCACAGTGAACCGTAGTGAACCATTCTAGGAGCTGAGGAAACATGGAGAACCAGGAGGAAAACTATGAAGCTAAAACGGTTCAATGTGCAGATGGGAGGGTAAGAATTCGACTCTGCTATGATGTATCAACCTTGTGCGGAAATGGCTTTTGTTTATATCATTCTCTCACACACAAACATGAACACAAACAAATGTTTTCTTCTTTTTAAAACAGGGGCAGTCCCTAGAGATTATGTAGGCACAGTGAAAGTCCCCCAGTCTCCACTTGCTCGGCAGCAGCTACTGCAATTGGCGCGATTTTCCCCCTGTTCAGGAAGCCTCTAACTGACATTCCCACCTACCCCTTTGAGTAAGCAATCCCCAGCATGAGGGCAAATTACAATGGAGTCTTGCTTCTGCCTGCTGTGCCAGAGATTACCCAAGGGAGGGGGTGGAAATGGTAATTATCTGATCCCTATGTGACAAGGGAACAAACCTCTGTCAGTCACAGCATCGAAGAGGAAAGGAAGAAGACCTCATTGTAGATGGAAAGACTCAATCAAGAAAGCCACATCCTTGAGTCTGCAAGACCTGAACATGGCTGTTGATGACAGAGTAACTTAGAGGGCTAGCATTCACGGGGTCATCATAAATCAAAGTCTCAACACTTGATGGAAGTTAACAACTACAACAACCACTCAGCCATCCCCTCCAATACTGAGTACCTGTTCTGTTGCCGCTTGTAAGGGCTTGCTTGTAAAAAAGGAATGCTGCTACAGCTACTCATCATGTTAAAGGCAGCAGCTTTTCTATCCCTATGCTCAGTAGTTGCTAGTTTGCATGTTTGTCTCTAAAAAATGAGAGAGAACATGTATTCATTTCCTGTTTGTTGGCCTTAACCACACCCTCTCTTTGTGCATCAGCTAGTCTGCTGTTAGTCTGAAGCCCTTTCCAAAACTTACCTTTTCTCAGCACTGGGGTGCAGGGATTGCGCAAGCAGCCCCTTGCGAGGCTCTCATGTCCCCGCTGCTTTGGCTCCACAGCTGCTCCTGCTGGCTGTCAGGCAGCATGAGGGCTCTGTCTCTTCCTTCTGCATCACAGCCAGGCATTTTCCCAGGCTGCACTGGAGCAGAAAGCGCAAGCACCACAGCTCTGGAGGCTCTGCACGCATGGTAAGTGTGCACAGGACCCTGGAACGATGTATGATCACACACCATTTTTCGCTACAAGCCAAAAATGAAATAGTGCGCGATCGGTGCCTGCCAGCCCTGGCAGCGTTGTGCAATTGCAAGGAAGTTATCTGGAATGATCCTCACAATCGCACAATGCTCCAGAGGCCCTTTTGCATGCCAAATGCTATGCAAAAAGGACCTGAGTCTTTCACGCTCCCTTTTGTTGTCAGAAACTCTTCTCCATTTCTCTCTTCCATGTTTGAAATGCACGTATCACAGATCCTCCCATCTTGAAACCTTTAGTATTTGCAAGTAAAGGTTACAGACATAAGCACATGCAAATACACGCAGACAGATAATACAAAAAAAAAAAAAGGCTAAATCTGTATCTCTGCTTGTACTTATGTGTGTGGTATAGTGGTGTGGGACTGGTTGTTTCTCACCTTTTGTTTCTGAATTTGTATTATTCTGCTTGTCTGTCTTTCATATTTCCCAACACATTGCTGGGGACTGCAGCACTCTCACACACACAAACAAATTTCTCAACACAGCAGCCATCCCACTATGGTATAGAGGAAAAGAGACGACAGCAGTATAGTCCTTCTCTTGTCGTTCAATGTCTATACAGCCATTATGTCTTCTTCTTCCTAAGTTCATGATCAGGAGCAAGACATCTGACTCCTGATGGTCTTGATTTGCTGTCAGACCAAGAATCTGTCTTTGCCCCCCCCCCGCCATCACTTAGTTCAGCCCATCTATGAGCCTGCTATGTTCCATTATGTTCCCATACTGATTGGAGGGTTTTTTAAAAAAAGAAATGAACGTAAATTTTGAACTATTTTCTTATAAACTATACAATACTAAATGCATTTCTGTTCAAAATGCACACTTTTAAGCATCTTTTGTCTTAAAATACTAATTTAAAAATGAATTTTCATCAGTGCCAACTAGCAGAGTAACTTGTCAGAAAAAAAAAATAGGAGTTGCAATTCCACCACATCTTTAAGGTCATGCATTCTCCAGCCCTGGTATTCAGTGAAAGCATAACAGGAGCCCTTTCAAATATTCAGTCTGAGCATACTAGTTGAACATAGGATGCATATGCATGAGGGTGTGTGTGGTTATGGGAGCAGACCTCTCCTTATTAATTCATTATAATACATCTTTATTAAAGATGTAAATCTTCATTTATTTCATCCTCACATAACAGAAGAAAGAATTTCATTTTTTTTTCTCTCAGCAGCACTAATTTATGAGTTTTCTGCAGTTTAAAAATGACATTTGTTCATGTTGGGAGATGTTTTTTAACATAAATGTCATCCTTGTGCAAAACCGAACAAGCTTTGGATTTTTTAAAAAATATGTTTTTGTTTAGTTTTGTTTGCAAATTACATTGTTTTCTGCACAAATAAAATTTGAATGAAAAAAAAAAAATTCCTCATGGTTATGGACTTTTCTCCCTGCAAAAAGTGTCATGATGTGTGTAAACACCATTTCTCATTGAAGATAAGAAAACCTGGACATACTGTTTACATGCCTAAATCCTTTAATTTTTAATCTCTCTCTCACCCACACACACGCACACACACACAACAGTAAAGCAGTATCACTGTTGCCTTCATTCCACCTAGTAACCATAGCTGTAAATTTTCTGCAAGATTGCTACTATATTGTCATTATTTGTTTCCTATTAATATGCTGACAGGCAGTAAGGTGTAGTGGTTTGAGTGCTAGAGTAAGACTCTGGAGGACCAGAGTCTGAATCTCTGCTCAGCTATGCAAACCCACTGGAAGACTTGGGCAAGTCATGCTCTCTCAGCCTTAGGGGAAGGCAGTGGCGAACCCCTTCTGAACAAAACTTGCCAATGAAACCTGTTTATAGGTTTGCCTTGGAGTCACCATAAGTTGGAAACAACTTGAAGGCATACAACAAGAGTAGGAATGGACCAACTGAATCCTCGAATCCTTGGCAAGGATTCAGGATTCGCTAATCCAAATCCCTGCGACAAAATAGGCAAAGCGAATATTTCAAATCCACCAACCAAATAGCTTGTTGGAGACGAGGACTCCTGAAAATCTGGGAGACCAGGACACTTGAAAACCTGGGTGACCAGACACACAAGGGGAGATGAGTTGGTGAGTTTTTCCCTTGGAGTAATAATGGCCTTTACTAACAATTTCAGAAATTACATCTGGGATTGTATTCTAGTATATTTAAATTGAACATTTAAGTTCAGCACTATTTTCTGTGCTGAAAAAAAATGGCATGTATTAATGCTGGGGTCAGTGGGTCTGACGCCTATCAGAAGTAGTGGGGCAGAGGGCAAGGTCATACAGTCTCATCCAGTGGCTGCCACATGTAGGCCAGTGTACCTCCTTCCACAAGACCAGTACCTAGTTGTAAACCTATAGCTAGAAGAGGATGGGAAGTGAAATGTCTGTCATGAGCCACATGACAAACCATATGTAGCAGAAAGGAAAAAATGTTTTTAAAAATTGGTGCCTCTGGGGTCTGCCAAAGGCCTGATTGGCTGGAAGGTAGTCTTCTTGACATTTCAAGGACAGCTAAAATATTCTTTTGCATAGCTCCCTTGTAAATCTCTTTCATATGCAATTCTGGGGGTTTAGAGTTTTACAAGGTGTCACAGCCTTCTCTGCCAAAGTGTGCTGGTGCATCATCAAACTACAAACCCCAGGATGCCAGAAGGACCTATGCAAAGAAAAGCCAGTTTTGACTTGGATTAGCTCTGTACTGTAGTATGTGGCCCTGTTTACACGGGTAGGAAAATGTGGGATTAATCCACATTGTCCTGTCTGTGGAGAAAGGGCGTTCATGTCATTTTCAATCTGGGGAGATCCTGAGGCAGAACTATGACAATTGTCCTGGCCAGATTTCTTCAAAGGGAGGTTTCCCTTGCCTAGGCTTTTGCTAAGGCTGAGAGAGTGTGTCTTGCCTAAGATTATTCTTCTTTCCCTTGCTTTTTAAACCCTTTCTTAAAAAAAGGATTCAAAAGATTTGAGATTCATGAGATTTGTGGATTCCCAGAACCTTACATGGATTCAGATCTGGATTTGGATTCAGAAAATTCTGGATTCGTCCCATCCCTAAACAACTCCTAATATGCTTCATTTATACAAACATGTCTCCCTACACACTGCACAGGTTTCTGTTGTCGCACATTAGGGAAGTTTTAAGAACACGTTCCCTTGATCTACATGAGCTAGTGGACAGATTGGATACTTCTGAATCTTGTCAGATAGCTTTGTTTTGTTTTTAAAGTTTGTGTTCAGCCTGGAAGAGTGCATATTCCTGACCATTACTATATAGACTTGTGGCAATGGATTGAAACATCTACTTTTCCTTTTTTCTCTCCTTTAAAGACACACATGCAAGCACACACATTGCTCACTTTAGCTTTTTAAATGCATATATATTCAGTTGGCAATGTAAAAAGAAGATGCCATGAAAGTTAATACTTCCTTAATTTAAACTTTAGACTTTCTTTAAAGGCCATGTGGCATTTACCCTAGCAGTGTTAACAGTGATAATGTCAAGCTGTTTACAACGCATGATATATATACTCTAATGTTTGTTTTCTCCCAAGGAAAGCTTTCAGCCTACTCACTTCCTTTCATTCTCTCATAAGTTACTTAATTTAGTGTGTAATTTTCAGATTTGTTTCACATTCATATTATTTAAGGGTCATGCACACTCTTTATCCTTCTTTTATTACTTTCTGCTCCCCCTCCCTGAAAGCTCATGCTTGACATATGAGTAATGAAATGTGTTAAAATTCATAAGCAGGTTCATACATATAGAGTGAACAGCTTCTGTGGCATTAAATGACAACCCATAGGGGGAAGGAGATAAGATTCTTTCTGGCTCTTCCTTTTTCTCCACTTCCCAGCACAAAGAATACACTGAGCTGTCATCCTCAGCATCAGAAGCTCAGTCATTTCTATTACATCCATTCCACCTAATCTGACAGTCTCTCTTGTCTGCTCCCTTCATCTCCTCTAGTACCACTTTATGGGAAATTAACTCGGGCTTTTCTTATTTCCTAATGAATACTGGATTTGAATATCAACTGGATTTTTTGACATCACTATAGGCTTTTTGTGTATATCCCAAGTTGATTGACTGAAGGGAAACCTGAGGGCCATCATCTAGAAGAAGAATGCCATCAGAACATGGAAAAGTGGCCTCAGCCCCATTCCCCTTGTCTAACACAGCAGTTCCTTTCATGACCTCACAGTAAGACATTACACAAGGGCTGGCTTTTCCTGGAGAAAATCTCACAGAAACAAAGACAGTGAGTAGCACTAGGTGTCTTTAGAAGTTTTTTCTATGGAAGCACCATGCCAAGGAGCCTACAGGTGGAGGCATATTGTGATGGAAAGAGACAAACGGAAGAATAGAGATGTGTTCCTCTTCCTCATTTCACCCCTACACAACCTATAGGTCTCTATTTGAATGACTTTTTACTTGATCTTAAAGATCCCTGACTATATTCCATTGTTGTTCTTCAAGGCAAATCTTACTGATGACAGTCTGAGATCTGAGCAATGGGGGTTTACTACTGCCTTCCTCTAAAGCTAAGATAGTGTGACTTGCCCATGGTCACCCACTAGGTTTTCGTGGCTAAGTGGGAATTTGAAACTTATTCTCCCAGAGTCCGAGTTTACCATTCAAACCACTATGCCGCACTGATTTTCTGATTATATTTTACTATGAACAAAATTTCTTTGTTTGAAAGTAATCTGAGGCATGTGGACCTTCAAGGAAGTCTTTCACATGGTGGGAATTAGGTCTGGGGCATACAATCTCAGTGCTATGCAGGTACCATCTTAATGCTGGCTGATCAAACAACACAAATAATGTACACAGAAGTCCCTTCTTACTTTCCCTCTCCATTCATGGATAGAAGGGGTAATAAGGCCATACTCATTACCTATGTTTGCTTTTCCTCCTGCACCTGCTCTTTTGACCTCTGCACATTCAGTTGAAAAACTGATATATATATATATATATTTTAAAAAAGGTATAAGCCCCTTCAGGACTTCTTTTGAAACTGTTAGATCTAGAACACTATGTTCATCTAAGTTGGTGATGATGAGAGAAGAAGGAGCAGGAAATGATATCTATGTTTGGAAGCTTACACTATGCCCGCCCTAATCTACATCCTAACAGAACCCCTAAACTTGGTCTGTCTATGAGTGTATTCACGTTACCAAGTTAAGCAGCTTGATACCACTTTAAATTTCACGGCTCCATCCCATGGAATGTGGGAGCTAAGAGGTACTTAGAATCCTCTACTAGAGCAAGTTGTAGTGCTTTACTTCAGGGAAGTGTTGGACTATAGCTATCTCTAGCAGAGAATGCTAAGTTACTAGAATCAAACTACACATCCCAGGACCCCATAAGATGGAAGCCATGGCAGTTAAACTGATATAAAATGGCAATAATTGTGTAATGTGAATGCATCAATAAGCAGGAATAGATAACACTTTTAGTCTTGTGGTTCTGACAGCATCATGTCAGTGTGTGTCTTGGACATCTGAACTGTACAAGATTAAAATCTGCCTATGTGTAATTTTTACACAGAACTGTAGTACTGTAGCAAAGCATCAGAAGACAAAGAAACACTGGAAAAATATGACCTAGCTAAATGTAATGCCTGCTGAATAACATTAATTAGTACTACACATATGCATGAAACATAAACACATTTTAAACTTTTGAATCAAATAGCATTTTGCAAAGAAACTGTTTCATTATTATTATTTTTTAAAAAAACACCCCATTAGTAGGTTGGTTGGCCAATTGGATCCTTTCCAAACTGTTTTTAAGAACAATCACTTAATACTATTATTCTTTTTCTGATTTGTCTTCTGCTCAGTTGATGTTTCAGTCTAGCACTAGTTCCCCATCTTTTTCCTCCCCTTTTTTAAACTATGGTAGATGATCATTACTGATATTCTGTAACCTCTGTAACAGATGACATGAAGCTTAAAAAACATCCATAACTTTCTGTCCTTTGTTTATCATAATCCTCTTCATCCTTTTCAAAATCTTCATCCTTTCCAATATCTTATCTGGGGATCTTACGTCCCTTTATCAAGAACTGTATTCTTCCCTCTTCCCTCTTTATGTCAAATGTCCATTAGCAAGTCAGAAAGAAAATGCGGGCATGAACTGTTGTACTCCCCATTTATCTCAACAAGGGTTGGGATTGCAGTTCCCAGCACCCCAAGTCAATGGTGAGGAGTTTTGGTTGTTTTGGTTTAGCAACATCTGAAGGGCTGCATAGTTTCTGCCCTTTGAGTAGACCAAGGGGAAGGCTGTTTATTTATTTATTTTCACTCACTTCAATCCACTCAACAAAGTCCCAGAGCAGTAATCCAACTTGGGCCGTTTCCTCAATGGAATGTTATAGTGCTATTATTCCACTTTCAACATCCTATGGAATCCTGGGGTTTGCAGTTTAGTGCAAACTGCAAACCCCAGAATTCCATAGGATGCTGAAAGTAGAATAATAGCACTATAACACTTTAGTACAGAAATGGCCTTGGACAAGCTTCTATTGACACCAACAGACGCTTTTGTTGAAAGGCCCAGCACTGTGCCTATTGGGGGTGGGGGGGCTGAGATCACTTTTGGTTGCAGCTGGTGGTGAAAGGATTCATTCACTGTACACATGCAGAAGCAACAACAAAAACCGATGTGCTTCACAGTGATTAGGCTTTGAAAAAGCTTCTTTTTTCCCCCTCTAATAGAAACATATTAAAAACCTAAGGAGGAGGTGGAGTGGAGTGAAGATGAGAGAGAGGGAAGAGAAGAAAAAAATGGGGAAGGAGAGAAAGACTAATGAGACAGGGAGAAGAGAATGAGACAGAGCAGGGCTGTAGTTTTGGGTGGGTTAAATGAGGGCATTGCTCTCTTAAATAAAAAATACCACTCCCCATGTAATTTCCCTTCTATTCTCAGATTTCTAGCATTGAGAGGATGAAACTCTAGGAATCATTCACATCTTATATCTGTTGTGTTTGCATTCACTTTGGAACTGCCTGCTCCTTCTTTGAATGCTTGAACTTGTAGTTATAAATGCTGAAATGTTAAGTCATCACAAGAGTTGAAATCTGGGAAGTGAAAGAAATTTTCATTGGGGGGGGGGTCAGATTTTTATTGGAGGAAGAGAACACCTTAATTTTGCCTGACCTCTGTAGCTGCACTCCTATGGGGGGAAAAATGGGGGAGAGTAAATGGGAGAGTGAAGTTAACATGAAATTGAAGCAACAGACACAAAGAGAGAGATAGCTCTGGACTCTTTATGTTTGGCCTGTTGGCTTTTACCCAAAGCTTGGTTGGTTACTTTTGATAAGAACAATTACAGGAACTTGCTGACGCTATCAATAACTGAGCAGTGATGGGATGATGCATCAAGACCATCATCCCACCACCGCTACATTAGAGAAGGCTTCAGCAGACCATTATATTCATCTTAAAAATGATTTGCCAAACTCCGTGAAAGCCCCAGGAACCACAGACAATGGCCTCTGGCAATTTTCCCTAAAGAAATGAAGGCCTTGAACCCACCAATTTTCCACACCTGACCTATTACAACAGACATTACAATTAGTTGAATGGCTCTATTATCAGATGTGACATCTTGAGTAAAAAGAAATAAAATGTTATACTCAGTTCTGAACAGAGAAGTGAACTATGGTGAGGAAAACTCTTTTGCGGTTTCAATAAATTATAATTAGCCTCGTTATGATTGGAGGTGAGGGTTATCACAGCAATATAAATTCTGGTGTTATAGAATGAAAATGTATAACTAAGCAACTGTGGGGGCACTGATGTCTGAATTTTTGTTGCCTCTTAGCGTAGATTCAAACAGCAAAACAATAAAAATTATTTATATATACTCCGGAGGACTAATAAGGCTTTGAATTTCAAATGTGAGAGTGTATGACTGAGCCAGATATTGTAATGTTTATGGAAATTGACACTTAACTTCAAATTGTTTTCCATTTACATATGCAGATTAGCTAAGCATTTTACAGACAACAGATTTTAGAGACCCTACAAATAATGCTCAGTTAGAGTGTCTAAGCAAACCAGGAAATATGTCTTTGGAAACTCTAAGGGACAGTATATCAAACAAAGGGAATCGCCCCGTGACGCTACTTACCAAACTTCTTGGCTCCCCGGTCCGGCCCACGCCGCTCTGGAGCAGTGCGTGCTCGTTGATATGCACTGCTCCTGTGTCCCAAATGGTGACTTCCGGTTGGTTGAGGGTCTCAAACAACCACTGAAGCTCGCCAGCCTAAAGCCCGCCCCTGGCAGATAGCAGACTCGCACCATCGTGAGCCTGCAAATCTGCATAAGGGAGCAGGCTCACAGTGGCATGCTCCGTGCTTTTGAAAGACCTGATTTTTCCGGTCTTTCAAAAGCACACTGGATGACCACTTGGGGTCATTCTGGAGTGGGCTGAGGTGTGGATCTACGTTAAGTAGGTCCAACTCAGTCCGCTCCCAGGTGCAGACGTCCTCCCTGGAGGACACTCTGCCCAATTTTAAAAACACTGTGTGGAAATGGCCAAAGTCGTCACTAGGAAAGACTTGTGACAACTTTTTTTAGCTGCAGCTTAACTCATTCTGAGCAGTGCCTATTTCTAGGCCATTATCTTCCA